>CM061242.1:122554756-123804756 GCA_030848705.1 Heracleum sosnowskyi | reverse complement strand
TTGCCAAGGAGCAGCGGGCTTCTGAAAGGTAAAGTCCGAAGATTACCATCCATCATAGATTCATCATGGACTAAAGCCAGTCTACAGAGACTATACATGCCAAGCATTATATTTCCAGGGTATTTGTACCCGTATCACGTTATAGTAATCTGAAGCACCAGAAAGCAGCCCTAGGACCATCTGAAACACAAATCCATGTTTAACATTTCTCGACCTACAAATTTTTCCCACAGGAACCATCTCGGAAATGGTCAAAATGAGATACATTTAATGGTCGAATGGCAGTTACCACAGCCTGAGGTTTTACATGATCCTTAAAGTAGCATTCAGGGGAGAATCTAGCGGAAATGTAGTGGCAAAAGCTTCTCACTATGTAGTTTAGGGATTCGTTTCCTTAGTTCTTCATCAAAAATCAAGATCATGTAACATTGATTCAGTTTGCGGAACAATCCCCATTTTTTTGTTTATTTCCTGAAGATCAAATTTTATGTAATCAATCCACTTCTAAGAATTACAGATGTTTTTTTTTGGCATGGAAAACTCACGTATAGCCTTCATATGAGGAAAAGAAACAAAAAAACAAATCGGCAATCTTTTAGACCAAACAATTACAACTTCCCAAGTGGCCTAAAAAAATTTAGAAACCAGCTGGGAATCCCCCTTTTCTTGGGTCACTCACTGCTACAAGTTTTCCCAGCTTCGAACGTTTTACCTCCTCATTCACTACAAACTGACATATTGTTCCTCCGGCAAGACTTTGCAGGACATGGCCCTTCTTCTCTAGAGATGCCCTTGTTTCTGCTGGAACTTCAAAGTGATCGTTAATGACTGTTGTCCAGTTCTCATACTGCACCACATTCGGAATCAACTGCACGCACAATCATATCTTAATGTTAGATAATAGTAATGTGCGTACATTGGGTTCTTCCCGAGACTCTACTGATGCGTGAGCCTTGTGCACCAAGTACATTTTTTTTCCTTCTAATTTCGAATATATAATTAGTTCATTACAATGTTGTTTAGCTTCCAGAAATAAAAATATGGAATCTAGGAAAAGGCTTTGCGGGTAAACCTGATGATAAACTCTTGGAGCCATGACAGATGATAAAGGATCCATTTTCTTGACGAAATGATTCAAGAATACTTCTGTAGTTCCAGCAATGATCATAGATCCTCCGCTTGCGCCAACAACACCTATCAAGCGTTTACCCTGTAAAAATGCATTCAGAAGAATCCAGCAAAGAATATAATTAAATAAAATGTGCAGTAAAAGAGGATTCTGTAATTTTAAGAACGCGGCATAATGGTAATTATAATACCTGAAGGACGATAGTAGGTGTCATTGATGAAATTGGTCGTTTTCCTGGAACTATAAAGTTGGCAGGTGGTGGTGGTGTAGCACCTCCAGTGGTGTTAATTGGCATGGAGAAATCATCCATTTCATTGTTTAGGACTATACCAGTAGTTGGAGACATAATATTTGAACCAAAATACGAGTTTATGGTAGTGGTCATGGAAACAGCATTTCGTTCACCATCTACGATGGATAGGTGGCTGGTACCGTGTTCATTGATCTGATTCCACCTGTAATTAAGGGGGAAAATTACATGTACAACTTTGGATATGTAGCTGATACAAGTTAAATGCTGAGATTATTGTGTTACTGAGTAAAAAGCTGCTTACTTGCTTCCGTAATGACTGGGGCTGAAAGTCATGTTATCAAATATGGTTTTCTTTAGCTCCTTTGCAAATTTAGGAGATAGCATGTCAGCTACAACATTTTTGATATTTACAAAATCTGGGTCACCAAGATTCATCCGAACTGCAAAAGCATGTTTCAAAGCTTCAATTTCCCGATGAATGCCAAGGGAGCCTGAAAGGCCTTGAGCTCCATATTGAGCCAGAATGTTAAGTATCTGTGACCATAAAATTAAAATTGTCCTATTAGTAGAATGTAAAATGAAATATTCTTAAGAATGTAGTTTTCGGACCTAAATGAGAAGCATACCAGAACCATGGAAACGCCTCCTGAAGAAGGAGGCGGCATACCAAGTATTTTAAGCCCCATAGTCTCAGCAGAGATTGGTTTTCTTATTTTGACCTGATACTGCTGCAGGTCCTTGATTGTAAGTATCCCTCCAACTTTTTTCAAATCTTGAACCAAATGAAGCCCAACTGATCCATTATAGAAAGGCTTGATACCATTTTCCGCAATTGCTCTAAGGGTCTTTGCTAGTTTTTTGTTATAACATATATCTCCGGGCTGCAAGAGACTATTATTCGATGCAAGTATGCTGCTAAGTCCCTTGTCTTTCAATATACCCAATTCTGATCTAACCATCTGCATGTGTAGATATGGAGAAATTGTGAATCCTTTACGCGCAAGACGCTCAGCTGGTCTTACAAGTCTCTTCCATGGGAGCCTTCCATATTGTTTCCAAGCTTTGTGCAGGCCTGCAAGTTCTCCCGGAACAGCTACAGAGAGTGCACCACTAGATTTTAGAGCAGCATTTCCACCATACATGTTCTAGGGAAGTAAACACAATCACAAAACGCAAGTTTTCATAAAGTTTTGAAATAGAAATTCCCAAGTTACATCCTCCGTAAAATAGTGTCAAGAAAAAGCTTTCTTTTTAGGGTAACATATATAATACAAAAATAAGGGCAATGCTGCGTACAATGAGATCTTTCGTGCTAATGCGAGATCTAGTCTTTTGTACTGTGTACGACTTTTATATAAAAGTGACCAGACCGCCTGACACTTTCAAAATTGTAACCAGGTGTTTATAGTACAGAAAATACCTGGGAAGCCAGCATTGGAGCATTTTCTCTCATGTCGAATGCTTGTACCTTTCCATTAGCTGATCTGAAAACCATAAAAGCACCTCCACCAATGCCACTAGAAGCAGGGCTTACCACGCCTAAGCAAAGAGCCGCGGCAACTGTTGCATCAACAGCATGACCTCCTTCACGAAGCACATTTCTTCCGATTAATGAACATCTACCATCATCAGTGGCAACAGCACCATGCCACGCTGTGATGACCTCTCGTCGAGATGTGGCAGCAAATATGAGTGATGGGGACAGGAGCAGAACTAGTAAAAATGCCCATGTAACAAACATGGCTGCAAAGCAAAATCACTAATAATAAAGTTGAACTCAATTCTTTTAGACCTTCAACTTAATTTTTCTTAAATAATTTTAATTTCCTTGCCATTTAGATAGATAATTCAGCTAACATTTCTCTACCCATCGTAGCATTGCAGAGTATAGACGACGACTTTTACCAAGTGGGATGGCCGTGTGGGGCCCTAACAGAATGCAGACACTGAAGTATACATCGGAATGTGAAATGTTCCCACCAAAAATTAGATGGGTGACCGTGACAACATACGGTTTATTTATAAAATCAGCTAAATTTTTTAAATTTATGTCGAGAACTATGAAATTTCAATAAAATTCATCAATTCACAAAATTCTATAAAGTTCAATATTTTTTATAATACTTATACATGGGTGACCTTCTAGAGAGAATTTCTTATATGAAGTTTGGGAAAAAATGATTCTATCTCCGATTCTCTATATAACATATCGAAATATAAATATGTGGGAGATCCTAATTTATTCGCTAAAGTCTCGCAAGTCTCAAGTAGTAAAAGTCTCTAGCCTAGAGTGGTACAAATATATGTTGGCGACCATTTTTGAATTGTAAAAGTTAAGCAGCAGGATTTAAAAGATTAGCATTTATGAAAGAAGTGCCCGGGGAGATACAAGTAGTTATAGTTCAATTGACGCTAATAAAAACTCGTAATTCGTAACACCATTCTCATTTTCTTTACAATTCTTTTATGAAAATTATCGAAAAAGTACGATATTTTGCATGTCGAATGAAAAATATAGGATAGTTCCAAGGAAAATGTCATGTTTATGCAAGATACACGAAAGAATTTGAACTCACATGGCATTTTGTTGGCCTTCTTTTGGTTATTTCAGACCCCAGTTGAAGCTGAGCAGAGAGAAGGTGCAATTTATAGACTTTTCAAAAAGGATAGAATAAACTAAAAAGTGATATCCTTGCACCATTTGTCAAGTAATTATATCTATTTAATTTCAATTAAATGTTTGGTAGGATGGCATGGCAATACTCTATTAATAGATTAAAATTTTATAAATTATTAAATAGCATTTTCCTATTAAATAAGTACATTCTAGTTAATTAGATCCATCATACAAGGAACAACAATAAATATTCTGTTCCCTAAACTTATTAGTCAAATTAATTATTTACTTTGTATTTGCTGGCATCTTGCCAACTTTAAGTACATTATTATCGTTTAATTTGATCACATGGTGATTAAATTTAGTCAAATCATATATTATTGACTTAAGAGCAATGTTAGGTTCAAAATGGATCTCAAAACGGATGTTAAAAATATTCTCAAATCACATTACATGATCTAATTGATGGAGCGAATCCTATTTTGCCTATCCCAAAAATGTTATTCATATTCGGTTAATATGTAATTTAAGTGCTAATTATATAAATTTAGTATCAGTTAGAGCAACTTAATGAGAGAAATCCATTATCTAAAGAGAATGTGTAAAAAAAATATGCATTTCAAGGGTACTAAATTTTTAGTCAACCAAATTTGCTAAGAGACCTGTAATAATACTACACATATTCTATTTATAATAACTTAAAATTATAATAACATACTATATTTAAAATATAACTAACTATTATAGTCAATTCCATTGGAGCACAAAGTTCAGCAAATTTTACATAATCAACATTTTATATTATTTTAGTCAACACCATTGAAGAAACTCTTAGGTGAACGAAAATGAGGATTCACATGGACGAACGAAAATAAGGATTCACATCTCTTGTCACTTGTAATTGATTAAATGTGAAAAATTGATTGTTTATCAAATGAGTTGGACAAAGAACATATTAAGATTTTTTGAAATAGATTTAACGGCTTTTGCAATATAATAACAAGATCTTTGGAGATAAGAAGACCTTTCGGTTATTTGGCTGTTACTGTGTTATTATCATTACAGTGGGCCTGTTTGGACAGCGGTTATAAGAGCAGCTCCAATGCTGCTGCCCATATCCTCTCTTTACTGGTCCCACTTCAAGTCCACCTATGCAAAGCTGGGCAGTGAATTAAATTTGGCCAATCATGTCCAATGGGAAGCCCATTTCACCATGCCCATTTCACCTTTGCATTAGACAACTTTTTACTTTTTATATTATAATAATTGTTTAGATATAATTTTGTAGACTATTTATATTATATTATATTTTTAATTAATTTAATTTTAAATTAAGCAATTAATTAAATTCGTTTTCGATGTAATTTAAATTTTAATTAAATACTTTAAATTGCATCATATTATTAAAAATATTAAATTAAAAACATCACACACAAAAATATTAAATTTAAACGTTACATGATAATACTTAAAATGTGAAAACAACACGGGAATGAAAAACATAATTAAGGAAGGTTACATGATAAACACAAACATAGCAAACACTAAAAGCTTCGTGCTCTTCAATGATAAAAAAAAATTAACGATTATTGGCGAATTGGGAAATATGCTCAACCAAGTCATTTTGCAGCTGTCGATGTGCCCGTTTATCACGCATTTGTATAGTGTTTTGGATATACGTTTCATACGCGACAAAAGGTTCTTCAACAATCATATTATGTATTATGATGCATGCTCTCATGATTCTCCCAAGATCGTCTTTGTCCCAAAAGCGTGCCGGACCACGTACAATTGCGAAACGGGACTGTAACACACCGAATGCTCGTTCAACGTCTTTTCGCTGACTTTCTTGATATTTTGAAAATAATTTTCTTTTCTCACCCTGTGGACGTGGTATCGTTTTAACGAATGTTGCCCAATCAGGATATATTCCATCTGTTAAGTAATATCCCACATTATAATTGTTTCCATTGATAGTATAATTTACCTCTGGAGCACGACCTTGTAGCACATCATCAAATATTGGTGACCGATCTAAAACATTTATGTCATTGTTTGATCCAGCAACTCCGAAAAATGCATGCCATATCCATAGATCAGATGAAGCAACCGCTTCTAGTATAATTGTTGCAACTCCTTTGTGTCCACTCATGAACATTCCTTTCCATGCTTTTGGACAATTTTTCCATTGCCAATGCATGCAATCAATACTCCCCATCATACCAGGAAAGCCACGAGCCTCACCCATTTGTAGGAGACGTTGCACGTCATTTGAGTTCGTCTTTCGTAAGTATTCACCTTCAAATAACGTAATTATATTGGAGACGAATTTTTTCAAGGCTTCAACTGCAGTACTCTCTTCCCATACGGAATCTTCTTCGAAATATATTCTAACTTCCAACAGCTAGTTTACAAACAAGAAAAGACAAGCACTAGCTTCCAACGGCTAGTATACAAACAAGAAAAGACACGCACTAGTTTCCAACGGCTAGTATACAAACAAGAAAAGACAAGCACTAGCTTCTTGCCATAATTTTCTCAAGCATTTTTGCATGAATCCTCCGTTGAGTATCATTCATTTTAGTAGTATCCGCCAATATAACTTGTAAATCGAGCTCCGTTTGCTTCGCCTCAAGCTCTCTTTGTCGTGTCTCAATTTCTTTTTGCTTTATTTCATTTATTGTATCCATTATGTTCATTTTTCTCAAGTCATTAACTTGAATAGCTTCATATTCTTCAATTTCCGCAGTTGTTGCCTTCCCCTTTCCCTTCCTTTTAGCAGTTTTTGTACCTTTTGGACGAACCGGTTCAAATTCTTCAGATGTTGGTGTATCATTATTTCCCTCTGATGAGTAAGCTCCAGAACTACTTAATTTAGTTCTTTTAGAACTTGCACTAGTTGTAGGAGTTCTCCACTTGGGATGTCTACGAAGCTCACGCCAATGGTTATCAAAACTCATCTTTTTCTTGTATTGAGCCAAATGGAGTTCATGAGCTTTCTCAATTATGTTATCCAAGTTTGAACCACTCCCAATCATTCGTTGAGCCTCATCATAACATGACCCAAATTTCTGAGCACCTTCATTTATGCGTTGCCACCTTTTTCTCATAGCCACAACTCCTCTTTTGATGATGCCGGGATTGTCTTCTTCACAATATTGCTTAATTCTGTCCCAAAAGGCTTCAGCTTTTTGATCAGTACCGATTAGTGGATCAATTGACACATTCAACCATGCACTTATTAAGAGTTTATCTTCAACCCACGTCCAATGACCAGTATTTTCACGTACATCTTCCGTTTCCTCATAATCATCATTTAGATCAACAAAGTTTGTGTTACCAAAGGCTGGCACTTGCGAATCTGGAGAATTTTGGATATTGTTGGGTGATTGTTGGGTTTCAAATTGTGAATTTGAATATGGAGGAAATGGGAATGGATAAGGAGAATTTTGAGGATACGGAAATGGAAATTGAGAAGCTTGAGAATGTGAAAATGGGTGTTGAGAATTTGGACTTTGAGCAGTAAAATTAAAATTTTGTGGATATGGAAAATAAGAATTTGGATATGGATATGGAAATTGAGAGTTTGGATTTTGAGAATTTGGAGGAGGGGGATTATTTTGACTCATTTTTTCAGAGAGAAAAATTAAAATTATATGAAGTAGAAAATATGAATAATGAGATGATTATATATAGGAGTAAAAATATAACCGTTAAAATATATACGTTATCTTTTTCTTATACAACGTTCGGATTGCAACGTTCATGTAGCAGGTTATTTGACAGCTTGTAGAAAAGTAATAATAAAAAAATCAAAAGAGAGTAAATGGCCGTGGCCAGTAAGCCAGGCATGCCCATGCTTTTTACTTTACTCCAATGCATGAATTTTGAAATGGGCTGGCCAGTTTTGCTTTATCGTGGCTCGAGGCGCTGAAATGGCCAGCGCTGGGACTGCTCTAAACCCATTTCAGATTACGAGAAGTGTTTGTGTATTCAACTTATTTATTTGATAACTTATAACTTATAACTTATAAATTGATAAGTTGAATGTTAGAAATCACCAACATTTTACTTAATTTATCAACTTATTCTTTGATTTCTTTATTTTTTTAATACTTTATATTTTTACCTTTGTGTTTTTAAATATTTTTTTAATATAAAATGCAAGTGTTGAAATCATTGTATTTAATAATTATTTTTTCAAATTTAATTTAGTAAATTCTTCACTAACTTATAAGTAAATTTATCCAAACACCCGTATAACTTATAAAAATTCATCAACTTATCACTTATAAAAAACTTACTCATTTTAAATTATAAATCAACTTTTTTGTGATACCCCAAACACGCACAGTATCCGGGACCGATTTGGAGCTGAAACGTGATTCTAAAACATGCGCCTCAAAGAAGTTGAATTATAATGGATGTCAAAATCATGATACAAGTGTTCATACTTCAATGCACAAGTCAACCCGTAAAACTTGGGCTTATCTACGAGACTATGACTTTGGTTTTAGGCGACTAATCTATACTTTTTATTAATAAGCAAAACAATGTTAAAATGACGCGCGGTATTAAAGTATCAAAGTACCAAATTTGGTTATCACTTAACCCGGGTTCGATTCCTCGCAACTACATAATTATACAAGATTTATTTACTTTAAATTCTTTAGCTTCATTCAGGATTCGATTCCTTACAACTACGTAATTATACAAAATTTATTTATTTACTTTAAATTCAATAGTTTCATCGAGCGTTAGATTCTTTGCATCTACGTAATCATACAAGATTTATTTATTTACTTTAATTTCTTTAGCTTTATGGACAGTTCGATTGTCTGTAATTACATAATTAAATAGTTATTTATTTATTATATATTTTTATCATTCAATTCTCGAGAAATACATTTTTAAATAATATTTATTAATAATTTATTAATACTAATATTTTAATGTCAACTCATACTCGGTCCGTGCTTGACACGGGTTATAAGCTAGTATGGTATAAACGATAAACCCAAATATAAGAAACTGATGGTGATCGTAAAACTAATTTGTAGAAATGGAGGCCAAGTATAGAGATCTTATATGCGTAACTGATTAGACATAAAAACGAACAACCCGTTTTAAGCTTCCTGAAAGAACATCAAGGCACTTGTAAGAATCAAGTGTGAATCATGAGAGAAATCCCTTATCTAAAGAGAATGTGTAAAAAAAATATGCATTTCAATGGTACTAAATTTTTAGTCAACCAAATTTGCTGAGAGACCTATAATAATACTACACATATTCTATTTATAATAACTTAAAATTATAATAACATACTATATTTAAAATATAACTAACTATTATAGCAAATTCCATTGGAGCACAAGGTTCATCAAATTTTACATAATCAACATTTTATATTATTTTAGCCAAAATCATTGAAGATGCTCTTAGGTGAATGAAAATGAGGATTCATATGAACGAACGAAAATGAGGATTCACATGAACGACAAGAGATAAACTCTTGTCACTTATAATTGAATAAAATGTGAAAAATTGATTGTTTATCAAATGAGTTGGACAAAGAACATATTAAGATTTTTGGAAATAGATTTAACGGCTTTTGCAATATAATAACAAGATCTTTGGAGATAAGAAGACCTTTCGGTTATTTGGCTGTTACTGTGTTATTATCATTACAGTGGGTCTGTTTGGGCAGTGGTTATAAACCCATTTCAGTGGTACTAAATTTGGCTGTTACTGTGTTATTATCATTACAGTATCCCGGGACCGATTTGGAGCTGAAACGTGATTCTAAAACATGCGCTCCAAAGAAGTTGAATTATAATGGATGTCAAAATCATGATACAAGTGTTCATACTTCAATGCACAAGTCTAACCCGTAAAACTTGGGCTTATCTACGAGACTATGACTCTGTTTTTAGGCAACCGATCTATAATTTTTATTAATAAGCAAAACATTGTAAAAATGACGCGCGGTACTAAAGTATCAAAGTATCAAAGTACCAAATTTGGTTATCACTTAACCCGGGTTCGATTCCTCGCAACTATATAATTATACAAGATTTATTTACTTTAAATTCTTTAACTTCATTCAGGGTACAAGATTTATTTATTTACTTTAATTTCTTTAGCTTTATACACAGTTCGATTGTCTACAACTACATAATTAAATAGTTATTTATTTATTATATATTTTTATCATTTAATTCTCGAGAAATACATTTTTAAATAATATTTATTAATACTAATATTTTAATGTCAACTCATACTCGATCCGTGCTTGGCACGGGTTATAAGCTACTAAGCTAGTATGGTATAAACGATAAACCCAAATATAAGAAACTGATGGTGATCGTAAAACTAATTTGTAGAAATGGAGGCCAAGTATAGAGATCTTATATGCGTAACTGATTAGACATAAAAACGAACAACCCGTTTTAAGCTTCCTGAAAGAACATCAAGGCACTTGTAAGAATCAAGTGTGAATCATGATCCTTGTGTATAAGATTAGGAATAGGAACAGGCAAAGCTATGGCACGGACTGCCAAAATGTGAACATGTTACTGTCCAACAGTTGGAAGAACAAGTCTGATCACGATACCCGTGTACAAGACACTTAAACGCATTACCAAATCATGGAAGAAAACAGAACTATAATATGTAATGTTCATAGCTAGCAGTAGTAGTCTATTTGCAATTAACTTTTGTGAAGGCGACAAGTCGGAATGGCCATAACATGTGTAGCCCTTGCAACAACAAGCCCAAATTCCTCAGTCATGTCAAGTTCTGATGGCAGCATTCCGTTTGGAAGGTCCCAATCAAAACAATGCAACAATTGTGCTACCACTAGGCGAATGACAGTGAGACCCAATTGCATTCCAGGACAACCTCTTCTTCCAGAGCCAAATGGAAGAAGTTCGAAATCACGTCCTCGAAGATCTATACTACTCCCAACAAACCTTTCTGGGTTGAAATTCTCTGCATCTGTCCATACCTTGGGATCCCGGCCTATAGCCCATGTGTTCACAATTATTCGGGACTTCTTAGGTATAAAAAAGCCATCAATGGTGCAGTCCTCTATGCATTCATGAGGCAGTAAGAATGGCGCCACTGGGTGAAGCCTGAAGGATTCTTTGATTACCATATCCAAGTATTTTAAGCTTTCTAAATCTGATTCTTTCACCATCTTGTCCATACCAACTACTTGTTCCAACTCGCTCTGGACTTTCTTCATTACTCGTGGATGTCTTAATAGTTCAGAGATTAGCCATTCAATGGCAGTTGCAGTAGTGTCTATTCCACCACCAAACATGTCCTGCAAAAAATAATTCAAGAAACTTAATGTGCTGTGATATATATGTACACTTGAGCTGACTGACTTGCATCCACTGGATAAAACAGGATGTAGTTATACCAGTAACCAATTTATCTAAAATTGATTCTTAAAAAAAGATACATATAAATAAAGTTAATTACCAGTAGAGTAGCTTTTACATGGGCACGGTCAAACTCAAACTCAGCTTCTCCAGATTTCATGATGTCTAACATGGTGTCAACAAAGTCCTTGGTTTGCTTATCCTCCTTTGACTGTTCATGCTCATCAAGTATTTTTTCTAAAAAATTATCAAATAGTTCTGCTATAGCCTTCAACTTTTTAGTCATTCCCTGAAGATCAAGTACACCAAGATAAGGAAAATAATCACCAAGATTAAAGGCAGTTGCTAGCTGCATGCCCTCCTGAATCACGGCTTGGAACCCTCTTCCTTTCAAATCTTTATCCTCAAATCTTTTCCCAAAAATCATCCTACAAGTCATATCCGATATCATAGAAGAAACCTTGGTACCAAGATCAATAGCAGTTTGTTCCTGAGCGGCATTTTTGATATAATCTACCAACAGCTCAAGCTCTTCCTTTCTCATAGCTTGAAAAGAATTAATTTTGTGATTACTAAGCAAATCTAGGGTACACAACTTACGCATATTGCGCCAGTAAGGACCATATGTTGAAAATGACAAGTTAATTTGGCCATAGGAAATGTACTTAGCAGCCTCAAGAGACGGTCTACCAGCAAAATTAAGGTCATATGTCTTCAGAAACTGCTCAGCTGCTTGAGGTGATGACACAATGATGTTTGGAACAAATCCAAAACGCATTGACATAATAGGGCCATGTTTTTCGGCTAGTTTCTGCAAATCTTGATGAGGGTTTTTACTCAACAGATGGAGGTGTCCCAAAATGGGAAGGCCTCTTGGACCCGGTGGTAATTTTCTTCCTAGAGTTTTCTTCTTCAACCATGTTTGGAGAAGGTAAGCAAGTACAACTGCAATTGCTAGCCAAGTCCAGTCCATGACTAAGGTGGTTTAGACTTCTGCTACTTAAACTGCTATACTTATATACAGTATCTATTTCATTCTATTAGACAAATGACAAACAAACTACAACCTCTATGCCTCTGTTTGGGTGACGGTATATGCCTAAAGACGCAAACAGCATATTAAAATAATTTCTTTACCAAAATGCCGATTCAGAATCTTTGACTAGCCTTGGTAATACAGTAGATATATATCTCATTCACCAAGTATGCATTTAATTTAATTGATGATTGAAAAAAAGTTACAAAGGTTATATGGTAGGAACACAAGACTATCTGTACAGCAGAATCAAGCAAGGGACGGCAGCAGACTAACAGGAAATAGAAACAGGAACAAGGTGGCAGATGTGTCAATCAAGTAATGTTATCTTAATATTTGTTCTTTTTAAAGATTATATTCCTACTCCTTTTAGGTGAAGATGTAAGATTTCAGAGGGTCCTAGACATTTATTTAATATATGTATTACCTGTATATAGTCAATTCTTTCACTTTCAGCATCTATAATGCAGAAAGAGTCTAAGTAATACCTGGATTTTGTATTCATCCTATTGGCTTTTATATTTTGCATACAATTTTATATTGAGGGCATTTGCAATATTTAAATACAGTATAGACACTAGTCAGCTATTATAATCAATGCTATTAATGGCGGAAAATAATATTTGGGATGAAGAGTGATGTCTTGCTTAAACACAGACATTAAAGTAGATGTCAATTATCATCAAACATAATGCTGTAGTACATTTTGATCGTATATCGTTCATTATGACTGCTTTCATAACTTTGGTTCTTGCAAGTTCTACTATATTTAGCCTATTCAGAATTGGGGATACAAACTCATGAGTAAATTATACTCTGCAACTATTGTTTTGATCTTTGTATCAAGTTGCAATACAGCAATTGCTTAGGCACTAACTATCAAATCTTTAACTTCCTCAACTTTACTAGGGTGAGGATTACAACTCGGTTAATGGGAATGTGAATAAAGTATACAAATATGTATTAAAATCTCATTCTCATTTACGTTAACCAGGTTCTAATCCCAGAATCCCGACGGCCCCTACATTGATGTCATCGTCAGATTATGATTCCAGAAAAATGATCCCCTAAGTTGCTAAAAATGTGAAGCAAAATGGCGACTGATGAAAAAAAAGAGGAAGTGTAGGCCGTGTGTCAAGCATGCCTTACTTTATGCACAGATGTAGAGAGGCAGAATATATAACCATAAAATTCCATGCTTATAACAGAGTGGTTTCTTTTTATTGTAGACACTCGCACCTGTATAACAAGAAGAAGCTTCTTCACAAGTATCCATCAACTCACAGCTTATTTGGCTAAGATTTAAATTAGGTACTGATTTCTAAATGCGAAAAGAACATGAATCTTGGCTAAACAAGCTCCAAGTCATTTCTTGGCTAACACTTTGAACTTGAAATTATCTGGTATCATCTACCTTAGAAATGAAACTTTTCATTGCATACTGGAACAAACAGGGAGAAAGTCGTTTTTACCGGTCTACTAGAAAAGGTGACAATAATCGCAAACAATTAGCGCCAGCACATTTAAGTGTTGGTTAATCAGTTGTATCATGATACTCAACATACATGTTCCAAGATATCACAAATAGATAACCAACATATTAGACATCAACCATGTTCTTGTATAAAGCAATATTTGCACATAGTTATGAAGCTAGCAGATATATCATCTTATTAGCCAAAGGTTGAAGGTATTTATTCCCAACGCAAGTGAAACATCATCAAAATAAGCTATTTACATATTTTGCACTAAACTTGTACCACAATTTGTTTGAAATAACAAGAAGCGGTAAAGAATTAAAAAAAAAAAGACGCACAGCGTAAACTCAATTGCTCCCCGATTATCTAAACATACTAACAGAAAATAAAATTTGATACAGGTATACATCACAAAGAGATAATATTCTTTTAAAATGCTTCTATAGTATAAGTAGCTGAAGCATAACCTGTCATGCGAAGTTTAGAAAACACGAGACTGTGTCTTGGTGAAATCGGTGATTCGATATCATTCCCTAGAAAAAATGAATATCTTTAGAAGTGGGTTATTGAAAATACGATCTCAATGATGACAAAATTGGGGAAGAGTCAGTAGGCATACCATCTAATTAAAGATTTGTTCAGGAACTATCTCCTTGATTAAAATTTTCTGCTATGAATCTTAGCTAAGACTTTACTAATCAATGTAGTGCTTATAACTACGCCTTCATAAAAGTAGCCTACTTTCGAGGAGCTTTTCTGTCCGTAGCAGGTAACTGATTTGCCTTTGAAGAATTTGCCTTCGAAGACCCAAAAGCACCAAGAGCATCCAGAAAGAACCTTTTATTTGGAATGATGCCATCCTTGTCCATGTGTTTTAGCAATTTTTGCAACAGCTCATTCATGTCAGCTTTGGTATATGCCTTATAAAGAAGCTTGTAGGTTGATGAATCTATTCTACACACCCTAGAGCTACGTGCACTTTCAAATAGAGTGTCTGCCTCTGCTGGTAAACTATTCCTGCAATAAACCTCGAGCATGGCATTTAGAGTTGAAACTTTCATCTCCCTCTCAGATTCTACCATCCCATCGTATATCTCTCTTGCCTTTGATACACAGTCACAATACCCATACATTATGATAAGGCACTCCTTCGTGATGAAGTTTGGTGTATATTTCATGTCAGTCATCTTCTGATAAACTAACTCGGCTTTCTCTCTAAGCCTTGCTTTTCCATAGTTTGTGATCATCGAATTGAATGTGGGAAGTGTCGGTCTCTCCTTGGAGCGTAACAAGCTCTTGAACACTTGTTCCATCTTCTCAAATTCTTGTTTCCTACCATAAGAATCGATCAACAAATTAAAAGTAATGATATCGGGCTTCAACTGGTTACTCTTCATTCGAGTTAGCAGTAACTCCATTTCTCTGATCATTCCATTTTTACCATAGGCATCCATCATGCCATTAAAAGTGAAGATATCAGGGGTAATGACACTATCGTTTAGATCTTTAAACAAGACCTCCACTTGATCTACCTTTTTTGCCTGGGCAGAAGCTCTCAGTAGAATATTATACGTCACAATATTTGGTTTACATCGTTCCATTCCCTTCATCTTGTCAAAGTATCCAAGAGCCTTGTCCAAAGCCTTAGATTTATCCCGCGAGTTCAGGTGGGCACTGATTAGAGAATTATAAACAGATGTGTCCGGCCTGCATCCGCTGTTACGCATCTCAGAGAAAAGCCACATCGCCATCCGGGTTTGACCTTTCTTTCCCATTACAGATATTAACTTCGAGTAAACTCCATTATCTGCTATATACCACCTTTGTCTTTGCATCCATCTGAACACCTAAATACTAGAAACATGAGTCTAGAAAATATCCATCCAAGACAAGACAAAAGATTCTTGGAATTATAGAACTCCGGTAAAAAAAAAACCCCAACTAATACTAGCAAGGCACGTAAATAACAATACTTCTTTCAAAATAAATATATAAATAACAACACTAATTAACCCACTATCCAAACTCTAAAGGAAGAAAATATGATTATGACACAACATATTTAGCTTGCTCTTCATTTATAAAAGCATCTTAAATCACCTCCAGTAGCTGCATGATCACTACTTTAAGAACTTCAATTTCAGGCAACAGCATCGACGTATGACTTCATATGACTCTAAAATAACATCACAAATTGACACACTATCAAAAGCACTAAATAAAATATGAATTTATGATACAACATATTCAAATTGCTGAATTGTTCTTTAGAACACAAGCATCAAATATCACCTTCAATAGCATAACCTACAAGATTCACTATCATAAGAACCTAATTTACGCAACAATATCGATATTTGACTTCATTAAGATACATTATCAAGATTTTAACTTTATCAATCCAAGAAGTACATATACACACTAGAACCATTACCATTAGTATCACAAGCTCTTATTTCATTCCCACATTCAAATTCAATCCACATTGTATCACTCTAAAATTTATCTCAATTCGAAACCAAAAGACAGTAACAAAAAAAACCCAAAAATAATAAAAATTCAAACTTTACTAAAACAATAAACCAAGAAATCGAAAAACACCCACAACCCAAAAATGAACTATACATACAACTAGAACTATACATACACATATACATACAAACATACCTCAAGACACTGAAGCCACTTATCACTCCTACCAAGCTCTTCAAACAGCATAAAACAATGTTCAGTTCTGACAACCTTAACATACTTGTCTAATGTTGTTGTCAGTGGCTTTCTATCATTAATATTCCTCATTAGTGTCCTAACCAACTCTGCTGAGTCAGACAAATGGTCAGTCTTGTAACCCATTTTTCTTCCGGGTCGGGTCATGGAGAAACAGGTGAAAGTGGACATGGGTTTTGGTGTATGTATACATGGGTGTGTATGTATCAAGTTTGGAGAAGATGGGTGGGTGAATTGAGGGGAAGAATGAAAGTGAAGAGATAAAGATTGGAAATTTAGTGACATTTTTTTCTTGAAAATGGCTTCAAGAAATGAACCCAAGTGATGAGAGTTGAAGAAATGTATAATATTGAATATTTGAAGATGTTTAAATAAATTATTAAGAAAAAGTATTTTTTTAAATAATTAGGCTTATGTGCCTTACGAGTTACGACCAAAAAAAAAAAAATTCTTAACCATTTGAGTTATTTTATCGCAATCAAGAATAAGTATTTTTTAAATGTATAAAAATACTCAAGTAAGAGGTATAAACTAGTGAAAATATTAGAGGTTTTTTTTAAAATATTATTTTTCTAATTTTTTGTTATACAAATACAATTTTTCAGATTATTTTTGCCAAAAAAACGACTTTTCAACCTAATGTAATTGGATGCAACCAAAAAGAGCTGTAATTATATTTCACAAAAATGTAAAAATAAGTTGTATCGAATTGCTTGTGGTTGCAAATCGTTAAAAAAATAGAGTTACATTTGGTTGTTTCTGGTCGCAAATGGTATTTTCACAAATATTTTCAAGAGAAAGTAAAACTACAACAAAATTTTAAAAAAAATTGTATTTTTGGTAATATCTCAAAATATTGTTCTATAAACTAATACTTGTTTGCCCGAATTTACCTAGGCTTTGTAAATTTAAAAAAATATTAAAGTTAATGGTTTCTCATTTACATGTAATACTACTTTACATTTTGAATATTTGTAATTAGTCAAATATCATATTATAATTTTTTAGATAAAAATCAAATGATAAAAATTGAACTAAACAATTATTGATATAATATGTACTAATTTTATTGTGAAATTTGTAGATTTATACTTGTGTATCCTTCAAACAAACTTTTTAATAAACAAAATTGCAATTCGAGGAGTAAGAAACTACTGAAAGCATATATTATAATTTATTTACAATTTATAACAATATTATTTCATTTATTTTTGTTTAATCTTCTATGATACAAAGATTTATTTCGAGTAAGTGTTTAGTAATTATACAAATTTCAAAGTATAAGATATTTTTAATTTTCTTACATTAATTTATTTTATTTATTTTAAAAATTTAGTAGAATCTATATTATAAATTTTTTTTTGCCGAAAAAAGAAAAGACTTTTATTACTTCAAATCATTATATAAAATGGAAAGGAATTCCGGGTGAACATTTTCCTTTTCCCACTTACGATCAGTTAAAGAATAGCTATAACTCACTAGATAGTGAGCTACGCTATTTGCAGATCGTTTTCCAAATCTTAACATCACATTTCTATCCTGCAAATCCACTAGAAGCTGCCTGCACTCATCTACCAGTGTAATATCCCGTAATTTTTAGAATAATAATAATATTAGAAAATAGAAAAAAGGATTAAAACTTGAAAAAGAATAGGATTTAAAATTGAATTAGACTAATGAGCCTAAATATGGATCAGATTTGAAAACAGATAATAGATAGGCTTGGAATTAGGGTTTGGTGTCTCTATATAAACATCATATTCTTCTTTCTCCGTCTTTTTAATCAAATTCGTAGGTCTGTGTCTCTCACAAATTAGCAGTCTTGTAAAATTCGTAATAAATTCATCGTAAGTCAGAATTCGTTGATTTTGGACTTTTCAGAAAGATTTTTCAATTTCCTACAACTTGTATTTCACAGTATGTTTCCAGATTCTGCCCTAAACTGTTCTTAAAGTCACAAAACACAGTCAGATCTCGTTTTTCAGTTTTTATTCATATTCAGCGGACGTTTTATTCAATTCCCAATTCGTTATAAGTCCGATTTTGATGAGTCATATCTTTTCGGAAAGGTATTTTCGTTCTCTACAACTTTCGTCCTTTGAGTTTTTCAAGAAAAATTCGTTTAGAGGGTCAAAAGGAGTAAATACAGTTCTGGTCAGAATTGGGTACGTGCTCTAGGATGATTTGATTGTTGATTTTTCGCGTTGAGGTAAGTTTCCGATTGATTTATCTAGTATTTTCGAAACTATGTGTTGTGTGTGTGTTTTGATTATATAAACTTGGGCTTAGTGATTATATTTTGCAGTGATATGTATTATTTGATATGTGTTATGTGTAAGCAATAATAGTCTTGAGGATCTGATTTGTGCCATGGTTTGTGAAAATATCGAATAAGAATAAGGACCGAGTCACCGGGTTATAGTGACAATTTTCTGAAAATTTAGGACCGTTATCACCGGGTTGTAGTGATCGTGGCATGAATTATGGGTTTCGAGTTATTGTTGTTATGTGATCTCGAATCTATCGAATAAGAATAAGAATATGTGTATTGAAAGTTATTTATTTCGTATATTGTATCGTATTGAATATTGTATTATCTTATGTGCATACATGTTACTTGGCCCTGCTAGTTGAATCGATTGGTTTCTTGCTGGGCTGTATGGCTCATTCTTTACAACTTTCAGGTTCAAGTTAAGATCGAGTTGGATAACATTGGAGTTGGATGATCTTAGGTTTGGACTAGTTTGGCTTGGATTGTCATCGTTAGATGCGCTTTTGTACTAGTTATCTTTGTATAGAACTTTGTCACGCTTTCGTATGTAATTATCATTGAATAATTGTATAGTTTATAGTTTTGTATTTAGATTTAATAGTCCGAAAAGTCGGGCTGTTACAGTACAACTGTCCCTATAATTTAAACAATAAACAAGAGACAATTTAAAATTATTATATCAACACAAGTCACTTAATTTATTATCTAACACATGCATATTACGTACACATAACTCAGTTAAGAACAAAGAGCAGGTTCACATATTAAAATAAACAAGTAACTAATTATATTAGATAGATCATAAGATTGTGGCTCTAATTAATTATGGTGATCAACGGGAGGACTTAACAAACTAAATGATAATTTAAACAATACAGTACCTGTAATTTCACATTGCGCACCTTATAACAAATAAAACAATATTGAATAATTATTGCCAGGAAGGAAAAAAAACAATTTATAAGTAATAAAATATAATAATTTTCCAAACCAAATCTTCTCAACTATTAGTAAATTTTGGTTCGTGGCCTCATCAATAGCAAAACAAATTAATCACAAATCATGGCCTTGTACCCTAAAACTAAATGAAAATATTAGCTTTAACAAATAAGTTGTCCAAACATTAAACTAATTAATTAAATATAAACAAATAAAATATACACATGACCAAATACATGATCACTAAATCGGATAATAAAAGCTATGTTTGCAGCATCAGTTGTAAACATGGTGTACATGAGAATTCAAAGCCTCTGGAACAAAGTAAATTAATAATAAGGCGTACAACAGTGTTTAAGAGTGTCAAGAATAATTAAAATCAAATAACGGACATGGCAATGGCCACATAAAAACTAGGTGGACAAAATACACAAATATAGACCGAATTCTTTACGTACCTGTCAGACGAGTTTTCTGTACAAGCTTTTTCGATAATCTGATAGGTTCTTATACAACTACTCTGAACCCTAAATTTTGTTTAGGAAATTCTAAAACATTATATTATTACTTCTACGACCTCTCCAAGTAATACTTAAATTAAATTATTTTACTACACACAATTAACTAAAATAAAAAGATATCGATTCTCTAAAATATATTCACGCTTCTTTACCATAATGAATAATCTTACGAATCGAATAACTTGTACAAAAAGAATTCTAGAATTTTCTAAATAAAATAAATATTTGAATAAAACTTTCTTTAATATCTAAATAATTTAAAATATTAAAAAAATAGCGGGATTTTACAAGACTGAGGGACTATAGCGTAAATTACGAACGGGTTTGATAACGTAGAGACTGAGGGATTCGAAGATTCTCGATTCTTATATCTTATACAGTTCGAAACAATATTTCTTATATCTTATATGGAATTCAAAAAACAGAGTATCAATATCTTTTCTGAAAATAAAAGTAAGTCAAAAAGTACTTAACTTAGAAGATTCTAGAATTATGTGTACAAAATATTTAGGATTTGTTATTATCGGAAATAAGTGTGGAAAAGATTTTAGAATATCGATAATATTTAATTAAGAATATTTGTGTGAATTAGAATATTGTAAATTAGGTATTATTTAGAGTGATTGAACAATTTTAGGAGAAAAGTCTAGCCTTACTTAAATTAATTTAGGGTTTTCACGTGTCTATATAACAATCCCCGAGGAGTAACCATGAGATTGTACAGGAACTCATATCAAATCAAGAGGTAAGTTTTATTTTCCATTAATTTTAATTATGTTTTAGTGTTCAAACTTGCTCGTGGGAGTTAATTGATTTGTATATGTCATATTCTTATATGCGTGTCGCTTTGCTATGCTAGAACTAATACAGAATCACATGTCTAGTTATGAGTTTTGATGAGCATGATTAATACATGAATATTCTATCATGATTAGTATTTTATAATTACTTTGATCCATGTCTTGAATTTTTGAATTAGCACATGCTTGGATACCTCTCTCATGTTTTACATGTATGCGAACCAGTCAATTAAAGCAAATTTTAAAATTATATAAATTTTAGTGCGCGTTATATGAATATGTTGATACATGTTTAACTTTAATTTTGAAATTATTTTTACTAGTTCAATAATTTAGAAAAATTATTGTTTTGAGTATGTTTAGTTTGAATTAATAAATTATTATATGTGATTTGTCAAGGGAGTTGGTCACTGTTGTTATTTAGTAACCTCCATCTTATTTATTAAAATAAGTATTTTGTTGCTCACTTTGAAATGGTTTAATATTAATATATAAATGCATGTTATGTTGGTTTAAGTGCAAACAGAAGTTTAATATTTGCATAAGAAATAGAAAGAATGGTGACTGTTTTGTAATTGTACATATTTGTCTAGCAATTCGTAGGTTAATAAATTACCTGATCATGGCTCTTTCATATAATGGGCTTAAGGCCCCTTTGAGTTCTTTTTCTAGAAAACATTTTTAATGATGTTTGTTAAGTTCTGCATTTGTTATGTTAATTCGAAGTGTGTTGTATGTTTGTTTAAGTATTAATTTGAGATTAATAATTAATTGTTGAATGTTTGTTAAATATTATTTTAGGATCTGTTCGTGTATTAATATTTCGTGTTCGGTCGATTTCAAGGTAAGTACTTTTGACTTACTTTTCGTTTTGAAAAATATATTTATATTGTGATCTTTAGATTTTCATATAAGATATAAGAATTGTCTTTCGAATTTTATAAGATATAAGTATTTGATTTTAGAACACAGTCTCTACGTTTCGAACCTGTTCGTAATTTACGCTATAGTTCCGGAACTAGCATTAGATACCCTTAGTAGGCGCACAAGTGTGCAATTTTAGATACCTATTAAGGGAGTGTAATTATTGAACTTTAGATGCCGGCTACTGGCAAAGTGTGGCGTATAAGAATAAGAATAAGATCCCGGCTACTGGGAAAGTGTGGCCGTAGAGCAAGACTGTGGTATTTCGATTTTCGTTCTGTTTCTACTTCTGCTTCTGTTTCTCTTTTAAATTCTGTATCTGTTTTAAAATCTGAAATTTTAAAATGTAAACTTTGGGCCGGGTCAATTTTTCAAAGGTTTTGCAACTTATTATATTTTGACCAAATCTGTTTTAATAAAACCACCCATTGATTTTAAAGAATATCTGTTTGTCAATTTGTACTTGCTGAGCTGTGTAGCTCATCCCTTTCCCTATATTTCAGGTTCATTATGGAAGCTTAGTAAGAATAAGGATGTGGACTTTGGATTTCGTGCAATTTGATTTTGTTTAAAGACCATTTGAATAAATTTGATTATTTGTTAGACATTGAATATTGGTTTATGGAGCTGCGTCTCCGTTTTTGTGATTTTGGATTATCGGACCTCCTTGCTTCTCTCACGGTACAATCCTCTTCCCGCCGAGCCCCCTTTCTCCTCGATCCACAGATACAAAATGTAAGACTGGCGCCAACAGTTCATCACGGAAGAAAAGACTCACTAAGCCGGGATCACTAACTAATACTAATCTTATATAATAGAATATTATAAAATACTAATATAATAGAAAATAACTGTGTTTTCTGTATACTTTCCCCGGTTCCGTTGCTACCGCGGGCTTTACGCAATCGATCGGATTCTATAGATATCCCTTCAACACAACATAGGTCATCGAAAGGATCTCGGAGACCCACCAAAGCACGAAAGCCAGGATCTTTCAGAAAATGGATTCCTAGTGCATAACCGCATGGATAAGCTCACACTAACCCGTCAATTTGGGATCCAATTCGAGATTTTCCTTGGGAGGTATCGGGAAGGAATTGGAATGGAATAATATCGATTCATACAGAAGAAAAGGTTGGGTAACGACAAGCCCACCACAGGCCCCCAAAATATCATGATTTTGTTGGTGCTAATTAGTAGTAGTACTTTGCCTTATAAACTGAACAGAAATCCTGAATCTCCTCGATGTGGGACTGGGGGGTGTTACAACCAGTCTACCCACATAAGAAAGCGTGGCATATGAGCTTCAAATCCATTGAACCATCACAAGGCAGTCCGTCTCTACTACCACATCATGTTACTGCTTCTGTTTTACCCAGCTCAAGGCTTCGCGGATCCCCATTGCTTCAACTACTTCTGGACTGACCATGCCTTGATAACATCTAGACATTGCTTCAACCAAATCTCCGTTGTGATCTCGAACGACTTGAGCATGACTGTACTTGTTTATGTTACTAAAAAGTGTCGCGTCAGTATTGATCTTAACTCTATTACACGTTGGAACTTGCCAAGTTACTCGACCATCTTCAGGGAGGATATATTCCTAAAGAATTATCAAAAGTTTTATCTTGGACGAATTGCCATTGGTTAAGGACGGACAATGCTGACTGAACTACCTCTGAAGCCGTTAAGCATTTTTGAGACCAAACTAAATCGTTACGATTCTTCCACAACATCCAACAAAGCATAACTGAGACTATGGTTGAGGTCTTGTTACTCTGATCAAATACCAACTGAAGCCAGTCCCCAAAGGATTGATATTCACCTGTTATCGCGGGAAGAGCTGCTGTAGACCTGCAATTTTCTGCAAATGGGCAAACCACTAAAGAGTGCAAGATAGACTCTGCATCTTCGTTACAAACTGGGCACGTACTATTAACACGAACTTGCTTAATACGAAGAAGGTCCTTGGTGGGTAAACAATTATTTACTGATCTCCAAAGAAAGTTCTTTACTTTCGGTGGAATTTTGAGGTTCCATAATTTCCTCCAAAAGCCTGAGTTGTCATTCAAGTTTCTTCTCCTAGCAAACTGCATAGTGACGTAGGCACTTTTCACTGAATATACTCCCAATTTATCATGTCTCCAGAACCAGTTGTCCTCATTATCATCTCCCAGGGGAATAGAAAGAATGAGATTAATATCTCTGTCATCGAAAATGTCACGAATGAGGTCTATGTCCCACTGCTTAGTACATGTAACCATAAGTGAGGAGACAATTTGATTTACCAAGGATTCAGAGTTAGTGTGGACATATGGATCATGAACATCTGGTAACCATGGGGTATCCTTTATAAGAACAGAATGACCACCTCCTACTCGACAAGAAACTCCCTGTTTGACCAAGTTTTGAGCTTCCAGCACGCTCTTCCAAATGTAACTTGGATTATTTCCAAGCTTGGCTATTAAAATCGATTCTGAAGGATAATACCTGGCCTTAAAGATTCTTGATACGAGTTTATCAGGATGAACTAGCAATCTCCAAACTTGCTTCCCTAACAATGCAACATTAAAATCTCGAACACTTCGAAATCCCATTCCACCTTCACTCTTTCTTGTGCTCATTCTTTCCCATGACATCCAGTGAATAGATTTTTCTTTTGACGGGTTCGTGTTCCACCAAAACTTACACATGGAACGTTCTAACTCCTTACAAATGTCAATAGGAAGGAGGATGACACTCATAGTGTAATTAGGGAGGGTTTGAGCAGTAGACTTGATCAATATCTCTTTGCCTCCTCGTGATAATTTCTTTTTGTCCCATCCTTGCAACTTTTCTTGCATCTTCTCCTTAATATAGCCAAAAGCTACTGTTTTTTTCCTGTGCAGAAAACTTGGAAGTCCCAAATACAAGCAATTCTCATCTGCTTCCATAAAACCCAGGTGCTGACACAAGCTTTCTTTAAGAGCATTGATGACATTCCTACTGAAAGTGACTGAGGATTTATCAACATTGATTTGTTGTCCCGAGGCTTGCTCGAAAACATGAAGCATTTCCTGCACATGACTTGCACAATCGACATCTGCCTTGCAAAAGATGTAACAATCGTCCGCAAAAAACATGTGTGAAATGGGCGGGGCTGAACGAGCAACTTTAATACCTTGCAGCAAACCTCTTCTCTCATAATTGTGAATAAGAGATGTAAGGCCTTTGATACAAATCAAGAATAAGTACGAAGAGAGGGGATCCCCTTGCCTGATACCTCGAGAAGGTGTAATGGAACCAAAAATTTTACCAGCATGAGCAACTTGATATGTTACCGAAGAGATGCAAGCCATGTACATGTTCACCACTCTTTGATCGAAGCCCAATTTTGTCAATATTGCTGCCAAAAAATCCCATTCAACACGGTCGTAAGCTTTGCTCATATCAATTTTAAGCGCTATCCAACCCTGTTTTCCTGTTGTCTTTCTTTTCATAAAATGCATTAACTCATGCACAATCATAACATTGTCAAAAATTAATCTACCTGGAATGAATGCACTCTGAGTGTCAGAAATAATTGCGTCAATAATTCCTTTGAGACGATTTGCTAATACCTTAGAAATGACTTTATAGATCACGTTGCAAAGAGAAATTGGACGAAGCTCCGTCATAAACTGTGGATTTTTCTTCTTTGGAATTAAGGCAATATTAGTCGCTATGAGATTCTTGTCAAGAATAACAGTGTCAAAAAATTGCTTGACTACACTAACCACATCTGCATTAAGAATTTTCCAGAATTTTTGATAAAAGCCCGGGGTCATACCATCCGGGCCTGGACTCTTATCTGGGTGCATATAAGAGAAACATAGGATAATTTGGTTGGTTGGTTAACACATTCCTTGTTAACACCTTCCAAAAAAGCAAAAATCAATAAATAAATAAAAAATCATATAATTCAATTTTGAAATTAAATTAAATCACATATATTACATATATATACTATACTATGGAAAACATATGATAATTTTGTTGATTTTAACACCTTCCTAAAACTGTTGTTAACACAAAAAATCAAAAATCAAAAATCAATAAAAATTACTCTTTCAGTTACTATCTGATATGGGTTAAAAATAACCCTAAAGACATAATTAATATTGCATTAATTAAACCTAGATGATCCATAAATAAGGCCCATTAATAAGGCCCGAAACTCTAATTAAATATTAATTTCGTAATTCTTAAAATGACGTTTTTGCTTGGACAACGGCTGACATGACGGTGAAACAGAAGAAGAGAAATTTTGCCCTAGAAAGGCAAAATGCCATTAAACAAGAAGTAGAAAAGCTTCTGGAGGCCGGGTTCATTGAAGAGATACAATTCCCAAAATGGTTGGCTAACCCAGTGATGGTCAAAAAGGCCAATGGAAAATGGAAGATGTGTGTGGATTTCACTGATTTGAACGATGCATGTCCTAAGGATTGTTTTCCCTTACCAAGGATTGATGCCCTAATAGATGCCACAGCTGGGCACGAGATGCTGAGTTTCATGGATGGCTTCAGTGGATACAACCAAATCAAAATGCACAAAGGTGACATCTCCAAGGTATCATTCATCACTGACTTTGGTGTTTTCTGTTATCTAGTCATGGCATTTGGACTTAAGAATGCAGGGGCAACATACCAAAGATTGGTGAACAAAATTTTTGAACACCTGATTGGAAAAACCATGGAGGTCTATGTGGATGACATGTTGGTTAAAAGCCTCGATAAGGCCGATCATATAAACCATCTACGGGAAGCGTTTGAAGTGCTGAGGCACCACAAGATGATGTTGAATCCAGCTAAGTGTGCCTTTGGTGTAGGCTCGGGAAAGTTTTTAGGCCTGATGGTTTCCAAGAGAGGAATCGAGGCTAATCCCGACAAAATCAAAGCAATTCTAGACATGGAACCACCACGAACTGTCAAGGATGTCCAGAAACTAACGGGAAGAGTGGCAGCATTGGGAAGATTCATCTCTAAGTCAGGAGAGAAGTGCTTACCTTTCTTCAAAGCACTCAAGAACGTGAAAATTTTTGAGTGGACAACTGAAAGCCAAGAGGCCTTTGAGGCCCTGATGAGGCACCACTGTTGGCAAAGCCAAAGCCAAGAGAAATTCTCTATTTGTACTTGGCGGTTTCTAATACAGCCCATAGAGCCGTTTTGGTAAAAGAAGAATTGAAGGTTCAGAAAGCCATCTACTACGTAAGTAAGATTCTATATGGGGCAAAAATAAACTACTCTACGATAGAGAAGTTTGCCTTAGCCTTGATAATGGCCTCAAGAAATCTACGCCCCTACTTCCAGGCACACAAGATAGAGGTCTTAACCAATCAGCCTCTAAGAAACATCTTGCATAGCCCTCAAGTTAGTGAAAGGTTGATCAAATGGGCTATTGAATCGGGAGAATTTGACATCAAGTACAAGCCTCGAACGGCCATAAAAGCTCAAGCACTCGCTGACTTCATGGTTGAATGCACTATTGATAACCAGGAAGTGATAGATGAAGACAAGAAAGATGAAGACATGGTGTCCAAAGAGTGTTGGGTGCTCTATTTTGATGGAGCATCAAAAATAAAATCAAGTGGAGCAGGTCTGGTGCTACAAAGTCCTGATGGATTTCTCATAGAATACGCACTAAAACTAGACTTCCCAACGACAAACAACGAAGCTGAGTACGAAGCCCTGATAGCTGGCTTAGGGCTGGCTGGAGCCTTGAGAGTTAAAACTCTGAAAGTGTGTGGAGACTCGAGGCTAGTGGTTTCCCAAGTAAATGGGGAGTTTGAAGCCAGAGATGAAGTCATGGCCAAGTACCTAAAACTTGTCAAGGCCATCATGACTCAGTTTGATGAATGCTATGTGGAACACATTCCACGGGAAGAGAACATGAAGGCCGATGCCTTGTCTAAGTTTGCCTCTTCTGAAATTGAAAACTATGCAGGAAGTGTATACTTCCAAGTCTTGAAGACCCCGAGCATCAATGGAAAGTTGGTAGCACCTATTGATGTTGCTAGCTGTTGGATGGATCCCATCAAATCTCATCTGGAAACTGGGTGGTTACCCAACGACACTTCAGAAGCACGAAAGTTATATATGAGAGCACTAAGGTATACCCTGATTGAGGGAATCCTATACAAAAAGTCTTTCATTGTTCCATATCTGAAATGCTTGAGACCCTAAGAGGCAGAATTGGCCCTAAGGGAAGTACATAAAGGAATTTGTGGGCAACACTTGGGGGGCAGAGCCCTTGCTCATAAAATCACTCGTCTAGGTTTCTATTGGCCAAACATACTTGCAGATGCTAAGGGCTACGTGAAGAAATGTCAACGGTGCCAAAAGCATGCATCGGTGGTTAGACAACCCCTAGAGATGATGACATCCATAAACTCACCTATCCCATTCGCCATGTGGGGGAATGGATATACTTGGACCATTTCCAATGGCAAGTGCGCAAAGAAAGTTCTTGATAGTAGCAATCGACTACTTCACCAAGTGGATTGAGGCTAAGCCTTTAGCCAAGATAACCACCAAGCAGGTGATGCATTTCTTCTGGGAAAATGTGATATGCAGATATGGGATTCCACGTATCTTGGTCACAGACAATGGAACTCAGTTCAACAATGATGAATTTAAGAAGTATTGTGACGAGAATGATATCAAGTTACATTTCACTTCTGTTGCCCATCCTCAAGCAAATGGGCAAGCTGAGGTTGCCAATCGAATTATCCTGGATGGGCTGAAGAAAAGAGTTGAACGCTCTAGAAACACTTGGGTAGACGAATTGCTCCCCATATTATGGGCATATCGTACTACTTGTAAAGTCACCACTGGAGCAACCCCCTTTCTACTGGCATATGGGGCAGAGGCAGTGGTTCCAGTGGAGATTACTCACACATCTCCAAGAATCGAAGCTTATGAGCTAGAGAAAAATAAAGAAGGCATGAGGCTGGCCTTAGATCTAATTGATGAAGTTAGAGATGAGACAAATGCTAAAATAGTGGAACATCAAAAAAGGGCACCTTCTACTATAACCTAAGGGTTAAAGAGAGATTCTTCCATCAAGGAGACTTAGTCCTCCGAAAGATTGAAGCATCCGGGGTTGGACAGAAAAGAAAATTAGCCCCTAATTAGGAAAGGCCCTACAAAGTCAAGAATGTGTTTGGACGAGGCTCGTATAAGCTAGAAACCCTCGAAGGGTATGAGGTGCCAAGGACTTGGCATGCCTCAAACTTAAAAGTTTATTATGTTTAGTGCATCCTAAAAGGATCCGCTAGTAGGACAAGTAGAAATAAGGTTCGATGAAATCATGAGCTTCCTAGAAAGCAGATGAAGGGTTGAGCCCGTTTTGATTGGTAGAAACATCCTCAAAGCTTTGCCAAGACAAACTAAAAATGAATGCAAAGGAAAGAATACAAAATATGCATGTCAACTGCACAAATAGAGTTGAATACAACGAACCCCGAAGGGTGAATGTTGCTAATAAACATACAAAAAAAGCCTAAGATGCCTATTGTTAATTAGCGAAAATTTCAAGATCAGGAGAAGTTTGATATGATAGACTTGAGAATGAATCACTATGAGTGGAGCCATCAATAAGAACTCGTAAGGGTGAAGGGTTGAAACCCCAGAAACCTAAGACATTCAGTCCAAACCCCATCATTCGATATGCTCAATGAAAGGCTTGAAGGCAAAACAAGACGGTATAAGACATAAAAGGCTTATGCAAATGTCAATTTAGCCTCGAATAAGGCAAAATCGTCGTAAATGTGTAGGTCGCTCCACACTTTACACCAAGACGATATTCGTGAAACACTAGTGTATATTAAAATCCCCAAAAAAGGGTATTAATAAGTCCTAGGTAAGGGATAAAAAGACCCCAAGTCTCGAAAAAGACCGGTATAACTTCTATGAAATCCTAGTGCATTATCATAGAAGTTGGGGGGCAAATGATATGGGTTAAAAATAACCCTAAAGACATAATTAATATTGCATTAATTAAACCTAGATGATCTATAAATAAGGCCCATAAATAAGGCCCGAAACTCTGATTAAATATTAATTTCGTAATTAATATTTGGGCTAGAAGTACAACCTGTATTAGGAGACGTCCAATACATGCTTGTTCTAATACAAGTGGTCTTGTTTCAATACAAGTCCGTTATGATATAGAAACAACTCCTACAAGGAAGGATCTAGAATTTATCCTTATCCACCGTCAAGGATAAGACTTATCCTTTAAGAAAGTCAATACTTATCCACCGTCAAGGATAAGACTTATCCTTCAAAGAAATCAATACTTATCCATTAGGCTTTTAAACGCCTATATCTCATCTCAGAACTACGTTTTGGACACAGCTCCATACGTCATCTACTACGTTTTGGACACAACTCCATACGTCATCTACAACGTTTTAGACTTCATCCTCGAATAAGGACATACAAGTCACTACGTCCTTGGTGTGCCCCTGCCACCATAGCCCCGAGGGCAACACCAAGAACTACGTCTTTGGCTTGATTCTCAACACTGATTGAGATACGTAGGCATCTTGTGAGCACCGATTTAGTCTCGAAACACAAGTGCAGCCATTAAAGCTCGAAAGCTCATAAATCCTAGCAATTAATTTACAAGTACACTTTTTAATCCATAAGACTATCAATATACTTATATAAAGGAGAAGACGAGGGCGGTGATGTGACGCTCTCAAATCGCTTCGATCTATTTTTCTAATTTTCTCAAATTTTTGAATAATTAATGTTAAAGATTTGAAAATATCTCAATTGACTTTAAAATCTTTACTAATGGAGGAAACTAAATATACAATTATAATATTCTTGTCTTCAAGATCTTTATGAATGGAGGAAACTAAATGACAATTCTAATATTCTTGCCTTTAAAATCTTTACTAATGGATGAAACTTAATTTACAATTTAAATAGTCTCATAAATTATTTTATTAGAAAATATCTTAATTGCCTTTTAAATTTTTACTAATGGAGGAAAGTAAATATACAATTTTAATATTCTTGCCTTTATAATATTTTCTATTTTCTGTAGTTATTATATATTTATATTAATAATTTTATACACCTCTTGTATGATATGAAGTTTTTTGTGTTTGTTGCAATTTAAGGATATGATAACTATTAAAAGTAAAATTTTATATCTCAAACCATTATATTTTTTAATTTAATTTGCATTCACAATATTTTATTAATTATTATTATGGAAGATAAAGTTTAAAATATTAAATAGTGTAAAAAATATAATTTAATTAACACTTAGTTGTAATACAATAGTATGTTAAGTTTAGTAGCCCTATACAGTTTTGTTTATATATATGGTCTTATTCGAATAGAAACCACTCTTAGAATAGAAACTAGAAACTAAATATTTTTTAAAATCGCATCGAAATATAACACATATGATATGCAAATTGTTCATGGGGAGATGAGAAAAAATACGGTGAAGTCGGATTTAAAAAAAACTCACCGATTAACGAGAAAAATCAAATTAAAAACGGAGGAGATTAGGTGAGATTGTGCATGAGATGTTGTATTTTAATTTTGTGTGTGCCTCTAGGGGCCATTAGATTAGATCGATCTAATAGACTTAAATTAGTTTCAAATTGATCACTAACATATATATATATATATATATATATATAAATTAAGGTCTATGGAGACCACATTTTTTGTGAAGACCTGGAGAACACACAGGTTCTGCAATCTAAATTTGGCAAAATAGATCATATTTTGTAATAAAATATTTGCAAAACGTACTGTTTTGCAAAGTATATTCTATGAAAATCACTATTTCATTGAAAATCTTGAAAATCATGCAAGTTCTGCACTAAACATGAATGTTCAGCAAACCGAACATGTTTTGCAGAACAATATATTTTGCTATGTTTTAGTTGCAAAACGTATGTGGTGTCCAGGTCTCCACAAAAAAAGGTGGTCTCCATAGAACTTAACTTATATATATATGCAAGTGATCAAATACAAACCAAACTTAAAATGGAAACTAAAAAGTAATTTAATACCTTAGATCAATATAATCTATTGGCCCTATAGATAGGCACCACACACAACTAAAATACACTTTCCCACCTAATTCCCTCCATTTTTAATTTGACTTTTTTCCGTAAATCGGTGAGCTTTTTTTGAAATCCGACTTCACTGTATTTTTCTCCATATCCCAACGATCAATTTGCATACCATATGTGATATATTTCGACGTGACTTAAGAAATTTTTTATTTAATTTTTAGTTTCTAGTCTAAGATGGGTTACTATAGGAGTAAGACCCAATATATATATATATGGGATTTAATGGGAATTGGTCCACAGCCACGGGTGGCTGTGAATTGACCACCAGCCACCCACCGCAATGCATCATGGCGGGGGTTCCGAACCCCCGCGATGATGCATTGCGGGGGCTCTTAACTTCTTTTTGGACAAAACTGCCCCTTGACCCCGCAATGTTTCAATGCTCCCCCGCAATGATACATTGCGGGTGTATTTAACTTTCTTTTATTTCCAGGACTGCCCTTATTGGGCTGGACTTAACTTCTTGGGCTGGACTGGGCTTAATTTTGGGTTTATTATATTGACTTTTATTTTGTGTTTATTATATGGACTTTTATTTTGTGTTAATATTATATTGACATGTACCACAAAATTTAAATTATTGAATTAATTTAATTTTTTAATTTCTACAAATGATAAACTACTAATATAAAGTATAAACATTCAAAATATTGATTTGAAAATCAAATTAACATGTGTGTAATCATTTATTATGTTAAAAAAATAAAAATGAAAAAACTAGAACACAATTATTTGCGAACGAGTAATCATGTGTATGGTTTAACATGTGTTTCACCGTAGAATATTTGGAAACATTAGTTATATTAAATTTATATTTAATATTGATTTTTATTAAATTTAAAAGAAATTTTGAAAAAAATATCAATAATATATATTTATATTAGAATGAGTAATCATATATTTTTTTCACGGTAGAATTAGAGATGCATGGTAAAATATTTTGAAACATTGTTTAGAATTAATTTTATTATTTTAAAAAATAAAATTAAAAATATCAATAACTCATAATTATTTTCGAACTAGTAATTATCTATAAGTTTTAACATGTGTTTCAACATAATTGGACCTAGAAAAATAATTAAATGTAATATATGTAATAAAAACCATCTCTAATAATGTATAAAACATATTTATGATTTTTATGCATTTATTTTAATTTTTGAGAATATATTAAGGGTTTAAAAAAAAAAAAAAAAAAAACCCAGCAATGAAACATTGCGGGGGGACTACTCTCAAACCAGCTTTAAAAGCTAGACAGTTGGCGGGTGGCTGCATTAAATGCACCACCCCCCGCAATGAAACATTGCTGTGCTAAAAACCCCCGCAATGTTTAGTTGCGGTGACAAGTGTTTGCATTTAATGCACTCCCCCCCGCAATGTCTCATTGAGGGGTAGGCTGGCCACCTTAAACCCCGCAGCCCCTTCCCCTTTCCCCTTTTTTTCAAACAAACCCTATTTTGTTTTGGAGCTCAATTTTCAAATTTTTTGAAGATCTTTCAACTCAAGGTTAGTATTCTTATTAGTATGGCTTCATATTTATTTGGTGATTCTAGTTCATCTAGTGAGCATAAGGGTTACGATTATTATACACCTCCCGTTACCAAAAAACATGCTTTTCGTAAATTATTTGTTGATGATGAAATTATAGATGTTGATAGTTATGGTAGTAAGGGAAAAACAAATGAAACTATTGATGGAGATGATAATGTTGGTGGAAATGATTGTGATTATAGTGAAGAAGATGAGGAAAATGATGAGGAAAATGATGAGGAAAATAATAGGGATAATACAAATGATTGTGATTTTACATTTTCGAATATCAATGATGTTGTGCCTTGTGTTGGTATGAGTTTTGATACGTTAGATGAGGCGGAAAAGTTTTATAGGGATTATGGTCGAAATGTCGGATTCGATGTAATTATTCGAAATACTCATAAACATTCACGTAGTCATGATCCATCATCTCGTATGTTTATTTGTAAGAAAGGTGGAAGACTAGCACCGATATCTCATGGTAAAGGAAAACGAATTAGAGATTCAATTCCAAGAACGGGTTGTTGTGCAAGAATGTGTGTTGCTCATCAAGTGAAAATTAACAAATGGAAAATAACTTCGATCAAGTTGGTGCACAATCATGCTATGGTGACACCGGATAAGACACAATTTTTTAGACGGCCACAAAATATAGATCCCATCACCCGAGCATTGATTGAGTTGTTTAACAAATCGGGGATCGAGACGGCAAAAATTATGAGATTACTTAGTGAGACAAGTGGGGGTGTTCAAAATTTAGGGTTTTCTAATCAAGACATACGCAATGTCATACGTGATATTCGGCGTCGAGTGTTTGATGATGGTGATGCGGAGTGTAGTTTGCTCTTGTTACGACAATTACAACAAGAGAGCATTAATGGTGAATTTTTCTACCGTGTGGATGTGGATGACGAGAATCGTGTTAGGGGTTTGGTGTGGGTTGATCCTCGGTCCATGAACGCTTACAAAAATTTTGGCGATGTGGTTACATTCGACTCAACTTATCGAACGAACCGCTATTGTATGCCTTTCATACCTATCACGGGGGTGAACCACCACTTCCAAAATATTTTGTTTGGATTTGCACTTGTGAGGGATGAGAAAGAGGAATCTTATAAATGGGTTTTAGAAACATGGTTGGAAGCCGTTGACAACAAAGCGCCAATCACAATTATCACCGATCAAGATGTTGCTTTGGGGAATGCTATTGCCAAGGTTATGCCAGAAACAAAACATACATATTGTACATGGCATATAAGTAGTAAATTTCCGGAAAAATTATCTACTCTATACACCAATTATCCGGAATTCAAATCGGATTTTAATGCATGTGTGTACAAGTCCTTGACACCAACGGAATTCGAAGGTAGGTGGGAAGATTTAGTTACGAAATACCAACTTCAAGATCATGTTTGGCTAAATCAAATGTTTAGTATTAAAGATCAATGGATTGGCGCTTATACAAAAGGATATTTTGCCGCCGGTATGACCACTACCTCAAGGAGCGAATCCATGAACTCTTTTTTTGATGAATATGTAAAAGCATCTACCGGATTGAAAGAATTCATTAAGAACTCACAAAAAGCTTTGGAGGCACAATATCTTAGAGAGGTTAAAGGCGATTACGAGACCGAAGAAACGGCAAGGAGGTTAGTATTGCGCTCATCCTTGGAAATTGAAGCATCCAAGATTTACACGAAAGAGATGTTTAAGCGCTTTCAAAAAGAATATGTAAAAAGTGCATCTTATACAATGAAAAGGGCTTCAAATAGTGAAAGTTGTTGGTTTAAAATGTACTTGGTTGAGAAGTCTACATTGCCGGAGAATAGTAGAAGAAGTTATCGGATATTTGTTTCTAGTGAAGGAACAATTGAATGTATTTGCAAGAATTTCGAACATTCCGGAATGCTTTGTAAACACATCATTCACTATCTAGTCAAGAAAGATAGAACCAAGATACCAAGTATTTACATCGTGCCTAGGTGGACAAGGGATGGCAACAAAATTGTGGGACCTTTACCGTACGTTCCTCCCGTTCTTGCTAATGTTGGTGAAACACAAACCGCAAGGTATAGTGCATTGTGTCAATCTTTTCAAAGTTTAGGTGCTATTGGTAGTTGTTCTGTCCCGCGCTACAAGTACATAATGAATGTGATTGAGAGAGAAAAGTGTAGCGTGAACAATATTTTTCCGATAGAGGAGAAAAACGAAAGAACGCAAGAGTCATTTCGTCAAGAAGACTACCAACATGATCCGATTTTCGATCCTCCAATATCATAAACTAAGGGAAGAAAGAAACAAGAAAGATATAAAAGTGGTATCGAAACGTCTACTTCAAGTAACAAGCAAAGAAAGTGCGGAAAATGCGGGTTGATAGGAGGAAATCATGATAGAAGAAATTGTACTTTTCTACCCGGTCAATTTAAGTAATATTGTACTTTAATATTTGAATTTTATTATCTTAATTCATGTTAGGGATTTTTAATATTATTTTTTTGTAATATTTGAACCTAATTTTACATTTTATGGGGTATAATTTTGTATTAAACTAAATTTAATTATAAAAAATAATTATAAATGAAAATAATTAATTTAGTAAATATTCAAAACTAATAAAATAAAAAATTCAGGGTGAACAGTTCCCCGCAATGAAACATTGCGGGTGTAAACAGTACCCGCAATGAAACATTGCGTGTGTGAACAGTTCCCCGCAATGCATCATTGCGGGGGGTCTTTTCTCCAGAAGATTTCCCCTGTTTTCCCCTGTTTTCCCCTGTGAATAGTGAATATTTAAGTATTTTCAATGTTTTTTTTATCTTTCTTCAAAAAATGAGATAATTAATATTTTATTTATTTTCTGAATTTCTTTATTTTAATAATTCAAAATAGTGAATATTTAAGTATTTTCAATGTTTTTTTTTCTTCAAAAAATGAGATAATTAATATTTTATTTATTTTCTGAATTTCTTTATTTTAATAATTCAAAATAGTGAATATTTAAGTATTTTCAATGTTTTTTTCTGCAGAAAATCGGGCATGACCGGTTCATTTATAGAAGTACCAGACCCTCTAACATAGGTCATTGTCCACTATCCTAAACCTGTGCAATTCCATAATCAAATTATTCAAATTAAATCCAAGACATAATCAAATAACACCTCTGAATAACAGTTAGAATCAAATAACATCATAACAAGTTATAATCGTATCATAACAAGCTAAAGACCCTTGTTCCTCCGATTAACCGCCTCATCCGGTAAATGTCGAGCTACACCTTTAAAAACCTCCCAAGCAATGCGATACCTGAAGACCTGGATATCATCTGGATAATTCCAAACGGCCGTGTGCAATGGTATGCCATTAAGTCTAGCGTCCATGTATTTGCAGACATACACGCCACAATCAGAGCCACCAATTTGTTTCGGTCGCTCTTTAACATACCTAACTTGCATGAAATTGTCTTCTTTATACCGCTGGTCATCCAAGAAATGAAGCATACACGGTATAATTTTTTCCTACAAAATTTACATACAATTAGTAACAGCACACTATAAATATATTTGTTAATCTTAAAAGTATAGGTTACCATGACATAAAACTCCTTTGAGTACACAACTCGAAGATTGCAATCACTCTCGTCCCTTAAAGGATCAAGTAGATTGACTTTCATCCTTTTAATGTCCACAACAAACAGAAACCAGTGAGATCCTGTGCAGACGGGAAAGAAAGCATAATCGCAATCTACCAAGGGTGGCCCAGGAATATGGGTTGATAAACTCCTGTAAATACGTTTCAGGCCAACCATTTCCTCAGGTGTTCTACATGATGGATGCATCTGCAACAATTAAGACAAATTATCAAGACATAAATTGATGAATTAAGAAATATTATGAAGAATTAAATAAATTCAGGATAAAATGCAATTGTGAAGGCATAAAATTACCGCAAGGTCTTTAATTTCCTTGACCGCTAAAGTCATGAAAAAACTGTGAGCAATGAAGAACCTCTTGGATGGTGGGAATAGCAACGGTTGGCTAGTACCATGGAATAACTCCTCCCTTCTCCTCAACAACTCAACATAAGCATCCACAACTGTGGTCTCCAGATCTCGGTTGGGTTGTAGGCATTGGACATTGCTCCAAGCAAGTCTATAAGTCTGCTCATGATCCAACCAAACATAATTACTCTTCTCACTCCACCAAACCTTGTACAGCAAGAGTACTTTTTTATTCTTCAGCGGCCTCGTCAAATCACCCTTAGGCTTATGCCGCCGCCTATCCATGTCCTTGAATTGATCTTCGTTTGAGAACATCTGCAAATACATGTCCGAATATGAGAAATATTCATAACAGTAAAAAAAATATTAACAGGAATTCAAGATACTTACACCAAGTAGCCTCGATAACCTCACAGCAGCAGCTACAGGACCAACGGTACTGGCAACCTCTGGAGGAGTAGGACATTGCCACCAAGTAACCGGTGTAGTAAGAGACGGTGTAGTAAGAGACGGTGTAGTAAGAGACGGTGGAGCAGGAGACGGCTGTGTAATGGGAGGGATAGTGGCAACCGGTGTAGTAGGAGACGGCTGTGTAACGGGAGGGATAGTGGTAACCTGCAACGTTAAAAAATATATTATGTGTCATATATTCGATAAAGTACCTCAACAGCCGGCGGATGAGTTGCAAATAAAGATAAACACGAACAATTACCTCAACAACCGGCGGAGGAGACCGCTCTGAATCCTGCTGTGAAAGTGAAGGAGCACTATCTCCAACCTAACATTCCATTCAGAGACATCATGCAAATATTCGATAAACTATTCTCTAAAGTGAAACAAAAAAGATTTGTACCTCAACATGAACAAGAGGAGGGTCAACTACTGGGTTCTGCTGTATAACAGGATCATCTGTACTCTCAACCTGCAATTACATGTCAATACATCAATCAGTGCCATATTTTCTCCTAAGTGACTCAAACTAAACCTAGCATCATTGTTACCTGACGAGGACGTTTATAGGAGACATCGTGCGTAACGGGAGGGATAGTGGTAATCTGCAACGTTAAAAAATATATTATGTGTCATATATTCGATAAAGTACCTCAACAGCCGGCGGATGAGTTGCAAATAAAGATAAACACGAACAAGTACCTCAACAACCGGCGGAGGAGACCGCTCTGAATCCTGCTGTGAAGGTGAAGGAGCACTATCTCCAACCTAACATTCCATTCAGAGACATCATGCAAATATTCGATAAACAATTCTCTAAAGTGAAACAAAAAAGATTTGTACCTCAACATGAACAAGAGGATGGTCAACTACTGGGTTCTGCTGTATAACAGGATCATCTGTACTCTCAACCTGCAATTACATGTCAATACATCAATCAGTGCCATATTTTCTCCTAAGTGACTCAAACTAAACCTAGCATCATTGTTACCTGACGAGGACGTTTATAGGAGACATCGTGCGTAGGTGAAGTAGGAGAATCAGTAGTCTCAATCTGTAAAAACAAGATTATGTAACATCCATACATATATTCATTAAACCATCTTCCAAAGTAAAACAATAACTAACAGTTATTACCTCACGCGGACGTTTTTGAGAGATAGTTAGAGGCTGTTGCGAAGAAGAAGCGTCGGGATCAAAATCACGTGAGGGTCTATCAAAAGAAGGTCTAGTATATGCATGACCCCTCCACTCGTTATTGATTCGATCATAACGAGCCAAAAAATCGGGGATGATATCATAGAACCAGTCGGGAGGGTCACGAAGGTGCATATCATGCAATGTCCTCATGCCACAATCCAACTGCATTTAAATACCAAATTAAGTTCTAAAATGCAAGAATATGACAAATTAAGGCGTAAATAAAATATTAAGGTCTAAAAGCATACCGCATTAGCCATGTCCTGCTGGGGGTACCAGTCACGAGGAACTATCTTCTCAGGATGCGCGACAAGGAATGGAGCAATCCTCAGCTTGCTTACACGCCTGAACCAATACATGTATTCCTCAGTGGGTACATAATGCCCCTCCTCCATGATAGGAATCATGCCATCATTAAAGGCATTCCACTCCTCAATGTAGTCCCGGAATAAAGAAACATGTTTCTCCCGCTGCCATTTAGATAACCGCTCCCTCCGCAAAGAAGTGTGGTCAATCGGGTCCTCTGGAATATGCTGTAGCACTCCAAACTATCTCATGACTCTGTCTGGCATGGCGTACTCGATGATTTCCATGGACACGAGAGGGACACGACCGAGAGCCATATAAGCCGCATCCAACATCGCGACATTATAATCCTCGTCATAGTTCTGTAGATCATAAAATCTCTGATATGGCTGCCATGTCAGCCAACAAAGCTCAAAGCCGTCGTAGTCCCCCCGGTACTGTCCTGTATGATGGTGGGGGTTAACCCTATGTGTCGGCTCAGCCCATGCAAGTGCCCTCGGCCAGACAAACTCCTGATGAGGTGCAATAACTGGAGCACCGGGTAACAACCTCTCGTAGCTCTAAAGCATCAAAAGCATGGTGCACCCGTTCATGCCTCTGCAGTTCTTATAAGTAGCCCTGGTCAAGCTCCTGTACAAATGCGCCAGTACCGCAGCCCCCCACGCATAAGAAGAAATCTCAGACGACTTCTGGATAAACTGTATATACCTGCAAAAAATATAAAAAAATTATATTATAAAATGCAGTTATCGTGAATTTTAAATAAGTAATTAAAAAGATATTATCATGATTTAAATAAATTCAGAATAAAATGCAATTAAGGGACATACCTTGGATGCACAAGGTTCCGGCTCGATGAGGGAAACAAAACTGCCCCGATGACGTAAAGAAGATAACCACGGGTGTACAATACATCATGCTCTGGAGAAGGATCCGGCTTCCTCTTATATTTTCCCTTCAGCAAATTCAGCTTGATTCCCTCTTTATACATTTCATCACGTTCCTTCTCACTCAAACTCGGATCCTCCCACCGCTTCATCCAGTACGGTTTTGGAGTCTTCAGCTCCGTATGTGAAAGCGGACGACCACGTACAGGCAGACCCATAATCATGTAAACATCCTCAAGGGTGATGGTCAACTCACCAAATGGAAAATGAAAGGTGTTGGTCTCCGGCCTCCACCTCTCCACCAAGGCCGTAATCAGACGTATGTCATTCTGTGGAATTGCAAAGTTGTTGGTAAATACCCCAAAACCCCACTCTCTCAGCAAACTCTTCTGACGATCATCTAGCACCCACTCCTCCCAATTAGCAGTATACTGTCTGCAATCTATTACATCCCTCGCTCCCCCTCCCATATCACAGTACTAATATGATCATCCTGCAAGGTCAAGAGAGATCTATCGATAGGCCCACACTCCATATCCATGGTATCTGCAACGTCCAAAATCAAAAAATTAGACACATTTATTAATTATTGTATTAAATAATAACCAATCAATAAAATTCACCAATTAACTTTTAACTTAATTGGTCAATTAAATTAACTTCATTATTATCTAAAATTGATTAAAAATAATCAAACTCAATTATTCCTTAAACTCTAATGACTTAAAAACAAATAATAAAATAAATACTCAGATTTTACGAAATTTCGGCATGACCCGTTCGTAAACAGGACTAGCCAGAAATTTTGCATGTACTATGCTGCGTCCCCAATCATAGGACGGATCACATAGTACAGCACAACAAGCACTCCACAAAATAGATTCTGTTTTACTGTTTCTAGCAATCCCTATTCATTCGTACACTACTAACTCTTCACAGTAAAAAATAAATTAAATCCAACCTCGTACAATTTTTTTGCTTTACTTTTTACCGTGATTAAATTGATCTTCGTACGCTTGTTTAGACCACAGTAAAAAGTACGACTAGTCATTTACCAACTCTAATCAGGATTAGTAACTAATACAATTTAACGTATCGTGCAACATCATATTGAAGTACAGTACTGCACATCTACAAGTCAAATCAGAATTTGAATTAAGTGCATCGTAAATACTCAATAACATGAGTTAATATCATCTGACAACAGTATGCAGATAATCCACAACTCAGGCTAAAAACACAACTATTACATACACACATTTGATTACTTATTTGAAATTAACGTATCGTGCAACATTACGTTACCAACACATCTACAACCAAATCAAAAACTGAATCAAGTTAATCTAAAATGACAACAATACGTTGATAATCTCCTACTGAAAGACTAAAAAAATAGCTATTACTCATACACAATGTGTGCGTGTAAATGGATACTTGAATTATACAAACCCTAAGCTACAAACAGATTATAATAAACTAATTAAACAAATCAACAGATCAAATCAAGTAGTTTCATATATAGTTTCAATTTACACCATTCAACATCATTATAATACACACAATCAAACTTTTTCCTCAACCCAATCAATACACACAAACAATTTATAAATACACAGAAATAAATAAAAAAACGAAACAATAAATAAGTGTTTCGATTTATGCTCACAGGGATGGCGGCCGGAAAACTGACGGCGGCAGAAGAAGGTAAGGACAGCAGAGATGGCGGCCGGAAAACTGACGGCGGCGGCGGTGAAACGGCCGGAGAAGAATCCACCGGAGAAGAATCGATATATATGAGAGAGATAGAGAGAGAAATAAAATCGATATGAGAGAGAGAAAGAGAATTAGGGAAAACTGATTCGGGTAGAAGTCGGGTCAGGGCCACCGCAATGCATCATTGCGGGGGTGGGGGAGGGGGGTAATAAGGTAATTTCACATTAAAAAATTAATTAATTTAATTTTTTCTTTTTCGTAATAAAAAATTATTTATTTATTTAAAATTAATTAATTTAATTTTTCCTTTTTCGTAATAAAAATTATTAAAATTATATTTATAGTTAATATTTAATTAAATATTTTATGAAAAATTATTAAATACTTTTTAAATTATTATCTCTAATTATTAATTTAATGATTTTATTTTAATTTTTGATAATGTAATTAATTAATTTAATTTTTTAATATTGTACTTTAATATTTGAATTTTATTATCTTAATTCATGTTAGGGATTTTTAATATTGTTTTTTTGTAATATTTGAACCTAATTTTACATTTTATGGGGTATAATTTTGTATTAAACTAAATTTAATTATAAAAAATAATTATAAATGAAAATAATTAAGTTAGTAAATATTCAAAACTAATAAAATAAAAATAAATGATTACATATTCAGAAAATAAATAAAATATTAAGAAAATCAGGGTGAACAGTTCCCCGCAATGAAACATTGCTGGTGTGAACAGTTCCCCGCAATGCATCATTGCGCGGGGTCTTTTCTCCAGAAGATTTCCCCTGTTTTCCCCTGCCTCTAGCTATCTCTCAAAATAATGTTTTTTTTTATTTTTCTTCAAAAAATGAGATAATTAATATTTTATTTATTTTATGAATTTCTTTATTTTAATAATTCAAAATAGTGAATATTTAAGTATTTTCAATGTTTTTTTATTTTTCTTCAAAAAATGAGATAATTAATATTTTATTTATTTTCTGAATTTCTTTATTTTAATAATTCAAAATAGTTAATTTAAAATAGTGAATTTCTCAATGCGGAGGTCTAGTTAACATTTTTTTACTTCTTATTTAATTCGAAAAAAGGAATATTATATCATAATATTCCTTTAAAAATTATATCATAATATTCCTTTAAAAATTAGAAATTATCATATTTTTCAATTAATTTTTTTTTAATTAATATGAAAATTAGTTTTCTTAATTTTTTATTTTTTAATTTATTCAAAAATTAGTTTTTTAATTAAGAATACCATAAAAATGAGTTCATAAAACCATGAGGTAAACCTTGGAGTAAGATTTTAAAAATGAGGATAATGATGCTAACACGCAAATTATCATTAACAAACTTAGTTTCATAAGAAATCGATTACATGAAATAAAAAGTACTAAACACAATAAAACAGCAACACAACGTTAATCCCACCCGGCGACACCGCGGAAATAGCTCAACTCCATTCGGAGATCCCTCACTTACTCTTGAAGAATCTCGATCCTCACCTCGAGTTCATCATGTTCATCAATGAAGACTCGAATCTGCATCCGCAAATCTGCAATAATTGTCTGCAATTCCTCAACAGTTGGTCCGGGAGGAGGCGCCGGTGCTTCCTCAACCGCCGCTGTTGGAGGCGCCGGATTTTCTACCACCGGAATCTCTACCTCATTATCCATGATCTACATTATAAAACTGAAAATATAGAAGATGGATTACAAACATATGTATATATAGGGATTTGGTACACTACCTAAGGAAGAAGATTGGTCTTCACCATATTAATGGCATACAATTCCCAGAAAAGAAGAAGAAGAGTCTCGGTCAAAGGGACTGTTGTATTCCCACCCGCAATGCGTCATTGCGGGGCTTGTGACTGTTTAAATTCCCCCCGCAATCACTCATTGCGGGGAATGTGTTATTATTTTTCATAATTCAATTTTTCGAATTAAAAAAATAAAAAATATTTTTTGATAATATATTTAATTAATTTAATTTTTTACCTTATCACAATAAAAAATTATTAAAATTTTATTTATAATCAATATTTTAGTGAATAACTTTTAAATTATTAGCTCTGATTATTAATTTTATAATTTTATTTTAATTTTTGATAATATAATTAATTATAATATATAGGGATTTGGTACACTACATACTATGTAAGAAGATGGGTCTTCATATATTAATGGCATACAATTCCCAGAAAAGAAGAACAAGAGTCTCGGTCAAGGGTCTGCTGAATTCCCACCCGCAATGCGTCATTGCGGGGCTTGTGACTGTTTAAATTCCCCCCGCAATCACTCATTGCGGGGACTATGACTAGTAGAGGTGCGCAACTCTACCAGTTAGTATTTTTTATAATTCAATTTTTTCGAATTAAAAAAATAAAAAATAATTTTTGATAATATATTTAATTAATTTAATTTTTTTACGTTATCACAATAAAAAATTATTAAAATTTTATTTTTAATCAATATTTTAGTGAATAACTTTTAAATTATTAGCTCTGATTATTAATTTTATAATTTTATTTTAATTTTTGATAATATAATTAATTATAAAAAACAAAAAATTAATATAAATTAATAAAAAATTATTTTTGTACAGACCCAATATAAAATTATATCTAAGCCCAATACAATTATATGCAAGCCCAATACTATTTACATTAAATCCATAAAACTTGGCCCAGCAAGAAAAGAAGGGCGTTTTGGTAACTGAGACCCCCCGCAATGTATCATTGCGGGGGTGCTGATTGAGATCCCCCGCAATGTTTAGTTGCAGGTTGTGGTTACCACCCGCAATGTTTAGTTGCGGGTGGTGGTTGATAAATTCTCCAATCACCTGTGGTTGTGGAAGGGGACCCTATATATATATATAGGTTCAAATTAGAACTTTGTTCTGATTTAGAACTTAGAACTAATATAAGCCTTGGATCTGTACATAATGAATGACGTATTTTCAAGCGTTCTGCTGCATTACACGATAAATGTCATTCTATTGCAGTACATAAATTTTTTCTTTTATATTTTAAGATGTAATGTTCTTTTGCAAAACATCGAGTTTTATTAATAAATTACATGTTATATTTGTAAAATAAATTTATTTTTTAGCATGATACCATATTACTCTCATTTTCATAAAAATATAAATAAAAATTATAATCAAAAAATATAATTAATAATAAAATAGAGTAGTATGTTCTGCATAAGAGCATATATAAGTTCTAAGAGTTCTAATTATAAGGGTTCTATGTGGAATCTGACCCTATATATGTATATATTAGAATATATGAGTTGTTAGTGATGGGTAAAAGTATAAAATTAATTTTGTACATAAAATTGTTATGCAATAGTTTTTGTAAATATTTTTAATTTGATTTTTCAAAATATAAAGTAGTTGTTGGTATTTAAGAAATATATAGGTAAATGTTTCAATATACAAAATTGTAATTTGAGGGTTAGCAAACTATTATATAATATAAAATTATAATTCATATTATTCTTTATTAGAATATTATTTAATTAATTTTTATTCGAGTGAGAACACAAATTTCAAAGTACAAGATCTTTTTAATTGATTAAATTATTTTTTTAGTTTTACTTGTCTTAAAAAGTTAGTTATAATAAACTGTAATTTCAATCGGTTTTCAGTTACACAGAAAAACACACTAACGATCACACTAAAAAGTTTGGTAAGAGGATAATTTTGGGACCACTGACCAGATAACTAAACCAGCAGAAAGAATATAAGTATAAAACAGTTTTTTCGTGTTTTGTGCAATTAATAATACCTATACCTACAACTAGGCGTTGTTTATTGATCTGGATAGAATTAGAATCATGAAGATATTAAAGGTTTTAGATAAATTTATAAAGATTGAATTATGAGTATGTGTTCTAATTATGTGAAACATGTTTGACATTATTTAATTACACGCTGTCAAATATTTGATTGATTTGAATATGAAAACTGTGACACCGAAAATAGAGTTTAGAAATAGACTTTATTTTGATTTCTCCAGTTTTAGTTGCGTATCGAATCATAGAATCCGGTTACCAAATACTGTGACATATATTAATAGTTTACGCACGTTCAGGAACACATTATATATATATATCTTGTTGAGTGAGACTTAATGAGCGACATAAACTAGCCCCTCTCGGACAATTGAACTATAGATCCGTGTCGCTAGCATAGTATGATCGTAATTTACAACTGTGAGAATTAAAATTATGTGCATCACTTTGATAATTATTATAGAGTTTAATGTATACATATATGTCTAAATTGTTATCGAGTATGCTCTGTGATACTATGTGATAGATGTTATGTGTTACATGTCTAAGTTGTGTTTTCGAAAAAAAATTAAAATATTATTTTTAGCTGTAGGACGGAAATACTTGCTTGCTAGGCTTCACAACTCATTCTTTTAGTATTTTAGGTTTGGTGTAAGAGATAATTAATGTGGATTCGAGGATCTTAAATTTGGAGTCATTAAAAATTTGGCGTTCTATATATTTTTGTGATTCAGATTTAATTAGTTGTATAATGTGAGAATTGTATTTATTATTATGGATTTGAGGACTTGAGTAAAGATGTCTAGAAGTTTTGTCACACTTTTGTTTGTCATTGTTTAGATTTATTTTTAATATTTGTTGTAAGATTTTAGTTCGAAAAATGCGAGGCTGTTACAAAGTACTGTTAAATGAAGTAATAACTAGAGTAATATATTTCTTGCAATATGTTTTGAAATGTACTTTGAAATTATTTTGAACTAGACATATTGTATGACATAAACTACTCTAATAGTACTCCATTAAAGTTTTGCCTTTATTTTAATCAATAACATTTTTTTATCTTAGTTTATAATGTCATCTCTATATAGGATTTATGATATGCAAAACCACTGAAAGTAATTATGTTTTTTCATACTCAACCATAACAATTTTTCCTCAATAACTTGATAACCATGAAATTACAAGCTCAGTATTGAATTTTTACAATATCTTGGTTTGCAAGGATCCATGGTTTTGGCATCGATAACTCCCTTTGTACATTTAATGCCCACTTTGAACATTTCTACTACCATATTTTTGGAAATGATCATTGCTGTGGGTTTTGAACATTTGCGGTGTAGTTTCAAATTCTTTTTTGAAATGATTTTGGGTCTGGGTCTTTAAGATTTGCGGTGAAATGTCAAAATTGTTGTGGGTTTGAACATTTGCGGTGTAGTTTCAAATTCTTTATTGAAATGATTTTGGGTCTGGGTCTTTAAGATTTGCGGTGAAATGTCAAAATTGTCGTGGGTTTTGAACATTTGCGGTGTAGTTTCGAATTCTTTTTTGAAATGATTTTGGGTCTGGGTCTTTAAGATTTGCGGTGAAATGTCAAAATTGCTGTGGATTTTGAACATTTGCGGTGTAGTTTCGAATTCTTTTTTGAAATGATTTTGGGTCTGGGTCTTTAGGATCTGCGGTGAAATGTCAAAATCTTTTTTGATAGGATTTTTGGTTTGAGTTTTTAGAATCTGCGGCGAAATGTCAAAATCTTTTCGGATATGATTTTGGGTCTGGGTTTCTAGGATCTGCGGTGAAATGTCAAAATCTTTTTTGATAGGTTTTTTGGTTTGAGTTTTTAGAATCTGCGGTGAAATGTCAAAATCTCTTTGTATATGATTTTGGGTATTTTTTGGAGAATGCGATTGAGATGTCGGATCTTGGTGGTAGAAATCTTTAATGTCCTCATGCATCGGTTTTTCATTCATCACCCCACCTTTCCGGTAGTCTTGGGGGTCTTTTCTTGAAAAAGCCGGGCCTAAAAGTTGATCCATCAAACAAATAAAAACAAAATAAATGTTAAATTATTATATATCCACAAAATGAGATATGCAAATTTATAATCATATAAATATACATGAAACGACTATATTAGACTTAAAGTACTTACTGCAAAAAGCACAATTAAAACACTAAAGAAACTGAAGATGCTAACTTGTTAAAGATGAGATGTAGTTATTTGTTGCTCAACTCTACAACTCTTGACTAGTTTTATAGGTAAAGAGTAATTTAATGCTACTTTCCAACCTAAACGTGTTTAATGTTTTATACATTGATTTTTCTTTTTCATGATCAATAACCTTATCTCATGCTACTTCCCAACTCCCACGCCAAGAAATAAATGATATATGCCACATAAAAGCATTTAATATTTTATACTTATGTGCTACTTCACAACTCCATACGAAAAAATAAATAATACTCCCTCCGTTTCTTTTTATATGTCGCTTGACTTTTTGCACATATTTCAAGGTACTTTGACCGGGTAATTAATTTTTTTTTTTTAAATTTTGTTTTTTTAAATCTAAATATATAAAGGATAGTTTAATTCAAAAAAAGAAAATTTAAAAAATAATAATTTTAAATGCCCGGTCAAAGCGCTTTGAAATGTGTGCAAAAAGTCAAGCGTCATATAGTAAGGAGGAGGAAGACACTCATAGTGTAATTAGGGAGGGTTTGAGCAGTAGACTTGATCAATATCTCTTTGCCTCCTCGTGATAATTTCTTTTTGTCCCATCCTTGCAACTTTTCTTGCATCTTATCCTTAATATAGCCAAAAGCTACTATTTTTTTCCTGTGCAGAAAACTTGGAAGTCCCAAATACAAGCAATTCTCATCTGCTTCCATAAAACCCAGGTGCTGACACAAGCTTTCTTTAAGAGCATTGCTGACATTCCTACTGAAAGTGACTGAGGATTTATCAACATTGATTTGTTGTCCCGAGGCTTGCTCGAAAACATGAAGCATTTCCTGCACATGACTTGCACAATCGACATCTGCCTTGCAAAAGATGTAACAATCGTCCGCAAAAAACATGTGTGAAATGGGCGGGGCTGAACGAGCAACTTTAATACCTTGCAGCAAACCTCTTCTCTCATAATTGTGAATAAGAGATGTAAGGCCTTCGATACAAATCAAGAATAAGTACGAAGAGAGGGGATCCCCCTGCCTGATACCTCGAGAAGGTGTAATGGAACCAAAAATTTTACCAGCATGAGCAACTTGATATGTTACCGAAGAGATACAAGCCATGTACATGTTCACCACTCTTTGATCGAAGCCCAATTTTGTCAATACTGCTGCCAAAAAATCCCATTCAACACGGTCGTAAGCTTTGCTTATATCAATTTTAAGCGCCATCCAACCCTGTTTTCCTGTTGTCTTTCTTTTCATAAAATGCATTAACTCATGCGCAATCATAACATTATCAGAAATTAATCTACCTGGAATGAATGCACTTTGAGTGTCAGAAATTATTGCGTCAATAATTCCTTTGAGACGATTTGCTAATACCTTAGAAATGACTTTGTAGATCACGTTGCAAAGAGAAATTGGAAGAAGCTCCATCATAAACTGTGGATTTTTCTTCTTTGGAATTAAGGTAATATTAGTCGCTATGAGATTCTTGTCAAGAATACCAGTTTCAAAAAATTGCTTGACTACACTAACCACATCTGCATTAAGAATTTTCCAGAATTTTTGATAAAAGCCTGGGGTCATACCATCCGGGCATGGACTCTTATCTGGGTGCATATAAGAGAAACATAGGATAATTTGGTTGGTTGGTTAACACATTCCTTGTTAACACCTTCCAAAAAAGCAAAAATCAATAAATAAATAAAAAATAATATAATTCAATTTTGAAATTAAATTAAATCACATATATTACATATATATACTATACTATGGAAAACATATGATAATTTTGTTGATTTTAACACCTTCCTAAAACGGTTGTTAACACAAAAAATCAAAAATAATTAAATAAATAAAAATTACTCTTTCAGTTACTATCAATATACTTATATAAAGGAGAAGACGAGGGCGGTGATGTGACGCTCTCAAATCGCTTCGATCTATTTTTCTAATTTTCTCAAATTTTTTAATAATTAATGTTAAAGATTTGAAAATATCTCAATTGACTTTAAAATCTTTACTAATGGAGGAAACTAAATATACAATTATAATATTCTTGTCTTCAAGATCTTTATGAATGGAGGAAACTAAATGTACAATTCTAATATTCTTGCCTTTAAAATCTTTACTAATGAATGAAACTAAATTTAAAATTTAAATAGTCTCATAAATTATTTTATTAGAAAATATCTTAATTGCCTTTTAAATTTTTACTAATGGAGGAAAGTAAATATACAATTTTAATATTTTTGCCTTTATAATATTAAATAAATTCTCAATTTTCTTTTTACTATTTTCTAACGGAGGAAACTAAATATAGTATGTTAATATTCTCATAAATGCTCTCTACTGATCCAATCAATATACTTATATAAAGGAGAAGACGAGGGCGGTGATGTGGCGCCTCTCAAATCGTTTTGATCTATACTTCTATAAATATAGTTTTCCAATTAGTTACCTAATTGAGTCATTTTTTAAATGAGTGACTAATTTGATACATTTGAACCAAATGAGTGATGACTTTGATGATTATCCCTTTTTTAATACTATCTTTCAAGGAAGGAAGTTAAATATGTTATGTTAAAAATGGTTTGCTTGACTGTCAAAAAAAAATATTCTTCAAATGGAGGAAACTAAGTATACTATATTAATATTTTTCGAAAGTTACTCCACGAGTCCATCAATATATTTATATAAAGAAGAAGACGATGGCGGTGATGTGACGCCTCTCAAATCGCTTCGATCTATTTTTCTAAATTTCTCAAATTTTTGAATAATTAATGTTAAAGATTCGAAAATATCTCAATTGACATTAAAATCTTTACTAATGGGGGAAACTAAATATATACAATTATAATATTCTTGTCTTCAAGATCTTTAATAATGGAGGAAACTAAATATACAATTCTAATATTCTTGCCTTTAAAATCTTTACTAATGGATTGAACTAAATTTGCAATTTTAATAGTCTCATAAATTATTTTATTAGAAAATATCTTAATTGTTAAATTTTTAATAATGGAGGAAAGTAAATATACAATTTTAATATTCTTGCCTTTATAATATTAGATAAATTCTCAATTTCTTTTTTACTATTTTCTAACGGAGGAAACTAAATATAGTACGTTAATATTTTTATAAACGCTCTCTATTGATCCAATCAATATCAATATACTTATATAAAAGGGAAGACGGGGGCGTTGATGTGGCGACTCTGAGATCACTTCGTTGTATTTTTCTAATTTTCTCAAAATTTTGAATTTTTAATATTAATAATTACAACTTCCTTTATTATTTTCGATTTTGTAGGAAGACATTTAAAAATTACAACTTCCTTTATTATTTTCGATTTTGTAGGAAGAGATTTGTAGGATCTTTCGATTTTGTAAAAAGGGATTTGTAGGATCTTGTGTTAATAATTATAATTTTCTTTTAATACTTGATAGAACTTTCTTTTATTATTTTCAAACTTGTAAGAATGGAGAAATTGGAAAATTACAACTTCTTTATTAATTTCGATGTTGTACTCAAATTTGTAAGATTTAATGTTGATTTCTTTATTACTTTCGAACTTTTAGGATCTAATGCATTAGTATTTAGAAGTTTCTTTAATTATTTTCAATCTTGATAAAACTTTCTTTTATTATTTTCAAATTTGTAAGAATGGAGGATGATATGGACAGAAAAGTAATTCTAAATATAATTAATGATACATTAATTATACCTAGAATGGTCCAAGAATACGGCCCAATAAGCAAGACCCAAAACCCTGATTATTTATTAAATTCGTAATTAATAAATAAGGGAAATATACAGCTCAGGAAAGAAGTCCAAAATATGGTTAACTCATCAAAGAAGGATCCAGAATCCCAATTAATGAGTCATAGCCTTTATCAACAAGGAAAAGACTTATTCAGCAAGAAATACAATGTTTATCCATTATCAAAAAGGAGACTTATTAGCTAAGACTCCTAAACCTACCATAAATACGAGGCTCCAGACGCCTATATAAAGGACCTGATCCTACAATCAGAACTACGTCTTTCAAAGAATTAAGCAAAGCATTCATTAATCAGTTTGTTAGTGGAAGGGTGCATGAGAAAAGTTCTGCATCACTCATGGCAATCCAACAAGGAAAGAATGATGTATTGAGAGATTATATCAACCGATTTACTCATGAGGCTTTGAAAGTCCCGGATTTAGAAGACAAAGTAGCTATGATAGCTCTGCAGCAAGGAACCACTGATGATCACTTCAAAAGGTCATTGGCAAAACATCCACCCGAGAGCATGCTGAAGCTCCAAGATAGAGCCGGAAAGTACATCAAGGCGGAAGAAAGCATGAGAAAGTATGAACCCACTGCTGGCGGCAGTGGGAACTCAAAGAAAAGAAAGGAAACTCAGGAGTACGACGTCAAGGAAAAGTTTCCCAGAACGTCAAAGTATTCTGATTCTCCACCCAAGAGGAACAATGTTGGGCCAAAATTCACGGAGTATGCAAGATTGAACACTCCCAGGAGTAAAATTCTGATGGAGATAGCTAAGGAAGGAGATCTCAAATGGCCGAAGCCAATGAGGGCTGACATGTCCAAATGGAACCAAAACCAATTCTGTAGGTTCCACAAGGAAGTCGGTCATGACACCGACGATTGTAGGCAATTGAAAGATGAAATTGAATTTCTGATACGAAGAGGAAAACTAAGTAAGTTCACCAAAGATGGAAACCAAGGGAGTCAAAGGGGGAACTATGAAAGAAAGGATTATGACAGAAGGGACAATGATCAAGATCGAAATCCCATGTCCCGAGGGCCGGTAATCAACATAATATTCGGAGGGCCAACTGCTGCCGGGTCCTCCCGAAACTCAAGAAAGGCTTATGCTCGAGAAGTAATGACCGTGGTTGGAGAAGCACCGAAGCGTGCCCGAACAGAAGTATCAATAGGTTTTGATGATTCAGACCTAGAGGGAGTGAAGTTTCCCCACGATGATCCCTTAGTCATCGTTCCCGTAATAGGAAATTCTGAAACCAAGAGAGTTTTGGTCGACAATGGAGCCTCAGTGGACATCTTATTCCATGATGCTTTTATCAAGATGGGCTATGCTGACTCTCAGTTGACACCCTCAAATATGCCCATATATGGATTCAATGGAGTGGAATCAAAGGTGGAAGGCACTATCCAACTCCCAATGACGATGGGGCAAGGGTCAAATACGTCTACTCAGATGTTGAACTTCATAGTTATAAAGGCAACTTCGACCTACAATGCAATCCTGGGAAGGACTGGTCTTCATGCGTTCAAGGCCGTTGCCTCATCCTATCATCTGAAAATCAAGTTCCCAACGAGGAATGGAATTGGAGAAGAACGGGGAGACCAAAAGATGGCTAGAAGTTGTTATGTAGCCGCGCTAAGGCCAGATGGAATCGGGGGGGGGGGCAGGTTCTCCCAATTGAAGACTTGGATATCAGTGATAATGAGGACCGAAGAGGGAAACCAACGGAGGATTTAATCCCCATTCCCTTAGTCCCTGGTGAACCAGAGAAGTTGACTTATGTTGGAGCTCTACTGCCTGAGCCATTGAAAAGCAAGCTCATATCTTTTCTTCAAGAGAATAATGACGTTTTTGCCTAGACAGCGGCTGACATGCCGAGGATTGATCCCCAATTGATAACTGACAAGTTGAATGTGGATCCTGAAAGAAAGACGGTGAAACAAAAGAAGAGAAATTTTGCTCCAGAAAGACAAGAGGCCATTAAACAAGAAGTAGAAAAGCTTCTGGAGGCCGGATTCATTGAAGAGATATAATTCCCGGAATGGTTGGCTAACCCTGTGATGGTCAAAAAGGACAATGGAAAATGGAGGATGTGCGTGGACTTCACTGACTTGAATGATGCATGCCCTAAGGATTGTTTTCCCTTACCAAGGATTGATGCATTAATAGATGCTACAGCTGGACACGAGATGCTCAGCTTCATGGATGGCTTCGGTGGATACAACCAAATTAAAATGCACAAGGATGACATCTCCAAGGTATCATTCATCACTGACTTTGGTGTTTTCTGTTATCTAGTCATGGCATTTGGACTTAAGAATGCAGGGGCAACTTACCAAAGGTTGGTGAACAAAATTTTTGGACACCTAATTGGAAAAACCATGGAGGTCTACGTAGATGACATGCTAGTCAAGAGCCTCGATTAGGCCGATCACATAGAGCACCTCCGAGAGGCATTCGAAGTGCTGAGGCACCACAAGATGATGTTGAATCCAGCTAAGTGTGCCTTTGGTGTAGGCTCGGGAAAGTTTTTAGGTCTGATGGTTTCCAAGAGAGGAATCGAGGCTAATCCCGACAAAATCAAAGCAATTCTGGACATGGAACCACCAAAGACTGTCAAGGATGTCCAAAAACTAACGGGAAGAGTGGCAGCATTGGGAATATTCATCTCCAAGTCAGGAGAAAAATGCTTACCTTTCTTCAAAGCACTTAAGAATGTGAAAAACTTTGAATGGACAACTGAAAGCCAAGAGGCCTTTGAGGCCCTGAAGAAATATATGGCTGAAGCACCACTGTTGGCAAAACCAAATCCAGGAGAAACTCTCTACTTGTACTTGGCTGTTTCTAACACTGCCCTTGGAGCCATTTTGGTAAAGGAAGAATTGAAGGTTCAGAAACCCATTTACTACGTAAGCAAGATTCTACATGGGGTAGAAATAAACTACTCTACGATTGAGAAGTTTGCCTTAGCCTTGATAATGGCCTCAAGAAAGCTACGCCCATACTTCCAGGCTCACAAGATAGAGGTCCTGACCAATCAGCCTCTAAGAAACATCTTGCATAGCCCTCAAGTTAGTGGAAGATTGATCAAATGGACCATTGAATTGGGAGAATTTGACATCAAGTACAAGCCTCGAACGACCATAAAAGCTCAAGCACTCGCTGACTTCATGGTTGAGTGTACTATTGACAACCAGGAAGTCGGGGGGCAGGAAGTGATAGAGGAAGACAAGAAAGATGAAGAGATGGTGTTCAAAGAATATTGGGTGCTCTATTTTGATGGAGCATCAAAAACAAAATCAAGTGGAGCAGGTTTAGTGCTACAAAGTCTTGATGGATTTTTCATAGAGTACAGACTGAAACTTGACTTCCCAACGACAAACAATGAAGCTGAATACGAAGCCCTGATAGCTGGCTTAGGGCTGGCTGGAGCCTTGAGAGTTAAAACTCTAAAAGTATGTGGAGATTCGAGGCTGGTGGTTTCCCAAGTAAATGGGGAGTTTGAGGCCAGAGATGAAGTCATGGCCAAGTACTTAAAACTTGTCAAGGCCATCATGACTCAGTTTGATGAATGCTATGTGGAACATATTCCAAGGGAAGAAAACATGAAGGCTGATGCATTGTCTAAATTTGCTTCTTCCGAAATTGAAAACTATTTAGGGAGTGTATACTTCCAAGTCTTGAAGACCCCAAGCATCAATAGAAAGTTGGTAGCACCTATTGATGTTGCTAGCTGTTGGATGGATCCCATCAAAGCTCATTTGGAAACTGGGTGGTTACCCAACGACACTTCAGAAGCACGAAAGCTGTATGTGAGAGCACTAAGGTATGCCCTGATTGAGGGAATCCTATACAAGAAGTCTTTCGTCATTCCTTATCTGAAATGTTTGAGACCTCAAGAGGCAGAATTGGCCCTAAGGGAGGTACATGAAGGAATTTGTGGGCAGCACTTGGGGGGAAGAGCCCTTTCTCATAAAGTCACTCGTCTAGGTTTCTATTGGCCAAGCATACTTGCTGATGCTAAAAGCTACGTGAAAAAATGTGAACGGTGCCAAAAGCATGCACCGGTGGTTAGACAACCACCAAAGATGATGACATCCATTAACTCACCTATCCCCTTTGCCATGTGGGGAATGGATATACTTGGGCCATTTCCAATGGCCAGTGCTCAAAGAAAGTTCTTGATAGTAGCAATCGACTACTTCACCAAGTGGATTAAGGCTAAACCTTTAGCCAAGATAACCACCAAACAGGTGATGCATTTTTCTGGGAAAATGTGATATGCAGATACGGGATTCCACGAATCCTGGTCACGGACAATGGAACTCAGTTTAACAACGATGAGTGCAAGAAGTATTTTGATGAGAATGACATCAAGTTACGATTCACTTCCGTTTCCCACCCTCAAGCAAATGGGAAAGTTGAGGTTGTGAATCGAATTATCCTGGATGGACTAAAGAAAAGAGTTGAACGCTCAAGAAACACTTGGGTGGACGAATTGCTCCCCATACTATGGGCATATCATACTACTTGTAAAGTCACCACTGGAGCTACCCCCTTCCTGTTGGCATATGGGGCAAAGGCAGTGGTTCCAGTGGAGATTACTCACACATCTCCAAGAGTTGAAGCTTATGAGCCAGAAACAAATGAAGAAGGCTTGAGGCTAGCTTTAGATCTAATTGATGAAGTTAGGGATGAGGCAAATGCCAAGATAGTTGAACATCAGAAACGAGCATCTTTCTATTACAACCTAAGGGTTAAAGAAAGGTTCTTTCGACAAGGAGACTTAGTCATTCGAAAGATTGAGGCATCCGGAGTTGGACAAAAAGGCAAGTTGGCCCCAAATTGGGAAGGACCATATCGCGTCAAGAACGTATTTTGTCGAGGTTCCTACAAGTTGGAAACCCTGGAAGGAATTGAAGTTCCAAGAACTTGGCATGCTGCGAACTTGAAAGTCTATTATATTTAAAGTGTGTCTTGACTAGACTCACTACTAGTACAAGTAGAAATAAGGTCGACGAAACCAATCCAAGTTTTTAAACTTGAGTATTATGTAAGGGTTGAACCCATTTTCAAAGTTATATATTCTTATGTTCTTCATCATGTTTTACATGCATTAGATATTGATAGACATGCACAAAAATGCTAGCTAAACATGCAAAGTCAAGAATCAGGAAAATAACACAAGCCATGAATGGCCAAGAAATACAAATAAAACTAAAACTTACAAAAAGTTTAAGTTAAGCTCGAAGGCTGAAAATACATGAAAAGTACAAAGTCATGAATGGCCACAAACAAGCTACAAACTACGCTTCACCCCCTTGTCACCAACATCTGTCTCCTCCCCTAAGCTAGAGCCAGAAGAATGCTCATCAGCATCATGGTCATCAGCAGAAGTGTCACCAAGGGGTGATGAATGCACTGGATCTAAAATCCTAGCATCTTCCTCCATGTCATCTACTCCAGCCAAGATGCGCTCCAAGGGAGTAGAAGGGTGATGAGCTGGAAAGTCAGCAGCGTCAAAAACCCCGGGATGCTTGGCCAAGATAGCCTGAACAACATCCTCCCATCCTGATGTATGTTGGACTGGGAAAAGAATCTCGTCATGCTTCTCGATCAAGTCTTTGTACTCCTGAGAGTCAAGGTACTCATCGATGCAATCATCCTTGCTCTTCCTCAGCTCAACAAGATCAGCTTGAGCGTCAGCAAGCACCTTCTCCCTCCTAGCTAGAGTCTCCTTAAGAGACTTCACCTCCTCTTCAGACCTCTCCAACTTGACCCGATTGGCCTCAGAAGAGGTACGCCAAGCCTTATCTTGGCACAATGCCCCCTGGAAGTTGGCATTGGTCTGCCAAAAAATAAAAGTTAGAAAAGTAAAGTAAAATCTTAAAAGAAAGAGAAGGGCTAAGGAAAGAAAAATACCGCAGCAATAGCCTGAGCTCCTAAATGCTCAACACCCTCGAGGGTGAAATCTGCAACGAAGTCTTTGTAATCACAAGGAGTAAGGGAATGGTATGACCAGTCTACAACATGCTTGGACACCCCAGTAATGGTGTCCTTCTTCCTAATACCCCAGTTGGGGCGCCACACTGAAGACTTGGTAGACACAGGAATGTCAGCCTCGCCTACAGGGATCTCAAAAGGGATCAAAAAGCTGGGGACACCAGACTTCCCCCTTGGATCATCTCCAAGCCTGGCCCTCTTCATCCTGGATGTCTCCACATCCTTGGGCCCATTAGTCTTGTTTATAAAGGCCGCAGCTGTTAAAAAAAAAATAAACCAAAGAATAGTTAGAAGAAATTTTCTGAAAGACAGGAAAATAAACATAAAGAAAAGGGATAAGTAAAAGTACCCTTATCAGAAATAGTCGAGAGATGGACAGACTTGAGGACAAACTCATCCAGTAGTTCCCAAGCCACGGTAGTCCCATTATCCTTGATTAGCACTGAGTAGGCATGAGATTCCTCCTCATTCAAGTCAATATTGTTGGGACTACCATCTGAAACTCTCCCAAAAGATCTACGGAACAGGGTTCCCCAGTCCCCTCCTTCCCAGACAAGATACATAAACTCATTTTTCCATTTGGGGTTGTTGTCTGGGATAGATTCTGGGTGAAAAATGAAAGGGAAGCCAACCCTATGACTAATGTACACCCAACCCAAGTTGTTGGCAGAGCTATTCTTGAATTGAAAAATCTTTCTAAACAAAGGTACAAAAAGTGGAAGATTATTTCGAAGGCATAAAACCATAAAACAGTTAATTATCCTCCAAGCATTGGGGGGTAATTGACAAGGGTTGACTTGAACATCTGCCAAAAGCCTAGGAATAAACTCATGAAAGGGGAACCTAAGGCCGACAACTATGGCATCCCTATAAATACACAAAGCATTTGACCGCCAGTGACATGAACGGTCACCGGGGCCGGCAAGAACAAGTTTTAAAGGGGCCTTTACCCTATACATCTTATTATAATCTTTAATCATATCTACATCATGAAACCTATTACTGCAATCATATGAATATAAAGCAGACACAGACGGGTACTCATCCCCACGTTCATTAATCATATCATGCAAGGACATGTATTTAGAATGAATTGGAATGGGGTACCTCGTTTGGATGCAGAATTCATCTTTTGCAAGCGTTGAGAAGCACGATCAGCCATCAAACCCAGAAAATTCTTCAAATCTTCAAATCTTCAAAGTAAAACCAAGAATCTTCAAAGAAAACCCAGAAATCTTCAAAGAAAGCCCAGAATCTTTAAAGAATTCTTCAAATCTTCAAACTAACAACCCAGAAAACGGTGAGATTCAACGAAAAATCTCGCTGGGAATCGCCTTGTGACAGAACCCTAGCAGAGCTACTTAGAGAGAATTTTAGAGAAAATCTAGCAAAATATCTTTGAGAGTAGGAAAGTGAGAAATGAATGGAAACTACAGAGATTTCACCCTTTTATAGGGATGACAGCCGTTCAATGGGCCGGTTGAAGGAAGGGCAACCAGCATCAGCCGGTATAGCCCATAAAAGATTACAGGCCCAATTAATAAATTGGAACAGTTAAAAGCCTAAGGCCCAAATTGAGCCCAACATAGGTGGGCCTTAAAGAACACAAGAGGTACAACTTGAAGAAGCCTGGTCGAATGTGTTCGATCAAGGCCTAAAATGGCACTCATATTCGACCAGAATCCTGGTCGAATGAGTTCGAATAAAGCTCAAAATGAACCAAGTATTCGACCAGAATCTTGGTCGAATGAGTTCGAATAAAGCTCAAAATGAACCAAGTATTCGACCAGAATCCTGGTCGAATGAGTTCGAACAAAGTCCAAAATGAACCATGTATTCGACCAGAATCCTGGTCGAATGAGTTCGAACTAGGCCCAAAATGAGGCATAAATTCGACTTGGAACCTGGTCGAAATCATTCGACCAGGAGGTGAAATGAAATTAAGCTTCGACCAGAAACCTGGTCGAAATCATTCGACCAGAAACCTGGTCGAAATCATTCGACCAGGAGGCAAAAGCAAGGCAAAGATCGACCAGAATCCTGGTCGAAGGAGTTCGACCAGGAGTTAAAGTTGAGGTCGAATTCGACCAGGATCCTGGTCGAAAATACTCTGAAGTTTCAAAATTAGATTTATTTTCCAAGGGATTGATGAAAAATCCCGATTCCTGTTTTGGGAAAATTATAAAAATTGGTTTAGAGTTATATGTTCAAGAAACCAAGCCATAGTACGAAAGAAAACTTCGGAACTCCCGAATGAAATAACTTCTACGATAATCCAAGAGAGATTTTCCTAGAAGTTGGGGGCAAATGATATGGACAGAAAAGTAATTCTAAATATAATTAATGATACATTAATTATACCTAGAATGGTCCAAGAATATGGCTCAATAAGCAAGGCCCAAAACCCTGATTATTTATTAAATTCGTAATTAATAAATAAGGGGAAATATACAGCTCAGGAAAGAAGTCCAAAATATGGTAAACTCATCAAAGAAGGATCCAGAATCCCAATTAATGAGTCATAGCCTTTATCAACAAGGAAAAGACTTATTCAGCAAGAAATACAATGTTTATCCATTATCAAAAAGGAGACTTATTAGCTAAGACTCCTAAACCTACCATAAATACGAGGCTCCAGACGCCTATATAAAGGACCTGATCCTACAATCAGAACTACGTCTTTGGCTTGATTCTCAATACCAATTGAGATACGTAGACATCTTGTGAGGACCGATTTAGTCTCGAAACACAAGTGCAGCCATTAAAGCTCGAAAGCTCATAAATCCTAGCAATTAATATACAGACATGTTTTTTAATCCATAACAAAGGAATTAGAAAATTACAACTTCCTTAATATTTTCGAATTTGTAGGATCGTATGTTATTTAGAATTTTCTTTTATTATTTTCAATCTTGATAGAACTTTCTTTTATTATTTTCAAATTTGTAAGAATGGAGGAATTGGAAAATTACAACTTGCTTAATATTTTCGAATTTGTAGGATCGTATGTTATTTAGAATTTTCTTTTATTATTTTCAATCTTGATAGAACTTTCTTTTATTATTTTCAAATTTGTAAGAATGGAGGAATTCGAAAATTAAAACTTCCTTATTATTTTTGAATTTGTAGGATCTTATGTTAATAATTACAACTTTCAACATTATTATTATTTTCAATCTTGATAGAACTTTATTTTATTATTTTAATATTTGTAATAATGGAGGCATTGGAAAATTACAACTTGCTTATTATTTTCGAATTTGTAGGATCTTATGTTAATAATAACAACTTTCTGCATTATTATTTAGAAATTTCTTTTATTATTTTCAATATTGAAATCTCGATAGAATTTTATTTTATTATTTTCAAATTTGTAAGAATGGAGGAATTGGAAAATTACAACTTCCTTATTATTCTTGAATTTTTAGGATCTTATGTTAATAATTACAACTTTCTGCATTATTATTTAGAAATTTATTTTATTATTTTCAATCTTGATAGAACTTCATACTTTTTAACTTTTGAACATAACGGATTTTACAATCTACACCGGAACTTTTTTACACCAATTATTTTATTATTCACCTTACAACCACCTATAAATTAAAGGTCATTCATAACAAAAAAATCTACACCGGAACTTTTTTACATAGCTCCAAATTTTTACAATCATCTTTACAATCAATATAACTATGGACTACACCATGTTGGATGCTTTGAAGGACAACAACTATACCTGGATGGTAGATTACGAGTGTGTAGAATGTGAGATGTTAGTTATGAATGACACTAATGATTTTCGGATTTCTTGAAGCTAAACTGCTGTGAAAGATTGTGTTGTATGTAAATGCGGAATTAAACAAACAGAACACACACAATCACTTTAATCTACTTTGTATTAAGTAAATTAAATACTACAGCTTCCAAAATTTCACAAGTGAAATTCTGGCTTCTAAACAAGAATAATGTTTTCTTGCTTTTCTTACAGAGAAAAGAAGTGCTTCAAAATATTTCTATGTTGTACTCACTTACAGCTAACAATAGAGTGTGCAAGATATATATAACCTATACAAACTAGTGCACACTTCTATTTACACAATTACCCCTCACTGTAAGTCCAACTTGTTCTGCCATAAGAAGTTAACTGTGTCAGGAAGGACCACTTGCTTTTCGGGATCTTTCCCGTTTCTGTAGCTGCTTGTCTCTTCTCTTTCTCTCCAAGTTTTGCTGTAGATTTGCCATATGTTCTTTGGACCACCTTACCGTAACAGATGCTTCAGTATTTGTCTCCTTTGAATTTTGGTTATGTACCTTGATTTGTCTTGTTATAAACGGTTAAGTGTTGATATCGTGAACTCTAGTATGTTCCTGACTTCACGATATATCCTTTGAAGACTTCGCGACATAGCCTTTTAAGACTTTGCGACATAGCCTTATTGAGGACTTCGCGATCTAGGCTTTTTGAGGACTTCGCGACATAGCCTTTTTGAGGACTTCGCGACATAGCCTTTTTGAGGATTTCACGACATAGCCTTTTTGAGGACTTCGCGATCTAGGCTTTTTGAGGACTTTACGATCCAGTACATTTTGACTTTGCTGTATCAACACTTCACGATATGAGTAATGAAGACTTCACGACATAGTTCATTTAGGACTATGCGATCTCAGTAATTCACGACATGGATATTTTGGACTTCACGACATAGCTGTATTTTGACTTCACGGTATAGGGACTTGGATAAATTTCTGCAACTTATTTATTCAGGGCCTTATTCATCTCCATCCTGCTGCTTGAACATTTCTGAACTTCTACCAGGATAATTATTTCATGGCCTATGTACATTCTAGATTGCAAGGAACTTACTAAGCTCATTATAGCTCTGAGCATATAAGATAAAGCTAAGTACATGAGAACAAGAAAAGTACAATAGAGACCTATACTATATCCCAGTGAAAGAATTCACTAGGTCATGTAGAGTGACATAGTCACAATGAGTAGGCTTATTAATAGTGGTATTCAAACATGCCTCGAGCCTAACAAGAGAGTCTGTCAATTCAAAAACTCATGAACAGATTAGTCTTGACATGATTTTGATCGATGAAAAAGGTTAATAAATCAATATACTTGTAACTTATTAGTTTGTCAAATTGTATGATATTATAAACTTTTCTATGATACGTTGTATGACAGAAAAATTTGATCCATGCTACGATCTAAAGCTTTTGATCTCTCGGTTCAAAGAAAGATCTTTTAGAGGAAGGCTCTATGTATAACATCAAAAATCTAAAAGTTGTTGCAGCTACAGTTAGATATAGACCACTATCACATGGGTCTAAATTACTCTTCATACACATGACGCCCCCTAATAAATTGGAAGAAGACATCGTCAACATATCACTACATGGATTTCACTTCATATGTCCGGATATGATTGTTGCACGTATTAATAACACCGACATACTTTCAGGTATTTTGATGCAGTAATATATTAAATTAATATATAAGTAATAGTAATATATATGCATGTTAAACTTCAAACTACATGTTCTAATATAATCTTTTCTATATTGATTTAGATGTTGTGGATTGTTTGACTTACGTGGGTGGCATTGAGGTTGTTAAAGGCTGATGGAAAAAAAGAGATCTCAAAATGGTGACAAATTAATAAGTTTTGAATTAATATTAATTTTGATATCATTGTTAATTAACTTTTATTGTTCTTCTAATTTTATATTACTACATTGCTTAATGATATTTATCTGATTTTTTTGTTGAACAGCTACAAATTTATACAAGGAAGATAGTGGACCCTATATAGTATTTGTCACATCCGCTGAGATTAAAAAAATTTAAAATAAATTATCTTTACTAATGTTTTTATAATATACAGTTTTAGAATGTTTTATTAGAAATTACACATATATATAATTTATTATAAATTACACATATATGAATCTTATCGATATAAATTTTCTTTTATATATATATATATGTGAAAATGGTATCGATCCAAAAAAAATCAAACTATATAAACAAAAGGAATTTGTAAATAATTTATAATATTACCTACCCAAATGTAAATTTTACAAAATATATTTTATTTGATAGTTTAAATAATTTTTATTTAATTTAATTTACATTTTTTATTTTAATATTCTTTTTCTTAACAAATATATTCTAATGCCGCCGCGAAGCGCGGCTTAGTAACCTAGTACTATAATATTACAAGAGAAACATAAGATAATTTAGTTGGTTGGTTAATACCTTGCTAAAACTGTTAACACCTTTCAAAAAAACAAAAATCAATAAATAAGTAAATATTCATATAATTTAATTATAAAATTAAATTAAATCACATATATTACACAAACTCTTTCGGTTATAATTTAAATAAAAATAAAAAAACAATATATTTTTTAGAAAAGTTTATTCTATATTTATATTATTATGTTATTATTTATTAATAATTTGGACATTTACAATTTGGAAAGTTACATTATATTACATGTTTACTAACTACTAAATTTTTGTATAATTTTTAAGTCTTTTAAAGTATTAAAGTAGTAATTTTTTTCTTCAAAAAGATCACATTTTCAGAAGCACTAAATTCTCAAGATCCAATATTATAAGAATAGATTATACTATTTTAAGCAAAATAGAGTTTATTTGGTTGGTTGGTTAACTCTTTCGTAAAGTGTTTACTAACACCTTCAAAAAAAATCAAAAAATTAAAATTCATGTAATTTAGTTAAAAGAATTAAAAATGACATATATTACATAACTAAAAACTCTTTTAGTTATAATTTAATTAAAATTTAAAAACCCAAATTCTTTTTAAAAATACTTTATTTATATTTTGACAGTTACATTAATTGACATGATTACGAAACTACTAAACTTTTATAAATTTATTAGTTCTTTTAAATTTGAAGTATAATTTTTAATTATGTTTTGAAAAAATCACATTTTCAGAAACACTAAATTCTCAAGATTTTTAAATTTCAAAATTAATGTTAAAGTAAGCTGCTAGTATTAAAATTAGAAAATTAATAAAAAGCTGTTATAGGTTTAAGGTGTTAAGTTGTAAGGTTAAGGTGTACAAAGGTATGTAGGGTACGTATCTTAATGAGAATGTTTAAAATAGCTATAGGTGAAGTGTTGGAAGTAGTGTCTAGAGTTATAAAGTCAAATTTAGGTGTCGTTTAGTTTAGACTTAAGTATACCGATGATTAAATTGAATATTGATATTAAAATAATATAAACTTATTTTTGAATTCTCTAGTTAGCATCGGTTCTAATAAAATATTGGGCTTTTTTCATAAATACCCAACCCAAGAATTGTTTTTGCAAAAATACTATATTTTTTTGAATATTTTGCAAAAATACCAACATATTTGCAAAAATACAAATTTTTTGAAAATATTTGTAAAAATACGGTATCCAACTAGATACAACCATATCTGCAACTGCAACCAAAATCAACCAGAGATGCAACTTATAAAAAATTAATAATTGAAATCATCTTTGGTTGCATAATACGTTGCAAAAGTTAGTGCCGGCCTTGTTGATTAGCTAGAATCTCAACCTTTAGTTGTTGATTTGATTGAGATAAAACTACTCGTGAACTCTCAACTACGCATGTATCTATATATGTATAGATAGACGAAAGATGAGGGGATGTAACCTGCTGTTATGGATTAAAAAACGTGCTTTGTGAATTTAATGCTAGGATTAATGAGCTTCGAGCTTTAATGGCTGCACTCGTGTTTCCGGACTAAATTGGTCCTCACAAGATGCCTACGTATCTCAAATCGTTATTGAGAATCAAGCCAAAGACGTAGTTCTGATTGTAGGATCAGGTCCTTTATATAGGCGTCTGGAGCCTTATATTTATGGTATGTTTAGGAGACTTAACGGATAAGTCTTCTTATTGATAACTGATAAGGATTGCATTACTTGGCGGGCAAGTCTTTTCCTTGTTGATAAAGGCTGTGACTCATTAATTGCCTTTAATTGGGAAACTGAATCCTTCTTTGACCAATTTCCCATAATTTAGGCTCTTTTTATGAGCTGCATATTTTCCCTACTTATTAATTACGAAATTAATAAATAATTAGGGATTTGGGCATTAAATATCGAGCCTTTTCATTGGACCGTCAATTATATTTCTATAATTACTTTTCTGTCCATATCATTTGCCCCCCAACTTTTGGGAAAATCTCCTCGGGGTTTTCGTAGAAGTTATAACTGTCATTTTTCGAGATTCGAGATCTTATTTTTCACGAATTTTTGTTCCACTTTCCTGGAAAATAATTAGTAATAGTTATTTTCCCTTTATTTGTTGGAAAATCTGTGTTCTGGGCGTGCATACCCCCGCCTAAGAGACGTTCTAGGTTGCCACGCCTAGAAACAATGTCTCCTGGGCGTGGGTCTTTCAAAGTTGGCTCAAGGAGCTTCTTGGCGTGGGTACCCCCGCCTAGGAGACATTCTAGGTTGCCACGCCTAGAAACCATGTCTCCTGGGCGTGGGTCTTTCAAGGTTGGCTCAAGGAGCTTCTGGGCGTGGGTACCCCCGCCTAGGAGACATTTCTAGGTTGCCACGCCTAGAAACCATGTCTCCTGGGCGTGGGTCTTTCAAGGTTGGCTCAAGGAGCTTCTGGGCGTGGGTACCCCCGCCTAGGAGACATTCTGGGTTGCCACGCCTAGAAACCATGTCTCCTGGGCGTGGGTCTTTCAAGGTTGGCTCAAGGAGCTTCTGGGCGTGGGTTCCCCCGCCTAGGAGACATTCTAGGTTGCCACGCCTAGAAACCATGTCTCCTGGGCGTGGGTCTTTCAAGGTTGGCTCAAGGAGCTTCTGGGCGTGGGTACCCCCGCCTAGGAGACATTCTAGGTTGCCACGCCTAGAAACCATGTCTCCTGGGCGTGGGTCTTAGAGTCTCTGCCTTAAACAATTTCTTGGCGTTGGTATCCCCGCCTAGGAGACGTTCTAGGTTGCCACGCCTAGAAACTATGTCTCCTGGGCGTGGGTTTTAGAGGCTCTACCTTAAACAATTTCTTGGCATTGGTATCCCCGCCTAGGAGACGTTCTAGGTTGCCACGCCTAGAAACTATGTCTCCTGGGCGTGGGTTTTAGAGGCTCTGCCTTAAACAATTTCTTGGCGTTGGTATCCCCGCCTAGGAGACGTTCTAGGTTGCCACGCCTAGAAACTATGTCTCCTGGGCGTGGGTTTTAGAGGCTCTGCCTTAAACAATTTCTTGACGTTGGTATCCCCGCCTAGGAGACGTTCTAGGTTGCCACGCCTAGAAACTATGCCTCCTGGGCTTTATAGCGATTTCCGGCGTTCAAACCACCGTATATTTTCCAGTTTCCGTTTAAATCTTCATCTTCTCCGTCAAGGTTTCTGGGTTCAAGCATTCTTTGGAAGGATTTCAATGGCGGATTCAAGCTCATCCCAATCCCAGATTTCTCAGCCTTCTCGTCCTGCTAGAGCGAATCGAGGTAACCCACCTCCAAAATCTCTAGTTCATGCAAACGTTTTTTCTCTTAGAGATTTACTTTCTGATTTTGGGGATGCTTTTCCCAATCTTCTTCATTTAGAGGCCCATAATATTCCTTCAAAATATAAACAGAGTAGGGTTGATGATATTTCTGTTCTTTTCGGTATCAAGGCCCCTTATAGAGCCGTAGCTCCTGGGCCTAATGATAGGGCATGTTATCCTAAGCCTGGGGCCATTAGGATGTATAAAGAAACTTTTTATTCTGGTTTTCGTCTTCCTCATCACCCTTTTGTTCTTCGTTTATTGGCTGAGGTCCAAATTTGTCCCACACAACTAATGCCCAATGGGTGGAGATTCATATATTGCTTCCTGGCCCAATGCATGAAACATAGGGTAGAGCCTAGTGTATCAGTATTTCGATATCTCTTTAAATTTGTAAATGCTCCAGATGATATAGGTTGGGTTAAGATTCAATATCGAACCTTAAACCTTAGTTGCTTCGTTTCTGGTTCTTCTCCCGACTCTCTTCCCTTGTGGAAAAAAGAGTGGTTTTATATTTACTTAGATGGGGATGATTGGAACAATTATTTTTGTCCTCACTTCACAAGAGCTACGGATGGTTCTTTAAGGTCCCTCAAATTAGGGTAGATGATCTTGTGGCAATTCAACTCCTGACGGGTGATTGCTTGCATCATTGCAATCTCCTAATTTCTGAGGATAACCTTCAAGCTATGGGGCTTAGCACCCTTGAACCTCGGGGTATATAACCTTAACTTTCTTTCTTTTATTCTTACTTGTTGTCACATAATATGATTGTAACAGTTGGCTTTTCTTTTCAGCCAAAGCTGCTTTAGGCGCTATTTTCAAGAGGAGGGAGGATCATGCCTCTAAAGCTGTGGCGGTGGAAGTTGAGAGGGTTTCCAAACGGAAAAAAGCTGGAGATGGTTCCCCTGCTGTGGAGAAGGTGCCAGCTTTTTTGACTGAGCAGCCTATCCTTGTTGATGAGGACCCCAACCCATTTGTGGTTAAATGGGGTTTGCTCAACAGGGATACCATAGTTGGAGATTCCAGGGCTGCAGCAGAGTGGTCCAGGAATGTGGTCACTCCAAGGGATGTGGCCCATGTTGTGGAGTCCTCGGAGGATCTCCAGATTGAGCTTCTTGGGGCCCAAGCCCTTGCTTCTGTAAGTAATTTTCACTTTTGTTTATTCTTTCTTTTAGTTGTTCATTCTTTAAATATGTGCCTTTGCTTTATAGGCTAATACCTATCACCAAGCTGCTCTTCACAACTTGAAGGCAGTTCGAGCTGAGAAGTTGATAGCTGAGAGAGACAGGGACATATATTTTGCTTCCTCTACCTCGAACTTCGAGAGGTTTAGAGAAGTCGAGAGGGAGTTTGTGGCTGAGAAGGAGAGGGTTAGGCAGCTGGATGCCCAACTCCAAAGGGGTCGCGAGGATGTTATTGCTGAGTACAGAGCATCTAAGGAGTTTGATGACCTCCTTAATGTTGAGTATGATGCTAACTTTCCTAGCACCTTCAAGGATTGTTGGGAATCCATCATTGAAGAGCTGGGGACAAAGATTGAAGGAGTGTCCTTGGACAAGTTTCCCGTTCCTGATTTATCTGGGACACCCAAGGATACTATTATGGACACTACCAACCCCTCTTCTCAGCCTATTGATGATTCCGAGCTCTTTCTGGATTCTGAGCCAGTTAGAGTGGAAGATTTGATGGATGCTGCTAAGGATGATGTTCCCCTTAACTTAGAGGAAGAGACTCATTAGGATGATATAGCTTAGGTTGGCCCTGCGTGGCTATTTTCTTTACTTATGTTCTTTTCTGAACTCACCCTTCGGGGTTTCTTAATTTAACTTTCTTAGTAAGTTTATTTCAGCTTTTCTTGATTTTGCATGCTTAGTTCACATGTCTATTAGAATGCTTTGCATATATAATGAAATCATAAGAATATGGAATTCATAACTTTACAAATGGGATCAACCCTTACATAATACTCAAGTTTAAAAACTTGGATTGGTTTCGTCGAACCTTATTTTTAGTAGTGAGTCCACTTGGGAAACACTTTAAACATAATAAACTTTCAGATTGGAGGCATGCCAAGTCCTTGGTACCTCATGCCCTTCAAGGGTTTCTAGTTTGTATGAGCCTCGACCAAATACGTTCTTGACGCGATATGGTCCTTCCCAATTTGGGGCCAACTTCCCTTTTTGTCCAACTCCGGATGCTTCAATCTTTCTGAGAACCAAGTCTCCTTGACGAAAGAACCTTTCTTTAACCCTTAGGTTGTAGTAGAAAGAGGCTTTCTTTTGATGTTCAACTATCTTGGCGTTTGCTTCATCTCTAACTTCGTCAATTAGATCCAAAGCTAGCCTCAAGCCTTCTTCATTTTCTTCTGGTTCATATGCCTCAACTCTTGGGGAGGTGTGAGTAATCTCCACCGGGACCACTGCCTCTGCTCCATAAGCCAATAGAAATGGAGTTGCCCCGGTGGTGACTTTACAAGTAGTACGATATGCCCAAAGTATGGGGAGTAATTCGTCTACCCAAGTGTTTCTGGAGCGTTCAACTCTTTTCTTTAGTCCATCCAGGATAATTCGATTTGCAACCTCAGCTTGCCCATTTGCTTGAGGATGGGCAACAGAAGTGAAGCGCAACTTGATATCGTTCTCATCACAATACTTCTTGAACTCATCGTTGTTAAACTGAGTTCCATTGTCCGTGACCAGGACTCGTGGAATTCCATATCTGCATATCACATTTTCCCAGAAGAATTGCATTACTTGCTTGGTGGTTATCTTGGCTAATGGCTTAGCCTCAATCCACTTGGTGAAGTAGTCAATTGCTACTATCAAGAACTTTCTCTGAGCACTTGCCATGGGAAATGGCCCAAGTATGTCCATTCCCCACATAGAAAAGGGGATAGGTGAGTTAATGGATGTCATCATCTCTGGTGGTTGTCTAACCACTGGTGCATGTTTCTGGCACCGTTCACATTTCTTCACATAGCTTTTAGCATCATCAAGCATGCTTGGCCAATAGAAACCTAGACGAGTGATTTTATGGGCAAGGGCTCTGCCCCCCAAGTGCTGTCCACAAATTCCTTCGTGTACTTCCTTCAGGGCCAATTCTGCCTCTTGAGGTCTTAAACATTTCAGATATGGGATGATGAAAGAGTTCTTGTATAGGATTCCCTCAATCAGGGTATACCTTAGTGCTCTGACGTACAACTTTCGTGCTTCTGAAGTGTCGTTGGGTAACCACCCAGTTTCGAGATGAGATTTGATGGGATCAATCCAACAACCGCCAACATCAATGGGTGCTACCAACTTTCCGTTGATGCTTGGGGTCCTCAGGACTTGGAAGTAGACACTTCCTGTATAATTTTCAATTTCGGAAGAAGCAAATTTAGACAAGGCATCAGCCTTCACGTTTTCTTCCCTTGGAATGTGCTCTACATAGCATTCGTCGAACTGTGTCATGATGGCCTTGACAAGTTTCAAGTACTTGGCCATGACTTCATCTCTGGCCTCAAATTCCCCATTTACTTGGGAAACCACTAACCTCGAGTCTCCACATACTTTCAGAGTTTTGACCCTCAAGGCTCCAGCCAGCCCTAAGCCAACTATCAGAGCTTCATACTCAGCCTCATTGTTTGTCGTTGGGAAGTCAAGTTTTAGTGCATACTTTATGAGGAATCCATCAGGACTTTGTAGCACTAAACCGGCTCCACTTGATTTTGTTTTTGATGCTCCATCAAAATAGAGCACCCAACATTCTTTGGAGATTATGTCTTCAGTTTCCTTGTCTTCCACTATTACTTCCTGCCCCCCGACTTCTTGGTTGTCAATGGTGCATTCAACCATGAAGTCAGCAAGTGCTTGAGCTTTTATGGCCGTTCGAGGCTTATACTGTTGGGTTTCGGGGCAACAAACTCAGCGAAAAACAGTCGTAAAACAATAAAAATTCCGAAACCCTAACCCTAGGATCCGTGTACAAGACATGGCTGATTATAGAGAAACGAAATCATACCTTAAAGAGCTTTAAAGTTCGGAAAGATGGAGGTCCTTGTTGTAATCACCACACAGCCCTTGTCCAAGATCTGCGTCGCCAAAGTCGTCCACACGAACGCTCGATCGTCCAACGATCAACGGAGTTCGGTACTAGCCGAAAAACTGCCCCTCTCTCTCTCTCTCTAGCCTCTCTTAATGCAGAGCTGCTAGGCTTTTCTTTAATTCGAAATTGCAGAAAAAAAATCATACCTCAATAATACATCATAATGTATTTATATGAGATAGAGGATTGGGCCAAAACCCTAAATCCGTTTTTGGGCTTCTTAAAACCCAATATGATTTTTGGTTTTAGTATTAAATTCGAAATTCTATTTAATTAAGACCATCTCAATTAAATGACTAATTTCGAAAATAATCAGTTAATATTAAATTCGAATTCTGATTTAATTAAGACCAGCTCAATTAAATAACTAATTTCAAATTTAATCATTTAATTTAAATTAAAACTCCATTTAAAACGTTCTAAGTGTGTGACCCTTTAGGTTATTATTTCATTGGCAATAATTTTATTCTTAAATAAAATTATAAACAATGAGCGGCATCTAGTAATACATCATTGCTCCCCAAGAAATAATAATAAATGGTGATCCAATTAAACCTTTCGTGACTAATGTTTCCGTGTAATATAATCCCTTTAACCAAATATTATAGATTAAACTCGAGGCATGTTATTAGTCATCCTCTTCAACATTTAATCCAGGTTTCCTTGATCAATGAGTAGACTATTAAAACAAATCAATATTTGAGCATGGCCATGCATTTTCATAGTCTCACTCAATCAAGAGGCCAATAATATCTCTCCTAATAATAGGAGGGTTAAATCCTATATCTATCATTCATATTTCTCATACGACTCATAATATACCTGATGTCCACTTTTATCATCACCCGGTCAAAGGTAACTTTTAATGTAATCAAAGTATATTAATCCTCGTATAGAAATATAATGATCTCAAGTCTAAGGATCATTACACCATTATCACTGTGAGCTATTCTAATGACTTTATTACCATGTAGAATATCACTGTGGGTCAATCCGGTGCCATGTAGAATATTACATGCACCTATGTTCTTGACTTTAGTATCACTATACCTATGACCAATGAGATGTGGTCATTTAGTCAACGATCATACTAATCTTTATGCATCATAATTGTCCCAATTCATAATGCTTAATTAGGGATATTTTAGGAATATAAACACTATTCATATAATCTCATTTTTAAGTCACATACTTAAAGATATAGAATACGTGTTCAATATTCCAAGGACATTTATTACTCTAACATTAATATCGCAGTAAATAAAGACATAATAATTGTTGTCGAATAATCAATAGAACATAATCATTATTAAATAACAAAATAGTGTTTCCCAAAAGTACAATTGTATTGTCTCTAGGGCACTAACACTAACATATACTTGATGTCGAATTCACCTAATTCAATGGCCCATTTGATCAATCTTCCACTAACTTGAGGGCTATGCAAGATGTTTCTTAGAGGTTGATCAGTCAAGACCTCTATCTTGTGAGCCTGGAAGTACAGGCGTGGCTTTCTTGAGGCCATTATCAAGGCTAAGGCAAACTTCTCAATCGTTGAGTAGTTTATTTCTGCCCCATGTAGGATCTTGCTCACGTAGTAGATGGGCATCTAAATTTTTAACTCCTCTTTTACCAAAACAGCTCCCATGGCAGTGTTGGATACTGCCAAGTATAGATAAAGAACCTCTCCTGGTTTTGGTTTGGCCAATAGTGGTGGTTCAGCCATGTATTTCTTCAGGGCCTCAAAGGCCTCTTGGCTTTTAGTTGTCCATTCAAAATTTTTCACTTTTTTGAGTGCTTTGAAGAAGGGTAAACACTTCTCTCCAGACTTGGAGATGAATCTTCCTAATGCAGCCACTCTCCCTGTTAGTTTTTGGACATCCTTGACGGTCTTCGGTGGTTCCATGTTTAGAATTGCTTTGATTTTGTCGGGATTAGCCTCGATTCCTCTCTTGGAAACCATCAGGCCTAAGAACTTTCCCGAGCCTACACCAAAGGCACACTTAGTCGGATTCAACATCATCTTGTGGTGCCTTAGCACTTCGAAGGCCTCTCGGAGGTGTTCAATGTGATCGGCCTTATCGAGGCTTTTGACTAACATGTCATCCACGTAGACCTCCTTGGTTTTTCCAATTAGGTGCTCAAAGATTTTGTTTACCAACCTTTGATAGGTCGCTCCTGCATTCTTAAGTCCAAAAGCCATGACTAAGAAACAGAAGACACCAAAGTCAGTGATGAATGATACCTTGGCGATGTCATCTTTGTGCATCTTGATTTGATTATATCCACTGAAGCCATTCATGAAACTTAACATCTCATGCCCAACAGTGGCATCTATTAGAGCATCAATCCTTGGTAAGGGAAAACAATCCTTAGGACATGCATCATTCAAGTCAGTGAAGTCGACGCACATTCTCCACTTCCCGTTAGCTTTTTTAACCATCACGGGGTTAGCTAACCATTATGGGAATTGGATTTCCTCAATGAACCCAGCTTCCAAAAGCTTATTCACTTCTTGCTTAATGGCTTCAAGCCTCTCTGGAGCAAAACTTCTTTTCTTTTGCTTCACTGTCTTCCTTTCTGGATCCACATTCAATTTGTGAGATATCAATTGGGGATCAATCCCCGGCATGTCGGCCGCTGTCCAAGCAAAAACGTCATTGTTCTTTTGAAGAAAAGATGTGAGTTTGTTCTTCAACGGTTCGGGCAGTAGTGCCCCAATATAAGTAACCTTCTCTGGTTCACCCGGGACTAAGGGAATTGGGATTAAATCCTCAGCTGGTTTCCCTCTTCGGTCCTCATTGTCACTAGTGTCCACTTGCACTAGAGCCAATCACCCATATATCTAATACCCATGGAACTAGTGTGACATTCGTGCTTCTGCTGCGACAAAGCCTTAGTCAGTGGGTCCGCAACGTTATCATTAGTATGCACTTTACATATATGTATATCCCCTCTATTATTTATTTCTCTAATGAGGTGATATCTCCTAAGTATATGCTTTGCCTTGGAATGAGATCTTGGTTCCTTAGCCTGCGCAATGGCTCCATTATTATCGCAATATAGATCAATTGGGTCTGCGATCGATGGAACCACTCCAAGTCCCGTAATAAAATTCTGAATCCAAACAACCTCTTTGGCTGCTTCACTGGCTGCAATATACTCAGCTTCCATTGTAGAATCAGCTACTATTTCTTGCTTTGAACTCTTCCAGCTTACAGCACCTCCATTTAGGCAAAACACAAATCCAGACTGAGACACAGTGTCGTCCTTATCTGTCTGGAAACTAGCATCAGTGTAACCTCTTACAACTAGTTTCTCATCTCCTCCATATATCAAGAAAGAATCTTTAGTCCTCTTAAGGTACTTAAGAATGTTCTTGACAGTTGTCCAGTGACTTTCACCTGGATTAGACTGGTATCTACTCGTCATGCTCAAAGCATACGAGACATCGGGACGAGTACATATCATTGCATACATTATAGAACCAATTGCCGAAGCATATGGTACTTTATTCATACGGTCCTTTTCATCTGATGATTTAGGACAGTTTTCTTTTGAGATCGTTATCCCATGAGACATTGGGACATAGCCCCTTTTAGCCTCTTGCATCCCGAAACGATGCAATATCTTGTCAATGTATGTACTCTGACTTAAGCCGATCATTCTTCTGGGTCTATCTCTATAGATCCTGATCCCTAATATGTAGGATGCATCGCCTAAGTCTTTCATCGAGAAATTATTTCCCAACCAAGTCTTCACAGCCTGTAGAGAAGTAATGTCATTCCCTATTAGCAATATGTCATCTACATATAATACTAGGAATGCCACATGGCTCCCACTAACCTTCTTGTAAACACACGGTTCATCCTCATTTTTTATGAACCAAACTCTTTGACTATTTCATCAAAACGAATGTTCCATCTCCTCGAGGCCTGCTTCAACCCATAAATGGATCGTAGTAACTTACAGACCATCCTAGCAAATTTTGGATCGACAAAACCCTCAGGTTGTGTCATGTACACATCCTCTTCTAAGCTCCCATTTAAGAAAGCAGTCTTGACATCCATTTGCCAGATTTCATAGTCATAATAAGCTGCTATTGCAAGCAAAATCCTGATGGATTTGACCATAGCCACCGGTGAGAAAGTTTCATCATAGTCAATACCATGAATTTGCTTAAAACCTTTCGCCACTAGTCTAGCTTTGTAGGTCTGTAAATTACCATCCATGTCAGTTTTCTTCTTGAAAACCCACTTGCACTCGATGGGTTTTACCCCTTCAGGTGGTTCAACCAAAGTCCATACTTTGTTTTCATACATGGAATCCATCTCAGATTTCATGGCCTCCAACCATCTCTCAGAATCTGGACTATTCATAGCATCTTTTTAGGTAAGAGGCTCATCATTATCTACAAGCATTACATCGCCATTTTGAGTCGGCAGAAATCCATAATATCTCTCTGGCTCATGACGAATCCTACTAGATCTACGAACGACCTGTGTTTCTTGAGCAATGTTGTCCTCAACATTTTCAGTCACATTCTGCTCATGTTCCAACTCTGGTTCAACATTAATCTGTGGTTCTCGATCCTCATCGAGATCTATTGTCCTCCCACTATTTTTCTTAGAAAGTAATTCTCTTTCAAGAAACACAGCTGTTCGAGCAACAAACACTTTGTTCTCTGAAGGATTATAGAAGTAATACCCTTTTGTTTCATTTGGATATCCCACAAAATTACATTTATCTGATTTTGGTCCTAGCTTGTCTGAGGTTAAACGTTTCACAAACGCTCCGCATCCCCAAATTTTCATAAATGACACGCTATGACGTTTTTCAGTCCATATCTCATATGGTGTCTTTTGAACCGTTTTTGAAGGAACTCGGTTTAGTGTTTGTGCAGCCGTCTCTAGGGCATAGCCCCAGAAACTAATTGGAAGATCCGCTAGACTCATCATCGATCGCACCATGTCCAACAAGGTACGATTTCTCCTTTCAGATACACCATTCCACTGTGGTGTTCCAGGAGGTGTGAGTTGTGATACAATACCACACTCCTTTAAGAAATTCTTAAATTCTAAGCTTAGGTACTCACCTCCACGATCAGATCGTAGGGTTTTAATACTTCCGCCTATTTGCTTTTCCACTTCTGCCTTATACTCTTTGAATTTTTCAAATGATTCGGACTTGTTTTTCAAAAGATACACATATCCGTATCTACTAAAATCATCAGTAAAGGTTATGAAGTAGTAAAAACCACCTCTTGCCATCGTACGCATTGGACCACATACATCACTATGTATAAGCTCTAATCGTTCGGTGGCCCTTTCACCAATTCCGGTAAAAGGAGCTTTAGTCATTTTTCCAATGAGACAAGGTTCGCATTCTTCGTATGATTCAAAATCAAACTTATCCAAGTATCCATCCTTATGTAACTTGGAAATGCGTTTCTCATTTATATGGCCTAAACGACAATGCCAAAGGTATGTTTGATTTGAGTCATTAGCCTTAATACGTTTATTATTTATATTATAGACAGGAGTATCAAGATCTAGAACATATAAACCATTAAATAAACGTGCAACCCCATAGGTAACATTATTCAAACCAAAGGAACAACTATTGTTCTGAATTGTAAAGGAAAAACCTTTCTTGTCCAAACAAGAAACAGAAATAATGTTTCTGCAAATCGCAGGCACGTAAAAACAGTTTTCAAGTTCTAAAATAAGCCCTGTGGGCAATGATAAATTATAAGTCCCTACAGCCAAAGCAGCAACCTTTGCTCCATTGCCAACGCGTAGGTCGACTTCTCCTTTTGCCAAAGTCCTACTCCTTCGAAGTTCCTGCACATTTATACAAATGTGAGAACCACATCCAGTATCTAATACCCATGATGTAGAAGTAGACAAATTGACTTCTATAACATAAATACCTGAATCTGAAATCTTCACAGAATTCATCTTCTTCAAATCCTCCAAGTAAACATGACAGTTTCTCTTCCAATGACCTGGTTTATTGCAATAGTGACAATCACCTTTTACAGCACCTTTTGCAGCACCTTTTGCAGCACCTTTTGTAACACCTCCTGTAGGCTTCAAAGCCTTTTTAAAAGCAGGTTTTGGATTAGCAGATTTAGATCCAATCTTCTTCTTGCCTTTCCTTTTACCCTGTTCTTTGGCATTCCCTTTATTGACCATCATAATGGCGTTAGGGGATGCCTTCTGAATATTGGTCTCAGCAGTTTTCAACATTGCCAACAATTCGGTAGGTGTCTTGTCTATCTCATTCATGATGTAATTCATTACAAACTGAGCATAGCTGCTGTTCAAAGATTGCAAGATTAGATCTATCTGAGTTTCCGTACCGATGGTGGAACCCAGAGTAGCAAGGTACTCCATATATCCAATCATCTTTAGAACATGCGGTGCAACTGGATCACGATCACCCTGTTTGCATGCATACAAGGCTTTGCTTGTATCAAACCTCTCCTGACGAGCCTGTCCTTCAAACATACGTTTAAGGTGCTCAATCATCACATAAGCATCCATATGCTCATGTTGTTTCTGAAGCTCGGGACTCATAGTCGCAAGCATAAGACAGGTAACATCTGTGTCATCATCGATATGTTTCTGATAAACATTCTGTTGATCAACCGATGCACCTTCTGGCAGAGGTTCAGGGCGAGGAATATCAATGACATGGAGCTTTCGCTCTTGCCTGAGGACAATCCTCAAATTCCTTTGCCAGTCGAGGAAGTTTGTTCCTGTCAGCTTGTCCTTCTCAAGGACTGATCGTACAGAGAAGTTATTTGAGTTATGTGCCATTAAATATCTACAATGTTAAAAAATGCATAAAATAAGTTAGTCTGCGGATTATATAGATAATGTTCAAGTGATTATTCATATATATATATTCATAATATATATCACCCACTATTTTATCAAATTAATAGCCCTATCTATCAATTCGGAAAAGTTTCTTTAAACCTTTCTAGTGAGCCAAGATCCATATTTCATCATGCTTAAGGTCAACTTTGGCTTTACTCCAAAAACACAATTATTTAGGTAGACAACTTTTGTCAATTATATCTTATATAACTCTTGGATAGTTTGGTAGAACAACAATTGTACGTATTTATCCAATAAATCTTACCAAACTCCATGCCTCTAAGTTCACAATCCTATTGTGGTAACTTAGTTAAGTCTAACCCAATAGTCTAACAGATAAGTATCACATTTACTTCATCACGCCTTACCACGATAGATTGGAGTGCTTCGCTTTGGCGAACCCACTATTTCTCGATCTAGGTCTTGACGAGTGTTGCTCATTGGAAGGCATCTAAGTGACTTAATATTTTAAATTTAGGGATTTTATTAAAATGACCATGATCCCATCATCAAGAGATTCCCAATTTTTCCTTGAACTAAGTATTTCAATTCAAAGTTCATCAATTGTTTGATTTCCAGTCCAGCGGAGGAGTCACAGTGGTCTCACTTAAAATCCACCTTTCTTACAAGCGCTGCTTGTATTTTTGTCAAAATCGCCCCATATCAAAAATTGAAAATTCACACTTATTTCCGTGTTTCATAAACACAGGAATCTCATGTTCGTTTTGTTCAATTTTAAAATCTTGAATCGTTACAGATTTTATCTTGTTTAGTAGGCATGGCATGGGTGATGTATCTAATACATACATTAATACATGATTAATCTAATTAAGTCATGCATCACATTGTATCCTACACATGCAATCATACATCAATATGTAAAGTGCAGTATGTAAACGTGCCTGGTTATGGCCTTTATCCTATATGATCCTTTCGAGCTAATGAAAGGATCAAAGGTCAATCTATGGTGAAAAATATAAATACAATTACATGTCTTCATTCTCCTTGTTCCCTTGAATGCACCTCTTCTTTGATCGTCCTTCAATCTTCAAGTACATTACATTGAACAATTGAATCCAACCTATACTTATGTACTTACATAATAAATGTAAGACCCCAGATTTTGGGTAGAATTAAAACTTTTATTATATGTTGATGTAAATATGGATAGTGGCAATGACTTTGAGAATCAAGTTATGAAATGAATATGAATTTCGGTTTTCAAACATTTTGAGAATAGTAAGAATGGACTGAACATATAAATAAGAACAATCAATCTGGAAGATAAGAATACAATACTCCAGGGAAGGAAAGTATTTTTATGTCATCCAAATCAATATCTGGAATACATCCGACAACTCCGTAAACAAGATAGCGTACGCCCGAGAAAGCACTAGAACCTTTTCTAAGTGCAAAGAGTAGAGAGAAAATAGATCAGGAATATTGGAACGGATTTTGATCCAAAGGATTATAGAAAAACCACTGATAAATAGTAACTCTTCATTTAAAAGTTTTTCAGACCACCCTATATGCGGGACGATATAATAAACTTTCAAAGTCGCATTAGTGATCTACGATGGAAATAAAAGAATGCAGAAGCTGTCAGAATCGAAAAAAATAGCATTTTTCGTTTTCTCCGAAATTTCACCAAAAACGGACTAAATAATTATTATTTGAGGATATTTAAGGATTTAAATTATTAATTCCATGGATATGGATTTGATAAATGAATTAGAAGTATCGAGAACGATTTCGGTAAAATACCTCGATAGAACCCTCGAGAAACCTTGCGAGCGTTCTACAAAATTAAACGAACCAGAAAAGCTACTTTATTCCAAGCCAATGCATGCTTGCCAAGTGTCAAGACAAGAAGAGACCAAGGGTGATGACTCACCACATTGGATAAATATCAAGTAATTAAACAAGATAAGAAGAAAAAGAAAAAGGAAGAGAAATTTCGGGAGAGAAGAAGAAAGAAAAATGGGAGAGAAAGAAATGATCATAACTTGAGATTCCGTTGTCCGTTTTTGGCGTTCCACCACTCAAATCGAAGCTCTCGAGAAGTCCGACGTAACCATGGTAAGCAATCGCCTCACCTCTGTCATTTACCCTTCGATTTCAGTGAGTAACAGTTGGAGAAGATGATGAATAGTAACTTGTATTTTGCTTTGTTGCTTTTGATATTGAGTTTGTGGCTTCCAAAGGTTGTATTAAGCAAGGATCTAAGGTTACATAAGGAATATAGCAGCAAGCAAGCTTGGAGGAAGGTATAAACCTCTGCCCCTTTGAGTTTTATATGAGTTTTAAAGTGGTTTTGATGTTCATGTAAAGTTAAGATCATGATTAAGTGATTTAGTGATTATTTGGATTTGTTTGAATGTGTAAAATGATGGGTGTTGGATTTGAGCCTCCCCACTGATCTTAGAGGTGTATGATGGTTGTTTGTTGAGGTTGTAGGTGTATGGTATGCCCGGTGTGGCTTGGTTATGTTGTGACAAAATAGGATTATTCGATTTTAAGCCGTCGTAATGCCCGATTTTCGGTAACTCTATAAACTGCCTAGAATCAGAAAACCTAACTGCCTCTTTTAGTTCAGTTATGAACATGAGTGTGTAGAGCTTTGTTTCTAGTTTACGTGAGCGCAAGAATCATGTCATTACGATTTACGGTTTATGAGATATGACCATTTTAGTGAAAGTGGTTCAAGGAATGAGATTGCAGAAATGTACCAACTTTGTGGCTATGTTTGAGACCCTTAAGAGTTGTTTTAAAATATGGAATTTTGTATTGAAGTGTCAAGGACAGTTACGAAGGTTTTTACGAAGGTTTCGAGTCCAAAAGATTATTTTCCGATTTTATAAAAATGTGTTAGCCGAGGTTACGCAAGTGAAAACCACTAAGAACATGACTTAGAAACCAAGGTTGTAAATGGTTAAGTATAACTTGTATTCGAGGATCGATTTCGGACTAAACCTACGACTTAAGTAATTGTCGATTAACATGGACTTAGTATGAGCCTATAACGAGCTAGTAATGCCTTGGTTGTGTTTCGCTTACGTGTTTAAGCATTGAGTACAAGTGGATTATCCAGGGGATTAATCGTGCGTTTTCTTTGACTTTGTCTAGATTGTCTGGCATCGTCGCGAACCCCTATCACTTCTTGAGAATCAGGCAAGTTTTCTAAATCTATACTTTGAAGTATTGATTATATATTACTGTTGTTGCCATGTGTGGAGTTATACAGTTGTGCGATACATGTTATATATTGTATAAAATAGAGTTTGATTTGGATTTATGTATGAGCTTTGAGATAAAGTAGTTATAAACCGGCATACCTTGTAGCTCTAGAGATAAGAGCATACTTCTTGTTTTCGACTCTAGACCGGGAGTCAGTATTTGAGATATGGAGATAGCCGTGGAAACCCGGAGGGATTCCAGCGGCAGTGTACTAATTATTTTGAGGATTGCTATTATTAAACATTAATTATATTTCTAGAAAGTATTAATTACCTGGAAATGATTTGAGGAATGTTATTTGAATATTACCTCATTCAAAGGTTGTTACTTGGAAATGATTTGGTAATTGGCTTATAAGCTAGATATGAGATATCAGTTATAAGCCAGGTTTTATAAAGGCCCTAGATTAAGGGCGTATGATATTTCTTAAGATCAGTAGTGATTATAGTTTGTGTATGATAAAGGTTATTTTTCCGATAAAGACATCGGGTACTGTTAATTGAGGATTATTGACTTAAGGGTTATTATTTAATATTCATTTAAGGATTACTTATTTAATGAATATTATTTTCAAATATTCATTTAAAGATTACTTATTTAATGAATATTATTTTCAAATATTCATTTAAGGATTATTTATTTAATGAATATTATTTTCAAATATTCATTTAAGGATTATTTATTTAATGAATAATCAAATATTCATTTAAGGATTACTTATTTAATGAATATTATTTTCAAATATTCATTTAAGGATTATTTATTTAATGAATATTATTTTCAAATATTCATTTAAGGATTACTTATTTAATGAATATTATTTTCAAATATTCATTTAAGGATTATTTATTTAATGAATATTATTTTCAAATATTCATTTAAGGATTATTTATTTAATGAATATTATTTTCAAATATTCATTTAAGGATTACTTAGTTAATGAATATTATTTTCAAATATTCATTTGAGGTTTATTATTTAATAAATATGATTAATTATTTTCAAATCAAAAAGAGGTTCCCAAAACATTGTTTTCCATTTGAATCTGTCTTTTAAGAAGATTTAAATGCTCGCTCAACTATCAAAAATATGGGAAGCCTGATTTAAGTGACTACTACACTTTTTAAACTCTCAATTCAAAAATTGTCAAGGGACAGATATTTTCTTGGAGCAATTTAATTGCTGCCAGTCTATTGTTGTGTTACCACCTCAATGATCGAGGGGTAAATTCATGGAACAAGTCGATATCCATTAACAAGCATAGCTTGGGAAATATTGGAGAATCTTCCTTTCCAACCTAGATATAACTACTTAGTGGAGTCGTATCAACAAGTATCACACTTGGGGAAAGGAGGACGATCTTTACGTTTCAGAGTCATGGATTTCATCTGAACTAGGAGCAAAGTGTAAGAGGTCGAGTCGCGCCGATCCATCATTTTACTGCCCCAAATGGGCCGGGAGATCCAGAAAGGCGGTAGACAATGTCAGGCTGTCGTGATACTTCCATCTACATGTAGAAAACATATAATTTTGTTGTACAAACCTGCTACTGATCATAGTAAGGTTGGTACGACGGGCGCGGAGAAGGCTCCAGTATTGGTTCATCATCCAATTTGGATATTCCTGCAACATGTATTGGGGTGAAGAACCAATCGTGTTGGCAGGGGGTCGAGAAGTGTTTGGAATTGAAGTGACAATAAATCCATGCAACTTCATCTTTTATTTTATGAGTTATGACTCTGTGGATACCTTACATAACATGAGTTATGGTAAGGGAGTTGTTTATACTGAATCACCTTATAACTTCATCTTTTAAGTTATGTGTTGATATTCTGCTTACATAGCAGATATTTTTGGAAAGGTTATATTGGTTTACTTTGAAACCTCATCTTTTATATTATACTAGAACTTTGTTCATAATATAGCAAAAGTCTGCAGAAATATTATGAAAATGATATTTGAAGTACAATAATGGTACTGTTTTTGGGAATACATTCCGATAAGGATATAATTTCAGTATCGAGATATTTTGACAAATTATTGTCTTATACCCGCTTTATTCTGGGTTGAGTTAAAGGCAGAATTATGCCACACTTTCATTACCTTGCTGAGCTATCGCTATCGCTCACTCTTGCTATTGTTTTATATATATTATATAGCAGCGAAGCAGGATGCCAATGGGTCGGCACATACCTCGCAAGGCGTTTCCGTAAACAGTTTCTAGCAGTGATCTCGAGAGTAGTACGAACCAATCGAATCAGGCTACAGCTTTTGGTATTCAACTTATGTATAGATATGAATGGTATGAGAGGATTGTGAGCATCAGAAGGCTAAGTTGGTAATGTAACATTACTTAGAAATTGTATCAGTGACAGATTCAAAAGACATTTGGGTATTGTAATAAAAGTTATTTATTCCGCAGTTGTTGTATTGTGTCGTTTCTGAGACTCTAACCTGTGTGTGTGTGTGTGTGTGAGACATATGTTGTGGGGTCATGAGCAGGTGAATTATGAATGGTGTGAGTAATACAGGTAAGGCAAGGAATACATGGATTGTGACAACCCTAGATCCCTGACCCCGGATTTGGGGCTGTTACAGAAATGGTATCAGAGCGTTAGGTTATAGTCCTCAGAAACGATAGGAGATCGAGTCTTACAATACCCTTAATAATGATAAGAACATCTAGAGCTCAAATTAAGTTTGTAGTCGGGTTAGAGGACATGACCCTGACTGTTTAAGATGAAGCCCAAGAGGGGACTTCTTCTGGGAAACCGTACTTAGGACTTCATGGTTAGTCACCTCGATTCGTATGAGTTATAGATGGATGGGACTCTGAGATGCCAGATCCCGAGGCCTTCGAGTAGGCATTTGATGATGCGCTCCTTGAAATGGACGGAGATCCGATAAAGAAAGATCCATAGGAGGATCTAGAGGAAGACCCCAAAGTGGGTCAAGGAAAGAATCTTGTAAAGGACGTGTTGATTGATAAAGATGTGGTGCATTACTTGAGGTCTAATAATAAGACCGGACGAACCTTCGAGGGATAAATAAGTGACGAGACGAGAGTTTAAGGATCGTTCATGATTCATCAAGAGGTATGACAAGGAAAATGGAGTAGAGTCTCCAAAGCAGAAGAGGTAGAGGCAGTATAGCCAGTATCAGTGGATTGATCCGACTTGAACGAAACCTGTTACTCGTGATCGGTTATAGCTGCCCATAAGGAGGCGGCATACGTAAGAACCAAGATGTTCAGATTTTCATGAACGATTAAGGGTACTTAGTTGCCTAGAATAATGTAAGGAATTGTTTTGGGCTATGAGATTTCAAACCCCCACGACCAGCGATTCCACGGGAAATAGTGTCTATTATATCATTGAGGGATTTTATTATCTCAAGGAGAATTTTGGGTATATGTACCATGTAAATGTTATGGTAAGACAAGCACGCTAAGACGGAATCGAGAACGAGATTTACCACCCTCAGGAAACCAGGAAGGAATTATGAGGATAGAACCGAAAGGTCGGAAATCAGATCCGAGCATTACTAGTAGGTAAATAGATTGATCAAATTCCCCTGATTTTGGGAAGAAATTCAACAAATTTTGGCAAACCTTGTCTTTCTGATTACCAGAGGATGTCACCAAAGAGAGTGGAAACTAGAGCGAACCCTGTGGATTGGGTAAGATGGCCGCTATATGGGCTGGTGGACAGACCTTGATTGCTACAATTGATTGTAGAGATAAAATGGTGAAGTTGAGATTGAACGGTAAATGCGAAATGTATTTAAGGACCAAGACGGACTGAGAAATTCCGGGATTGACTTAAATGAAAAGGCTATTGTGCCAAAAGTGTTAAGCTTATGTAGCACACGGGATTGATATGGGAGAAGGAATATTGGGTATAAGGATGATTGAAATAGAGACCGAATTTAAGCTTGTAGTTTCTAACGATCTTCCGGAATACCGCCCAGTTGACATATGGAATTCGTCGTTGCTATGGGCGACAACGGAATCGAAGTTTTCTTATAGAACAGAACGCTTACTTGAGGTGTTTGCGCCTAGTCGAATAGAATTCCCTGCGATTGCAAATGTTGATGGTTGAATTCTTAGCGATTATTATAAGTCGGCAATGACGTAAGTATCGAGCACCATAGGGTGTGCCTGAAGAAGAAAAGCTTTAGAATGGAACAATTATCCATTAGAGGAGCCAACATAAAAGGCACCCGTAGAGACCTTGGTAATACCCTCCCCATTTGCAAATTATGTGGGGTACCTCCCCAATCTATGATCTATCTTGACCTCTCTCCAGGAAAGAATTCTGATAAAGGGTATATTCCCTTTTCGAAGTTATTTTATAGCACTTGTGCTAAACCATATTCAGTTTCACTTGTGCCAGAGGCTGTCACAATGCCTACTTTCAGGTTTTCGAAGCTCTGCCAAATGATGTTATTTAAGCTTTCACTTTTCTTCAAATAATGAATGACCCTATGGTGATACATCACCACTTGTTTGTTAAGTACCAGTATCTTGTGGTTATTCTTTTCTTTGTATTTTCTTTGGAAAACCGCACCTTTGGAATCTGTTCAATTTTAATCCAAGGTGTTCCTTTGAGAAATATTGTCGAAAGGCGATAATCATTAAATTGATCTCGAATTGCTTTCATACTTTTCAACTTCCACTGAGACGAACAACCCTATACTTATAGGGGCTACAAGGACTATCTGTCTGTGTGATAGAAGTCGGATGGGACGCCATCACTTGTAAGTTGTGAAATACAAGAAGGCTAATTACCTTTAGTAATGTCTCAAGTGAGGCACACAACGTTGAGTTCTTATGATCATGTTGATCTCTCGGTAAATTCTCTTACCTCCAATAAGGTTACCTTAAAACTCATAACCTTACGATCACCAGTGTGTGACGTTTTCCTTGATATGGGAGCTGTCTTTTCAAGGCCCCATAATTTTGTTATCCGTATTGAATTTCAAGGGGAGGCCAACCAGGTCAAATAAGTCAAAATTCGCTGATAGGAATTAGATTCGCGACGAAATCACTTATGACAGGAGCGAATCCCGAAGACGGATAGAATGTTAGCGACATATCGATGAAATTGGTTTATTCTCCCAAGGATAATATGATAATGGAAAGCGTGTCAATCGATATATGTGAAAGAAATAGTGACGTGCCGTGAACTCCACTGACAACGGTGTTAGATAGATGCCCTATAGTGAGATTGAGATTTTGGAGGAGTTGTTTACGAATGGACACTACCTCTGGGTCAGCAAGATAAGTACTGACGATGGAGTCATAGGGAGCTGGTATTGTGACTTGGGAGAGGTGCAGCGTGTGTGGTTCTAGAGGAATAATTTTCGGAAATATGTGGAGACCCGGATGAAAATGAAAGTTAAAGAGTTAAAACCAGAAACCATGACTGTAACCGAGTATGAGGCCAAGTTTTCCGAATTATTGAGGTTTGTTCCGGAGTTTGTGAACACAGAATAAAAGAAAGCCAGTAGGTTTCAACCAGGGCTACCTCCAACAAGCAGCCCACTGTCAGGACCTTTAAATAGCAGGTGCCCTTCTACACTGTTTAGACAGAGCTAATGCATTGTTGTATATCAAGATGTTGCGTGACGATTAAACCTTAAGGCCGAGACGCTGAGGGAATAATTACAAGTAGAAATAGCCAATCGAGGGATTTTCCCATAAGACTGGTACATCCAGGTTGTGAACTAGAAATATGAGGTCGACACTTTTGATAGACCTGATCCCTTTCAAGTTGGGAAAAGTGGATATTATAATAAGAATGGGTTGGTTGACACCCAATGGGCCCAGACTGATTGTAAGGGATAGAGAGTAATAAATAAAGAACGGAGACAGATTCAGAGATTCTTGAATATAGTTCAGACTAAGAAACTATTATTCCAGAGATACGAGGCTTAATTAGCTCTTATGGTTGACGCCAAGAAAAGAGGTACCAAGTATAGAGGAAACTACAATGGTTTTGGGAGATTGTACAAGATCTTAATGCGCTACCAAATATCGATTGGGATGACATGAGAATGAATACCGAGTATTCAGAGTATAGTGGGAATGAAAGAGTTAGTGACTCAGTTACAAGAGTAGTTGTATAAGGATATGATAAGACCCAGTGTACCACCGTGGAGAGCTCGGTGTTGTTGTAAGAGAGAAAGATTTTAGCACAAGATTATATATCGAACCTCGAGAGTTGTATGAGTTTGACATGGAGAATAGGTACCCTTGTAAATGATTGTTTGATCAGCGGAAGAACGCTGTGTATTTCCAATTTATTTAAGAACTGGGTATCACCAGTTGGAAGTTAAATCAGAGGATATGCCCAAGACTGCGATTCGTACTAGGAATAGACACTTCGAGTTTTCAGCGAAGTTATTTTGGGTTGACTAATGCACCCACAAATTTTATGGAATGTAATGAATTGGCTTTGAGTTACCCATGATAGTAGATAGCATGAGATGGAGAAATGGCTAGAATTGACCTAGGATTATGACGGTGAGATACACTACCATCCGGGGAAGGCCAATGTGGTGGCCGATACCCTTACTTTAAAATGAGACAGAGATGGATTCCGAATGATCGGGAATTAAAGGATGAGATTTTACACAACACCCAAGTTAGTCCAACAAACTAGAAGGACAAAAGATTTCACCAACAAGCGGCTAGTGACAACCAAGACAGACAGAGAAAGTATGCGGACTAAGCCCGCGAGTATAGAGATAGTACTGCTACTGATAAGCTAAATGGCATGTTGATGGATGACAAGCAAGTTTATGTTGGTGTATTTTCTGTACAAACAAGATAGAGAATATGAGGTTAGAGATTCATGATGCTAAAAGATATCCATGGAAAGAATTAATGAGATTTGAAAAGAAAGGGAAGTGAGCCCGATATTCTTTGGGCCATCTGAGATTTAAGACGCGCCAGGAAGGTGGCCTACGAGCCAGCCTTACCCCCCCCCCCCAAACTTGTAGAATGGTCATAACGGGGTTCATGTGTCAATGCTACGTCAGTATACTATAGATGCCCGGCATATGTAGAGTACGAGCACGTAGACATACAACCAGACTTGACCTATGTGGAGCAACCAATGGAAATGATAGATCGAAAGGAACAAGTACTCCGAAACAAGGTCATCAAACTAGCCAGAGTGGTATGGAGGAATCATAATGTGGAAGAATCAACTTGGGAGCTAGAGAGCGAGATGCTAGAAAGATATCCCCATTTGTTTTCAGAGTGGTTCCGGGACGGAATCCTTTTAAGGAGGGGAGACTGTAAGACCCCAGATTTTGGGTAGAATTAAAACTTTTATTATATGTTGATGTAAATATGGATAGTGGCAATGACTTTGAGAATCAAGTTATGAAATGAATATGAATTTCGGTTTTCAAACATTTTGAGAATAGTAAGAATGGACTGAACATATAAATAAGAACAATCAATCTGGAAGATAAGAATACAATACTCCAGGGAAGGAAAGTATTTTTATGTCATCCAAATCAATATCTGGAATACATCCGACAACTCCGTAAACAAGATAGCGTACGCCCGAGAAAGCACTAGAACGTTTTCTAAGTGCAAAGAGTAGAGAGAAAATAGATCAGGAATATTGGAACGGATTTTGATCCAAAGGATTATAGAAAAACCACTGATGAATAGTAACTCTTCATTTAAAAGTTTTTCAGACCACCCTATATGCGGGACGATATAATAAACTTTCAAAGTCGCATTAGTGATCTACGATGGAAATAAAAGAATGCAGAAGCTGTCAGAATCGGAAAAATAGCATTTTTCGTTTTCTCCGAAATTTCACCAAAAACGGACTAAATAATTATTATTTGAGGATATTGAAGGATTTAAATTATTAATTCCATGGATATGGATTTGATAAATGAATTAGAAGTATCGAGAACGATTTCGGTAAAATACCTCGATAGAACCCTCGAGAAACCTTGCGAGCGTTCTACGAAATTAAACGAACCAGAAAAGCTACTTTATTCCAAGCCAATGCATGCTTGCCAAGTGTCAAGACAAGAAGAGACCAAGGGTGATGACTCACCACATTGGATAAATATCAAGTAATTAAACAAGATAAGAAGAAAAAGAAAAAGGAAGAGAAATTTCGGGAGAGAAGAAGAAAGAAAAATGGGAGAGAAAGAAATGATCATAACTTGAGATTCCGTTGTCCGTTTTTGGCGTTCCACCACTCAAATCGAAGCTCTCGAGAATCCCGACGTAACCATGGTAAGCAATCGCCTCACCTCTGTCATTTACCCTTCGATTTCAGTGAGTAACAGTTGGAGAAGATGATGAATAGTAACTTGTATTTTGCTTTGTTGCTTTTGATATTGAGTTTGTGGCTTCCAAAGGTTGTATTAAGCAAGGATCTAAGGTTACATAAGGAATATAGCAGCAAGCAAGCTTGGAGGAAGGTATAAACCTCTGCCCCTTTGAGTTTTAAATGAGTTTTAAAGTGGTTTTGATGTTCATGTAAAGTTAAGATCATGATTAAGTGATTTAGTGATTATTTGGATTTGTTTGAATGTGTAAAATGATGGGTGTTGGATTTGAGCCTCCCCACTGATCTTAGAGGTGTATGATGGTTGTTTGTTGAGGTTGTAGATGTATGGTATGCCCGGTGTGGCTTGGTTATGTTGTGACAAAATAGGATTATTCGATTTTAAGCCGTCGTAATGCCCGATTTTCGGTAACTCTATAAACTGCCTAGAATCAGAAAACCTAACTGCCTCTTTTGGTTCAGTTATGAACATGAGTGTGTAGAGCTTTGTTTCTAGTTTACGTGAGCGCAAGAATCATGTCATTACGATTTACGGTTTATGAGATATGACCATTTTAGTGAAAGTGCTTCAAGGAATGAGATTGCAGAAATGTACCAACTTTGTGGCTATGTTTGAGACCCTTAAGAGTTGTTTTAAAATATGGAATTTTGTATTGAAGTGTCAAGGACAGTTACGAAGGTTTGTACGAAGGTTTCGAGTCCAAAAGATTATTTTCCGATTTTATAAAAATGTGTTAGCCGAGGTTACGCAAGTGAAAACCACTAAGAACATGACTTAGAAACCAAGGTTGTAAATGGTTAAGTATAACTTGTATTCGAGGATCGATTTCGGACTAAACCTACGACTTAAGTAATTGTCGATTAACATGGACTTAGTATGAGCCTATAACGAGCTAGTAATGCCTTGGTTGTGTTTCGCTTACGTGTTTAAGCATTGAGTACAAGTGGATTATCCAGGGGATTAATCGTGCGTTTTCTTTGACTTTGTCTAGATTGTCCGGCATCGTCGCGAACCCCTATCACTTCTTGAGAATCAGGCAAGTTTTCTAAATCTATACTTTGAAGTATTGATTATATATTACTGCTGTTGCCATGTGTGGAGTTATACAGTTGTGCGATACATGTTATATATTGTATAAAATAGAGTTTGATTTGGATTTATGTATGAGCTTTGAGATAAAGTAGTTATAAACCGGCATACCTTGTAGCTCTAGAGATAAGAGCATACTTCTTGTTTTCGACTCTAGACCGGGAGTCAGTATTTGAGATATGGAGATAGCCGTGGAAACCCGGAGGGATTCCAGCGGCAGTGTACTAATTATTTTGAGGACTGCTATTATTAAACATTAATTATATTTCTAGAAAGTATTAATTACCTGGAAATGATTTGAGGAATGTTATTTGAATATTACCTCATTCAAAGGTTGTTACTTGGAAATGATTTGGTAATTGGCTTATAAGCTAGATATGGGATATCAGTTGTAAGCCAGGTTTTATAAAGGCCCTAGGTTAAGGGCGTATGATATTTCTTAAGATCAGTAGTGATTATAGTTTGTGTATGATAAAGGTTATTTTTCCGATAAAGACATCGGGTACTGTTAATTGAGGATTATTGACTTAAGGGTTATTATTTAATATTCATTTAAGGATTACTTATTTAATGAATATTATTTTCAAATATTCATTTAAGGATTACTTATTTAATGAATATTATTTTCAAATATTCATTTAAGGATTATTTATTTAATGAATATTATTTTCAAATATTCATTTAAGGATTATTTATTTAATGAATAATCAAATATTCATTTAAGGATTACTTATTTAATGAATATTATTTTCAAATATTCATTTAAGGATTATTTATTTAATGAATATTATTTTCAAATATTCATTTAAGGATTACTTATTTAATGAATATTATTTTCAAATATTCATTTAAGGATTATTTATTTAATGAATATTATTTTCAAATATTCATTTAAGGATTATTTATTTAATGAATATTATTTTCAAATATTCATTTAAGGATTACTTAGTTAATGAATATTATTTTCAAATATTCATTTGAGGTTTATTATTTAATAAATACGATTAATTATTTTCAAATCAAAAAGAGGTTCCCAAAACATTGTTTTCCATTTGAATCTGTCTTTTAAGAAGATTTAAATGCTCGCTCAACTATCAAAAATATGGGAAGCCTGATTTAAGTGACTACTACACTTTTTAAACTCTCAATTCAAAAATTGTCAAGGGACAGATATTTTCTTGGAGCAATTTAATTGCTGCCAGTCTAATGTTGTGTTACCACCTCAATGATCGAGGGGTAAATTCATGGAACAAGTCGATATCCATTAACAAGCATAGCTTGGGAAATATTGGAGAATCTTCCTTTCCAACCTAGATATAACTACTTAGTGGAGTCGTATCAACAAGTATCACACTTGGGGAAAGGAGGACGATCTTTACGTTTCAGAGTCATGGATTTCATCTGAACTAGGAGCAAAGTGTAAGAGGTCGAGTCGCGCCGATCCATCATTTTATTGCCCCAAATGGGCCGGGAGATCCAGAAAGGCGGTAGACAATGTCAGGCTGTCGTGATACTTCCATCTACATGTAGAAAACATATAATTTTGTTGTACAAACCTGCTACTGATCATAGTAAGGTTGGTACGACGGGCGCGGAGAAGGCTCCAGTATTGGTTCATCATCCAATTTGGATATTCCTGCAACATGTATTGGGGTGAAGAACCAATCGTGTTGGCAGGGGGTCGAGAAGTGTTTGGAATTGAAGTGACAATAAATCCATGCAACTTCATCTTTTATTTTATGAGTTATGACTATGTGGATACCTTACATAACATGAGTTATGGTAAGGGAGTTGTTTATACTGAATCACCTTATAACTTCATCTTTTAAGTTATGTGTTGATATTCTGCTTACATAGCAGATATTTTTGGAAAGGTTATATTGGTTTACTTTGAAACCTCATCTTTTATAGTATACTAGAACTTTGTTCATAATATAGCAAAAGTCTGCAGAAATATTATGAAAATGATATTTGAAGTACAATAATGGTACTGTTTTTGGGAATACATTCCGATAAGGATATAATTTCAGTATCGAGATATTTTGACAAATTATTGTCTTATACCCGCTTTATTCTGGGTTGAGTTAAAGGCATAATTATGCCACACTTTCATTACCTTGCTGAGCTATCGCTATCGCTCACTCTTGCTATTGTTTTATATATATTATATAGCAGCGACGCAGGATGCCAATGGGTCGGCACATACCTCGCAAGGCGTTTCCGTAAACAGTTTCTAGCAGTGATCTCGAGAGTAGTACGAACCAATCGAATCAGGCTACAGCTTTTGGTATTCAACTTATGTATAGATATGAATGGTATGAGAGGATTGTGAGCATCAGAAGGCTAAGTTGGTAATGTAACATTACTTAGAAATTGTATCAGTGACAGATTCAAAAGACATTTGGGTATTGTAATAAAAGTTATTTATTCCGCAGTTGTTGTATTGTGTCGTTTCTGAGACTCTAACTTGTGTGTGTGTGTGTGAGAGACATATGTTGTGGGGTCATGAGCAGGTGAATTATGAATGGTGTGAGTAATACAGGTAAGGCAAGGAATACATGGATTGTGACAACCCTAGATCCCTGACCCCGGATTTGGGGCTGTTACAATAAAACTCGATTTACATTCGAGGTTAAACAATTACAAGAATGAAGAAAACGACATGCAAGTCGTATTTATAAAACCAAAACCATAAACCATTACACTACGGGTCTTAAGGCCATAACCAGCACCATGCTCAAATACTCAATTACGAACACAAAAAATAATAAAGCGGGGGTCCGGGGGCGGTAGCCCCCGGGCGGGGGTCAGGGGGCGGCAGCCCCCTGGCAGGGTCCAAGGGGCGGCAGCCCCTGGCTGGTTTATTCCGGAAGACTAGTGCTATTCAAAAATCATCGATTTCGGAATCTCAGATCATATCTTATAGTCTCTGCCGCCACTGCATCATATACAGTTCCGGAAGCATGTATCATATACATACAGACATATCCCAGTTTGCAGATCGTGTCCAAACATGATCTATCTCACAGTTTATATCCCTATATAAACCAGAGAACATGCATAACATACAATCATCGCATATTAATCAGTCATATCAATATATTAAGCATAACAGTATCATATATAAGCGATATAACATATTATAATCGATATATCTCATAACTGTATCAAGGCAGATTCATAAAACATGCATACATACATCGAATACAGTAAACACATAACCAAATCAGCCCCTTATACACGTAGCTCTGATACCATTGTTGGGTTTCGGGGCAACAAACGCAGCGAAAAACAGTCGTAAAACAATAAAAATTCCGAAACCCTAACCCTAGGATCCGTGTACAAGACATGGCTGATTATGGAGAAACGAAATCATACCTTAAAGAGCTTTAAAGTTCGGAAAGATGGAGGTCCTTGTTGTAATCACCACACAGCCCTTGTCCAAGATCTGCGTCGTCAAAGTCGTCCACACGAACGCTCGATCATCCAACGATCAACGGAGTTCGGTACTAGCCGAAAAACTGCCCCTCTCTCTCTCTCTCTCTAGCCTCTCTTAATGCAGAGCTGCTAGGGTTTTCTTTAATTCGAAATTGCAGAAAAAAATCATACCTCAATAATACATCATAATGTATTTATATGAGATAGAGGATTGGGCCAAAACCCTAAATCCGTTTTTGGGCTTCTTAAAACCCAATCTGATTTTTGGTTTTAGTATTAAATTCGAAATTCTATTTAATTAAGACCATCTCAATTAAATGACTAATTTCGAAAATAATCAGTTAATATTAAATTCGAATTCTGATTTAATTAAGACCAGCTCAATTAAATAACTAATTTCAAATTTAATCATTTAATTTAAATTCAGAATTTAAATTAAAACTCCATTTAAAACGTTCTAAGTGTGTGACCCTTTAGGTTATTATTTCGTTGGCAATAATTTTATTCTTAAATAAAATTATAAACAATGAGTGGCATCTAGTAATACATCATTGCTCCCCAAGAAATAATAATAAATGGTGATCCAATTAAACCTTTCGTGACTAATGTTTCCGTGTAATATAATCCCTTTAACCAAATATTATAGATTAAACTCGAGGCATGTTATTAGTCATCCTCTTCAACATTTAATCCAGGTTTCCTTGATCAATGAGTAGACTATTAAAACAAATCAATATTTGAGCATGGCCATGCATTTTCATAGTCTCACTCAATCAAGAGGCCAATAATATCTCTCCTAATAATAGGAGGGTTAAATCCTATATCTATCATTCATATTTCTCATACGACTCATAATATACCTGATGTCCACTTTTATCATCACCCGGTCAAAGGTAACTTTTAATGTAATCAAAGTATATTAATCCTCGTATAGAAATATAATGATCTCAAGTCTAAGGATCATTACACCATTATCACTGTGAGCTATTCTAATGACTTTATTACCATGTAGAATATCACTGTGGGTCAATCCGGTGCCATGTAGAATATTACATGCACCTATGTTCTTGACTTTAGTATCACTATACCTAGGACCAATGAGATGTGGTCATTTAGTCAACGATCATACTAATCTTTATGCATCATAATTGTCCCAATTCATAATGCTTAATTAGGGATATTTTAGGAATATAAACACTATTCATATAATCTCATTTTTAAGTCACATACTTAAAGATATAGAATACGTGTTCAATATTCCAAGGACATTTATTACTCTAACATTAATATCGCAGTAAATAAAGACATAATAATTGTTGTCGAATAATCAATAGAACATAATCATTATTAAATAACAAAATAGTGTTTCCCAGAAGTACAATTGTATTGTCTCTAGGGCACTAACACTAACATATACTTGATGTCGAATTCACCTAATTCAATGGCCCATTTGATCAATCTTCCACTAACTTGAGGGCTATGCAAGATGTTTCTTAGAGGTTGATCAGTCAAGACCTCTATCTTGTGAGCCTGGAAGTACAGGCGTAGCTTTCTTGAGGCCATTATCAAGGCTAAGGCAAACTTCTCAATCGTTGAGTAGTTTATTTCTGCCCCATGTAGGATCTTGCTCACGTAGTAGATGGGCATCTAAATTTTTAACTCCTCTTTTACCAAAACAGCTCCCAGGGCAGTGTTGGATACTGCCAAGTATAGATAAAGAACCTCTCCTGGTTTTGGTTTGGCCAATAGTGGTGGTTCAGCCATGTATTTCTTCAGGGCCTCAAAGGCCTCTTGGCTTTCAGTTGTCCATTCAAAAATTTTCACTTTTTTGAGTGCTTTGAAGAAGGGTAAACACTTCTCTCCAGACTTGGAGATGAATCTTCCTAATGCAGCCACTCTCCCTGTTAGTTTTTGGACATCCTTGACGGTCTTCGGTGGTTCCATGTTTAGAATTGCTTTGATTTTGTCGGGATTAGCCTCGATTCCTCTCTTGGAAACCATCAGGCCTAAGAACTTTCCCGAGCCTACACCAAAGGCACACTTAGCCGGATTCAACATCATCTTGTGGTGCTTTAACACTTCGAAGGCCTCTCGGAGGTGTTCAATGTGATCGGCCTTATCGAGGCTTTTGACTAACATGTCATCCACGTAGACCTCCATGGTTTTTCCAATTAGGTGCTCAAAGATTTTGTTTACCAACCTTTGATAGGTCGCTCCTGCATTCTTAAGTCCAAAAGCCATGACTAAGAAACAGAAGACACCAAAGTCAGTGATGAATGATACCTTGGCGATGTCATCTTTGTGCATCTTGATTTGATTATATCCACTGAAGCCATCCATGAAACTTAACATCTCATGCCCAGCAGTGGCATCTATTAGAGCATCAATCCTTGGTAAGGGAAAACAATCCTTAGGACATGCATCATTCAAGTCAGTGAAGTCGACGCACATTCTCCACTTCCCGTTAGCTTTTTTAACCATCACGGGGTTAGCTAACCATTCTGGGAATTGGATTTCCTCAATGAACCCAGCTTCCAAAAGCTTATTCACTTCTTGCTTAATGGCTTCAAGCCTCTCTGGAGCAAAACTTCTTTTCTTTTGCTTCACTGTCTTCCTTTCTGGATCCACATTCAATTTGTGAGATATCAATTGGGGATCAATCCCCGGCATGTCGGCCGCTGTCCAAGCAAAAACGTCATTGTTCTTTTGAAGAAAAGATGTGAGTTTGTTCTTCAACGGTTCGGGCAGTAGTGCCCCAATATAAGTAACCTTCTCTGGTTCACCCGGGACTAAGGGAATTGGGATTAAATCCTCAGCTGGTTTCCCTCTTCGGTCCTCATTGTCACTAGTGTCCATATCTTCAATGGGGAGAACCTGCCCCCCGATTCTATCAGGCCTTAGCGCGGCTACATAACAACTTCTAGCCATCTTTTCGTCTCCTCGTTCTTCACCAATCCCATTCCTCGTTGGGAACTTGATTTTCAGATGATAAGATGAGGCAACGGCCTTGAACGCATGAAGACCAGTCCTTCCCAGGATTGCATTGTAGGTTGAAGTTGCCTTTATAACTATGAAGTTCAGCATTTGAGTAGACGTATTCATTGGGAGTTGGATAGTGCCTTCCACTTTTGATTCCACCCCATTGAATCCGTATATAGGCATATTTGAGGGTGTTAGCTGAGAATCAGTGTAACCCATCTTGATAAAAGCATCGTGGAACAAGATATCCACTGAAGTTCCATTGTCAACCAGGACTCTCTTTGTTTCGGAGTTGCCTATCACAGGTACTATGACGAGAGGATCATCGTGGGGGAACTTCACCCCTTCCAAGTCTGAATCATCAAAACCTATTGACACTTCTGTTCTGGCACGTTTCGGTGCTTCTCCAACCACAGTCATTACCTCTCGAGCATAAGCTTTTCTTGAGTTTCGGGAGGACCCAGCAGCAGTTGGCCCTCCGAATATCATGTTGATCACTGGCCCTCGGGGCTTGGGATTCCGATCTTGATCGTTGTCCCTTCTATCATAATCCTTCCTTTCATAGTTCCCCCTTTGGCTCCCTTGGCTTCCATCCTTAGTGAACTTGCTGAGTTTTCCTCTTCGTATCAGAAACTCAATCTCATCTTTCAATTGCCTACAAAACTGATTTTGGTTCCGTTTGGACAAATCAGCCCTCATTGGCTTTGGCCATTTGAGATCTTCTTCCTTGGCTATCTCCATCAGAATTTGACTCCTGGGAGTATTCAATCTTGCGTATTCTGTGAATTTTGGCCCAAAATTGTTTCTCTTGGGGGGAGAATCGGAGTTCTTTGATGTTCTGGGGAACTTTTCCTTGACGTCGTACTCCTGAGTTTCTTTTCTTTTCTTTGAGTTTCCACTACCGCCAGTAGTGGGTTCATACTTTCTCATGCTTTCTTCGGCCTTGATATACTTTTCGGCTCTATCTTGGAGCTTCAGCATGCTCTCGGGGGGATGTTTAGCTAACAACCGTTTGAAGTGGTCATCAGTGGTTCCTTGTTGCAAGGCTATCATAGACACTCTATCCTCTAAGTCCGGGAATTTTAAAGCCTCTCGAGTGAATCGATTGATACAGTCCCTTAGGGCCTCATTCTGCCCTTGCCGGATTGTCATGAGTGATGTAGAACTTTTCTCATGCACCCTTCCACTAATGAACTGGTTGATGAAAGCCTTGCTTAGTTCCTTGAATGACCCAATAGAGTTGGGTGGTAGACGGCTATACCAACGTTGGGCCATGCCTGCCAAGGTTTGTGGAAACGCCCTACACTTGACCGCATCGTTGGTTGGCTGCAACAGCAGTGCATTGGAGAAGGTCCTTACATGATTTGCGAGATCTCCCGTTCCATCATAAGCTTTGATCGAAGGCATCTTAAACTTTCTGGATATAGCCGTTTTCATGATGTCTTGAGTAAAAGGTGGTGTAGGATCATCAGGATCTCCTAGGGGCCACAGAATACTAGGATCACCCCTTGGGGCTTCAGCCCTCTTGCTCCTTCTTGCCGGTGGATCCAAGTTGATTATTGGAATCCCTTCAGTTGTCCGGCCTCGAGATTGGGCGGCCTCCTCCTCAGCAAGGAGTTTTTTGAGCCTTGCAGTCTCTGCCTCATGGGCTGCAAGTTTCTCCCTAGTAGTTTGGGGTTGTTCCCGATTGGTCTGGGAAGAACGTCTCCTTCTTGGGGCGACATCCTCCCCAGTTGTATAACCCTCATCCTCGGTGTATGGGCCCGAGTAATCTTAAACGAAAGGGGTCTGACGAGTTTGTTGATTTTGGGGTCCCAGACCTTGAATATAAGGGGGCACATATGCCTCATGGTAGATTGGATTAGTTCCACTACCGCCCGCCATGGGTCGAGGGGGCATGCCATAGCTTGGCATCCCCAAAGTCTGATTTGCGTATTGAGGGAGATCAGTAGTATGAAGTTGAAGGCTCCTTGGTGCACTCATGAGCAACAGGGAGGTCGTGATTGGTTGCTGGTGAACGGTCTCATGTGGATTAGATCCATGAATGACCATCTGCAGGGGATTCGTCCCTTCAACCGAAATCGGGATTTCCGGTCCTTGATTGTTGGTAGGGATATTCGCCCCTTGTGTGCCAGTAGTCGGCGGTGGCTGATCAGCCTCAGAGGTGATAGGGCGATCATCGGGAGTTTGAGTATCCCGAGCTGTTCTTCGTGTGTTTGTCATGGTTGATGTTGTTTTCCCACAGACGGCGCCAAATGTTATGGATTAAAAAACGTGCTTTGTGAATTTAATGCTAGGATTAATGAGCTTCGAGATTTAATGGCTGCACTCGTGTTTCCGGACTAAATTGGTCCTCACAAGATGCCTACGTATCTCAAATCGTTATTGAGAATCAAGCCAATGACGTAGTTCTGATTGTAGGATCAAGTCCTTTATATAGGCGTCTGGAGCCTTGTATTTATGGTATGTTTAGGAGACTTAACGGATAAGTCTTCTTATTGATAACTGATAAGGATTGCATTACTTGGCGGGCAAGTCTTTTCCTTGTTGATAAATGCTGTGACTCATTAATTGCCTTTAATTGGGATTCTGAATCCTTCTTTGACCAATTTTCCATAATTTAGGCTCTTTTTATGAGCTGCATATTTTCCATATTTATTAATTACGAAATTAATAAATAATTAGGGATTTGGGCATTAAATATCGAGCCTTTTCATTGGACCATCAATTATATTTCTATAATTACTTTTCTGTCCATATCACCTGCAATTGCAAGATTTATTCATCTTTATCTTGTTTCAGCCCTCTTACTAACAAACTTTTTGAATTTTCAGCTTATTTCAATTTATTTTTAAAAAAGTTGTATCTTATTGCTTTGGTTGAATCTGGTTGCACCGTATTTTTGCAAATGTTTTTAAGTTACATCTGGTTGCAGACCGTATTTTTGCAAATATTTTCAAAAGATGGTAAAATTTCAAAAAACATAGAAAAAGTAGTATTTTCGATAATTTCGCTAAAATATTTTCTATTTTCTGTAGTGATTATATATTTATATTAATAATTTTATACACCTCTTGTATGATATGAAGTTTTTTGTGTTTGTTGCAATTTAAGGATATGATAACTATTAAAAGTAAAATTTTATATCTCAAACCATTGTATTTTTTAATTTAATTTGCATTCACAATATTTTATTAATTATTATTATGGAAGATAAAGTTTAAAATATTAAATAGTGTAAAAAATATAATTTAATTTACACTTAGTTGTAATACAATAGTATGTTAAGTTTAGTAGCCCTGTACAGTTTTGTTTATGTATATATGGTCTTATTCGAATAGAAACCACTCTTAGAATAGAAATGAAAAACTAAATATTTTTTTAAATCGCATCGAAATATAACACATATGATATGTAAATTGTTCATGGGGAGATGAGAAAAAATACGGTGAAGTCGGATTTAAAAAAAACTCACTGATTAACGAGAAAAATCAAATTAAAAATGGAGGAGATTAGGTGAGATTGTGCATGAGATGTTGTATTTTAATTTTGTGTGTGCCTGTAAGGGCCATTAGATTAGAATAGACTTAAATTAGTTTCTAATTTGATCACTAACATATATATATATATATATATATATATATATATATATATATATATATATATATATATATATATATATATATATATATATATATATATATATATATATGAGTTAAGGTCTATCGAGACCACATTTTTTGTGGAGACCTGGAGAACACACACGTTCTGCAATCTAAATTTGTCAAAATAGATCATATTTTGTAATAAAAAATTTGCAAAACGTACTGTTTTGCAAAGTATATTCTATGAAAATCACTATTTCATTGAAAATCTTGAAAATCATGTAAGTTCTGCAAACTAAACATGAATGTTCAGCAAACCGAACATGTTTTGCTATGTTTTAGTTGCAAAACGTATGTGGTGTCCAAGTCTCCACAAAAAAGGTGGTCTCCATAGAACTTAACTTTTATATATATATATATATATGCAAGTGATCAAATACAAACCAAACTTAAAATGGAAACTAAAAAGTAATTTAATACCTTAGATCAATATAATCTATTGAGAGGCACCACACACAACTAAAATACACTCTCCCACCTAATTCCCTCCATTTTTAATTTGACTTTTCCCGTAATTTGGTAAGCTTTTTTTGAAATCCGACTTCACTGTATTTTTCTCCATATCCCAACGATCAATTTGCATACCATATGTGATATATTTCGACATGATTTAAGAATTTTTTTATTTAATTTCTAGTTTCTAGTCTAAGATGGGTTACTATAGGAGTAAGACCCAATATATATATATATATATATATATATATATATATATATATATATATATATATATATTCAAATTAGAACTTTGTTCTGATTTAGAACTTAGAACTAATATAAGCCTTGGATCTGTACATAATGAATGACGTATTTTCAAGCGTTCTGCTGCATTACACGATAAATGTCATTCTATTGCAGTACATAAATTTTTTCTTTTATATTTTAAGATGTAATGTTCTTTTGCAAAACATCGAGTTTTCTTAATAAATTACATGTTATATTTGTAATATAAATTTATTTTTTAGCATGATACCATATTACTCTCATTTTCATAAAAATATAAATAAAAATTATAATAAAAAAATATAATTAATAATAAAATAGAGTAGTATGTTCTGCATAAGAACATATATAAGTTCTAAGAGTTCTAATTATAAGGGTTCTATGTGGAATCTGACCCTATATATGTATATATTAGAATATATGATTTGTTAGTGATTGGTAAAAGTATAAAATTAATTTTGTACATAAAATTGTTATGCAACAGTTTTTGTAAATATTTTTAATTTGATTTTTCAAAATATAAAGTAGTTTGTTGGTATTTAAGAAATACTAGCCTATAACCCGTGCAAGGCACGGACCTTAAAAAATAATAAAGTAAAAAATTTAATGTGAATGGAAAATATTAAAATAAAAGTAAAAATTAATATGATAAATTATAAAATGAGAAACTTAAATATTAATTGAAACGTAAAAAAAATATTAAAAAATACAGATGGGGCTGATGAAGATAAATGAGGTATTATTAATATTATTTTATAATAAAATAATATTAATAATAAGGACATATAGAAAATCTAACATGTTTTAATTAAAAAAAGTAATTGCCCGTGATATTTTTAGAAGTGTTTTAATTATATTACTTGTATTTATTAAAAAAATACGTTGACATATTAATATAAGTATGTTTTTTTAAAAAGGACAAATAGGAAATCTAACATGTTTTAATTAAAAAAAAGTAACTACCTATAATATTTTTAGATGTGTTTTAATTGTATTAATTGTATTTGTTAAAAAAATACGCCCACTTGTTAAAATAGGTAAGTTTTTTTTAAATAATTAAAAGTATTAAAATAAGTTTTAAAATGTATAAGTAAGGGTTGCATTTGATATTTTTGGAAAATAGAGATTTTAGTGATAACAAATATAAAAGATAATATATTTTAATTGAAAGGTAATTGTCCGTGATATTTTTGAAAAAAATAGATTTTGTTAGAAAAAAAATGTTTTAATTATAAAAGACAATCATATAGTTAATATTTTTATATTATTGTTTTATTTATTAAATAGAGTATTAAAATAGATTTAAAATAAATAAGTAAGGATTGCACCTCATATTTTTGGAAAATAGAGATTTTAGTGATAACAAATATAAAAGATATTATGTTTTAATTTAAAGGTAATTGTCGTGATATTTTTGGAAAAATAGTAGATTTTGTTTGATTTTTTTTAATTATAAAAGGCAATCAGTTAGTTACTATTTTTATATTATTTTATTATTTATTAAATAGAGTATTAAATAGAGATTTTAGTGATAACAAATATAAAAGGTAATATATTTTAATTTAAAGGTAATTGCCCGTGATATTTTTGGAAAAGAAGTAGATTTTTTTAGAAAAAAAAATGTTTTAATTATAAAAGGCAATCAGCTAGTTAATATTTTTATATTATTTTATTATTTATTAAATAGAGTATTAAAATAGATTTTAAAATAAATAAGTAAGGATTGCACCTCATATTTTTGGAAAATAGAGATTTTAGTGATAAAAAATATAAAAGATATTATGTTTTAATTTAAAGGAAATTGTGGTGATATTTTTGGAAAAAGAGTAGATTTTGTTAGATTTTTTTTAATTATAAAAGGCAATCAATTAGTTACTATTTTTATATTATTTTATTATATATTAAATAGAGTATTAAAATAGGTTTTAAAATAAATAATTAAGGATTGCTACTCATATTTTTGGAAAACATAGATTTTAGTAATAACAAATATAAAAGGTAATATGTTTTAATTTAAAGATAATTGTAATGATATTTTTGGAAAAAGGAGTAGATTTTGTTAGAAAAAAAATATTTTAATTATAAAAACCAATCATCTAGTTACTATTTTGGTAACTTGACAATAATACAATTCTATTAAAGATTTGATTTGTAGTAGCTTTCGTTATCCTAAAAGCAGTGTATTAAAATATAGTGAAATATTAATGTAGAATAAAACTTTCCCGAATTTTGATTATATTATTAATTTATTAATTATAAAAAGTACCGAAAACCAAAAACCGACCGTTAACCGAAAACCAAAACTTTCAATGTTTCGGCTTTAATAATATAGTATAGATATAGGTAAATGTTTCAATATACAAAATTGTAATTTGAGGGTTAGAAAACTATTGTATAATATAAAATTATAATTCATATTATTCTTTATTAGAATATTATTACACTAACGATCACACTAAAAAGTTTGGTAAGAGGATAATTTTGGGACCACTGACCAGATAACTAAACCAGCAGAAAGAATATAAGTATAAAACAATTTGTTCGTGTTTTGTGCAATTAATAATACCTATACCTACACTACAAGGAAAACAGCGTTTTACAACGGTTTTTGACCATTGTCTGAAGCTTCGAAAACCCGTTGTCTATTGAGATGCCGTCTGTTACGCGTATCACACAATGGTACGTACCGTTGTATGACATTCCTGAAGACAACGGTTAGAGCTTCCAAAAGTGTTGTACAAAAGCCAGAAACAACAACGCTATTTCGGTAAAACTGTTGTTGAAAGCGCTTTGTATCAAGAGGATTGAATTACAAAAGTGTTGTTGTTTTAGCATTAACACAATGGTCTAGTAAATCTGTTCGTGTTGTCTGAATAAAATGAACACAACGGTTCCTATAGAAGAAAAGAGTTGTTATCCTTTTCTTTAGTCAATGGTTTCTATAAGCAAATACATTGTTTAAAACTTATTACTACAATGGTTTCTAATTACGAAACCGTTGGCTGTTATCTCTTGTTGCAATCGTCCTGTTTTCCCAAACTATTGGTTGTAACCAATTGTTACAAGCTTTTTTTCTTCAAAAAAGTGTTGTAAGAAATCTAATTGACAATAGTTCGGTCTAACGATTCACACATCACTTAATTTAAACATATTCCTGTGTTTTTATAAACAATGGTCAACCAAAATAAAAATACAAAATCAAAGCATTTTAAAATTCAAATACTAAATGTACAAATATACAACTTTTTTTAAAAAACTAAATAATATATAACTTATACACATTAAGCCTACAAAATAACTACAATTACGTGCCACGGATTAGGTTTTCCTTGTTGTTTCGCATAAGGGGAAGGTGCCACCTGTATCTGTGGCCTTCAGACATGTTCATCATATTCTGGGGGTTTATTGGTAACAACGTTGATGCTCCAGGCAACACTGGTGCAGGACCTTGTTGTTGATAACTGCTCTGGCTTGAGATGGGAAGCTGAACTCAAGGCTGGTTATTGTACACCATTCTTCTTCCTGTATACAGAAACAAAGAACTAAAGAATCTACAACTGAAGTAATAATCAAAACAATTACAGAGAAATACTTATTAATTGTTCGGTAAATGCTTATCCTCTATGTACTACATCTCAGTTGAAATACTTGTGTAATTCTAGAGTAGAAGTTTTACGAGCAAACACATTGTGACATTCAAGCACATGTTTTTCTAATCACCATATCGCAATACTAAAAAATATAACCGTGAAATTTTATAAGATGAGCCGTTGTGGCTATTTTGCCCCTCCTTATGTTGTCTGGCACTTAAGTGTACACCACCTCATTTTGCTTCTTCACACTATGACCTTGCAGAGGGATGTTGTCAATGAAATGTTACAGTTTGCAAGCAAAAATCGCCTTCCTGAAGGTTTGAAAGAGAAAATGCTCACACACATGCAGCTTAAGTACAGGACAGCAGAATTACAACAAGAAGAAGTTCTTGAAGATCTTCCCAAGGCAATCAGATCTAGCATTACTAAACATCTTTTCCGAAAAACTTTGGAAGACACCTACCTTTTCAAAAATGTCTCTGAAGAGTTTATCGGGCAAATGGTAAAACCTTTTTTTACTGTATCGTCCAATTTCTAAACTTCATTATCTATTAAGAAAATAAGAAATAAATAAAAATATCGTAATGCTAAAAGTAACATAATATAGGTAGCATTTGGAAGTTGGGGACACCCACAATGTCCAGGCAAGAAGATTACATAGAGAGAAATTATAAAACACTGGAATATGTGCAATAGAAGATATCAATAATGAGTCTTTAGAACTTAAATGTTTCAGTTACCAAAGAATTTAACACAAGCAATATTGTGGCCTTTCTCAACAGGTTTCAGAAATTAAAGCAGAATATTTCCCACCCAATGTTGAAATCATCTTGCAAAATGAGATGCCAACAGATTTTTACATCGTTGTCTCCGGAACCCTGGTATAATATTTTTATTTCACAGACCCATCTAGCACAACCACCGTAACTGACAGTCTAAAATTGCAGGATATTCTGAAACAGAAAAATACAATGGAGCAGGTATGCTATGTGAGATTATGTAATTTCAATATTGAGGCATAGTAGGCTGTCAATGCAAAATTTATGAGAAGTAACTGTAATTCATTGATGTAATTCATTGTTGTGGATTAGTGGAGGCAATTGTTATATGAGGCCACTATGAGAGAGGGGCCTCACGAATGTGTTGCTGGAACACACTATTTCAAATATCAAAAAGTAATCTCCAGCTCCTCACCTTCACATTCTCCAAACAAACCAACGTATTTAACTACTTCTTGTTTAAAATGTCAAGAATTAACAATTAACAATCATTTTTTAAATTGGAATTCAATATTAACAACTTACCGACTCGAAAAACAAGGATTTATTCAGAGCTACAAACAATTTACAACTAAACTAAACCCTAACATCAAAATCAGCCAGATGCAGAACTATTATAAAACAAATATCGAGAAATAAATTAGAAACACCACTCACTCAATCCAAGGGTGGAGATCATACATATTCCAACCACACTTTAAGCTCCAGATCTGTTTAAAAGAAGTAAAACAGAAAATAAAAATTTCGAAAATAAAAAATTCAAAATAAATTCGAAACCACTTACTAATTGTTGAGATTAGTGATGAACCAAACTTTTGAGCAAGGGGCTTCGTCTAATTAACACGGTTCGAGCAATTACACAACTAATTAACACGATTTAGAACTAGGGTTTCAACATCTAGATTTGTATATGTATGTGTGTTTCAGTGTGTGTGTGTGTGTGTTTTTTGAGAGAATGAAACGTATGTGTGTTTGAAATGTTTGTGTTTTGAGTTGAGAGAGAGGCAGTAGAGATGGAGATAGAAAGAGAAAAACAGGGTACTGAAAGAGGGGGAATAAAGATTTGGTTAAGGGGGGAAAGGTCGGGGAGGGGGAAGTAAAAATTTGGTAAAGGTGGGAAATGTGTTTTTGTTATAAAGAGATATAATTTTGCATGTTATTTAAATTTTTTTGAAAAGTTGATTTAGACATTGATTACTTTTATAAAATTGAATATCATTAAAATATATATGGTTGGATCGTTGATATTTTTTTTATAATCGAAACATTAATTTGGGACGAAACACTAGTTAGAAGTACTAGTCAAATCACTAGTTGACCGTTAAATTTATTTATTTTCTTAAATTTTTGTAACATCATTAAAATTACAAGTTTGTGGAGAAAACCATTGTTAAGTAGTTGACCATTAAAATCTCAAATCAAATAAAAATCATTGTCTTATACTTTTAGGAAATTGAATAAACAAAACATACGGTTCTATTGGTCAAATTAGTAGTTGACCATTAAGATCTCAAACCAAATAAATTTATTTTTTTCTAAAACTTTTGTAATGTCATTAAATTACGTAGATCTCGATATCCATACGGTTGGATCATCGATAAATATTTAAAAAAAAATCAAAACATCAATCCGGGACGAAACACTAGTTAGAAGTACTGGTCAAATCACTATTGACCGTTAAGATCTCAAACCAAATAAATTTATTTTTTTCTAAAACTTTTATAATATCATTAAATTACACAGATCTCGATATCCATACGGTTGGATCGTCGATAAATATTTTAAAAAAATCAAAACATCAATCCGGGACGAAACACTAGTTAGAAGTACTGGTCAAATCACCGTTGACCGTTAAGATCTCAAACTAAATACATTTATTTTTTTCTAAAACTTTTGTAATATCGTTAAATTACATAGATCTCGATATCCATACGGTTGGATCGTCGATAAATATTTGAAAAAAATCAAAACATCAATCCGGGACGAAACACTAGTTAGAAGTACTGGTCAAATCACTATTGACAGTTAAGATCTCAAACCAAATAAATTTATTTTTTTCTAAAACTTTTGTAATATCATTAAATTACATAGATCTCGATATCCATACGGTTGGATCGTCGATAAATATTTTTAAAAAAATCAAAACATCAATCCGGGACGAAACACTAGTTAGAAGTACTTGTCAAAACATAATTGATCGTTAAGATCACAAACCAAATAAATTTATTCTTTTCTAAAACTTTTGTAATATCGTTAAATTACATAGATCTCGATATCCATACGGTTGGATCGTCGATAAATATTTTAAAAAAATCAAAACATCAATCAGGGACGAAACACTAGTTAGAAGTACTGGTCAAATCACTATTGACCATTAAGATCTCAAACCAAATAAATTTATTTTTTTCTAAAACTTTTGTAATATCATTAAATTACATAGATCTCGATATCCATACGGCTGGATCGTCGATAAATATTTTTAAAAAAATCAAAACATCAATCCGGGACGAAACACTAGTTAGAAGTACTTGTCAAAACATAATTGATCGTTAAGATCTCAAACCAAATAAATTTATTTTTTTCTAAAACTTTTGTAATATCGTTAAATTACATAGATCTCGATATCCATACGGTTCGATCGTCGATAAATATTTTTAAAAAAATCAAAACATCAATCCGGGACGAAACACTAGTTAGAAGTACAGGTCAAATCACTATTGACCGTTAAGATCTCAAACCAAATAAATTTATTTTTTTCTAAAACTTTTGTAATATCATTAAATTACATAGATCTCGATATCCATACGGCTGGATCGTCGATAAATATTTTTAAAAAAATCAAAACATCAATCCGGAACGAAACACTAGTTAGAAGTACTTGTCAAAACATAATTTATCGTTAAGATCTCAAACCAAATAAATTTATTTTTTTCTAAAACTTTTGTAATATCGTTAAATTACATAGATCTCGATATCCATACGGTTGGATCGTCGATAAATATTTTAAAAAAATCAAAACATCAATCCGGGACGAAACACTAGTTAGAAGTACAGGTCAAATCACTATTGACCGTTAAGATCTCAAACCAAATAAATTTATTTTTTTCTAAAACTTTTGTAATATCATTAAATTACATAGATCTCGATATCCATACGGCTGGATCGTCGATAAATATTTTTAAAAAATCAAAACATCAATCCGGAACGAAACACTAGTTAGAAGTACTTGTCAAAACATAATTGATCGTTAAGATCTCAAACCAAATAAATTTATTTTTTTCTAAAACTTTTGTAATATCGTTAAATTACATAGATCTCGATATCTATACGGTTGGATCATCGATAAATATTTTAAAAAAATCAAAACATCAATCCGGGACGAAACACTAGTTAGAAGTACAGGTCAAATCACTATTGACCGTTAAGATCTCAAACCAAATAAATTTATTTTTTTCTAAAACTTTTGTAATATCATTAAATTACATAGATCTCGATATACATACGGTTGGATCGTCGATAAATATTTTTAAAAAAATCAAAACATCAATCCGGGACGAAACACTAGTTAGAAGTACTGGTCAAATCACCGTTGACCGCCTAAGATCTCAAACCAAATAAATTTATTTTTTTCTAAACCTTTTGTAATATCATTAAATTACACAGATCTCGATATCCATACGGTTGGATCGTCGATAAATATTTTTAAAAAAATCAACACATCAATCCGGGACGAAACACTAGTTAGAAGTACTGGTCAAATCACCGTTGATCGTTAAGATCTCAAACTAAATAAATTTATTTTTTTCTAAAACTTTTGTAATATCGTTAAATTACATAGATCTCGATATCCATACGGTTGGATCGTCTATAAATATTTTAAAAAAATCAAAACATCAATCCGGGACGAAACACTAGTTAGAAGTACAGGTCAAATCACTATTGACAGTTAAGATCTCAAACCAAATAAATTTATTTTTTTCTAATACTTTTGTAATATCATTAAATTACACAGATCTCGATATCCATACGGCTGGATCGTCGATAAATATTTTTAAAAAATCAAAACATCAATCCGGAACGAAACACTAGTTAGAAGTACTTGTCAAAACATAATTGATCGTTAAGATCTCAAACCAAATAAATTTATTTTTTTCTAAAACTTTTGTAAGATCGTTAAATTACATAGATCTCGATATCCATACGGTTGGATCGTCGATAAATATTTTAAAAAAATCAAAACATCAATCCGGGACGAAACACTAGTTAAAAGTACAGGTCAAATCACTATTGACCGTTAAGATCTCAAACCAAATAAATTTATTTTTTTCTAAAACTTTTGTAATATCATTAAATTACATAGATCTCGATATCCATACGGCTGGATCGTCGATAAATATTTTTAAAAAAATCAAAACATCAATCCGGAACGAAACACTAGTTAGAAGTACTTGTCAAAACATAATTGATCGTTAAGATCTCAAACCAAATAAATTTATTTTTTTCTAAAACTTTTGTAATATCGTTAAATTACATAGATCTCGATATCTATACGGTTGGATCATCGATAAATATTTAAAAAAAATCAAAACATCAATCCGGGACGAAACACTAGTTAGAAGTACAGGTCAAATCACTATTTACCGTTAAGATATCAAACCAAATAAATTTATTTTTTTCTAAAACTTTTGTAATATCATTAAATTACATAGATCTCGATATACATACGGTTGGATCGTCGATAAATATTTTTAAACAAATCAAAACATCAATCCGGGACGAAACACTAGTTAGAAGTACTGGTCAAATCACCGTTGATCGTTAAGATCTCAAACTAAATAAATTTATTTTTTTCTAAAACTTTTGTAATATCGTTAAATTACATAGATCTCGATATCCATACGGTTGGATCGTCGATAAATATTTTAAAAAAATCAAAACATCAATCCGGGACGAAACACTAGTTAGAAGTACAGGTCAAATCACTATTGACCGTTAAGATCTCAAACCAAATAAATTTATTTTTTTCTAAAACTTTTGTAATATCATTAAATTACATAGATCTCGATATCCATACGGCTGGATCGTCGATAAATATTTTTAAAAAATCAAAACATCAATCCGGAACGAAACACTAGTTAGAAGTACTTGTCAAAACATAATTGATCGTTAAGATCTCAAACCAAATAAATTTATTTTTTTCTAAAACTTTTGTAATATCGTTAAATTACATAGATCTCGATATCTATACGGTTGGATCATCGATAAATATTTTAAAAAAATCAAAACATCAATCCGGGACGAAACACTAGTTAGAAGTACAGGTCAAATCACTATTGACCGTTAAGATCTCAAACCAAATAAATTTATTTTTTTCTAAAACTTTTGTAATATCATTAAATTACATAGATCTCGATATACATACGGTTGGATCGTCGATAAATATTTTTAAAAAAATCAAAACATCAATCCGGGACGAAACACTAGTTAGAAGTACTGGTCAAATCACCGTTGACCGCCTAAGATCTCAAACCAAATAAATTTATTTTTTTCTAAACCTTTTGTAATATCATTAAATTACACAGATCTCGATATCCATACGGTTGGATCGTCGATAAATATTTTTAAAAAAATCAAAACATCAATCCGGGACGAAACACTAGTTAGAAGTACTGGTCAAATCACCGTTGATCGTTAAGATCTCAAACTAAATAAATTTATTTTTTTCTAAAACTTTTGTAATATCGTTAAATTACATAGATCTCGATATCCATACGGTTGGATCGTCGATAAATATTTTAAAAAAATCAAAACATCAATCCGGGACGAAACACTAGTTAGAAGTACAGGTCAAATCACTATTGACCGTTAAGATCTCAAACCAAATAAATTTATTTTTTTCTAAAACTTTTATAATATCATTAAATTACACAGATCTCGATATCCATACGGTTGGATCGTCGATAAATATTTTAAAAAAATCAAAACATCAATCCGGGACGAAACACTAGTTAGAAGTACTGGTCAAATCACCGTTGACCGTTAAGATCTCAAACTAAATACATTTATTTTTTTCTAAAACTTTTGTAATATCGTTAAATTACATAGATCTCGATATCCATACGGTTGGATCGTCGATAAATATTTGAAAAAAATAAAAAACATCAATCCGGGACGAAACACTAGTTAGAAGTACTGGTCAAATCACTATTGACAGTTAAGATCTCAAACCAAATAAATTTATTTTTTTCTAAAACTTTTGTAATATCATTAAATTACATAGATCTCGATATCCATACGGTTGGATCGTCGATAAATATTTTTAAAAAAATCAAAACATCAATCCGGGACGAAACACTAGTTAGAAGTACTTGTCAAAACATAATTGATCGTTAAGATCACAAACCAAATAAATTTATTCTTTTCTAAAACTTTTGTAATATCGTTAAATTACATAGATCTCGATATCCATACGGTTGGATCGTCGATAAATATTTTAAAAAAATCAAAACATCAATCAGGGACGAAACACTAGTTAGAAGTACTGGTCAAATCACTATTGACCATTAAGATCTCAAACCAAATAAATTTATTTTTTTCTAAAACTTTTGTAATATCATTAAATTACATAGATCTCGATATCCATACGGCTGGATCGTCGATAAATATTTTTAAAAAAATCAAAACATCAATCCGGGACGAAACACTAGTTAGAAGTACTTGTCAAAACATAATTGATCGTTAAGATCTCAAACCAAATAAATTTATTTTTTTCTAAAACTTTTGTAATATCGTTAAATTACATAGATCTCGATATCCATACGGTTCGATCGTCGATAAATATTTTAAAAAAAATCAAAACATCAATCCGGGACGAAACACTAGTTAGAAGTACAGGTCAAATCACTATTGACCGTTAAGATCTCAAACCAAATAAATTTATTTTTTTCTAAAACTTTTGTAATATCATTAAATTACATAGATCTCGATATCCATACGGCTGGATCGTCGATAAATATTTTTAAAAAAATCAAAACATCAATCCGGAACGAAACACTAGTTAGAAGTACTTGTCAAAACATAATTTATCGTTAAGATCTCAAACCAAATAAATTTATTTTTTCTAAAACTTTTGTAATATCGTTAAATTACATAGATCTCGATATCCATATGGTTGGATCGTCGATAAATATTTTAAAAAAATCAAAACATCAATCCGGGACGAAACACTAGTTAGAAGTACAGGTCAAATCACTATTGACCGTTAAGATCTCAAACCAAATAAATTTATTTTTTTCTAAAACTTTTGTAATATCATTAAATTACTTAGATCTCGATATACATACGGTTGGATCGTCGATAAATATTTTTAAAAAAATCAAAACATCAATCCGGGACGAAACACTAGTTAGAAGTACTGGTCAAATCACTGTTGACCGTTAAGATCTCAAACCAAATAAATTTATTTTTTTCTAAAACTTTTGTAATATCATTAAATTACACAGATCTCGATATCCATACGGTTGGATCGTCGATAAATATTTTTAAAAAAATCAAAACATCAATCCGGGACGAAACACTAGTTAGAAGTACTGGTCAAATCACCGTTGATCGTTAAGATCTCAAACTAAATAAATTTATTTTTTTCTAAAACTTTTGTAATATCGTTAAATTACATAGATCTCGATATCCATACGGTTGGATCGTCGATAAATATTTTAAAAAAATCAAAACATCAATCCGGGACGAAACACTAGTTAGAAGTACAGGTCAAATCACTATTGACCGTTAAGATCTCAAACCAAATAAATTTATTTTTTTCTAATACTTTTGTAATATCATTAAATTACACAGATCTCGATATCCATACGGCTGGATCGTCGATAAATATTTTTAAAAAAATCAAAACATCAATCCGGAACGAAACACTAGTTAGAAGTACTTGTCAAAACATAATTGATCGTTAAGATCTCAAACCAAATAAATTTATTTTTTTCTAAAACTTTTGTAATATCGTTAAATTACATAGATCTCGATATCCATACGGTTGGATCGTCGATAAATATTTTAAAAAAATCAAAACATCAATCCGGGACGAAACACTAGTTAAAAGTACAGGTCAAATCACTATTGACCGTTAAGATCTCAAACCAAATAAATTTATTTTTTTCTAAAACTTTTGTAATATCATTAAATTACATAGATCTCGATATCCATACGGCTGGATCGTCGATAAATATTTTTAAAAAAATCAAAACATCAATCCGGAACGAAACACTAGTTAGAAGTACTTGTCAAAACATAATTGATCGTTAAGATCTCAAACCAAATAAATTTATTTTTTTCTAAAACTTTTGTAATATCGTTAAATTACATAGATCTCGATATCTATACGGTTGGATCATCGATAAATATTTTAAAAAAATCAAAACATCAATCCGGGACGAAACACTAGTTAGAAGTACAGGTCAAATCACTATTGACCGTTAAGATCTCAAACCAAATAAATTTATTTTTTTTCTAAAACTTTTGTAATATCATTAAATTACATAGATCTCGATATACATACGGTTGGATCGTCGATAAATATTTTTAAAAAAATCAAAACATCAATCCGGGACGAAACACTAGTTAGAAGTACTGGTCAAATCACCGTTGACCGTTAAGATCTCAAACCAAATAAATTTATTTTTTTCTAAAACTTTTGTAATATCATTAAATTACACAGATCTCGATATCCATACGGTTGGATCGTCGATAAATATTTTTAAAAAAATCAAAACATCAATCCGGGACGAAACACTAGTTAGAAGTACTGGTCAAATCACCGTTGATCGTTAAGATCTCAAACTAAATAAATTTATTTTTTTCTAAAACTTTTGTAATATCGTTAAATTACATAGATCTCGATATCCATACGGTTGGATCGTCGATAAATATTTTAAAAAAATCAAAACATCAATCCGGGACGAAACACTAGTTAGAAGTACAGGTCAAATCACTATTGACCGTTAAGATCTCAAACCAAATAAATTTATTTTTTTCTAATACTTTTGTAATATCATTAAATTACACAGATCTCGATATCCATACGGCTGGATCGTCGATAAATATTTTTAAAAAAATCAAAACATCAATCCGGAACGAAACACTAGTTAGAAGTACTTGTCAAAACATAATTGATCGTTAAGATCTCAAACCAAATAAATTTATTTTTTTCTAAAACTTTTGTAATATCGTTAAATTACATAGATCTCGATATCCATACGGTTGGATCGTCGATAAATATTTTAAAAAAATCAAAACATCAATCCGGGACGAAACACTAGTTAAAAGTACAGGTCAAATCACTATTGACCGTTAAGATCTCAAACCAAATAAATTTATTTTTTTCTAAAACTTTTGTAATATCATTAAATTACATAGATCTCGATATCCATACGGCTGGATCGTCGATAAATATTTTTAAAAAAATCAAAACATAAATCCGGAACGAAACACTAGTTAGAAGTACTTGTCAAAACATAATTGATCGTTAAGATCTCAAACCAAATAAATTTATTTTTTTCTAAAACTTTTGTTATATCGTTAAATTACATAGATCTCGATATCTATACGGTTGGATCATCGATAAATATTTTAAAAAAATCAAAACATCAATCCGGGACGAAACACTAGTTAGAAGTACAGGTGAAATCACTATTGACCGTTAAGATCTCAAACCAAATAAATTTATTTTTTTCTAAAACTTTTGTAATATCATTAAATTACATAGATCTCGATATACATACGGTTGGATCGTCGATAAATATTTTTAAAAAAATCAAAACATCAATCCGGGACGAAACACTAGTTAGAAGTACTGGTCAAATCACCGTTGACCGTTAAGATCTCAAACCAAATAAATTTATTTTTTTCTAAAACTTTTGTAATATCATTAAATTACACAGATCTCGATATCCATACGGTTGGATCGTCGATAAATATTTTAAAAAAATCAAAACATCAATCCGGGACGAAACACTAGTTAGAAGTACAGGTCAAATCACTATTGACCGTTAAGATCTCAAACCAAATAAATTTATTTTTTTCTAAAACTTTTGTAATATCATTAAATTACATAGATCTCGATATACATACGGTTGGATCGTCGATAAATATTTTTAAAAAAATCAAAACATCAATCCGGGACGAAACACTAGTTAGAAGTACTGGTCAAATCACCGTTGACCGTTAAGATCTCAAACCAAATAAATTTATTTTTTTCTAAAACTTTTGTAATACCATTAAATTACACAGATCTCGATATCCATACGGTTGGATCGTCGATAAATATTTTTAAAAAAATCAAAACATCAATCCGGGACGAAACACTAGTTAGAAGTACTGGTCAAATCACCGTTGACCATTAAGATCTCAAACTAAATAAATTTATTTTTTTCTAAAACTTTTGTAATATCGTTAAATTACATAGATCTCGATATCCATACATTTGGATCGTCGATAAATATTTTAAAAAAATCAAAACATCAATCCGGGACGAAACACTAGTTAGAAAGTACATGTCAAATCACTATTGACCGTTAAGATCTCAAACCAAATAAATTTATTTTTTTCTAAAACTTTTGTAATATCATTAAATTACACAGATCTCGATATCCATACGGCTGGATCGTCGATAAATAGTTTTAAAAAAATCAAAACATCAATCCGGAACGAAACACTAGTTAGAAGTACTTGTCAAAACATAATTGATCGTTAAGATCTCAAACCAAATAAATTTATTTTTTTCTAAAACTTTTGTAATATCGTTAATTTACATAGATCTCGATATCCATACGGTTGGATCGTCGATAAATATTTTAAAAAAATCAAAACATCAATCCGGGACGAAACACTAGTTAGAAGTACAGGTCAAATCACTATTGACCGTTAAGATCTCAAACCAAATAAATTTATTTTTTTCTAAAACTTTTGTAATATCATTAAATTACATAGATCTCGATATCCATACGGCTGGATCGTCGATAAATATTTTTAAAAAAATCAAAACATCAATCCGGAACGAAACACTAGTTAGAAGTACTTGTCAAAACATAATTGATCGTTAAGATCTCAAACCAAATAAATTTATTTTTTTCTAAAACTTTTGTAATATCGTTAAATTACATAGATCTCGATATCTATACGGTTGGATCATCGATAAATATGTTAAAAAAATCAAAACATCAATCCGGGACGAAACACTAGTCAGAAGTACTGGTCAAATCACTATTGACCGTTAAGATCTCAAACCAAATAAATTTATTTTTTTCTAAAACTTTTGTAATATCATTAAATTACATAGATTTCGATATACATACGGTTGGATCGTCGATAAATATTTTTAAAAAAATCAAAACATCAATCCGGGACGAAACACTAGTTAGAAGTACTGGTCAAATCACCGTTGACCGTTAAGATCTCAAACCAAATAAATTTATTTTTTTCTAAAACTTTTGTAATATCGTTAAATTACATAGATCTCGATATCCATACGGTTGGATCGTCGATAAATATTTTAAAAAAATCAAAACATCAATCCGGGACGAAACACTAGTTAGAAAGTACATGTCAAATCACTATTGACCGTTAAGATCTCAAACCAAATAAATTTATTTTTTTCTAAAACTTTTGTAATATCATTAAATTACACAGATCTCGATATCCATACGGCTGGATCGTCGATAAATAGTTTTAAAAAAATCAAAACATCAATCCGGAACGAAACACTAGTTAGAAGTACTTGTCAAAACATAATTGATCGTTAAGATCTCAAACCAAATAAATTTATTTTTTTCTAAAACTTTTGTAATATCGTTAAATTACATAGATCTCGATATCCATACGGTTGGATCGTCGATAAATATTTTAAAAAAATCAAAACATCAATCCGGGACGAAACACTAGTTAGAAGTACATGTCAAATCACTATTGACCGTTAAGATCTCAAACCAAATAAATTTATTTTTTTCTAAAACTTTTGTAATATCATTAAATTACATAGATCTCGATATCCATACGGCTGGATCGTCGATAAATATTTTTAAAAAAATCAAAACATCAATCCGGAACGAAACACTAGTTAGAAGTACTTGTCAAAACATAATTGATCGTTAAGATCTCAAACCAAATAAATTTATTTTTTCTAAAACTTTTGTAATACCGTTAAATTACATAGATCTCGATATCTATACGGTTGGATCATCGATAAATATGTTAAAAAAATCAAAACATCAATCCGGGACGAAACACTAGTCAGAAGTACTGGTCAAATCACTATTGACCGTTAAGATCTCAAACCAAATAAATTTATTTTTTTCTAAAACTTTTGTAATATCATTAAATTACATAGATTTCGATATACATACGGTTGGATCGTCGATAAATATTTTTAAAAAAATCAAAACATCAATCCGGGACGAAACACTAGTTAGAAGTACTGGTCAAATCACCGTTGACCGTTAAGATCTCAAACCAAATAAATTTATTTTTTTCTAAAACTTTTGTAATATCATTAAATTACACAGATCTCGATATCCATACGGTTGGATCATCGATAAATATTTTTAAAAAAATCAAAACATCAATCCGGGACGAAACACTAGTTAGAAGTACTGGTCAAATCACCGTTGACCGTTAAGATCTCAAACTAAATAAATTTATTATTTTCTAAAACTTTTGTAATATCGTTAAATTACATAGATCTCGATATCCATACGGTTGGATCGTCGATAAATATTTAAAAAAAATCAAAACATCAATCCGGGACGAAACACTAGTTAGAAGTACTGGTCAAATCACTATTGACAGTTAAGATCTCAAACCAAATAAATTTATTTTTTTCTAAAACTTTTGTAATATCATCAAATTACATAGATCTCGATATCCATACGGTTGGATCGTCGATAAATATTTTTAAAAAAATCAAAACATCAATCCGGGACGAAACACTAGTTAGAAGTACTTGTCAAAACATAATTGATCGTTAAGATCACAAACCAAATAAATTTATTTGTTTCTAAAACTTTTGTAATATCGTTAAATTACATAGATCTCGATATCCATACGGTTGGATCGTCGATAAATATTTTAAAAAAATCAAAAAATCAATCCGGGACGAAACACTAGTTAGAAGTACTGGTCAAATCACTATTGACCATTAAGATCTCAAACCAAATAAATTTATTTTTTTCTAAAACTTTTGTAATATCATTAAATTACATAGATCTCGATATCCATACGGTTGGATCGTCGATAAATATTTTAAAAAAAATAAAAATATCAATCCGGGACGAAACACTAGTTAGAAGTACTTGTCAAAACATAATTGATCGTTAAGATCTCAAACCAAATAAATTTATATCAGGCCAAACTAATCTTACACACAATAATATTTAATAGAAATCAACTTTATACAATAATCTTACACTAGCTCCGAATATTCTGGACCAACTCATCTTCATGCTAACCTCCTTTCCATTCTATGTCCAAACTATTAGAGTTTGTTAAAAAAATAAAACTATACAAAAAAATCCAAAAACATCATACAATGGTTTTTAATACGGATAAAAAAAGAACGTTGTATGAAAATAATACAAACAAACATTTTTATCTAAAACCATTGTGTGACATGTACTCGAATGATGCAACAGTAAGAGGAATTACACAACAGTTTTACCAGACAAACCGTTGTCTGATATAATTTATTACAACAGTTTCTGGCAATACAAACCGTTGTAAATTCCTAAAACGCTTTATTCCATAAAACACCATTGTTAGAATCAATATTTGTCAACGATTTCGAATTATACAAAAAAATACACAAAAAATAAATTATACAAAAAAAAAACCCAAAAACATCATACAATGGTTTTTAATACAGACAAAAAAAGAACGTTGAATGAAAATAATACAGACAAAGATTTTTATCTAAAACCATTGTTTGACATATACTCAAGTGATTCAACAGTAAAATAAGTGACACAATAGTTTTACATGAGAAACCGTTGTCTGAAAGAATTTAAGACAATAATTTATTTTGTTACAAACCGTTGTATGATATTTCGGTAAAATAAACATTAATTGCCAAAATCTTTGTCGGGTTCGGTTTTTTTCTCCCCCTATTTCGATTTCAACTTCCCCCCTCCCCGAAATTTTGATTTCAAATCCCTCCCACCCCCAAATTTCGATTTCACCCCCCCCCCCCAAATTTCAATTTCAACTCTTTCCCCCCAAATTTTGATTTCAGACAACAGTACAAAAACCGATGTGTTAGGTTCCATACAGACAAGTGTTTTCTATCCGAGTTGTTTTAAAAGCATTCACACAACAGTATTTGTCAATGTTTTCTAAAACTGTTGTTAAAATCAGACAATAGTATCTAACTACCGTTGTGTGAATTATATTAAATCGATTCAAAGAAAAAACACTTGTCTAAGTTTAACAACGGTTTAAGAACATCTTGTCTGCGTACTCTTCAGACAATGGTTGATAGAAACCATTGTGTAAATGATATATGTTAGACAACACTACATTGAGAAAGACTTGTCTAATTCGATCTAAATAGGAATAATAGACAATGGTTTTTGAAACCATTGTAAAGTATGTGGGATAGACAATACAATATTTTTGCTGAATTTTAAACCGTTGTCTAAAAATTTCAGGCAACACTTTTTCGTCTGAGCGTTGTAGGATAAGTGTTGTCTGATTCAGTTTTTCTTGTAGTGCTACAACTAGGCGTTGTTTATTGGTCTGGATAGAATTAGAATCATGAAGATATTAAAGGTTTTAGATAAATTTATAAGGATTGAATTATGAGTATGTGTTCTAATTATGTGAAACATGTTTGAAATTATTTAATTACACGTTGTCAAATATTTGATTGATTTGAATATGAAAACCGTGACACCGAAAATAGAGTTTAGAAATAGACTTTATTTTGATTTCTTTAGTTTTAGTTGCGTATCGAATCATAGAATCCCGTTACCAAATACTGTGACATATATTAATAGTTTACGCACGTTCAGAAACACATTATATATACCTTGTTGAGTGAGACTTAGTGAGCGACATAAACTAGCCCGTCTCGGACAATTGAACTATAGATCCGTGTCGCTAGCATAGTATGATCGTAATTTACAACTGTGAGAATTAAAATTATGTGCATCAGTTTGATAATTATTATAGAGTTTAATGTATACATATATGTCTAAATTGTTATTGAGTATTGTTAGGTCCTGATAAGTTTGTAGAAGGGGGGTTGAATACAAACTATACCGTTTTATCGAAATTTGTCCTTTTAATATTAAAAAAATTAGAACAAATTAATGCGGAATAAAAACTGAAACAATATTCAAGTTAAATAGAAACTCTATTAAACTTGAGGGGTGTTACAATTTTGATCACTGATTACAAAGAACTTGATAAAACAAATCTAGAATAAATTCGACATGAATTTATCTATTTTTGTAATAAAAAGAATCGAATACTAAAAAGTAGTTCGATATAAAATCTAGGGATTATGATCCGCTAGAAAGTCAAAGCAGTACAAGTGAATTGATTCTCAAGGATTAAATGTTACAAACAAACAAGAATTAAGTTCACTGGTAGAAAATGAATGCTCGGACAGTTGAGGAGTAAAGACTGTGAAGGCATGTGATGTTTTGATCTTCTGTGTCTTTTTTTTGTAATGGAATGATAAAGTAATGTCTTCTGTTGCCTTGTCTTTATACTGAACACATGACCATTTCTTTTTAATCAAAACCCACGTGCAAATCATTTAAACAGAACACAATTTGCACTAGGAAGACTATCATGAAAACAATCAAATTAGCCTTGGAAGACTCTCGGGAAGACAGTGATTGTATTAAGAAGACAATCGGGAAGACAATGGATTGGCCTAGGAAGACAATCGGGAAGACTCACTTGTGAGTCTTCCTAGTTTAATAAACTAAGTCTTCCTAGTTCAAATTTATTCTAATTTAAATAATTAACTAAATAAATTATGTATTAAATTAATTCTTTGCAGAATTAAATTAATAAATAATATACTTAATAATATTAATTATTTATAAGAGAATAAATAGAATTAGTTGACTTCTCAAACAATTCCAGAATCACTTAAAACTTAGATAAATAACAAACACAATAGTACGTTGACACTCGATGCACTGTCTGGTTCATGAGTGACTAACGACAATGTCTGTTCTTTATCTGTTTGACTTTAAGCAGTGATTCACTTCCTTCTCATTCAAGAACTCCGTAACCAGTATCTTTTTTTTCTGTCACCACTTGAAATCTCCGTCACTTTAATAAATCCACTGAGCTTGAATACTTCATTGAGGCTTGATCAATAAATTGAGCTTCTTTCAATGTAGAATCACTTCAAGTCTGTAGATGACTTTAATCTTCATTCTTTGACAGATATAACCTTCTCAGATTCCTGTGACAATTGATTTTTATTATTTACTTATTACATCTTAATTAAAGTTGAGTAGAATTCTCGGTGTTTACAAATAGGCCTAGACATATGCCTTTCAAGTATGCTCTGTGATACTATGTGATAGATGTTATGTGTTACATGTCTAAGTTGTGTTTTCGAAACAAATTAAAATATTATTTTGAGCTGTAGGACGGAAATACTTGCTTGCTAGGCTTCACAACTCATTCTTTTAGTATTTTAGGTTTGGTGTAAGAGATAGTTAATGTGGATTCGAGGATCTTAAATTTGGAGTCATTAAATATTTGGCGTTCTATATATTTTTGTGATTCAGATTTAATTAGTTGTATAATGTGAGAATTGTATTTATTATTATGGATTTGAGGACTTGAGTAAATATGTCTAGAAGTTTTGTCACACTTTCGTTTGTCATTGTTTAGATTTATTTTTAATATTTATTGTAAGATTTATAGTTCGAAAAATGCGAGGCTATTACAAAGTACTGTTAAATAAAGTAATAACTAGAGTAATATATTTCTTGCAATATCTTTTGAAATGTACTTGAAATTATTTTGAACTAGACATATTGCATGACATAAACTACTCCAATAGTACTCCATTAAAGTTTTGCCTTTATTTTAATCAATAACATTTTTTTATCTTAGTTTATACTGTCATCTCTATATAGGATTTATGATATGCAAAACCACTGAAAGTAATTATGTTTTTTCATACTCAACCATAACAATTTTTCCTCAATAACTTGATCTCTTATTTAACAATTATTCAGAAACCATGAAATTAAAAGCTCAGTATTGAATTTTTACAATATCTTGGTTTGCAAGGATCCATGGTTTTGGCATCGATAACTCCCTTTGTACATTTAATGCCCACTTTGAACATTTCTACTACCATATTTTTGGAAATGATCATTGCTGTGGGTTTTGAACATTTGCGGTGTAGTTTCGAATTCATTTTTGAAATGATTTTGGGTCTGGGTCTTTAAGATTTGCGGTGAAATGTCAAAATTGTCGTGGGTTTTGAACATTTACGGTGTAGTTTTGAATTCTTTTTTGAAATGATTTTGGGTCTGGGTCTTCAAAATTTGCGGTGAAATGTCAAAATTGCTATGGGTTTTGAACATTTGCGGTGTAGTTTCAAATTCTTTTTTGAAATGATTTTGGGTCTGGGTCTTTAAGATTTGCGGTGAAATGTCAAAATTATTGTGGGTTTTGAACATTTGCGGTGTAGTTTCGAATTCTTTTTTGAAATGATTTTGGGTCTGGGTCTTTAGGATCTGCGGTGAAATGTCAAAATCTTTTTTGATAGGATTTTTGGTTTGAGTTTTTAGAATCTGCGGCGAAATGTCAAAGTCTTTTCGGATATGATTTTGGGTCTGGGTTTCTAGGATCTGCGGTGAAATGTCAAAATCTTTTTTGATAGGATTTTTGGTTTGAGTTTTTAGAATCTGCGGTGAAATGTCAAAATGTCTTTGTATATGATTTTGGGTATTTTTTTGAGAATGTGATTGAGATGTCGGATATTGGTGGTAGAAATCTTTAATGTCCTCAGGCATCGGTTTTTCATTCATCACCCCACCTTTCCGGTAGTCTTGGGGGTCTTTTCTTGCAAAAGAAGGGCCTAAAAACTGATCCATCAAACAAGTAAAAACAAAATAAATGTTAAATTATTATATATCCACAAAATGAGATATGCAAATTTATAATCATATAAATATACATGAAACGACTATATTAGACTTAAAATACTTACTGCAAAAAGCACAATTAAAACACTAAAGAAACTGAAGAACTTCATTCTTGTATGCTAAATTGTTAAAGATGAGATGTAGTTATTTGTTGCTCAACTTTACAACTCTTGACTAGTTTTATAGGTAAAGAGTAATTTAATGCTACTTTCCAACCTAAACGTATTTAATGTTTTATACATTGATTTTTTCTTTTTCATGATCAATAACCTTATCTCATGCTACTTCCCAATTCCCACGCAAAGAAATAAATGATATATGCCACATAAAAGCATTTAATATTTTATACTTATGTGCTACTTCCCAACTCCATGCGAAAAAATAAATAATACTCCCTCCGTTTCTTTTTATATGTTCCTTGACTTTTTGCACATATTTCAAGGTACTTAAATTTATAATTTTTAAAATTTTCTTTTTTTAAATCTAAATATATAAGGGATAGTTTAATTCAAAAAAAGAAAATTTTAAAAATTATAATTTTAAATGCCCGGTCAAAGCGCTTTGAAATGTGTGTCAAAAGTCAAGCATCATATAAACAAAATGGAGGGAGTATCAAGCTTGAAAATATTTAATGTTTTATACATTGAATCTTTTTTCTTAATCATCAATACCATTATCTCATGCTACTTCCCAACTCCCAAATAAAGGCAAATGTTCTATGTAGACCATTTTAATCTTAGACATGTTAGACCAGATCTTAACCATTCATTTATTTACATGACTAAATTTATTCAACTTTTTTAATTAAAATAAATAAATGCACACATCTAAACATATATTTAGTATATTACTATTTTGTAATAATCAAGGTATCATTTATTATACAATTAATTGTTTTTAACTATATTTATTAACTTGTACTGCAATATATTTTTTTGTATCTATACTACAATTTTTTCATGGTAATGCATATCAGATTTTAGACTATTGTTTTCGTAATGCATATCAGATTTTATACTAGCAGTTTCAATCATACTACATATTATTTTATCTTGTACTGCAATTTTTATTTTAATTATACTGCATATCGTATATTATAATACAATCTAAATATTATGCATTTTTATTCATTATACACATTATTTTATCTTGTACTACATTTTATATTGTAATTGGAATAATAAACTAAGTATTGTTCTTAGATTAGTTGTTATACTGCAGTATAATATGACTAGAGTGTATACCTAAATTATATTATATACAAAATATAACTGCAGTACAATATCAAAAATTAATTGACACAAAATTTTCCTTAATCTAAGCCATTCATTAAAAACTAATATAATGGTTACTATTTAGTCTAAAAAGTCTACAATTTAACTAGTCTACATAGAAAACAACTCCCAAATAAATGATATATGACACATGAAAATGTTTAATATTTTATACTCATCTTCTAGCTACTTCCCAACTCCACACAAAGAAATAAATAATATATTCGGCATGAAATTATTTAATGTTTAATACTCATGTATAATGTTTCTTTTTCTTTATGATCATAGTCTTATTTAATATTAGTTTCCAACCTTCATCAATAAAAAAATGTTTTAAAACTATTTACTTCAAAAACGCATATAGTAGTATATAAAAAGTATTATTTCTATTATAATACTATAATGATTTCGATATTTATATAAAAAATCTAACTAAACTTATAGTATTATTATTTGTAATTTTCTTATAACGATACTATTAGAACTTTAAAGTAATTAACAAATATGGATCAATTAAGATTAATTTATCAATTATGATAAATTTTATTATTTAAACGCATGCTTTGCATGAGGCCTATACTTTAATATAGATTGTAACTGAAATCTAAAAAGAAAGAAAAATAAAGGAAAAATTAATGAAATTAATGAAATCAGGTAAGAGAAGAATGCCCCTTGATGATATCTATACTATTTATATTATAAATGAACAAAATTGTATTTTTAATTGGGTGGTTAACATAATACATCAAAGAATAACGACTTAGATCATAATGTAAATGGACTAAACTGTTAGATGTAATATAAAAGAATAATTTTTGTTTTATTATCCAAAATAACATATACTAAAGATTTAGGTTTCGAATCCCATCAATAAGTAATTAAATATGTATATTTTCAAATCTATAAATCTAAGGGAAAATAGATTTTTTTATCATTCAACTATTGGATCTTTTAGAAAGTAACCAGTGAACTACTAAATAATTAATTATAACCATTAACGTTACATTTATTTTTGCTTTTAGGCATTCCGTTAATTATGTCGTTAATATACCGTTAAAATAATATGGGAAAATAGATTTTTTTACCACTTAACTCTTGTTTCTATTAGAAAATAGTCACTGAACATTCAAATAATTAAAAATAGTCACTAATGTTACATGAGTTTTTGTTTTTAATCATTCCGTTAAGTATAAATGAAATATCAGTTAAAATAATGTTAATGTGGACTTAATCATCTAACGTAACATGATAAATAAAAAATATTTGAAGTACAATATTGTCATTGTTTTTCATGCAACTAGTCATTTTATTTAAGAAATAATTCAACAATATCTTCAAAGTAAATTTTTTCCCCGATTTAATATTGCAAAATTTCGAATATATTAAATTTTGATTAGAATCTATTTTTTAATCCAAAATTCTAGATATTGAACAAAAAAAAAGTAATATAGATATCTGATCTTATTTTTATGATTAAATTTGGTTCATGAAATTTAAAAAATCAACGAAGCGAATCTAAAAAATTTATATATATAATATGTTTTTATTAAAAATATATAATTTCATTAATCATTTGTTTATTTTAAAAAACTATTGTTAACAAGATAGTAAATGATCTCAATAATAATGAGTTAATTTATGAAAAGATAATAAAAATTATGGAAAAAATTATAATGCTGATATATTTTAACGTTGTACAATGTTTAGTGGCAAATTTCCATTAATTTTGACACATTATCGATCTATTAAGCACATTAATATTATTTTAACGACACAATTAAATCTATTTTCCCTAAATCTAAACAAGGGTGTGTGGTACGAATTTTCTGAGTTATATGTTATTAAATTATATTTTATTATCTTCTAAAATTTATTTTTTAACGAAAACATATAATAAAATAACAAATGCTAAAAAAAATAATAATAAGATAAAAAAATGATAAAAGTAATTCATGTATCGTACATTAGTATGATATTCGTAGATAAAAAAATGTCAAAAATAATTTTTTGTTTTAAATTTGGTGACATGAAAACCAGTTCTAAAACTTTTGAACAAAAATACCAACATAATACACATTTATAAACTTGATACAACAGGAAAACCTAGGAAAAGAAAGCGCTAATCTTAAAGGTCCCTTGCATGAGTAATTCCTAAAAGCCTTGAATCCATATGACAATCCTTGAATTCACAAAAAATAATTCTTAAATCCGTAACAACCAAGAGAAAATGTTATCTAGGAATTTAGATCCAATAAAAGATAATAATTTGTAATATCATGAAGTTGTTTATATGAGGGTAGAAAATCCTAAACATTTAAATGAAAATCAAATTAAGTTTGTACTTTGCTTGAATAAAGAAAAACTACAAATTTCGTAGTTGAGACCTTGTGTAAAACGTCAAGCCCTGGAATGTTGTGTAAGAGGTTCAAGGGTCCTGAACCTTTGAGTCAAACCCTTGAATTATGTTTGAGAGTTTCAAGGCCATTGAACCTTACAGCCAAGATCCTAAAATTAGCTCATAGCCACTCTCTTCCTTGATGAGGCTTTTATGAGATCCATCTCATTCTCGCGATTCATCATGACCTCAATATGCTCTGTTAGGAATTATGTTGTTTCTTGATGATAAACAAAATTACTCAGCAAAATTTGTATAAATAAAATATAACTTTCAACGGATAACATGTGTACACAGTATCCGTTAAAAGGTAGCTTATCAATTGATAAGACTCCATGTAACATGCTCTTTTTTTTGTAATAGCAGTTGAAGTGTAGTTGTTAGGGTTAAATAAGTCATGTTAATTTTCAACGAATATATAGAATATGAAGGCTAATTGTAAATATTTTATGCCTTGTAATTTTAGATAAGTGAAATTGTATTTCAACGGAAACAATTCAGCTTTCAATGGATGCATCCTGAACACCTTCAATGGACGCAGTCTCAATACCTTCAACGGATGCTTTAGGAGTTAACCTCAACGGATGCAAGGCCAATAACTAACAGTTGAAATTGTGAAAGGGACATGCCTGACAAATCACATAGGTTGATGGAACAAAAAGAGCATGGAAACCAAAAATTTGGGAAACCCTGAAGAAAAAGAAGCATTCTATTTTCATCTGGTCAATAGAGATGATTGAAGAAGGACATTCAGCTAAAAGGCAAATCATTTCAACGACCATTGGACTTAGAGTGGAAAAGTAAGCGACTTTATCTACTGTGTATTATAAGTAGTTCAGTAGGCTTGTAAACTTGAGATATATAACCAAGTGTAGCAGTGTTTTTGAAGTTAAGAAATCGTATAGTTTTTTAGAGCTTAAGCAATATTCATTCTTGTAATTGCTGAAGCAAAAACAGTGTATTGCAGCTATGTGTTTTGTTGAAAAACATCACAGAGATTTCTTCAATTAAAAATCTCTTAGGTGGAACAATCAATCCACCTGAATTTTTAATTCTTGTGTTTATTTTATTTTATACAATTTTAATTTATGTTCTTAGTGTGTCTTGTTTGTAAAAAAAATATGGTAAATTTTAAGGATTGTATTCAACCCCCGCTTCTACAATCTTGTGATTATATTGTTTGAGAATAACAATTGGTATCAGAGTAAGCTCGTAACATACAAGGAGTTTAAAGATAAAAGACAATCAAAATCACGGGAAAGAAGGATAATGGAGTTAAGATACCAGTTCTTGACAAAGACAATTACTTTCACGGGAAAGTAAAGATGCATATGCACCTCCTGTCTATGGATGAAAGTTATGTGGATTGTATTGATAAAGGTCCTCATGTGCCAATGAAGGCTGCTACTGGTGTTGAAGAAAATGAAAATGTTGTGGATGGATTTGTCCCCAAACCTGCCTCTGGATGGACACTAGAAGATATTGCTGAAGTTCACAAAGACAAGAACGCCATGAACATTCTGTTTAATGGTCTACAACAAGATGAAATGCATATGTATAAGCCTATTTGTTTACACCGAGGATATAACTCAACATTAAACAAGTCTGTAATAAGTAAGTAATAATTCAAATTGTCACAGGAATCTCAGAAGATCATAACAGTCAAAAGAATGAAGATAAAAGTCATCTACAGACTTGAAGTAATTCTACATTGAAAGAAGTTCATTAATTTGATCAAGCCTCAGTGAAGTTTACAAGAAAGTGGATTTATTAAAGTGATAGAGATTTCAGGAGTGTGACAGCAAAGGTACAGGTTACAGTGGTTAATTGAAGGGATTTAAAGAGAAGAGAATCACAGCTTCAAAGTTAGAAATGAAGAACATACATTGAAGTTAGTCGCTCATGAACCAGACAGTACATTGAGCGTCAACAATAGTCAGTGAAAGTTCGTCATTAATTAAAGTGGTTATCATGACTATTTCTTTATTTAAGAAATTAGTTTTTATTCTCCTTTAATTATCTATCTTATTTAATTAATTTAACAAATAAATTAATTCTTTCAGAATTAATTTATTTGGTAAATTAATTAAGTAGATAATTAATTTAGAATTATTTCTAAACTTCTAAAATCAGAAAGACTAAAAGCAAAGCCAGTAAGACTATCCATGATAGTCTTACCGAAAGTCTTACTGGTTTAAACAAGATTTTAGAAATTATTAATAATATTATCTAAGTCTTACCGAAAGTCTTTTTGGCTTTAGGATAGTCTTTTTCATATTAGAAATAGTATTTCCGAAATTATAATAGTCTTTCTGATTATTAAAGATAGTCTTACTACTTTAATTTGATAGTCTTTCTACTTTATAGAATGCTACACGTGCAGATTAATCTATGTCAAGTGGATTAATATACAAAACAGAATCAAGACAGAAGATTAGATAGTCATCAAAACATAACATCTTTTACACTTTCTGTCAAGAAAAAAGCTTACTGCCATGGACATTTTTCAAGAACAAGAAAAGATTTCTAAAGTCTAATGTTACATTCAAACCATTAGAAATTATTTTCTTTTATTGTATTGACTATCTAGCGGATCTTTATCCCTAGAACGAATCTCGAACTATCGTTTATCGTTAGATCTTTTTATTACAAAAATAGATAAATTCATGTAGAAGCACCTATTGATGTTGCTAGCTGTTGGATGGATCCCATCAAAGCTCATCTGGAAACTGGGTGGTTACCCAACGACACTTCAGAAGCACGAAAGCTGTATGTGAGAGCACTAAGGTATGCCTTGATTGAGGGAATCCTATACAAGAAGTCTTTCGTCATTCCTTATCTGAAATGTTTGAGACCTCAAGAGGCAGAATTGGCCCTAAGGTAGGTACATGAAGGAATTTGTGGGCAGCACTTGGGGGGAAGAGCCCTTGCTCATAAAGTCACTCGTCTAGGTTTCTATTGGCCAAGCATACTTGCTGATGCTAAAAGCTACGTGAAAAAATGTGAACGGTGCCAAAAGCATGCACCGGTGGTTAGACAACCACCAGAGATGATGACATCCATTAACTCACCTATCCCCTTTGCCATGTGGGGAATGGATATACTTGGGCCATTTCCAATGGCCAGTGCTCAAAGAAAGTTCTTGATAGTAGCAATCGACTACTTCACCAAGTGGATTAAGGCTAAACCTTTAGCCAAGATAACCACCAAACAGGTGATGCATTTCTTCTGGGAAAATGTGATATGCAGATACGGGATTCCACGCATCCTGGTCACGGACAATGGAACTCAGTTTAACAACGACGAGTTCAAGAAGTATTGTGATGAGAATGACATCAAGTTACGATTCACTTCCGTTGCCCACCCTCAAGCAAATGGGAAAGTTGAGGTTGTGAATCGAATTATCCTGGATGGACTAAAGAAAAGAGTTGAACGCTCAATAAACACTTGGGTGGACGAATTGCTCCCCATACTATGTGCATATCGTACTACTTGTAAAGTCACCACTGGAGCTACCCCCTTCCTGTTGGCATATGGGGGCAGAGGCAGTGGTTCCAGTGGAGATTACTCACACATCTCCAAGAGTTGAAGCTTATGAGCCAGAAACAAATGAAGAAGGCTTGAGGCTAGCTTTAGATCTAATTGATGAAGTTAGGGATGAGGCAAATGCCAAGATAGTTGAACATCAGAAACGAGCATCTTTCTATTACAACCTAAGGGTTAAAGAAATGTTCTTTCGATAAGGAGACTTAGTCCTTCGAAAGATTGAGGCATCCAGAGTTGGACAAAAAGGCAAGTTGGCCCCAAATTGGGAAGGACCATATCGCGTCAAGAACGTATTTTGTCGAGGTTCCTACAAGTTGGAAACCCTGGAAGGAATTGAAGTGCCAAGAACTTGGCATGCGGCGAACTTGAAAGTCTATTATATTTAAAGTGTGTCTTGACTAGACTCACTACTTGTACAAGTAGAAATAAGGTCGACGAAACCAATCCAAGTTTTTAAACTTGAGTATTATGTAAGGGTTGAACCCATTTTCAAAGTTATATATTCTTATGTTCTTCGTCATGTTTTACATGCATTACATATCGATAGATATGCACAAAAATGCTAGCTAAACATGCAAAGTCAAGAATCAGGAAAATAACACAAGCCATGAATGGCCAAGAAATACAAATAAAACTAAAACTTACAAAGAGTTTAAGTTAAGCTCGAAGGCTGAAAATACATGAAAAGTACAAAGTCATGAATGGCCACAAACAAGCAACAAACTACGCTTCACCCCCTTGTCACCAACATCTGTCTCCTCCACTGAGCTAGAGCTAGAAGAATTCTCATCAACATCATGGTCATCAGCAGAAGTGTCACCAAGGGGTGATGAATGCACTAGATCTAAAATCCTAGCATCTTCCTCCATGTCATCTACTCTAGCCAAGATGCGCTCCAAGGGAGTAGCAGGGTGAGGAGCTGGAAAGTCAGCAGCGTCAAAAACCCCAGGATGCTTGGCCAAGATAGCCTGAACAACATCCTCCCATCCTGATGTATGCTGGACTGGGAAAAGAATCTCGTCATGCTTCTCGATCAAGTCTTTGTACTCCTGAGAGTCAAGGTACTCATCGATGCAATCATCCTTGCTCTTCCTCAGCTCAACAAGATCAGCTTGAGCGTCAGCAAGCACCTTCTCCCTCCTAGCTAGAGTCTCCTTAAGAGACTTCACCTCCTCTTCAGACCTCTCCAACTTGACCCGGTTGGCCTCAGAAGAGGTACGCCAAGCCTTAGCTTGGAACAATGCCCCCTGGAAGTTGGCATTGGTCTGCCAAAAAATAAAAGTTAGAAAAGTAAAGTAAAAACTTAAAAGAAAGAGAAGGGCTAAGGAAAGAAAAATACCGCAGCAATAGCCTGAGCTCCTAAATGCTCAACACCCTCGAGGGTGGAATCTGCAACGAAGTCCTTGTAATCACAAGGAGTAAGGGAATGGTATGACCAGTCCACAACATGCTTGGACACCCCATTAATGGTGTCCTTCTTCCTAATACCCCAGTTGGGGCACCACACTGAAGACTTGGTAGACACAGGAATGTCAGCCTCGCCTACAGGGATCTCAAAAGGGATCAAAAAGCTGGGGACACCAGACTTCCCCCTTGGATCATCTCCAAGCCTGGCCCTCTTCATCCTGGATGTCTCCACATCCTTGGGCTCATTGGTCTTGTTTATAAAGGCCGCAACTGTTAAAAAAAAAAATAAACCAAAGAATAGTTAGAAGAAATTTTCTGAAAGACAGGAAAATAAACATAAAGAAAAGGGATAAGTAAAAGTACCCTTATCAGAAATAGTCGAGAGATGGACAGACTTGAGGACAAACTCATCCAGTAGTTCCCAAGCCACGGTAGTCCCATTATCCTTGATTAGCACTGAGTAGGCATGAGATTCCTCCTCATTCAAGTCAATATTGCTGGGACTACCATCTGAAACTCTCCCAAAAGATCTACGGAACAGGGTTCCCCAGTCCCCTCCTTCCCAGACAAGATACATAAACTCATTTTTCCATTTGGGGTTGTTGTCTGGGATAGATTCTGGGTGAAAAATGAAAGGGAGGCCAACCCTATGACTAATGTACACCCAACCCAAGTTGTTGGCAGAGCTATTCTTGAATTGAAAAATCTTTCTAAACAAAGGTACAGAAAGTGGAAGATTATTTCGAAGGCATAAAACCATAAAACAGTTAATTATCCTCCAACCATTGGGGGGTAATTGACAAGGGTTGACTTGAACATCTGCCAAAAGCCTAGGAATAAACTCATGAAAGGGGAACCTAAGGCCGGCAACTATGGCATCCCTATAAATACACAAAGCATTTGACCGCCAGTGACATGAACGGTCACCAGGGCCGGCAAGAACAAGTTTTAAAGGGGCCTTTACCCTATACATCTTATTATAATCTTTAATCATATCTACATCATGAAACCTATTACTGCAATCATATGAATCTAAAGCAGACACAGACGGGTACTCATCCCCACGTTCATTAATCATATCATGCAAGGACATGTATTTAGAATGAATTGGAATGGGGGTACCTCGTTTGGATGCAGAATTCATCTTTTGCAAGCGTTGAGAAGCACGATCAGCCATCAAACCCAGAAAATTCTTCAAATCTTCAAATCTTCAAAGTAAAACCCAGAATCTTCAAAGAAAACCCAGAAATCTTCAAAGAAAGCCCAGAATCTTTAAAGAATTCTTCAAATCTTCAAACTAACAACCTAGAAAATGGTGAGATTCAATGGAAAATCTCGCCGGGAATTGCCTTGTGACAGAACCCTAGCAGAGCTACTTAGAGAGAATTTTAGAGAAAATCTAGCAGAATATCTTTGAGAGTAGGAAAGTGAGAAATGAATGGAAACAACAGAGATTTCACCCTTTTATAGGGATGACAACCGTTCAATGGGCCGGTTGAAGGAAGGGCAACCAGCATCAACCGGTATAGCCCATAAAAGATTACAGGCCCAATTAATAAATTTGAACAGTTAAAAGCCTAAGGCCCAAATTGAGCCCAACATAGGTGGGCCTTAAAGAACACAAGAGGTACAACTTGAAGAAGCCTGGTCGAATGTGTTCGATCAAGGCCTAAAATGGCACTCATATTCGACCAGAATCCTGGTCGAATGAGTTCGAATAAAGCTCAAAATGAACCAAGTATTCGACCAAAATCCTGGTCGAATGAGTTCGAATAAAGCTCAAAATGAACCATGTATTCGACTAGAATCCTGGTCGAATGAGTTCAAACAAAGTCCAAAATGAACCATGTATTCGACCAGAATCCTGGTCGAATGAGTTCGAACTAGGCCCAAAATGAGGCATAAATTCGACTTGGAACCTGGTCGAAATCATTCGACCATGAGGCGAAATGAAATTAAGCTTCGACCAGAAACCTAGTCGAAATCATTCGACCAGGAGGCAAAAGCAAGGCAAAGATCGAACAGAATCCTGGTCGAAGGAGTTCGACCAGGAGTTAAAGTTGAGGTCGAATTCGACCAGGATCCTGGTCGAAAATACTCTGAAGTTTCAAAATTAGATTTATTTTCCAAGGGATTGATGAAAAATCCCGATTCCTGTTTTGGGAAAATTTTAAAAATTGGTTTAGAGTTACATGTTCAAGAAACCAAGCCATAGTACGAAAGAAAACTTCGTAACTCCCGAATGAAATAACTTCTACGATAATCCAAAAGAGATTTTCCTAGAAGTTGGGGGCAAATGATATGGACATAAAAGTAATTCTAAATATAATTAATGATACATTAATTATACCTAGAATGGTCCAAGAATACGGCCCAATAAGCAAGGCCCAAAACCCTGATTATTTATTAAATTCGTAATTAATAAATAAGGGAATTATACAGCTCAGGAAAGAAGTCCAAAATATGGTAAACTCATCAAAGAAAGATCCAGAATCCCAATTAATGAGTCATAGCCTTTATCAACAAGGAAAAGACTTATTCAGCAAGAAATACAATATTTATCCATTATCAAAAAGGAGACTTATTAGCTAAGACTCTTAAACCTACCATAAATACGAGGCTCCAAACGCCTATATAAAGGACCTGATCCTACAATCAAAACTACGTCTTTGGCTTGATTCTCAATACCAATTAAGATACGTAGGCATCTTGTGAGAACCGATTTAGTCTCGAAACACAAGTGCATCCATTAAAGCTCGAAAGCTCATAAATCCTAGCAATTAATATACAGACACGTTTTTTAATCCATAACAAAGGAATTAGAAAATTACAACTTCCTTAATATTTTTGAATTTGTAGGATCGTATGTTATTTAGAATTTTCTTTTATTATTTTCAATCTTGATAGAACTTTCTTTTATTATTTTCAAATTTGTAAGAATGGATGAATTGGAAAATTACAACTTGCTTAATATTTTCGAATTTGCAGGATCGTATGTTATTTAAAATTTTCTTTTATTATTTTCAATCTTGATAGAACTTTCTTTTATTATTTTCAAATTTGTAAGAATGGAGGAATTAGAAAATTAAAACTTCCTTATTATTTTTGAATTTGTAGGATCTTATGTTAATAATTACAACTTTCAACATTATTATTATTTTCAATCTTGATAGAACTTTATTTTATTATTTTAATATTTGTAATAATGGAGGCATTGGAAAATTACAACTTGCTTATTATTTTCGAATTTGTAGGATCTTATGTTAATAATTACAACTTTCTGCATTATTATTTAGAAATTTCTTTTATTATTTTCAATCTTGAAATCTCGATAGAATTTTATTTTATTATTTTTAAATTTGTAAGAATGGAGGAATTGGAAAATTACAACTTCCTTATTATTCTCGAATTTGTAGGATCTTATGTTAATAATTACAACTTTCTGCATTATTATTTAGAAATTTATTTTATTATTTTCAATCTTGATAGAACTTTATATACTTTTTAACTTTTGAACATAATGGATTTTCATGTTATTCACCTTACAACCACCTATAAATTAAAGGTCATTCATAACAAAAAATCTACACCGGAACTTTTTTACATAGCTCCAAATTTTTACAATCAATATAACTATGGACTACACCATGTTGGATGCTTTGAACGACAACAACTATACCTGGATGGTAGATTACGAGTGTGTAGAATGTGAGATGTTAGTTATGAATGCCACTAAGAAACTAGACAGAGGGGGGGGGGTGAATGGATAGTTTGAATGATTTTCGGATTTCTTGAAACTAAACTGCTGTGAAAGATTGTGTTGTATGTAAATGCGGAATTAAACAAATAGAACACACACAATCACTTTAATCTACTTTGTATTAAGTAAATTAAATACTACAGCTTCCAAAATTTCACAAGTGAAATTATGGCTTCTAAACAAGAACAATGTTTTCTTGCTTTTCTTACAGAGAAAAGAAGTGCTTCAAAATATTTCTATGTTGCACTCACTTACAGCTAACAATAGAGTGTGCAAGATATATAACCTATACAAACTAGTGCACACTTCTATTTACACAGTTACCCCTCACTGTAAGTCCAACTTGTTCTGCCATAAGAAGTTAACGGTGTCAGGAAGGACCACTTGCTTTTCGGGGTCTTTCCCGTTTCTGTAGCTGCTTGTCTCTTCTCTTTCTCTCCAAGTTTTGTTGTAGATTTGCCATCTGTTCTTTGGACCACCTTACTGTAACAGATGCTTCAGTATTTGTCTCCTTTGAATTTTGGTTATGTACCTTGATTTGTCTTGTTATAAACGGTTAAGTGTTGATATCATGAACTCTAGTATGTTCCTGACTTCACGATATATCCTTTGAAGACTTCGCGACATAGCCTTTGAAGACTTTGCGACATAGCCTTATTGAGGACTTCGCGATCTAGGCTTTTTGAGGACTTCGCGACATAGCCTTTTTGAGGATTTCGCGACATAGCCTTTTTGAGGACTTCGCGATCTAGTCTTTTTGAGGACTTTACGATCCAGTACATTTTGACTTTAATGTATCAACACTTCACGATATGAGTAATGAAGACTTCACGACATAGTTCATTTAGGACTATGCGATCTCAGTACTTCACGACATGGATATTTTGGACTTCACGACATAGCTCTATTTTGACTTCACGGTATAGGGACTTAGATAAATTTCTGCAACTTATTTCTTCAGGGCCTTATTCATCTCCATCCTGCTGCTTGAACATTTCTGAACTTCTACCAGGATAATTATTTCATGGCCTATGTACATTCTAGATTGCAAGAAACTTACTAAGCTCATTATAGCTCTGAGCATATAAGATAAAGCTAAGTACATGAGAACAAGACAAGTATAGTAGAGACCTATACTATATCCCAGTGAAAGAATTCACTAGGTGATATAGAGTGACATAGTCACAATGAGTAGGCTTGTTAATAGTGGTATTCAAACATGCCTCGAGCCTAACAAGAGAGTCTGTCAATTCAAAAACTCATGAACAGATTAGTCTTGACATGATTTTGATCGATGAAAAAGGTTAATAAATCAATATACTTGTAACTTATTAGTTTGTCAAATTGTATGATATTATAAACTTTTCTATGATACGTTGTATGACAGGAAAATTTGATCCATGCTACGATCTAAAGCTTTTGATCTCTCGGTTCAAAGAAAGATCTTTTAGAGGAAGGCTCTATGTATATATGTATAGCATCAAAAATCTAAAAGTTGTTGCAGCTAAAGGTGGATATAGACCACTATCACATGGGTCTAAATTACTCTTCATACACATGACGCCCCCTAATAAATTGGAAGAAGACATCGTCAACATATCACTACATGGATTTCAGTTCATATGTCCGGATATGATTGTTGCACGTATTAATAACACCGACATACTTTCAGTATTTTGATGCATTAATATATTAAATTAATATATAAGTAATAGTAATATATATGCATGTTAAACTTCAAACTACATGTTCTAATATAATCTTTTCTATATTGATTTAGATGTTGTGGATTGTTTCACTTACGTGGGTGGCATTGAGGTTGTTAAAGGCTGATTGAAAAAAGAGATCTCAAAATGGTGACAAATTAATAAGTTTTGAATTAATATTAATTTTGATATCATTGTTAATTAACTTTTATTGTTCTTCTAATTTTATATTACTACATTGCTTAATGATATTTATCTGATTTTTTTGTTGAACAGCTACAAATTTATACAAGGAAGATAGTGGACCCTATATAGTATTTGTCACATCCACTGAGATTAAAAAAATTTGAAATTAATTATCTTTACTAATGTTTTTATAATATACAGTTTTAGAATGTTTTATTAGAAATTACACATATATATAATTTATTATAAATTACACATATATGAATCTTATCGATATAAATTTTCTTTTATATATATATATATGTGAAAATTGTATCGGTCCAAAAAAAAATCAAACTATATAAAAAAAAAGAATTTGTAAATAATTTATAATATTACCTACCCAAATGTAAATTTTACAAAATATATTTTATTTGATGGTTTAAATAATTTTTATTTAATTTACATTTTTTATTCTATTATTCTTTTCTTAACAAATATATTCTAATGCCGCCGCGAAGCGTGGCTTAGTAACCCACTACTATAATATTACAAGAGAAACATAAGATAATTTAGTTGGTTGGTTAATACCTTGCTAAAACTGCTGTTAACACCTTTCAAAAAAAACAAAAATCAATAAATAAGTAAAAATTCATATAATTTAATTATAAAATTAAATTAAATCACATATATTACACAAACTCTTTCGGTTATAATTTAAATAAAAATAAAAAACAATATATTTTTTAGAAAAGTTTATTTTATATTTATATTATTATCTTATTATTTATTATTAATTTGGACATTTACAATTTGGAAAGTTATATTATATTACATGTTTACTAACTACTAAATTTTTGTATAATTTTTAAGTCTTTTAAAGTATTAAAGTAATAATTTTTTTTTTCAAAAAGATCACATTTTCAGAAGCACTAAATTCTCAAGATCCAATATTATAAGAATAGATTATACTATTTTAAGCAAAACAGAGTTTATTTGGTTGGTTGGTTAACTCTTTCGTAAAGTGTTTGCTAACACCTTAAAAAAAAATCAAAAAAATTAAAATTCATGTAATTTAGTTAAAAGAATTAATAAATGACATATATTACATAACTAAAAACTCTTTTAGTTATAATTTAATTAAAATTTAAAAACCCAAATTCTTTTTAAAAATACTTTATTTATATTTTGAGAGTTACATTAATTGACATGATTACTAAACTACTAAACTTTTATAAATTTATTAGTTCTTTAAAATTTGAAGTATATTTTTTAATTATTTTTTGAAAAAATCACATTTTCAGAAACACTAAATTCTCAAGATTTTTAAATTTCAAAATTAATGTTAAAGTAAGGGGCTAGTATTAAAATTAGAAAGTTAATAAAAAGCTATTATAGGTTTAAGGTGTTAAGTTGTTAGGTTAAGGTGTACAAAGGTATGTAGGGTACGTATCTTAATGAGAATGTTTAAAATAGCTATAGGTGAAGTGTTGTAAGTAGTGTCTAGAGTTATAAAGTCAAATTTAGGTGTCGTTTAGTTTAGACTTAAGTATACTGATGATTAAATTGAATATTGATATTAAAATAATATAAACTTATTTTTGAATTCTCTAGTTAAGTCAGTTCTAATAAAATATTGGGCTTTTTTCATAAATACCCAACACAAGAATTGATTTTGCAAAAATACTATATTTTTTTGAATATTTTGCAAAAATACCAACATATTTGCAAAAATACCAATTTTTTGAAAATATTTACAAAAATACGGTATGCAACTAGATACAGCCATATCTGCAACTGCAACTTTGGTTGCATAATACATTGCAAAAGTTAGTGCCGCCTTGTTGATTAGCTAGAATCTCAACCCTAGTTGTTTAGTTGTTGATTTGATTGAGCTCTTGAACACTCAACGCATGTATCTATATATGTATATATAGACGAAAGATGAGGGATGTAACCTGCAATTGCAAGATTTATTCATCTTTATCTTGTTTCACCCCTCTTACTAACAAACTTTTTGAATTTTCAGCTGATTTCAATTTCTTTTTTAAAAAGTTGTATCTGATTGCTTTGGTTGAATCTAGTTGCACCGTATTTTTGCAAATGTTTTTAAGTTGCATCTGGTTGCAGACCGTATTTTTGCAAATATTTTCAGAAGATGGTAAAATTGCAAAAAAAACATAGAAAAAGTAGTATTTTCGATAATTTCTCTAAAATATTTTCTATTTTCTGTAGTTATTATATATTTATATTAATAATTTTATACACCTCTTGTATGATATGAAGTTTTTTGTGTTTGTTGCTGTAACAGCCCGACTTTTCGGACTATTATTCTAAATCAAAACTATAAACTATACAATTATTCAATGATAATTATAGACGGAAGCATGACAAAATTCTATACAAGGATAACTATTACAAAAGTGCAGTTAAAGATGACAATCCAAGCTATCCAAACCTAAGATCCTCGAACTCGAAAGCACATCCACTCGTTCTAACGGCAACCTGAAAATGTAAGGAATGAGCTATACAGCCCAGCAAGAAACCAATCGATCCAACTAGTCGGGCAAATAACATGTATACATACAAGACAATACGATATTCAATACGATACAATAACGATACACAATATATAACTTTTGATTCACATATTCTTATTCTTATTCGATACATACAATACGACACCACCTAACAACAATAACTCGAAACCCACATTTCATGCCACGACCACTACAACCCGGTGATAACGGTCCTAAATTTTCAGAAAGCTGTCACTATAACCCGGTGACTCGGTCCTTATTCTTATTCGATATTTTCACAAACCATGGCACAAATCAGAATCCCAAGACTATTGCTTACACATAACACATATACAATAATACACATCACATCAAAATATATCATCACTAAGCCCAAGTTTATATAATCAAAACACACACACAACACATAGTTTCGAAAATACTAGATAAATCAATCGGAAACTTACCTCAACGCATCCTAGATCATGTACCCAATTCTGACCAGAACTATATTTAGTCTTTTTGACCCTCCAAACAACGTTTTCTTGGAAACTTAAAAGACGAAAGTTGTTGAGAACGAAAAGACCTTTCTGAAAAGATATAACTCATCAAAATCGGACTTATAACGAATCAGGAATTGAATAAAACGTCCGCTGAATTTGAACAGAAACTGAAAAACAAGATCTGTTTGTGTTTTGTGATTTTACGAACAGTTCAGAGCATAATATGGAAAAACACTGTGAAACAAAAGTTTTAGAAAATTGAAATAGCTTTCCGAAAAGTCCAGAATCATCAAATTCCGACTTAAGATGAAGTTTCTATGAATTTTACAAGACTACTGATTTCTGTATGGAAGAGACCTACGAATTTTGATTAAAAAGATGGAGAAAAAGAATAAGATGTTTATATAACGATACAAAACCCTAACTCCAGACCTACAACTTAACTGTATCCAAATCTGATCCAAACTTTAGGCCCATTAGTCTAATTTAATTTTAAATCCTATTCTTTATCAAAAAATTTCATCATTATTAATCTAAAAATTACGGGATATTACAGTTGCAATTTAAGGATATGATAACTATTAAAAGTAAAATTTTATATCTCAAACCATTATATTTTTTAATTTAATTTGCATTCACAATATTTTATTAATTATTATTATGGAAGATAAAGTTTAAAATATTAAATAGTGTAAAAAATATAATTTAATTTACACTTAGTTGTAATACAATAGTATGTTAAGTTTAGTAGCCCTGTACAGTTTTGTTTATATATATATGGTCTTATTCGAATAGAAACCACTCTTAGAATAGAAACTAAAAACTAAATATTTTTTTTAAATCGCATCGAAATATAACATATATGATATGCAAATTGTTCATGGGGAGATGATAAAAAATACGGTGAAGTCGGATTTAAAAAAAAAACTCAGTGATTAACGAGAAAAATAAAATTAAAAACGGAGGAGATTAGGTGAGATTGTGCATGAGATGTTGTATTTTAATTTTGTGTGTGCCTCTAAGGGCCATTAGATTAGATCGATCTTATAGACTTAAATTAGTTTCTAATTTGATCACTAATATATATATATATATATATATATATATATATATATATATATATATATATATATATATATATATATGAGTTAAGGTCTATGGAGACCACATTTTTTGTGGAGACCTGGAACACACACGTTCAGCAATCTAAATTTGGCAAAATAGATCATATTTTGTAATAAAAAATTTGCAAAACGTACTGTTTTGCAAAGTATATTCTATGAAAATCACTATTTCATTAAAAATCTTGAAAATCATGTAAGTTCTGCAAACTAAACATGAATGTTCAGCAAACCGAACATGTTTTGCTATGTTTTAGTTGCAAAACGTATGTGGTGTTCAGGTCTCTACAAAAAGGTGGTCTCCGTAGAACTTAACTTATATATATATATATATATGCAAGTGATCAAATACAAACCAAACTTAAAATGGAAACTAAAAAGTAATTTAATACCTTAGATCAATATAATCTATTGGCCGCACCACACACAACTAAAATACACTCTCCCACCTAATTCACTCCATTTTTAATTTGACTTTTCCCGTAAATCGGTGAGCTTTTTTTGAAATCCGACTTCACTGTATTTTTCTCCATATCCCAACGATCAATTTGCATACCATATGTGATATATTTCGACGTGATTTAAGAATTTTTTTATTTAATTTCTAGTCTAGTCTAAGATGGGTTACTATAGGAGTAAGACCCAATATATATATATATATATATATATATATATATATATATATAAATATATATATATATAGGTTCAAATTAGAACTTAGAACTAATATAAGCCTTAAAAAGTTTGGTAAGAGGATAATTTTGGGACCACTGACCAGATAACTAAACCAGAAGAAAGAATATAAGTATAAAACAATTTGTTCGTGTTTTGTGCAATTAATAATACCTATACCTACAACTAGGCGTTGTTTATTGGTCTGGATAGAATTAGAATCATGAAGATATTAAAGGTTATAGATAAATTTATAAGGATTGAATTATGAGTATGTGTTCTAATTATGTGAAACATGTTTGAAATTATTTAATTACACGTTGTCAAATATTTGATGGATTTGAATATGAAAACCGTGACACCGAAAATAGAGTTTAGAAATAGACTTTATTTTGATTTCTCCAGTTTTAGTTGCGTATCGAATCATATAATTCGGTTACCAAATACTGTGACATATATTAATAGTTTACGCACGTTCAGGAACACATTATATATACCTTGTTGAGTGAGACTTAATGAACGACATAAACTAGCCCGTCTCGGACAATTGAACTATAGATCCGTGTCGCTAGCATAGTATGATCGTAATTTACAACTGTGAGAATTAAAATTATGTGCATCACTTTGATAATTATTATAGAGTTTAATGTATACATATATGTCTAAATTGTTATTGAGTATGCTCTGTGATACTATGTGATAGATGTTATGTGTTACATGTCTAAGTTGTGTTTTCGAAACAAATTAAAATATTATTTTGAGTTGTAGGACGGAAATACTTGCTTGCTAGGCTTCACAACTCATTCTTTTAGTATTTTAGGTTTGGTGTAAGAGATAATTAATGTGGATTCGAGGATCTTAAATTTGGAGTCATTAAAAATTTGGCGTTCTATATATTTTTGTGATTCAGATTTAATTAGTTGTATAATGTGAGAATTGTATTTATTATTATGGATTTGAGGACTTGAGTAAAGATGTCTAGAAGTTTTGTCACACTTTCGTTTGTCATTGTTTAGATTTATTTTTAATATTTATTGTAAGATTTATAGTTCGAAAAATGCGAGGCTGTTACAAAGTACTGTTAAATAAAGTAATAACTAGAGTAATATATTTCTTGCAATATCTTTTGAAATGTACTTTGAAATTATTTTGAACTAGACATATTGCATGACATAAACTACTCCAATAGTACTCCATTAAAGTTTTGCCTTTATTTTAATTAATAACATTTTTTTATCTTAGTTTATACTGTCATCTCTATATAGGATTTATGATATGCAAAACCAACAGAAAGTAATTATGTTTTTTCATACTCAACCATAACAATTTTTCCTCAATAACTTGATCTCTTATTTAACAATTATTCAGAAACCATGAAATTACAAGCTCAGTATTGAATTTTTACAATATCTTGGTTTGCAAGGATCCATGGTTTTGGCATCGATAACTCCCTTTGTACATTTAATGCCCACTTTGAACATTTCTACTACCATATTTTTGGAAATGATCATTGCTGTGGGTTTTGAACATTTGCGGTGTAGTTTCGAATTCTTTTTTGAAATGATTTTGGGTCTGGGTCTTTAAGATTTGCGGTGAAATGTCAAAATTGTCGTGGGTTTTGAACATTTGCGGTGTAGTTTTGAATTCTTTTTTGAAATGATTTTGGGTCTGGGTCTTTAAAATTTGCGGTGAAATGTCAAAATTGCTATGGGTTTTGAACATTTGCGGTGTAGTTTCGAATTCTTTTTTGAAATGATTTTGGGTCTGGGTCTTTAAGATTTGCGGTGAAATGTCAAAATTGCTGTGGGTTTTGAACATTTGCGGTGTAGTTTCGAATTCTTTTTTGAAATGATTTTGGGTCTGGGTCTTTAGGATCTGCGGTGAAATGTCAAAATCTTTTTTGATAGGATTTTTGGTTTGAGTTTTTAGAATCTGCGGCGAAATGTCAAAATCTTTTCGGATATGATTTTGGGTCTGGGTTTCTAGGATCTGCGGTGAAATGTCAAAATCTTTTTTGATAGGATTTTTGGTTTGAGTTTTTAGAATCTGTGGTGAAATGTCAAAATCTCTTTGTATATGATTTTGGGTATTTTTTGGAGAATGCGATTGAGATGTCGGATCTTGGCGGTAGAAATCTTTAATGTCCTCAGGCATCGGTTTTTCATTCATCACCCCACCTTTCCGGTAGTCTTCCGGGTCTTTTCTTGCAAAAGCAGGGCCTAAAAACTGATCCATCAAACAAGTAAAAACAAAATAAATGTTAAATTATTATATATCCACAAAATGAGATATGCAAATTTATAATCATATAAATATACATGAAACGACTATATTAGACTTAAAGTACTTACTGCAAAAAGCACAATTAAAACACTAAAGAAACCGAATAACTTCATTCTTCTATGCTAAATTGTTAAAGATGAGATGTAGTTATTTGTTGCTCAACTCTACAACTCTTGACTAGTTTTATAGGTAAAGAGTAATTTAATGCTACTTTCCAACCTAAACGTATTTAATGTTTTATACATTGATTTTTTCTTTTTAATGATCAATAACCTTATCTCATGCTACTTCCCAACTCCCACGCCAAGAAATAAATGATATATGCCACATAAAAGCATTTAATATTTTATACTTATGTGCTACTTCCCAACTCCATACGAAAAAATAAATAATACTCCCTCCGTTTCTTTTTATATGTCTCTTGACTTTTTGCACATATTTCAAGGTACTTAAATTTATTATTTTTAAAATTTTCTTTTTTTAAATCTAAATATATAAAGGATAGTTTAATTCAAAAAAAGAAAATTAAAAAAATAATAATTTTAAATGCCCGGTCAAAGCGCTTTGAAATGTGTGCAAAAAGTCAAACGTCATATAAACAAAATGGAGGGAGTATCACGCTTGAAAATATTTAATGTTTTATACATTGAATCTTTTTTCTTCATCATCAATACCATTATCTCATGCTACTTCCCAACTCCCAAATAAAGGCAAATGTTCTATGTAGACCATTTTAATCTTAGACATGTTAGACGAGATCTTAACCATTCATTTATTTACAATCCAATGACTATATTTATTCAACTTTTTTAATTAAAATAAATAAATGCACACATCTAAACATATATTTAGTATATTACTATTTTGTAATAATCAAGGTATCATTTATTATACAATTAATTGTTTTTAACTATATTTATTAACTTGTACTGCAATATATTTTTTTTGTATCTATACTACAATTTTTTCATGGTAATGCATATCAGATTTTAGACTATTGTTTTCGTAATGCATATCAGATTTTATACTAGCATTTTCAATCATACTACATATTATTTTATCTTGTACTGTAATTTTTATTTTAATTATACTGCATATCGTATATTATAATGTGTATACATACATTATATTATATATAAAATATAACTGCAGTACAATATCAAAAATTAATTGACACAAAATTTTCCTTAATCTAAGCCATTCATTAAAAACTAATATAATGGTTACTATTTAGTCTAAAAAGTCTACAATTTAACTAGTCTACATATATAGAAAACAACTCCCAAATAAATGATATATGACACATGAAATTTTTTAATATTTTATACTCATCTTCTACATCCCAACCCCACACAGAAATAAATAATATATTCGGCATGCAATTATTTAATGTTTAATACTCATGTAAAATGTTTCTTTTTCTTCATGATCATAGTCTTATTTAATATTAGTTTCCAACCTTCATCAATAAAAAAATATTTTAAAACTATTTACTTCAAAAACACATATAGTAGTGTATAAAAAGTATTATTTCTATTATAATACTACAATTATTTCGATATTTATATAAAAAATCTAACTAAACTTATAGTATTATTATTTGTAATTTTTTTATAACGATACTATTAGAACTTTAAAGTAATTAACAAATATGGATCAATTAAGATTAATTTATCAATTATGATTAATTTTTTTATTTAAACGCATGTTTTGCATGAGGCCTATACTTTAATATAGATTGTAACTGAAATCTAAAAAGAAAGAAAAATAAAGGAAAAATTAATGAAATTAATGAAATAGGTAAGAGAAGAATGCCCCTTGATGATATCTATACTATTTATATTATAAATGAACAAAATTGTATTTTTAATTGGGTGGTTAACATAATACATCAAAGAATAATGACTTTAGATCATAATGTAAATGGACTAAACTGTTAGATGTAATATAAAAGAATAATTTTTGTTTTATTATCCAAAATAACATATACTAAAGATTTAGGTTTCGAATCCCATCAATAACACATTGTAATTAAATATGTATATTTTCAAATCTATAAATCTAAACAAGGGTGCGTGGTTCGAATTTTCTGAGTTATATGTTATTAAATTATATTTTATTATCTTCTAAAATTTATTTTTTAACGAAAACATATAATAAAATAACAAATGCTAAAAAAAAAAAATAATAAGATAAAAAAATGATAAAAGTAATTCATGTATCGTACATTAGTATGATATTCGTAGACAAAAAGTGTCAAAAATAATTTTTTGTTTTAAATTTGGTGACATGAAAACCAGTTCTAAAACTTTTGAACAAAAATACCAACATAATACACATTTATAAACTTGACACAACAGGAAAACCTAGGAAAAGAAAGCGCTAATCTTAAAAGTCCCTTGCACGAGTAATTCCTAAAAGCCTTGAATCCATATGACAATCCTTGAATTCACAAAAAATAATTCTTAAATCCGTAACAACCAAGAGAAAATGTTATCTAGGAATTTAGATTCAATAAAAGATAATAATTTGTAATATCATGAAGTTGTTTATATGTGGGTAGAAAATCCTAAACATTTAAATGAAAATCAAATTAAGTTTGTACTTTGCTTGAATAAAGAAAAACTACAAATTTCGTAGTTGAGACCTTGTGTAAAACGTCAAGCCCTGGAACCCTTGAATTATGTTTGAGAGTTTCAAGGCCATTGAACCTTACAGCCAAGATCCTAAAATTAGCTCATAGCCACTCTCTTCCTTGATGAGGCTTTTATGAGATCCATCTCATTCTCGCGATTCATCATGACCTCAATATGCTCTGTTAGGAATTATGTTGTTTCTTGATGATAAACAAAATTACTCAGCAAAATTTGTATAAATAAAATATAACTTTCAACGGATAACATGTGTACACAGTATCCGTTAAAAGGTAGCTTATCAATTGATAAGACTCCATGTAATATGCTCTTTTTTTTGTAATAGCAGTTGAAGTGTAGTTGTTAGGGTTAAATAAGTCATGTTAATTTTCAACGAATATATAGAATATGAAGGCTAATTGTAAATATTTTATGCCTTGTAATTTTACATGAGTGAAATTGTATTTCAACGGAAACAATTCAGCTTTCAATGGATGCATCCTGAACACCTTCAATGGACGCCGTCTCAATACCTTCAACGGATGCTTTAGGAGTTAACCTCAACGGATGCAAGGCCAATAACTAACAGTTGAAATTGTGAAAGGGACATGCCTGACAAATCACATGGGTTGATGGAACAAAACGAGCATGGAAACCAAAAATTTGGGAAACCCTGAAGAAAAAGAAGCATTCTATTTTCATCTGGTCAATAGAGATGATTGAAGAAGGACATTCAGCTAAAAGGCAAATCATTTCAAGGACCATTGGACTTAGAGTGGAAAAGTAAGCGACTTTATCTACTGTGTATTATAAGTAGTTCAGTAGGCTTGTAAACTTGAGATATATAACCAAGTGTAGCAGTGTTTTTGATATTAAGAAATCGTATAGTTTTTTAGAGCTTAAGCAATATTCATTCTTGTAATTGCTGAAGCAAAAACACTGTATTGCAGCTATGTGTTTTGTTCTAAAACATCACAGAGATTTCTTCAATTAAAAATCTCTTAGGTGGAACAATCAATCCACCTGAATTTGTAATTCTTGTGTTTATTTTATTTTATACAATTTTAATTTATGTTCTTAGTGTGTCTTGTTTGTAAAAAAAATGGTAAATTTTAAGGATTGTATTCAACCCCCGCTTCTACAATCTTGTGATTATATTGGTTGGGAATAACAATTGGTATCAGAGTAAGCTCGTAACATACAAGGAGTTTAAAGATAAAAGACAATCAAAATCACGGGAAAGAAGGATAATGGAGTTAAGATACCAGTTCTTGACAAAGACAATTACTTTCACGGGAAAGTAAAGATGCATATGCACCTCCCGTCTATGGATGAAAGTTATGTGGATTGTATTGATAAAGGTCCTCATGTGCCAATGAAGGCTGCTACTGGTGTTGAAGAAAATGAAAATGTTGTGGATGGATTTGTCCCCAAACCTGCCTCTGGATGGACACTAGAAGATATTGCTGAAGTTCACAAAGACAAGAACGCCATGAACATTCTGTTTAATGGTCTACAACAAGATGAAATGCATATGTATAAGCCTATTTGTTTACACCGAGGATATAACTCAACATTAAACAAGTCTATAATAAGTAAGTAATAATTCAAATTTTCACAGGAATCTCAGAAGATCATAACAGTCAAAAGAATGAAGATAAAAGTCATCTACAGACTTGAAGTAATTCTACATTGAAAGAAGTTCATTAATTTGATCAAGCCTCAGTGAAGTTTACAAGAAAGTGGATTTATTAAAGTGATAGAGATTTCAGGAGTGTGACAACAAAGGTACAGGTTACAGTGGTTAATTGAAGGGATTTAAAGAGAAGAGAATCACAGCTTCAAAGTTAGAAATGAAGAACATACATTGAAGTTAGTCGCTCATGAACCAGACAGTACATCGAGCGTCAACAACAGTCAGTGAAAGTTCGTCATTAATTAAAGTGGTTCTCATGACTATTTCTTTATTTAAGAAATTAGTTTTTATTCTCCTTTAATTATCTATCTTATTTAATTAATTTAACTAATAAATTAATTCTTTCAGAATTAATTCTTTCAGAATTAATTTATTTGGTAAATTAATTAAGTAGATAATTAATTTAGAATTATTTCTAAACTTCTAAAATCAGAAAGACTAAAAGCAAAGCCAGTAAGACTATCCATGATAGTCTTACCGAAAGTCTTACTGGTTTAAACAAGATTTAGAAATTATTAATAATATTATCTAAGTCTTACCGAAAGTCTTTTTGGCTTTAGGATAGTCTTTTTAATATTAGAAATAGTATTTCCGAAATTATAATAGTCTTTCTGATTATTAAAGATAGTCTTACTACTTTAATTTGATAGTCTTTCTACTTTATAGAATGCTACACGTGCAGATTAATCTATGTCAAGTGGATTAATATACAAAACAGAATCAAGACAGAAGATTAGATAGTGATCAAAACATAACATCTTTTACACTTTCTGTCAAGAAAAAAGCTTACTGCCATGGACATTTTTCAAGAACAAGAAAAGATTTCTAAAGTCTAATGTTACATTCAAACCATTAGAAATCATTTTCTTTTATTGTATTGACTATCTAGCGGATCTTTATCCCTAGAACGAATCTCGAACTATCGTTTATCGTCAGATCTTTTTATTACAAAAATAGATAAATTCATGTAGAAGCACCTATTGATGTTGCTAGCTGTTGGATGGATCCCATCAAAGCTCATCTGGAAACTAGGTGGTTACCCAACGACACTTCAGAAGCACGAAAGCTGTATTTGAGAGCACTAAGGTATGCCCTGATTGAGGGAATCCTATACAAGAAGTCTTTCGTCATTCCTTATCTGAAATGTTTGAGACCTCAAGAGGCAGAATTGGCCCTAAGGGAGGTACATGAAGGAATTTGTGGGCAGCACTTGGGGGGAAGAGCCCTTGCTCATAAAGTCACTCGTCTAGGTTTCTATTGGCCAAGCATACTTGCTGATGCTAAAAGCTACGTGAAAAAATGTGAACGGTGCCAAAAGCATGCACCGGTGGTTGGACAACCACCAGAGATGATGACATCCATTAACTCACCTATCCCCTTTGCCATGTGGGGAATGGATATACTTGGGCCATTTCCAATGGCCAGTGCTCAAAGAAAGTTCTTGATAGTAGCAATCGACTACTTCACCAAGTGGATTAAGGCTAAACCTTTAGCCAAGATAACCACCAAACAGGTGATGCATTTCTTCTGGGAAAATGTTATATGCAGATACAGGATTCCACGTATCCTGGTCACGGACAATGGAACTCAGTTTAACAACGATGAGTTCAAGAAGTATTGTGATGAGAATGACATTAAGTTACGATTCACTTCCGTTGCCCACCCTCAAGCAAATGGGAAAGTTGAGGTTGTGAATCGAATTATCCTGGATGGACTAAAGAAAAGAGTTGAACGCTCAATAAACACTTGGGTGGACGAATTACTCCTCATACTATGTGCATATCGTACTACTTGTAAAGTCACCACTGGAGCTACCCCCTTCCTGTTGGCATATGGGGGCAGAGGCAGTGGTTCCAGTGGAGATTACTCACACATCTCCAAGAGTTGAAGCTTATGAGCCAGAAACAAATGAAGAAGGCTTGAGGCTAGCTTTAGATCTAATTGATGAAGTTAGGGATGAGGCAAATGCCAAGATAGTTGAACATCAGAAACGAGCATCTTTATATTACAACCTAAGGGTTAAAGAAAGGTTCTTTCGACAAGGAGACTTAGTCCTTCGAAAGATTGAGGCATCCGGAGTTGGACAAAAAGGCAAGTTGGCCCCAAATTGGGAAGGACCATATCGCGTCAAGAACGTATTTTGTCGAGGTTCCTACAAGTTGGAAACCCTGGAAGGAATTGAAGTGCCAAGAACTTGGCATGCTGCGAACTTGAAAGTCTATTATATTTAAAGTGTGTCTTGACTAGACTCACTACTTGTACAAGTAGAAATAAGGTCGACGAAACCAATCCAAGTTTTTAAACTTGAGTATTATGTAAGGGTTGAACCCATTTTCAAAGTTATATATTCTTATGTTCTTCGTCATGTTTTACATGCATTACATATTGATAGATATGCACAAAAATGCTAGCTAACCATGCAAAGTCAAGAATCAGGAAAATAACACAAGCCATGAATGACCAAGAAATACAAATAAAACTAAAACTTACAAAGAGTTTAAGTTAATCTCGAAGGCTGAAAATACATGAAAAGTACAAAGTCATTAATGGCCACAAACAAGCAACAAACTACGCTTCACCCCCCTTGTCACCAACATCTGTCTCCTCCCCTGAGCTAGAGCCAGAAGAATGCTCATCAGCATCATGGTCATCAGCAGAAGTGTCACCAAGGGGTGATGAATGCACTGGATCTAAAATCCTAGCATCTTCCTCCATGTCATCTACTCCAGCCAAGATGCGCTCCAAGGGAGTAGCAGGGTGAGGAGCTGGAAAGTCAGCAGCGTCAAAAACCCCGGGATGCTTGGCCAAGATAGCCTGAACAACATCCTCCCATCCTGATGTATGCTGGACTGGGAAAAGAATCTCGTCATGCTTCTCGATCAAGTCTTTGTACTCCTGAGAGTCAAGGTACTCATCGATGCAATCATCCTTGCTCTTCCTCAGCTCAACAAGATCAGCTTGAGTGTCAGCAAGCACCTTCTCCCTCCTAGCTAGAGTCTCCTTAAGAGACTTCACCTCCTCTTTATACCTCTCCAACTTGACCCGGTTGGCCTCAGAAGAGGTACACCAAGCCTTAGCTTGGAACAATGCCCCCTGGAAGTTGGCATTGGTCTGCCAAAAAATAAAAGTTAGAAAAGTAAAGTAAAAACTTAAAAGAAAGAGAAGGGCTAAGGAAAGAAAAATACCGCAGCAATAGCCTGAGCTCCTAAATGCTCAACACCCTCGAGGGTGGAATCTGCAACGAAGTCCTTGTAATCACAAGGAGTAAGGGAATGGTATGACCAGTCCACAACATGCTTGGACACCCCAGTAATGGTGTCCTTCTTCCTAATACCCCAGTTGGGGCGCCACACTGAACACTTGGTAGACACAGGAATGTCAGCCTCGCCTACAGGGATCTCAAAAGGGATGAAAAAGCTGGGGACACCAGACTTCCCCCTTGGATCATCTCCAAGCCTGGCCCTCTTCATCCTGGATGTCTCCACATCCTTGGGCTCATTAGTCTTGTTTATAAAGGCCGCAACTGTTAAAAAAAAAAATAAACCAAAGAATAGTTAGAAGAAATTTTCTGAAAGACAGGAAAATAAACATAAAGAAAAGGGATAAGTAAAAGTACCCTTATCAGAAATAGTCGAGAGATGGACAGACTTGAGGACAAACTCATCTAGTAGTTCCCAAGCCACGGTAGTCCCATTATCCTTGATTAGCACTGAGTAGGCATGAGATTCCTCCTCATTCAAATCAATATTGCTGGGACTACCATCTGAAACTCTCCCAAAAGATCTACTTGGGTTCCCCAGTCCCCTCCTTCCCAGACAAGATACATAAACTCATTTTTCCATTTGGGGTTGTTGTCTGGGATAGATTCTGGGTGAAAAATGAAAGGGAAGCCAACCCTATGACTAATGTACACCCAACCCAAGTTGTTGGCAGAGCTATTCTTGAATTGAAAAATCTTTCTAAACAAAGGTACAGAAAGTGGAAGATTATTTCGAAGGCATAAAACCATAAAACAGTTAATTATCCTCCAACCATTGGGGGGTAATTGACAAGGGTTGACTTGAACATCTGCCAAAAGCCTAAGAATAAACTCATGAAAGGGGAACCTAAGGCCGACAACTATGGCATCCCTATAAATACACAAAGCATTTGACCGCCAGTGACATGAACGGTCACCGGGGCCGGCAAGAACAAGTTTTAAAGGGGCCTTTACCCTATACATCTGATTATAATCTTTAATCATATCTACATCATGAAACCTATTACTGCAATCATATGAATCTAAAGCAGACACAGACGGGTACTCATCCCCACGTTCATTAATCATATCATGCAAGGACATGTATTTAGAATGAATTGGAATGGGGGTACCTCGTTTGGATGCAGAATTCATCTTTTGCAAGCGTTGAGAAGCACGATCAGCCATCAAACCCAGAAAATTCTTCAAATCTTCAAATCTTCAAAGTAAAACCCAGAATCTTCAAAGAAAACCCAGAAATCTTCAAAGAAAGCCCAGAATCTTTAAAGAATTCTTCAAATCTTCAAACTAACAACCCAGAAAATGGTGAGATTCAACGGAAAATCTCGCCGGGAATCGCCTTGTGACAGAACCCTAGCAGAGCTACTTAGAGAGAATTTTAGAGAAAATCTAGCAGAATATCTTTGAGAGTAAGAAAGTGAGAAATGAATGGAAACAACAGAGATTTCACCTTTTATAGGGATGACAACCGTTCAATGGGCCGGTTGAAGGAAGGGCAACCATCATCAGCCGGTATAGCCCATAAAAGATTACATGCCCAATTAATAAATTGGAACAGTTAAAAGCCTAAGGCCCAAATTGAGCCCAACATAGGTGGGCCTTAAAGAACACAAGAGGTACAACTTGAAGAAGCCTGGTCGAATGTGTTCGATCAAGGCCTAAAATGGCACTCATATTCGACCAGAATCCTGGTCGAATGAGTTCGAATAAAGCTCAAAATGAACCAAGTATTCGACCAGAATCCTGGTCGAATGAGTTCGAATAAAGCTCAAAATGAACCATGTATTCGACTAGAATCCTGGTCGAATGAGTTCAAACAAAGTCCAAAATGAACCATGTATTCGACCAGAATCCTGGTCGAATGAGTTCGAACTAGGCCCAAAATGAGGCATAAATTCGACTTGGAGGTGAAATGAAATTAAGCTTCGACCAGAAACCTGGTCGAAATCATTCGACCAGGAGGCAAAAGCAAGGCAAAGATCGACCAGAATCCTGGTCGAAGGAGTTCGACCAGGAGTTAAAGTTGAGGTCGAATTCGACCAGGATCCTGGTCGAAAATACTCTGAAGTTTCAAAATTAGATTTATTTTCCAAGGGATTGATGAAAAATCCCGATTCCTGTTTTGGGAAAATTATAAAAATTGGTTTAGAGTTATATGTTCAAGAAACCAAGCCATAGTACGAAAGAAAACTTCGTAACTCCCGAATGAAATAACTTCTACGATAATCCAAAAGAGATTTTCCTAGAAGTTGGGGGCAAATGATATGGACATAAAAGTAATTCTAAATATAATTAATGATACATTAATTATACCTAGAATGGTCCAAGAATACGGCCCAATAAGCAAGGCCCAAAACCCTGATTATTTATTAAATTCGTAATTAATAAATAAGGGAAATATACAGCTCGGGAAAGAAGTCCAAAATATGGTAAACTCATCAAAGAAGAATCCAGAATCCCAATTAATGAGTCATAGCCTTTATCAACAAGGAAAAGACTTATTCATCAAGAAATAAAATGTTTATCCATTATCAAAAAGGAGACTTATTAGCTAAGACTCTTAAACCTACCATAAATACGAGGCTCCAGACGCCTATATAAAGTACCTGATCCTACAATCAAAACTACGTCTTTGGCTTGATTCTCAATACCAATTGAGATACGTAGGCATCTTGTGAGGACCGATTTAGTCTCGAAACACAAGTGCATCCATTAAAGCTCGAAAGCTCATCAATCCTAGCAATTAATATACAGACACGTTTTTTAATCCATAACAAAGGAATTAGAAAATTACAACTTTCTTAATATTTTCGAATTTGTAGGATCGTATGTTATTTAGAATTTTCTTTTATTATTTTCAATCTTGATAGAACTTTCTTTTATTATTTTCAAATTTGTAAGAATGGATGAATTGGAAAATTACAACTTGCTTAATATTTTCGAATTTGTAGGATCGTATGTTATTTAGAATTTTCTTTTATTATTTTCAATCTTGATAGAACTTTCTTTTATTATTTTCAAATTTGTAAGAATGGAGGAATTAGAAAATTAAAACTTCCTTATTATTTTTGAATTTGTAGGATCTTATGTTAATAATTACAACTTTCAACATTATTATTATTTTCAATCTTGATAGAACTTTATTTTATTATTTTAATATTTGTAATAATGGAGGCATTGGAAAATTACAACTTGCTTATTATTTTCGAATTTGTAGGATCTTATGTTAATAATTACAACTTTTTGCATTATTATTTAGAAATTTCTTTTATTATTTTCAATCTTGAAATCTCGATAGAATTTTATTTTATTATTTTTAAATTTGTAAGAATGGAGGAATTGGAAAATTACAACTTCCTTATTATTCTCGAATTTGTAGGATCTTATGTTAATAATTACAACTTTCTGCATTATTATTTAGAAATTTATTTTATTATTTTCAATCTTGATAGAACTTTATATACTTTTTAACTTTTGAACATAATGGATTTTCATGTTATTCACCTTACAACCACCTATAAATTAAAGGTCATTCATAACAAAAAATCTACACCGGAACTTTTTTACATAGCTCCAAATTTTTACAATCAATATAACTATGGACTACACCATGTTGGATGCTTTGAACGACAACAGCTATACCTGGATGGTAGATTACGAGTGTGTAGAATGTGAGATGTTAGTTATGAATGCCACTACAGCTTCCAAAATTTCACAAGTGAAATTCTGGCTTCTAAACAAGAACAATGTTTTCTTTCTTTTCTTACAGAGAAAAGAAGTGCTTCAAAATATTTCTATGTTGTACTCACTTACAGCTAACAATAGAGTGTGCAATATATATATAACCTATACAAACTAGTGCATACTTCTATTTACACAGTTACCCCTCACTGTAAGTCCAACTTGTTCTGCCATAAGAAGTTAACTGTGTCAGGAAGGACCACTTGCTTTTCGGGGTCTTTCCCGTTTCTGTAGCTGCTTGTCTCTTCTCTTTCTCTCCAAGTTTTGCTGTAGATTTGCCATCTGTTCTTTGGACCACCTTACCGTAACAGATGCTTCAGTATTTGTCTCCTTTGAATTTTGGTTATGTACCTTGATTTGTCTTGTATAAACGGTTAAGTGTTGATATCGTGAACTCTAGTATGTTCCTGACTTCACGATATATCCTTTGAAGACTTCGCGACATAGCCTTTGAAGACTTTGTGACATAGCCTTATTGAGGACTTCACGATCTAGGCTTTTTGAGGACTTCGCCACATAGCCTTTTTGAGGACTTCGCGACATAGCCTTTTTGAGGATTTCGTGACATAGCCTTTTTGAGGACTTCGCGATCTAGGCTTTTTGAGGACTTTACGATCCAGTACATTTTGACTTTAATGTATCAACACTTCACGATATGAGTAATGAAGACTTCACGACATAGTTCATTTAGGACTATGCGATCTCAGTACTTCACGACATGGATATTTTGGACTTCACGACATAGCTCTATTTTGACTTCACGGTATAGGGACTTAGATAAATTTCTGCAACTTATTTCTTCAGGGGCTTATTCATCTCCATCCTGCTGCTTGAACATTTCTGAACTTCTACCAGGATAATTATTTCATGGCCTATGTACATTCTAGATTGCAAGAAACTTACTAAGCTCATTATAGCTCTGAGCATATAAGATAAAGCTAAGTACATGAGAACAAGACAAGTACAGTAGAGACCTATACTATATCCCAGTGAAAGAATTCACTAGGTGATGTAGAGTGACATAGTCACAATGAGTAGGCTTGTTAATAGTGGTATTCAAACATGCCTCGAGCCTAACAAGAGAGCCTGTCAATTCAAAAACTCATGAACAGATTAGTCTTGACATGATTTTGATCGATGAAAAAGGTTAATAAATCAATATACTTGTAACTCATTAGTTTGTCAAATTGTATGATATTATAAACTTTTCTATGACACGTTGTATGACAGGAAAATTTGATCCATGCTACGATCTAAAGCTTTTGATCTCTCGGTTCAAAGAAAGATCTTTTAGAGGAAGGGTCTATGTATAGCATCAAAAATCTAAAAGTTGTTGCAGCTACAGGTGGATATAGACCACGGGTCTAAATTACTCTTCATAGACATGACGCCCCCTAATAAATTGGAAGAAGACATCGTCAACATATCACTACATGGATTTCAGTTCATATGTCCGGATATGATTGTTGCACATATTAATAACACCGACATACTTTCAGGTATTTTGATGCAGTAATATATTAAATTAAAATATAAGTAATAGTAATATATATGCATGTTAAACTTCAAACTACATGTTCTAATATAATCTTTTCTATATTGATTTAGATGTTGTGGATTGTTTGACTTACGTGGGTGGCATTGAGGTTGTTAAAGGCTGATGGAAAAAAAGAGATCTCAAAATGGTGACAAATTAATAAGTTTTGAATTAATATTCATTTTGATATCATTGTTAATTAACTTTTATTGTTCTTCTAATTTTATATTACTACATTGCTTAATGATATTTATCATTTTTTTGTTGAACAGCTACAAATTTATACAAGGAAGATAGTAGACCCTATATAGTATTTGTCACATCCGCTGAGATTAAAAAAATTTAAAATTAATTATCTTTACTAATGTTTTTATAATATACAATTTTAGAATGTTTTATTAGAAATTACACATATATATATAATATATTATAAATTACACATATATGAATCTTATCGATATAAATTTTCTTTTATATATATATGTGAAAATGGTATCGGTCCAAAACAAAATCAAACTATATAAACAAAAGGAATTTGTAAATAATTTATAATATTACCTACCCAAATGTAAATTTTACAAAATATATTTTATTTGATAGTTTAAATAATTTTTATTTAATTTACATTTTTTATTCTAATATTCTTTTTCTTAACAAATATATTCTAATGCCCCGCGAAGCGGGGCTTAGTAACCTAGTACTATAATATTACAAGAGAAACATAAGATAATTTAGTTGGTTGGTTAATACCTTGCTAAAACTGCGGTTAACACCTTTCAAAAAAAACAAAAATCAATAAATAAGTAAAAATTCATATAATTTAATTATAAAATTAAATTAAATCACATTTATTACACAAACTCTTTCGGTTATAATTTAAATAAAAATAAAAAAAACAATATATTTTTTAGAAAAGTTTATTTTATATTTATATTATTATTTTATTATTTATTAATAATTTGGACATTTACAATTTGGAAAGTTATATTATATTACATGTTTACTAACTACTAAATTTTTGTATAATTTTTAAGTCTTTTAAAGTATTGAAGTAGTAATTTTTTTTTTCAAAAAGATCACATTTTCAGAAGAACTAAATTCTCAAGATCCAATATTATAAGAACAGATTATACTATTTTAAGCAAAACAGAGTTTATTTGGTTGGTTGGTTAACTCTTTCGTAAAGTGTTTGCTAACACCTTCAAAAAAAATCAAAAAATTAAAATTCATGTAATTTAGTTAAAAGAATTAATAAATGACATATATTACATAACTAAAAACTCTTTTAGTTATAATTTAATTAAAATTTAAAAACCCAAATTCTTTTTAAAAATACTTTATTTATATTTTGAGAGTTACATTAATTGACATGATTACTAAACTACTAAACTTTTATAAATTTATTAGTTCTTTAAAATTTGAAGTATATTTTTTAATTATTTTTTGAAAAAATCACATTTTCAGAAACACTAAATTCTCAAGATTTTTAAATTTCAAAATTAATGTTAAAGTAAGGGGCTAGTATTAAAATTAGAAAGTTAATAAAAAGCTATTATAGGTTTAAGGTGTTAAGTTGTTAGGTTAAGGTGTACAAAGGTATGTAGGATACCTATCTTAATGAGAATGTTTAAAATAGCTATAGGTGAAGTGTTGTAAGTAGTGTCTAGAGTTATAAAGTCAAATTTAGGTGTCTTTAGTTTAGACTTAAGTATACTGATGATTAAATTGAATATTGATATTAAAATAATATAAACTTATTTTTGAATTCTCTAGTTAGCGTCGATTCTAATAAAATATTGGGCTTTTTTCATAAATACCCAACCCAATAATTGTTTTTGCACAAATACTATATTTTTTTGAATATTTTGCAAAAATACCAACATATTTGCAAAAATACCAATTTTTTGAAAATATTTGTAAAAATACGGTATCCAATACAACCATATCTGCAACTGCAACTTTGGTTGCATAATAAGTTGCAAAAGTTAGTGCCGGCCTTGTTGATTAGCTAACCTGCAATTGCAAGATTTATTCATCTTTATCTTGTTTCACTCCTCTTACTAACAAACTTTTTGAATTTTCAGCTGATTTCAATTTCTTTTTAAAAAAGTTGTATCTGATTGCTTTGGTTGAATCTGGTTGCACCGTATTTTCGCAAATGTTTTTAAGTTGCATCTGGTTGCAGACCGTATTTTTGCAAATATTTTCAGAAGATGGTAAAATTGCAAAGAAAACATAGAAAAAGTAGTATTTTCGATAATTTCTCTAAAATATTTTCTATTTTCTGTAGTTATTATATATTTATATTAATAATTTTATACACCTCTTGTATGATATGATGTTTTTTGTGTTTGTTGCAATTTAAGGATATGATAACTATTAAAAGTAAAATTTTATATCTCAAACCATTGTATTTTTTAATTTAATTTGCATTCACAATATTTTATTAATTATTATTATGGAAGATAAAGTTTAAAATATTAAATAGTGTAAAAAATATAATTTAATTTACACTTAGTTGTAATACAATAGTATGTTAAGTTTAGTAGCCGTGTACAGTTTTGTTTATATATATATGGTCTTATTCGAATAGAAACCACTCTTAGAATAGAAACTAAAAACTAAATATTTTTTTTAAATCGCATCGAAATATAACACATATGATATGCAAATTTTTCATGGGGAGATGATAAAAAATACGGTGAAGTCGGATTTAAAAAAAAAACTCACTGATTAACGAGAAAAATAAAATTAAAAACGGAGGAGATTAGGTGAGATTGTGCATGAGATGTTGTATTTTAATTTTGTGTGTGCCTCTAAGGGCCATTAGATTAGATCGATCTTATAGACTTAAATTAGTTTCTAATTTGATCACTAATATATATATATATGAGTTAAGGTCTATGGAGACCACATTTTTTGTGGAGACCTAGAGAACACACACGTTCAGCAATCTAAATTTGGCAAAATAGATCATATTTTGTAATAAAAAATTTGCAAAACGTACTGTTTTGCAAAGTATATTCTATGAAAATCACTATTTCATTGAAAATCTTGAAAATCATGTAAGTTCTGCAAACTAAACATGAATGTTCAGCAAACCGAACATGTTTTGCTATGTTTTAGTTGCAAAACGTATGTGGTGTTCCGGTCTCTACAAAAAAGGTGGTCTCCATAGAACTTAACTTTTATATATATATATATATGTATATATATATATATATATATATATATATGCAAGTGATCAAATACAAACCAAACTTAAAATGGAAACTAAAAAGTAATTTAATACCTTAGATCAATATAATCTATTGGCCGCACCACACACAACTAAACCAGAAATCCGTTTAATACCTCCATTTTTAATTTGACTTTTCCCGTAAATCGGTGAGCTTTTTTTGAAATCCGACTTCACTGTATTTTTCTCCATATCTCAACGATCAATTTGCATACCATATGTGATATATTTCGACGTGATTTAAGAAATTTTTTATTTAATTTCTAGTCTAGTCTAAGATGGGTTACTATAGGAGTAAGACCCAATATATATATATATAGGTTCAAATTAGAACTTTGTTCTGATTTAGAACTTAGAACTAATATAAGCCTTAAAAAGTTTGGTAAGAGGATAATTTTGGGACCACTGACCAGATAACTAAACCAGCAGAAAGAATATAAGTATAAAACAATTTGTTCGTGTTTTGTGCAATTAATAATACCTATACCTACAACTAGGCGTTGTTTATTGGTCTGGATAGAATTAGAATCATGAAGATATTAAAGGTTATAGATAAATTTATAAGGATTGAATTATGAGTATGTGTTTTAATTATGGGAAACATGTTTGAAATTATTTAATTACACGTTGTCAAATATTTGATTGATTTGAATATGAAAACCGTGACACAGAAAATAGAGTTTAGAAATAGACTTTATTTTGATTTCTTCAGTTTTAGTTGCGTATCGAATCATAGAATCCGGTTACCAAATACTGTGACATATATTAATAGTTTACGCACGTTCAGGAACACATTATATATACCTTGTTCAGTGAGACTTAATGAACGACATAAACTAGCCCGTCTCGGACAATTGAACTATATATCCGTGTCGCTAGCATAGTATGATCGTAATTTACAACTCTGAGAATTAAAATTATGTGCATCACTTTGATAATTATTATAGAGTTTAATGTATACATATATGTCTAAATTGTTATTGAGTATGCTCTGTGATACTATGTGATAGATGTTATGTGTTACATGTCTAAGTTGTGTTTTAGAAACAAATTAAAATATTATTTTGAGCTGTAGGACGGAAATACTTGCCTGCTAGGCTTCACAACTCATTCTTTTAGTATTTTAGGTGTGGTGTAAGAGATAATTAATGTGGATTCGAGGATCTTAAATTTGGAGTCATTAAAAATTTGGCGTTCTATATATTTTTGTGATTCAGATTTAATTAGTTGTATAATGTGAAAATTGTATTTATTATTATGGATTTGAGGACTTGAGTAAAGATGTCTAGAAGTTTTGTCACACTTTCGTTTGTCATTGTTTAGATTTATTTTTAATATTTATTGTAAGATTTATAGTTCGAAAAATGCGAGGCTGTTACAAAGTACTGTTAAATAAAGTAATAACTAGAGTAATATATTTCTTGCAATATCTTTTGAAATGTACTTTGAAATTATTTTGAACTAGACATATTGCATGACATAAACTACTCCAATAGTACTCCATTAAAGTTTTGCCTTTATTTTAATCAATAACATTTTTTTATCTTAGTTTATACTGTCATCTCTATATAGGATTTATGATATGCAAAACCAACTGAAAGTAATTATGTTTTTTCATACTCAACCATAACAATTTTTCCTCAATAACTTGATCTCTTATTTAACAATTATTCAGAAACCATGAAATTACAAGCTCAGTATTGAATTTTTACAATATCTTGGTTTGCAAGGATCCATGGTTTTGGCATCGATAACTCCTTTTGTACATTTAATGCCCACTTTGAACATTTCTACTACCATATTTTTGGAAATGATCATTGCTGTGGGTTTTGAACATTTGCGGTGTAGTTTCGAATTCTTTTTTGAAATGATTTTGGGTCTGGGTCTTTAAGATTTGCGGTGAAATGTCAAAATTGTCGTGGGTTTTGAACATTTGCGGTGTAGTTTCGAATTCTTTTTTGAAATGATTTTGGGTCTGGGTCTTTAAAATTTGCGGTGAAATGTCAAAATTGCTATGGGTTTTGAACATTTGCGGTGTAGTTTCGAATTCTTTTTTGAAATGATTTTGGGTCTGGGTCTTTAAGATTTGCGGTGAAATGTCAAAATTGCTGTGGGTTTTGAACATTTGCGGTGTAGTTTCGAATTCTTTTTTGAAATGATTTTGGGTCTGGGTCTTTAGGATCTGCGGTGAAATGTCAAAATCTTTTTTGATAGGATTTTTGGTTTGAGTTTTTAGAATCTGCGGCGAAATGTCAAAATCTTTTCGGATATGATTTTGGGTCTGGGTTTCTAGGATCTGCGGTGAAATGTCAAAATCTTTTTTGATAGGATTTTTGGTTTGAGTTTTTAGAATCTGTGGTGAAATGTCAAAATCTCTTTGTATATGATTTTGGGTATTTTTTGGAGAATGCGATTGAGATGTCGGATCTTGGCGGTAGAAATCTTTAATGTCCTCAGGCATCGGTTTTTCATTCATCACCCCACCTTTCCGGTAGTCTTCGGGGTCTTTTCTTGCAAAAGCAGGGCCTAAAAACTGATCCATCAAACAAGTAAAAACAAAATAAATGTTAAATTATTATATATCCACAAAATGAGATATGCAAATTTATAATCATATAAATATACATGAAACGACTATATTAGACTTAAAGTACTTACTGCAAAAAGCACAATTAAAACACTAAAGAAACCGAAGAACTTCATTCTTCTATGCTAAATTGTTAAAGATGAGATGTAGTTATTTGTTGCTCAACTCTACAACTCTTGACTAGTTTTATAGGTAAAGAGTAATTTAATGCTACTTTCCAACCTAAACGTATTTAATGTTTTATACATTTATTTTTTCTTTTTCATGATCAATAACCTTATCTCAAGCTACTTCCCAACTCCCACGCCAAGAAATAAATGATATATGCCACAGAAAAGCATTTAATATTTTATACTTATGTGCTACTACCCAACTCCATACGAAAAAATAAATAATACTCCCTCCGTTTCTTTTTATATGTCTCTTGACTTTTTGCACATATTTCAAGGTACTTAAATTTATTATTTTTAAAATTTTCTTTTTTTAAATCTAAATATATAAAGGATAGTTTAATTCAAAAAAAGAAAATTTAAAAAATAATAATTTTAAATGCCCGGTCAAAGCGCTTTGAAATGTGTGCAAAAAGTCAAGCGTCATATAAACAAAATATAAACAAAATGGAGGGAGTATCACGCTTGAAAATATTTAATGTTTTATACATTGAATCTTTTTTCTTCATCATCAATACCATTATCTCATGCTACTTCCCAACTCCCAAATAAAGGCAAATGTTCTATGTAGACCATTTTAATCTTAGACATGTTAGACGAGATCTTAACCATTCATCTATTTACAATCCAATGACTATATTTATTCAACTTTTTTAATTAAAATAAATAAATGCACAAATCTAAACATATATTTAGTATATTATTATTTTGTAATAATCAAGGTATCATTTACTATACAATTAATTGTTTTTAACTATATTTATTAACTTGTATTGCAATATATTTTTTTGTATCTATACTACAATTGTTTCATGGTAATGCATATCAGATTTTAGACTATTGTTTTCGTAATGCATATCAGATTTTATACTAGCATTTTCAATCATACTACATATTATTTTATCTTGTACTGCAATTTTTATTTTAATTATACTGCATATCGTATCTTATAATACAATCTAAATATTATGCATTTTTATTCATTATACACATTATTTTATCTTGTACTACATTTTATATTTTAATTGGAATAATAAACTAAGTATTGTTCTTAGATTAGTTGTTATACTGCACTTTGGTATAATATGACTAGAGTGTATACATACATTATATTATATACAAAATATAATTGCAGTACAATATCAAAAATTAATTGACACAAAATGTTCCTTAATCTAAGCCATTCATTAAAAACTAATATAATGGTTACTATTTAGTCTAAAAAGTCTACAATTTAACTAGTCTACATAGAAAACAACTCCCAAATAAATGATATATGACACATGAAAATGTTTAATATTTTATACTCATCTTCTACATCCCAACCCCACACAAAAAATAAATAATATATTCGGCATGCAATTATTTAATGTTTAATACTCATGTAAAATGTTTCTTTTTCTTCATGATCATAGTCTTATTTAATATTAGTTTCTAACCTTTATCAATAAAAAAATATTTTAAAACTATTTACTTCAAAAACACATATAGTAGTATATAAAAAGTATTATTTCTATTATAATACTACAATTATTTCGATATTTATATAAAAAATCTAACTAAACTTATAGTATTATTATTTGTAATTTTTTTATAACGATACTATTAGAACTTTAAAGTAATTAACAAATATGGATCAATTAAGATTAATTTATCAATTATGATAAATTTTATTATTTAAACGCATGCTTTGCATGAGGCCTATACTTTAATATAGATTGTAACTGAAATCTAAAAAGAAAGAAAAATAAAGGAAAAATTAATGAAATTAATGAAATCAGGTAAGAGAAGAATGCCCCTTGATGATATCTATACTATTTATATTATAAATGAACAAAATTGTATTTTTAATTGGGTGGTTAACATAATACATCAAAGAATAACGACTGTTAGATCATAATGTAAATGGACTAAACTGTTAGATGTAATATAAAAGAATAATTTTTGTTTTATTATCCAAAATAACATATACTAAAGATTTAGGTTTCGAATCCCATCAATAACACATTGTAATTAAATATGTATATTTTCAAATCTATAAATCTAAACAAGGGTGCGTGGTTCGAATTTTCTGAGTTATATGTTATTAAATTATATTTTATTATCTTCTAAAATTTATTTTTTAACGAAAACATATAATAAAATAACAAATGCTAAAAAAAAATAATAATAAGATAAAAAAATGATAAAAGTAATTCATGTATCGTACATTAGTATGATATTCGTAGACAAAAAGTGTCAAGAATAATTTTTTGTTTTAAATTTGGTGACATGAAAACCAGTTCTAAAACTTTTGAACAAAAATACCAACATAATACACATTTATAAACTTGACACAACAGGAAAACCTAGGAAAAGAAAGCGCTAATCTTAAAAGTCCCTTGCACGAGTAATTCCTAAAAGCCTTGAATCCATATGACAATCCTTGAATTCACAAAAAATAATTCTTAAATCCGTAACAACCAAGAGAAAATGTTATCTAGGAATTTAGATTCAATAAAAGATAATAATTTGTAATATCATGAAGTTGTTTATATGTGGGTAGAAAATCCTAAACATTTAAATGAAAATCAAATTAAGTTTGTACTTTGCTTGAATAAAGAAAAACTACAAATTTCGTAGTTGAGACCTTGTGTAAAACGTCAAGCCCTGGAACCCTTGAATTATGTTTGAGAGTTTCAAGGCCATTGAACCTTACAGAATGATTCATCATGACTTCAATATGCTCTGTTAGGAATTATGTTGTTTATTGATGATAAACAAAATTACTCAGCAAAATTTGTATAAATAAAATATAACTTTCAACGGATAACATGTGTACACAGTATCCGTTAAAAGGTAGCTTATCAATTGATAAGACTCCATGTAACATGCTCTTTTTTTTGTAATAGCAGTTGAAGTGTAGTTGTTAGGGTTAAATAAGTCATGTTAATTTTCAACGAATATATACAATATGAAGGCTAATTGTAAATATTTTATGCCTTGTAATTTTACATGAGTGAAATTGTATTTCAACGGAAACAATTCAGCTTTCAATGGATGCATCCTGAACACCTTCAATGGATGCAGTCTCAAAGGCCAATAACTAACAGTTGAAATTGTGAAAGGGACATGCCTGACAAATCACATGGGTTGATGGAACAAAACGAGCATGGAAACCAAAAATTTGGGAAACCCTGAAGAAAAAGAAGCATTCTATTTTCATCTGGTCAATAGAGATGATTGAAGAAGGACATTCAGCTAAAAGGCAAATCATTTCAAGGACCATTGGACTTAGAGTGGAAAAGTAAGCGACTTTATCTACTGTGTATTATAAGTAGTTCAGTAGGCTTGTAAACTTGAGATATATAACCAAGTGTAGCAGTGTTTTTGAAGTTAAGAAATCGTATAGTTTTTTAGAGCTTAAGCAATATTCATTCTAGTAATTGCTGAAGCAAAAACACTGTATTGCAGCTATGTGTTTTGTTCTAAAACATCACAGAGATTTCTTCAATTAAAAATCTCTTAGGTGGAACAATCAATCCACCTGAATTTCTAATTCTTGTGTTTATTTTATTTTATACAATTTTAATTTATGTTCTTAGTGTGTCTTGTTTGTAAAAAAAAATGGTAAATTTTAAGGATTGTATTCAACCCCCGCTTCTACAATCTTGTGATTATATTGGTTGGGAATAACAATTGGTATCAGAGTAAGCTCGTAACATACAAGGAGTTTAAAGATAAAAGACAATCAAAATCACGGGAAAGAAGGATAATGGAGTTAAGATACCAGTTCTTGACAAAGACAATTACTTTCACGGGAAAGTAAAGATGCATATGCACCTCCTGTCTATGGATGAAAGTTATGTTGATTGTATTGATAAAGGTCCTCATGTGCCAATGAAGGCTGCTACTGGTATTGAAGAAAATGAAAATGTTGTGGATGGATTTGTCCCCAAACCTGCCTCTGGATGGACACTAGAAGATATTGTTGAAGTTCACAAAGACAAGAACGCCATGAACATTCTGTTTAATGGTCTACAACAAGATGAAATGCATATGTATAAGCCTATTTGTTTACACCGAGGATATAACTCAACATTAAACAAGTCTATAATAAGTAAGTAATAATTCAAATTGTCACAGGAATCTCAGAAGATCATAACAGTCAAAAGAATGAAGATAAAAGTCATCTACAGACTTGAAGTAATTCTACATTGAAAGAAGTTCATTAATTTGATCAAGCCTCAGTGAAGTTTACAAGAAAGTGGATTTATTAAAGTGACAGAGATTTCAGGAGTGTGACAGCAAAGGTACAGGTTACAGTGGTTAATTGAAGGGATTTAAAGAGAAGAGAATCACAGCTTCAAAGTTAGAAATGAAGAACATACATTGAAGTTAGTCGCTCATGAACCAGACAGTACATCGAGCGTCAACAACAGTCAGTGAAAGTTCGTCATTAATTAAAGTGGTTCTCATGACTATTTCTTTATTTAAGAAATTAGTTTTTATTCTCCTTTAATTATCTATCTTATTTAATTAATTTAACTAATAAATTAATTCTTTCAGAATTAATTCTTTTAGAATTAATTTATTTGGTAAATTAATTAAGTAGATAGTTAATTTAGAATTATTTCTAAACTTCTAAAATCAGAAAGACTAAAAGCAAAGCCAGTAAGACTATCCATGATAGTCTTACCGAAAGTCTTACTGGTTTAAACAAGATTTTAGAAATTATTAATAATATTATCTAAGTCTTACCGAAAGTCTTTTTGGCTTTAGGATAGTCTTTTTAATATTAGAAATAGTATTTCCGAAATTATAATAGTCTTTCTGATTATTAAAGATAGTCTTACTACTTTAATTTGATAGTCTTTCTACTTTATAGAATGCTACACGTGCAGATTAATCTATGTCAAGTGGATTAATATACAAAACAGAATCAAGACAGAAGATTAGATAGTGATCAAAACATAACATCTTTTACACTTTCTGTCAAGAAAAAAGCTTACCACCATGGACATTTTTCAAGAACAAGAAAAGATTTCTAAAGTCTATTACATTCAAACCATTAGAAATCATTTTCTTTTATTGTATTGACTATCTAGCGGATCTTTATCCCTAGAACGAATCTCGAACTATCGTTTATCGTTAGATCTTTTTATTACAAAAATAGATAAATTCATGTAGAATTTATTCTAGATTTGTTTTAATTAGTTTGAGATTTAATCTTGTAATCAGTACCAAAATTTGTAACACCTTTCAAGTTTAATATAAGTTATATTTAACTTGAATTCTGTTTCATTTAATTCCACACCAATTTTTCTTGAACTGTTTTATTCATAAACGGACAAATTCGATAAAACGGTATAGTTTGTATTCAACCCCCTTCTACAAACTTATCGGGACCTAACAATTGGTATCAGAGCCTTTTGATTGATATAAAAATCAAAGATCCATTTTTTGTGATTTTTTCTTCAACTCTGAAATTTTTATTCTTTATAAAAAATCTCAAAAATGTCTACTACACAAAAAGTTGGTACAGTGAAAATCCCTATGTTCAGTAAGGAGCATTATCCTATGTGGAAGAAGAAGATGCTCCTGTTTCTTCAAGTGGCTAATGTTAAATATCTTGGAGTGCTGAAGAATGGTCCTAAACTTCCTATGATTGTTGAGGAAGAGCAGATTAAGAATGATGTTGTTAATAGAGCTGCTAGGATGTACCCCAAGGATCCCAATGACTGCACAGCTGATGAGAAAGAGGATGCTTCCCTGGATGCCTGTTTACAGTTGATTCTGGTTGATTGTCTTGATCCTATCATGCATAATCATGTTCTAAACTGTGTTTCTGCCAAACACATTTGGGACACAATTGAGATAATCAATGAGGGGACAGAGGAAGTCAGAGAGAATAAGATGGAAATTATTCTCACCTCTTCATATGAATATTTTAGATCAAACCCTGGTGAAGGTATCTCTGAGGTTTTTGAGAGATACAACAAATTGATAAATGATCTGAATCTCAATGGAAAGCACTATACTATCAAGGAGATTAACAAGAAGTTCCTCATAACAGTTCCATCTCATTTGGAGCATAGAATATCTGCAATTAGAGAAACAAGAGATCTTGGAGAGATTTCTTTGGAAAGATTCTATGATGTTCTGAAGACCTATGAGCTGGAACAGATACAACATAAGGAGATATATGGAACAGGGAAAATAGTTAGTACTACTACTGCACTGGTAGCAGAAGTCCCACAGCAGCTGGAAGTGAAGGTTGTTCAACCTTTCAGTTCTGACTCAGATGTTACTGTAGTTGAATAAGGCTTAACATCTACAAGTCAATCTGGTGGTGAATTCTATTCTATGGAAGAACTTTAACAGCTGGAGGATGAGTCGATGACAATGATAGTGAAGAAGTTTGGGAACTTCAGGTTCAGAAGGAACCCTAATCTTAAGTTCAAGCCCAGGTTTCAGAGAGGTGGTTCTTCTTCTTCAAATAGCACAAAGGGTGGCTATAAAACTGGAACCGTGGACAGAAGCACAATCAGGTGCTACAATTGTAATTAGTTGGGTCACTTTGCTACAGAATGCAGAAAGCCAAAGCAAGTGAGAAGGAACTCATATGATTCCAGCAAGAAGAACAAGATTGGTAAAGCTTATGTTGCCGAGGGAAAGAGTTGGGATGATACGGATAGTGATGAAGAAGCTGATGAAGTTGGTAATCTAGCTTTAATGGCTAATGAAGGTAGTACTTCATCATTCATGTCAGAGGTAAAGTTTACTGATTCTGAAATGATATATCATCTTAGTAGTACTGTATCTTCTGCACGTAGTGAAAATGATAGAATAATTCTTTTGAACACAGCTCTTGAAAAGGAGGTAAAAGAATTAAGACTTGTGCATTTTAATCAGGATGAACTCACTAAGAAGATAGCATTTATTGAGAATAAGGTTAATTGTTATATTCAATTGGAAACCATTCTTAAGGATCATATCAGTGAATTTAAAACCAAGGTTAATGCTTACTATAATTCTTGTAAGACTGCTAAAGAGATCTTCAATAAACAAGTTATTTGTCATACTGTAGGAATAGAGTATGACTATAATGAGTCTATTGGAGAATTAAGCATAAACACCCCTTATAGAGTCAGTGCTGAAGAAAGGGGTGTACCACACGTGCTTAATGGTATTGATAAACCTTTCTTTAGAGAATCCTTGGCAGAACCTCTGAATGAATATTCCATCATTATTCAAGAGGAGATGCGTGTTGAGGATCTTGCTTTTGAACTTTCTCAGTCCAATAAGTGTATGTCTGATAATAAAGTCAAAGTTGTTTCAGCAACGGAGACTAAGTCAGACATTCATAAAGTGGATCAAAACAACTGTAGAACTAACATACCTGCTATTAATCTGTCTCATAAATCATGTGGTGTGATGAATTGCATGTCTTGTGCATTTAATGTTATGTATGCTTATTTTAATAGTAAGCATGTATCTGATGATAAGACTGCTCCACGTCAACATGTTAATAATAAGAAGCATGTTAGAGCTAAGACTGCTAGTCCTCCCAAGACTAGAGTGGATTCATTTATCCTTAAGCCTACTCAGAAATGTGTTAAGACTGGCTATAAATGGAAGCACTCTTTTGTTAAAGAGGTTGAAGTAGTTATAGTTAAAAATGTGGTTTTGCCTGACAAAGGCCAGTTCTTTAAATATGCCGGACCTAATCAAGTTTGGGTTCCGAGGAAGGACTAATCAGTTTGATATTGCAGGGTGTGGTACATGTAAACCGAGTTGTGTGGATTCTGAACAGTGGATGTTCAAGGTATATGACCGGAGATAGAGCCCTACTATCAAATGTGATTGAGAAAGCTAGCCCAATAGTTACCTTTGGAGATAACAACAAGGGTATTACCAGAGGATATGGCTGTTTGGAATCTGGAAATGTTATCATTCAAGACGTATTCATTGTGGAAGGTCTGAAGCACAATCTTCTCAGCATCAGCCAATTCTGTGACATAGGATATGTTGTTTCCTTTGAGAAAGAGAAGTGTCAGATCCTTCACAAGAAGAATGGAAAGCCTGCTCTTCAAGGAGTACGGAAAGGTGACTTGTTCATATATAGCTGATCTGTACTCTGGATCCAAAGATGAAGTTAATTATTTTTATGCCAAAGCTTCATCAGATGAAAGTTGGCTATGGCACAAGAAGATGTCTCACCTGAACTTCAAGACAATGAACTCCCTAGTCAAGAGGGAATTGGTGAGAGGTCTGCCTCAAATGGAATTTACACAGGAAGGACTATGTGAGGCATGTCAGAAAGGAAAGTCAAAGAAAGCTTCTCACAAGGGCACTGACACATCTTCAATAACTGAACCACTTCAGCTACTGCACATGGATTTGTTTGGTCCAGTTAATGTGATGTCCATGTCAAAGAAACAATATGCACTTGTTATTGTTGATGACTATTCCAAATATACTTGGGTTTTATTCCTACATTCCAAGGATGAGACCCCACAAATGGTGATTGATCATGTGAAGTTGATTGAGCTGGATTCTAGATTCCCTGTTAGAGCTATAAGGTTAGATAATGGAACTGAATTCAAAAATGCAATCCTAAATGACTTTTGTGCATATAAAGGAATAACAAGACAATATTCAGCCCCTCGAACTCCTCAACAGAATGGAGTGGTAGAAAGGAAGAATCGTATATTGATTGAAGCTGCAAGGACTATGTTAAGTGAATCAAGACTTTCAATGTATTTCTGGGCTGAAACTGTGAATACTGCTTGTTATACTCAGAATCGAACTTTAATCAACAAGGACTTAATGAAGACTCCTTATGAGATCATGAACAACAAGAAACCAACTCTTAAATACTTTCAAGTATTTGGTACTAAATGATTTTGTGCTTAAGGATGAAAATGTTAAACATGGCAAGTTTGAGGCCAAGGCACAAGAAGCTATTTTTGTTGGTTATTCTAGAAGATCTTTCAGGGTGTACTTGATTGACAATCACCAAGTCAAAGAAAGTGTCAATGTTACATTTGATGACACTAAGCTCCCTAGTATCCAAACAGAAGATTCATCTGAAGAACTGAGGTTTGATAACTTGCCAGACTCAGAATCAGATGATGAAGCTCCACCTGAGATTGTTGCTGGTAATGAACATAATAATGATGATAATGATCCTGGTGGTGGTGGTGGAAACATTGGTAACAATGGAGATACCACCAACACTGGAGAAGAATCATCAAGGCAATCAAGCAACAACTCAGGGGGAGGAAATGAAGGGTCAACTAGTCATTCACAACACCAAAATGAATTTCAAGGCAAATCATCAACATCAAATCTTCCAAGACAGATTGTGTGGAATAGAGCTCATCCTTTTGAACTGATCATTGGTGATCCAGGTGTTGGAGTTAGAACTAGGAGTGCTACTCAGAATGAATGTCATTATTCAGGGTTTCTGTCTGAGATGGAACCAAAGAAAACTGAGGAAGCTCTGAGTGATCGTGATTGGGTGATTTCTATGCAAGATGAACTCAATCAATTTGAACAACAGCAAGTCTAGAAGATGGTACCCAGACCAAAGAATAGAAAAGTAGTTGGTACAAGATGGGTATTCAGGAACAAGCTAGATGAGGATGACATAGTAACAAGGAATAAAACAAGACTGGTTGCTCAAGGATTGCACCTCATATTTTTGGAAAATAGAGATTTTAGTGATAACAAATATAAAAGATATTATGTTTTAATTTAAAGGTAATTGTCGTGATATTTTTGGAAAAATAGTAGATTTTGTTTGATTTTTTTTAATTATAAAAGGCAATCAGTTAGTTACTATTTTTATATTATTTTATTATTTATTAAATAGAGTATTAAATAGAGATTTTAGTGATAACAAATATAAAAGGTAATATATTTTAATTTAAAGGTAATTGCCCGTGATATTTTTGGAAAAGAAGTAGATTTTTTTAGAAAAAAAATGTTTTAATTATAAAAGGCAATCAGCTAGTTAATATTTTTATATTATTTTATTATTTATTAAATAGAGTATTAAAATAGATTTTAAAATAAATAAGTAAGGATTGCACCTCATATTTTTGGAAAATAGAGATTTTAGTGATAAAAATATAAAAGATATTATGTTTTAATTTAAAGGTAATTGTGGTGATATTTTTGGAAAAAGAGTAGATTTTGTTAGATTTTTTTTAATTATAAAAGGCAATCAGTTAGTTACTATTTTAATATTATTTTATTATATATTAAATAGAGTATTAAAATAGGTTTTAAAATAAATAATTAAGGATTGCACCTCATATTTTTGGAAAACATAGATTTTAGTAATAACAAATATAAAAGGTAATATGTTTTAATTTAAAGATAATTGTAATGATATTTTTGGAAAATGAGTAGATTTTGTTAGAAAACAATATTTTAATTATAAAAGCCAATCATCTAGTTATTATTTTGGTAACTTGATAATAATACAATTCTATTAAAGATTTGATTTGTAGTAGCTTTCGTTATCCTAAAAGCAGTGTATTAAAATATAGTGAAATATTAATGTAGAATTAAACTTTCCCGAATTTTGATTATTGTTATGGATTAAAAACTGAGCTTGCGAATTTAATGCTAGGGTTAGAGAGCTTCGAGCTTTAATGGCTGCACTTGTGTTTCGAGACTAAATCGGTCCTCACAAGATGCCTACGTATCTCAATTCATTATTGAGAATCAAGCCAAAGACGTAGTTCTGATTGTAGGATCAGGGACCTTATATAGGCGTCTGGAGCCTAGTATTTATGGTATGTTTAGGAGTCTTAGCGAATAAGTCTCCTTTTTGATATTGGATAAGCATTGTATTGCTTGCAGGATAAGTCTTTTCCTTGTCGATAAAGGCTATGACTCATTAATTGCCTTTAATTGGGATTCTGTATCCTTCTTTGACCAATTTGCCATAATTTGGACTCTTTTTATGAGCTGTATATTTTCCCTATTCATTAATTCCGAAATTAATGAATAATCAGGGTTTCGGGGCCTTGAATATTGGGCCGTGTTCTTGGACCAATTCGGGTCTAATTAATATGTCATTAATTGCATTTTTAGGGTTATTTTTAGCCCATATCAATTATATTATTAATTTATTAATTATAAAAAGTACCGAAAACCAAAAACTGACCGTTAACCGAAAACCAAAACTTTCAATATTTCGGCTTTAATAATATAGTATAGATATAGGTAAATGTTTCAATATACAAAATTGTAATTTGAGGGTTAGCAAACTATTGTATAATATAAAATTATAATTCATATTATTCTTTATTAGAATATTATTTAATTAATTTTTATTCGAGTGAGAACACAAATTTCAAAGTACAAGATCTTTTTAATTGATTAAATTATTTTTTTAGTTTTACTTGTCTTAAAAAGTTAGTTATAATAAACTGTAATTTCAATCAGTTTCCAGTTACACAGACAAACACACTAACGATCACACTAAAAAGTTTGGTAAGAGGATAATTTTGGGACCACTGACCAGATAACTAAACCAGCAGAAAGAATATAAGTATAAAACAATTTGTTCGTGTTTTGTGCAATTAATAATACCTATACCTACAACTAGGCGTTGTTTATTGGTAATTAGAATCATGAAGATATTAAAGGTTTTAGATAAATTTATAAGGATTGAATTATGAGTATGTGTTCTAATTATGTGAAACATGTTTGGAATTATTTAATTACACGTTGTTAAATATTTGATTGATTTGAATATGAAAACCGTGACACCGAAAATAGAGTTTAGAAATAGACTTTATTTTGATTTCTTCAGTTTTACTTGCGTATCGAATCATAGAATCCGGTTACCAAATACTGTGACATATATTAATAGTTTAGGCACGTTCAGGAACACATTATATATACCTTGTTGAGTGGGACTTAGTGAGCGACATAAACTAGCCCGTCTCGGACAATTGACCTATAGATCCGTGTCGCTAGCATAGTATGATCGTAATTTACAACGGTGAGAATTAAAATTATGTGCATCACTTTGATAATTATTATAGAGTTTAATGTATACATATATGTCTAAATTGTTATTGAGTATGCTCTGTGATACTATGTGATAGATGTTATGTGTTACATGTCTAAGTTGTGTTTTTTTTTTTTTTTTTTTTTTTTTTATCGTAGGGAACCCGCAGCCGCTACCCTTCGGGTGCGCACTGGGTAAACCCCACGGGCTCACGTAATAGCCTGCAAACTACGTGAACCAAGGTAAACCGCAATTAAGCGACAGGCTCTGCCCCAGGAGGCATAATCACAAATTTGTCCCCCTCCCTGGGATTCGAACCTGTGACCAAGAGGTTATTTGACCTCTCTTTAACCAACTGAGACCTAAGTTGTGTTTTCGAAACAAATTAAAATATTATTTTGAGCTGTAGGACGGAAATACTTGCTTGCTAGGCTTCACAACTCATTCTTTTAGTATTTTAGGTTTGGTGTAAGAGATAATTAATGTGGATTCGAGGATCTTAAATTTGGAGTCATTAAAAATTTGGCGTTCTATATATTTTTGTGATTCAGATTTAATTAGTTGTATAATGTGAGAATTGTATTTATTATTATGGATTTGAGGACTTGAGTAAAGATGTCTAGAAGTTTTGTCACACTTTCGTTTGTCATTGTTTAGATTTATTTTTAATATTTATTGTAAGATTTATAGTTCGAAAAATGCGAGGCTGTTACAAAGTACTGTTAAATAAAGTATTGAAATGTACTTTGAAATTATTTTGAACTAGACATATTGCATGACATAAACTACTCCAATAGTACTCCATTAAAGTTTTGCCTTTATTTTAATCAATAACATTTTTTTATCTTAGTTTATACTGTCATCTCTATATAGGATTTATGATATGCAAAACCACTGAAAGTAATTATGTTTCTTCATACTCAACCATAACAATTTTTCCTCAATAACACTACACCATGCATGGTCTTCGCCAACACCCAAAATAAGTGTTAAAAATGCTGAAAAATGTTACCATATGAATTACAACAACACTTTGGTCAATTTTCAAGGTGTTGGAAATCGCCATGTGGGATTAGAGGTTGTTCCAACACATTTTTTCAAACTATGGCAACATCAGAATAATGTTGGCTTTGTGACTTATGCCAACATTTTGTGCAAATACCAACACTCTTTCCGGTGTTGGCATAAAGTCTATGCCAACACTGTCTACTCAAACCCAACACCCTTGTGATGTTGTCATACAACCTATTCCAACATCTTTGTCCCTCTACAGCGACGCCAATGATGTAACAGTTCACATTTTTGCCAACACCCTATCATATTATAGTAACACTAAATAGTTTACATTGTTCAAGTTTTAGCTACATTTTTACACGCTATGGCAATATCTTTACTGGTAATTTTGTAACAGATTTCTTCCAAAATGAAACATCCTAATATAAAACATAATCCATCCCAAAAACCAAGCAAGCAAACAACAGATGCAACTTTCAACATAAACCAACTGCATATGCAAACTTCCGTACATAAATAACTCCGAACACAAATTTGAAGTAATATTTAAACCAACGATTACGTAAACAAGTCAGATATGCCCAAGAGTACTGCCATGAATCTAATTTCTACACATAACGTCTCAAAAGATTTTATAATAATAAAACCAAGCATCAAGGAGTATCATTGTCAGCTCCACTTGCATCACCATCTTGGACACTGTTAGATGGCGCCACACTTAGCTCTTCAATATCAACCTTCAGCTCTGGACACTTTTCTGCCAGCTTGGACATCATCATCTTGACATTTTCTCGAACCTTCTTCTCCACTTTTTTGTCCATCTCCTGCGCAAGGGTTAAAGGCCTTTATGAACTTAAAATGTATTTTATGAATCCATTGGTCCATGAAGACTACAGATTAAATGGTTGTAAAATCTTCTTGCTTTGTATGCAAATGAACTTGTTCTAGGAGATCATATTGTGGCAGAACTATTACTAAACACAATTAATATATTATATTTTCTAAAGTAGAAAGGTTATTCTCTTCAAACTCTTTCGACAAACACGATACACAAGGTATTATGTTTGGTCTGATTTGGATTGCTTGTCTACGCACCAATGTAGGACGACTATCATTCATAGCAAACTAACAAAAGTTTGATTTCTCAAGCTACTGTCATGCCAAATCATTAGTATATTAAATTAAGTATATGCCAAGAACTAATATGACTTCCGACTTAATACAGAAACAAATCACATCACTTACGAGTAAAACCATCGATCTTTGTATTTTTCTTTCCCTCTCACAGATACAAGCTTTACCTTCTTCGTGCACAACTTAACTGGATCATCTCATTGCAGAGGACATAAATGGTCCCCTGACCTTTAGTAGAATATCAATCAGAATAAACCTTCCATTCTACTGAGGCTTACTTTCTTGAAAAAAATAGTTCAGCTCCATCCGCCCAGTGTTCAGTAAAACGAGAATAAATCAAGCAATCAATTAGGCTAGAAGAACAATAATTAGCTCAAGTTCTACAACTACAATGACTATAGGGAAATTCAGAAATATGAAAAGGAATAAAAACAAAACATAAAATATATGTAGAATTAAAATACAAAAGAATAAGAGTGAGGGCTTCCAACTCAACCTCTTTGTACTTCAATATGTTTTTACAGCACCAAAGTAGCTCCGCTCTGGCCTCTGTTTATTATTTACAGTTGTTTTCGACAAAAACCTTTACCAGTGAGTTATTCTTACCCGATATCCACTCATCCTCATCTCCGAGCACCTCCTTTCCCCCTACAAAACTATATATGCTCAACCTCTTACCCTACAATCCAAGCGTAAAAAAACATCTCCTAACAATTTTTAGTTAAAAAAATATATATAACAGAACCTCAATTTACTGTAAAGTAATTTTCTGACCCCAAAAGTTTTACACCATTCTCTGTTTTTCTTTTATAACCTCAATTTGAAACCCAATAAGTTAATGAATTTTCAACACTCTTCAATTGAAATGTCCCATGTTTTAATGGATACTTTACAGTAAATTCAAAACCACAATTATCAAACTCAAATAAAGTTAAGATGGAATCCTAATTGAGTACACCTCACTCAGGCATATTTATCCATATTTCTTAACTTCCGCCCATTACCAATAATTGCTGATGACTGTAACAATGTAGTTTAAATTTAATCTGACAGGTCCAACAGATTTACAGAGTGGGAACATAAGCAATCAACTACACTGTATTATAAACACTGACACACATGAAAAAACATTGCTAACTTGTAGCAGACCTAAATGACAACAAATAATAATTTGACAGGCAAGGAGTATAATGGCTACTCTAGCACCTGGCATAAAAAGGAATTAGAAGAAGTTGAAGACTACATAAACACAACGGTCCACGAGCAAAAGTGTACTCCACTAATACTTGGTTTGCCAGAGATTCACCCAAGCACAGTGCTAGGCCCCGTTTGGTTGTGAAAATCATGCTAATTGACTACAAACATCATGAGAAGACCAACGACTAGCAGTAAACTCTAACTCATAATCATTTCATAGGTAAGAACATTCTAATTGGATAACACCTAAGAAAGTCGTGCCATAGTGAGATGCTCATTACTCTGGATATATGTATGCTAAGTATTTAAAGGATAACATAACAACCTTGTACTCCATGCTACTAATCTATTGAAAAATAGTAGGCATGCAAGAGAGCATCTGAAATACTTTGAAAAATCTAACTGAAGTAGATGGATATCTGAGGAATATCAATATCATTGTCATCGTCGTCCTCATATGCTACCACAACATCAAAGTGTCGACGGTAGGGCGGGAGCTCCATTCTTGTAATATAGTATATATGATAGAGTTGATATACATATCTCCGCCCAATATCAATTTGCATACCAAAAAGTATATACATAGATTTTATACCTCGTGAAGTCGATTGGCTGTCCAATAAACAGGGAATCGCCTTTTCTCCCTCCGCACCTTCTAAGATCAAACCCTTTTCTTGTATGTTTGTTCCCTGTCCATAAGATTTATCCCAATTCTATTATAACTGAATATAAAGGCCACCTGTAGTTTATTAAGGAATGATACAAACAACACTAGCAAGATAAAGGCAAATAGAGTGTTGTGTCTGAATTTCTAAATTGCTTCGATCTTATTTTGCTTTGGAAACCAGGGCACCGCTATTGCTACTATGCACGTGAAACTGATTAAAATGTGAATGGTTTTCTATCTATATGTAATGCAAGGACAGAGGTGTGACAACTAACACCAAATAACCAATGATATATCATACAATCAATAATTAATAACACAAAAGAACAAGAAAATTGCCTTAAACAACTGGGACCTTTATATTCTAGTTTGAATATGCACAAAATTAAGAAGGCAAAATTAAGAGCATGAAATATAATCGAACATGTAACTTTTGTATCATATAATTAAAAATTTTAACGTACATACACATACCTCAAATCATACATATACATACGTATATTTTTAATCGAACGTACTTGAAAGCTACCTCCAATCGAAGTCCAAATCAAAGCCCTAATCGAATCAAAGCTCTAATCAGTTTTGGGGTCTTATAATGCCCTGTTATTCGTGTCCTGTTATGACAAAACTCAAAGCAAACTCAAACGAAATTACACACAACATACTCAAAACAATTGCAAAAATTTTATAAATTTTTACAATTACAAAAATCCCCAATTACAATTTATTAGAACATAAAACATAAAACCCCCAACTATACATGCATAAACTTTATACATGCATATGTTAATAAATAAAGCCCAAATTTAAACCCCAAAATTAGGGTTTGTATAACCCAAAAATTAAGAATTTAAAAGCCCCCAAAAATCTACAAACTACTGCCAAAAATTAGGGTTTAGTTATATGGAAATATACCACAAATTAATTGTGAGTGAGCTTCAACCGAGATGAGCTACAACCGAGATGAGCTACAACTGAGATGAACTACGAACGGAGATGACCCGAGATGAATGGAGGGGAGAGAGAGAGAGAGAGAGAGAGAGAGGTGAGAGAGAGCAACGGAAGAACGGCTGAAGTAAGAGAATGTTTTAATTGAGAGAGTGAAGTGAATTTTGAGAGAGACCATCGGGAGAGGGGAGTAAGAGAGTGTTTTAATTGAGAGGGTGAAGTGAATTTTAATCGAGAGAGCGGGCTTTTTATTTTACTTATAGTGGGATTTTTGCCCCGCTTTTTTTCCCCCACTTTTTTTGGGTGTCTAAGGCAACATCAGCGTACGTGTTGGCATTGAGGACCAAATTGCAACTGAGGCAACATGAATGACAACATTTGATTATGATGTTGCCATACATTCTCTTTAATCGACTTTTAGCCATCTAAGCCAACATTTCACGTGGCAACATCGTTTTCGAGTGTTGGTAAAGACCATATATGGTGTAGTGTAACTTGATCTCTTATTTAACAATTATTCAGAAACCATGAAATTACAAGCTCAGTATTGAATTTTTACAATATCTTGGTTTGCAAGGATCCATGGTTTTGGCATCAATAACTCCCTTTATACATTTAATGCCCACTTTGAACATTTCTACTACCATATTTTTGGAAATGATCATTGCTGTGGGTTTTGAACATTTGCGGTGTAGTTTCGAATTCTTTTTTGAAATGATTTTGGGTCTGGGTCTTTAAGATTTGCGGTGAAATGTCAAAATTGCTGTGGGTACTAGAAAAACTAGATTAGACATCACACTTTAGACATCGGTTAGAAAAGCCACTGATGTTAAAAGTATTTCTTACATCGAAATTTAGAAAACTGATGTCTAATGATAATCTACACATCTCTTACTTGAATAAACGCTGTCTAAACTTCATTTCAAAAAAAAAAACCCACGCCTTCCCTCTTTTTCATTTCCCCCTTAACAAAAATTCTCCCCTTAACTAAATTCAGCTCCCGCTTATCCCTCTTTTCCCCCTTCAACTGAAAACATAAAATAAAAAAACATAAACCCACCCCACAAACAAAAACGTAAAATCAAACACCTATGACACTATCCCTCTTTTATTCAACAAGAACCCTAGCCCGCTCCTTTCAACAAAAAGCTTCAATTACCCTCTGAAATTGTCCGATTCTCTCATTTTCTTTCAATTTATCAACCCCCTTTCAATATTAGTTCAATTTTATCCACCCCTTCGTCAAACAAAACCCTAACTTTCTTCCTTGTTTTTTCAAGTTCCAATTACACTTCACTGCACCTTGCAATTGTTTCTTTCGTTCATTCAATTTTTTGACTAAAACAGATCTGGAGCTTAAAGCGTGGAGTTCGAGTTTGCGGTTTGAGCTCGTGTTTTGTTTGGTTCGAGTTTGGTTTCATTTTTGTGTTTGCTAAGGTATTTGATTTGGATTTACAACTTTATCTGTATTTATATGTGTATAAAAGTGTGTACAAATGTTAATCTATAGTTATAAAAATGGTTGATGCTCAGAATCTTACATTGAAAAATGTCACGAGTTATATTACAAACATAGGTATAACTTTTAGCTGAAGACATTCATGACCAACTACTGCTTGAGAGAGATCCACACGGGAATGTACAAGTATAAGTCTGTGTTTTTATTTGATAAATTGCATTTGATTATTGGGGATAATCTAAATTTTATCATCTCCATTCCATATGTACTTTCATTATATGGAATGCTTTTACCATAGTTATAACTTTCATTTTATGGTTCTTGTTACGCTTTGAGTTTTAATTCAGTGGATTGTGTTTTTTGTTCGGAACTTGAGTTTGCGGTTTTGTGATCTTGATAATTTGCTATTGAATTTAATAATTGAAGAAATATTGAGGCGATTGTTTGTTAGAAGTTGGAATGAATGATTGGAAATTTGGTCAGAATTTGAGGTTGCGGATTTGTGGTTTTGTTTTTTAGATGTTGAATTCTTATAAGCTGAAGAAATATTGCGGCGATTGTATATTAGAAGTTGGAATGAATGAATGTATTTTTGTTCGAAATTGAGTCTGTGGATTTATGGTTTTGTTATTTGAATTATGCCAAATTGAAGAATTATTGAGGCGGTTGTTTTTTAGAAGTTGGAGGGAATGATTTTATTTTTGTTTGGGATCTGAGTTTGCGGATCTATGATTTGGTTATTTAGTTGTTGAATTGTGGTTTTGTAATGTTGTTACATTATGATTGACTGCAAAACTATTTGACGATTTAGCTAGGATTTGCAGAAATTTGGAGAGGGTAACTTCTGTTGTTTCTGATGTTGCATATATAACTCCGAGGGCCGAGGGCATAATAGATATAACTATTTTTGTCTAGTTTTTATTTTTTATGGAACTCATAATAGATATATCTTCGAAGTTATTTCTACGTGCTTAGGAAAAATATCAAAACCAATACTGTATTGTGACATTTAAGAGGATAAATCTTTGCACCAATTCATCTTTTTTTAATTCTTGGAATCGTAACTATATTTTCTCATAAAAATTCAAAATGGTTTCTGTTTTTCTTTTTCCGCTGGTTGAATCAGTATATTTGCTATTGATTCTTGGCAGGGAAATCCACTGTGGACTTATTGGTTATCAGCACAAGAAGAAGTCTCGCACTAGAAGACCACCTTTAGGGTTGCACAATCATGATTTTGTACGAGTGTAATTGAATCATACTACATCTGTAATTTACAACTCAATAGGTGATGGCCTACTTTATTTTGCAGTTGAATCTACAGATGATCCTGTTGCTGCTCTGAATCATGAACTAGGTAGATTTTGCAATTGCATATATTTTTCTAACAATTAGAGGATATGTATTAAAAACTCGCAATGCTGCTGCTAATACTTGCAATATATTGATCAGTAACATTAGAAAAAATCCTTCAGCTAGAGGGAGATCTTAGTGCTAGAGAAGTGCTATGTGCACAAGATGTTGAACTGAAAAATGAGGTTGGACGAATCAAAAGGACAAGTAGTCAATTACAATGGAAAATAAGAAGTCTTGAAGAGGAGAAAGAAGAATGTCTTGATAAAGTTCGTGCACTTGAAGAGCAACTGAAGCAGAAGAGAGAAAATACGACCACTGGTGATCAATTGCCCAGATCTTATGGTACATACACAGACCATGAAGCACCAAAGTTTTCAGAGGTCTATATCATTCATCTCTTATTTTTTCTTATTTTAATTTTATGACACAAAGGAATAAGTTGTTGATTTGCAGTAAATTGAGTAATAAGACTTGAGAATAGCCGTTGTGTAATTCAGTATCAGTCAAAGGCAATAAACAGACAGTACCTTGACTATTTAACGTTTAGCATTTTCTAGTTACAAGTTTTCATAACCAAAATGTCAGGATAGGCATATATTAGTATTAGTGCTTGTTTGGTACACAATAGGAATTAACTTCCTAAGGTAAGTTTAATTTCCCGTCTATAATTTCTAATACCCATATTGTACTGTGTTCTTCTTGTGTTACTTGTAGATGTGTTTGTCTTGACACATTGCTAGCGTAAGGAAAGCCACACCATAACTAGAGATGCAGCATTAACAGAAGTTTCTGAAATGGGAGATCTTCATTTGGCGAGCTAAAACAGAAGTTGCATCACTTGGGGACCTATTGTGAAGATCTAAAAAAGTCTCGCAGGCAAGCAGCACAAGAAAAGAATTACCAAGGTTTAGAAAAACTAGGAAATGTGCCTATATGAATGTAGTTTTGATATTTGGATGGTTTGGATTATGTAGTTAGTTTCGATATGAATTGGATAATGTAGTTGGCCTATTGAATTTTATATTTGGTTTTAGTATATATTGGCCTTTTGATTTTGATATTTGGTTTTGTTTTGGCTTTTTGATTTTGGTCATTCGGTTTTGGTTTTTGGCCATGTCAAATAGGGCATCCATGTATAAAAAAAATACAGAACTTACATCACTTTCGTAAAAAACCGATGTTAAATATCACAAGTAACATCAGAACACTAATGTCTAAAGAATAGAAACCGATGTAAAAGAGAAACATAGACATCAGTTCCTTATTAAGAAACCGATTTTAAAAAGGAACATAGACATCTGTTTCTTATTAAAAAACCGATGTTAAAGATTAACATAGACATCGGCTAAAAACCGATGTCTAATACCCCTACCTTTCTCTACACATGCAAAGACATCGCTTCTCTTTTTCAATAGACATCGGTTTTTAGCCGATGTCTATTGCAGTTTTTCTAGTAGTGCCGGTTTTGAACATTTTCGGTGTAGTTTCGAATTCTTTTTTGAAATGATTTTGGGTCTGGGTCTTTAAGATTTGCGGTGAAATGTCAAAATTGTTGTGGGTTTTGAACATTTGCGGTGTAGTTTCGAATTCTTTTTTGAAATGATTTTGGGTTTGGGTCTTTAAGATTTGCGGTGAAATGTCAAAATTGCTGTGGGTTTTGAACATTTGCGGTGTAGTTTCGAATTCTTTTTTGAAATGATTTTGGGTCTGGGTCTTTAGGATCTGCGGTGAAATGTCAAAATATTTTTTGATAGGATTTTTGGTTTGAGTTTTTAGAATCTGCGGTGAAATGTCAAAATCTTTTCGGATATGATTTTGGGTCTGGGTTTCTAGGATCTGCGGTGAAATGTCAAAATCTTTTTTGATAGGATTTTTGGTTTGAGTTTTTAGAATCTGCGGCGAAATGTCAAAATCTCTTTGTATATGATTTTGGTTATTTTTTGGAGAATGCGATTGAGATGTCGGATCTTGATGGTAGAAATCTTTAATGTCCTCAGGCATCGGTTTTTCATTCATCACCCCACCTTTGGGGTAGTCTTGGGGGTCTTTTCTTGCAAAAGCAGGGATCCATCAAACAAGTAAAAACAAAATAAATGTTAAATTATTATATATCCACGAAATGAGATATGCAAATTTATAATCATATAAATATACATGAAACGACTATATTAGACTTAAAGTACTTACTGCAAAAAGCACAATTAAAACACTAAAGAAACTGTTCATTCTTCTATGCTAAATTGTTAAAGATGAGATGTAGTTATTTGTTGCTCAACTCTTGACTAGTTTTATAGGTAAAGAGTAATTTAATGCTACTTTCCAACCTAAACGTATTTAATGTTTTATACATTGATTTTTTCTTTTTCATGATCAATAACCTTATCGCTTGACTTTTTGCACATATTTCAAGGTTCTTTGACCGGGTAATTAAATTTATTATTTTTAAAATTTTCTTTTTTTAAATCTAAATATATAAAGGATAGTTTAATTCAAAAAAAGAAAATTTAAAAAATAATAATTTTAAATGCCCGGTCAAAGCGCTTTGAAATGTGTGCAAAAAGTCAAGCGTCATATAAAAAAAATGGAGGGAGTATCAGGCATGAAAATATTTAATGTTTTATACATTGAATCTTTTTTCTTCATCATTAATACCATTATCCCATGCTACTTCCCAACTCCCAAATAAAGGCAAATGTTCTATGTAGACCATTTTAATCTTAGACCAGATCTTAACCATTCATTTATTTACAATCCAATGACTATATTTATTCAACTTTTTTAATTAAAATAAATAAATGCACATATCTAAACATATATATAGTATATTACTATTTTGTAATAATCAAGGTATCATTTATTATACAATTAATTGTTTTTAACTATATTTATTAACTTGTACTGCAATTTATTTTTTTGTATCCATACTACAATTTTTTCATAGTAATGCATATCAGATTTTAGACTATTGTTTTCGTAATGCATATCAGATTTTATACTAGCATTTTCAGTCATACTACATATTATTTTATCTTGTAATGCAATTTTTTTTTTATTTTACTGCATATCGTATATTATAATATAATCTAAATATTATGCATTTTTATTCATTATACACATTATTTTATCTTGTACTACATTTTATATTGTAATTGGAATAATAAACTAAGTATTGTTCTTAGATTAGTTGTTATACTGCACTTTGGTATAATATGACTAGAGTGTATACATAAATTATATTATATACAAAATATAACTGCAGTACAATACCAAAAATTAATTGACACACAATTTTCCTTAATCTAAGCCATTCATTAAAAACTAATATAATGGTTACTATTTAGTCTAAAAAGTCTACAATTTAACTACTCTACATAGAAAACAACTCCCAAATAAATGATATATGACACATGAAAATGTTTAATATTTTATACTCATGTTCTACTTCCCAACTCCACACAAAGAAATAAATAATATATTAGGCATGAAATTATTTAAAGTTTAATACTCATGTATAATGTTTCTTTTTCTTCATGATCATAGTCTTATTTAATATTAGTTTCCAACCTTCATCAATAAAAAAATGTTTTAAAACTATTTACTTCAAAAACACATATAGTAGTATATAAAAAGTATTATTTCTATTATAATACTATAATGATTTTGATATTTATATAAAAAATCTAACTAAACTTATAGTATTATTATTTGTAATTTTTTTATAATGATACTATTAGAACTTTAAAGTAATTAACAAATATGGATCAATTAAGATTAATTTATCAATTATGATAAATTTTATTATTTAAACGCATGCTTTGCATGAGGCCTATACTTTAATATAGATTGTAACTGAAATCTAAAAAGAAATAAAAATAAAGGAAAAATTAATGAAATTAATGAAATCAGGTAAGAGAAGAATGCCCCTTGATGATATCTATACTATTTATATTATAAATGAACAAAATTGTATTTTTAATTGGGTGGTTAACATAATACATCAAAGAATAATGACGGTTAGATCATAATGTTAGATGTAATATAAAAGAATATTTTTTGTTTTATTATACAAAATAACATATACTAAAGATTTAGGTTTGGAATCCCATCAATAACACATTGTAATTAAATATGTATATTTTCAAATCTATAAATCTAAACAAGGGTGTGTGGTTCGAATTTTCTGAGTTATATGTTATTAAATTATATTTTATTATCTTCTAAAATTTATTTTTTAACGAAAACATATAATAAAATAACAAATGCTAAAAAAATAATAATAATAAGATAAAAAAATGATAAAAGTAATTCATGTATTTAGTATGATATTCGTAGACAAAAAAGTGTCAAAAATAATTTATAAACTTGATACATTAATAATTTATAATTTAGTACATTAGTACATTAGTATGATATTGGTGACATGAAAACCAGTACTTCTAAAACTTTTGAACAAAAATACCAACATAATACATATTTATAAACTTGATACAACAGGAAAAGAAAGCGCTAATCTTAAAGGTCCCTTTTGCACGAGTAATTCCTAAAAGCCTTGAATCCATATGACAATCCTTGAATTCACAAAGAATAATTCTTAAATCCGTAAGAACCAAGAGAAAATGTTATCTAGGAATTTAGATTCAATAAAAGATAATAATTTGTAATATCATGAAGTTGTTTATATGTGGGTACAAAATCCTAAACATTTAAATGAAAATCAAATTAAGTATGTACTTTGCTTGAATAAAGAAAAACTACAAATTTAGTAGTTGAGATCTTGTGTAAAACGTCAAGCCTTGGGATGTTGTGTAAGAGGTTCAAGGCTCCTGAACCTTTGAGTCAAACCCTTGAATTATGTTGAGAGTTTCAAGGCCATTAAACTTTACAGCCAAGATCCTAAAATTAGCTCATAGCAACTCTCTTCCTTGATGAGGCTTTTATGAGATCCATCTCCTTCTCAATCTAGCGCTGCCATCTTTCTCGCGATTCATCATGACCTCAATATGCTCTGTTAGGAATTATGTTGTTTCTTGATGATAAACAAAATTACTCAGCAAAATTTGTATAAATAAAATATAACTTTCAACGGATAACATGTGTACACAGTATCCGTTAAAAGGTAGCTTATCAATTGATAAGACTCCATGTAACATGCTCTTTTTTTTGTAATAGCAGTTGAAGTGTAGTTGTTAGGGTTAAATAAGTCATGTTGATTTTCAACGAATATATAGAATATGAAGGCTAATTGTAAATATTTTATGCCTTGTAATACAGAAACAATTCAGCTTTCAATGGATGCATCCTGAACACCTTCAATGGATGCGGTGTCAATACCTTCAACGGATACTTCAGGAGTTAACCTCAACCGATGCAAGGCCAATAAAAAGGGACATGCCAGACAAATCACATGGGTTGATGGAACAAAAAGAGCATGGAAACCAAAAATTTGGGAAACCCTGAAGAAAAAGAAGCATTCTATTTTCATCTGGTCAATAGAGATGATTGAAGAAGGACATTCAGCTAAAAGGCAAATCATTTCAAGGACCATTGGACTTAGAGTGGAAAAGTAAGCGACTTTATCTACTGTGTATTATAAGTAGTTCAGTAGGCTTGTAAACTTGAGATATATAACCAAGTGTAGCAGTGTTTTTGAAGTTAAGAAATCGTATAGTTTTTTAGAGCTTAAGCAATATTCATTCTAGTAATTGCTGAAGCAAAAACACTGTATTGCAGCTATGTGTTTTGTTCTAAAACATCACAGAGATTTATTCAATTAAATATCTCTCAGGTGGAAATATCAATCCACCTGAATTTTTAATTCTTGTGTTTATTTTATTTTATACAATTTTAATTTCTGTTCTTAGTGTGTCTTATTTGCAAAACAAATGGTAAATTTTAAGGATTGTATTCAACCCCCCTTCTACAATCTTGTGATAATATTGTTTGGGAATAACAATTGGTATCAGAGTAAGCTCGTAACATACAAGGAGTTTAAAGATAAAAGACAATAAAAATAACGGGAAAGAAGGATAATGGAGTTAAGATACCAGTTCTTGACAAAGACAATTACTTTCACGGGAAAGTAAAGATGCATATGCACCTCCTGTCTATGGATGAAAGATATGTGGATTGTATTGATAAAGGTCCTCATGTGCCAATGAAGGCTGCTACTGGTGTTGAAGAAAATGAAAATGTTGTGGATGGATTTGTCCCCAAACCTGCCTCTGGATGGACACTAGAAGATATTGCTGAAGTTCACAAAGACAAGAAGGCGATGAACATTCTGTTTCATGGTCTACAACAAGATGAAAGACATATGTATAAGCCTATTTGTTTACATCGAAGATATAACTCAACATTAAACAAGTTTGTAATAAGTAAGTAATAATTCAAATTTTCACAGGAATCTCAGAAGATCATAACAGTCAAAAGAATGAAGATAAAAGTCATCTACAGACTTGAACTAATTCTACATTGAAAGAAGTTCATTAATTTGATCAAGCCTTAGTGAAGTTTACAAGAAAGTGGATTTATTAAAGTGACAGAGATTTTAGGAGTGTGACAACAAAGGTACATGTTACAGTGGTTAATTGAAGGGATTTAAAGAGAAGAGAATCACAGCTTCAAAGTTAGAAATGAAGAACATACATTGAAGTTAGTCGCTCATGAACCAGACAGTACATCGAGCGTCAACAACAGTCAGTGAAAGTTCATCATTAATTAAAGTGGTTCTAATGACTATTTCTTTATTTAAGAAATTAGTTTTTATTCTCCTTTAATTATCTATCTTATTTAATTAATTTAACTAATAAATTAATTCTTTCTGATAATTTAACTAGTAAATTTATTAAGTAGATAATTAATTTAGAATTATTTCTAAACTTCTAAAATCAGAAAGACTAAAAGTAAAGCCAGTAAGACTATCCATGATAGTCTTACCGAAAGTCTTACTGGTTTAAACAAGATTTTAGAAATTATTAATAATATTACCTAAGTCTTACCGAAAGTCTTTTTGGCTTTAGGATAGTCTTTTTAATATTAGAAATAGTATTTCCGAAATTATAATAGTCTTTCTGATTATTAAAGATAGTCTTGCTACTTTAATTTGATAGTCTTTCTACTTTATAGAATGCTACACGTGCAGATTAATCTATGTCAAGTGGATAATTAATATACAAAACAGAATCAAGACAGAAGATTAGATAGTGATCAAAACATAACATCTTTTACACTTTCTGTCAAGAAAAAAGCTTACTGCCGTGGACATTTTTCAAGAACAAGAAAAGATTTCTAAAGTCTAATGTTACATTCAAACCATTAGAAATCATTTTCTTGTTTTGTATTATTGACTATCTAGCGGATCTTTATCCCTAGAACGAATCTCGAACTATCGTTTATCGTTAGATCTTTTTATTACAAAAATAGATAAATTCATGTAGAATTTATTCTAGATTTGTTTTAATTAGTTTGAGATTTAATATTGGAATCAGTACCAAAATTTGTAACACCTTTCAAGTTTAATATAAGTTATATTTAACTTGAATTCTGTTTCATTTAATTCCGCACCAATTTGTCTTGAACTGTTTTATTCATAAACGGACAAATTTGATATAACGGTATAGTTTGTATGCAACCCCCTTCTACAAACTTATCGGGACCTAACAATTGGTATCAAAGCCTTTTGATTGATATACAAATCAAAGATCAATTTTTTGTGATTTTTTCTTCAACTCTGAAATTTTTATTCTTCATAAAAAATCTCAAAAATGTCTACTACATAGAAAGTTGGTACAGTGAAAATCCCCATGTTCAGTAAGGAGCATTATCCTATGTGTTAGAAGAAGATGCTCTTGTGTCTTCAAGTGGCTAATGTTAAATATCTTGGAGTGCTGAAGAATGGTCCTAAACTTCCTATGATTGTTGACACTACGCCATAGATGGCCGGATGCAATACTTTTAAATTGCAACACCCACTTTGTGTTACAATTGATACACTATTTTCTAACTACTGCAATACTTCAGAGACAGTGTTACATTACACATAAACGTTCTGTTGCAATAGAACAGACTCTGTTGCAAAAGACTCATTGTGTTACTCTATCGACACAGTGTTGCATTTAATTTCAATTAAAAATTAATTAAAAATTAATTTTTACTTTAAAAATAATATTAAAAAAGGTGGGGCCCACAGAAAAAAGTGGGCCCCACAAGTGCGTCACACTTATTTTTCTAATTTTTATTTAAAAATTAATTTTTAATTAATTTTTAATTAAAAAATAATATGAAAAAATGTGGGGACCACAGAAAAAAGTGGGCCCCACTAATATTTCTAATTTTTATTTAAAAATTAAATAAAAATTAATTAATAATTAATTTTTAATAAAAAAATAATATTAAAAAAGGTGGGGCCCACAGAAAAATGTGGGCCCCACAAGTGGGTCCCACAGAAAAAAGTGGGCCCCACAAGTGGGTCCCACTAATTTTTCTAATTTTTATTTAAAAATTAATTAATAATTAATTTTTAATTAAAAAATAATATTAAAAAAGGTGGGGCCCACAGAAAAAAGTGGGCCCCACAAGTAGGCCCCACTAATTTTTCTAATTTTTATTTAAAAATTGATTAATAATTAATTAATAATTAATTTTTAATTAAAAAATAATATTAAAAAAGGTGAGGCCCATAGAAAAAAGTGGCCCCCACAAGTAGGCCCCACTAATTTCTCTAATTTTTATTTAAAAGTTAATTAATAATTAATTTTTAATTAAAAAATAATATTAAAAAAGGTGGGGCCCACAGAAAAATGTAAACCCCACAAGTGGCCCCACTAATGTTTCTAATTTTTATTTAAAAATTAATTAATAATTAATTTTTAAATAAAAAAATAATATTAAAAAAGGTGGGGCCCACAGAAAAAAGTGGGTGTTAGGAATATGTTGTTCTTGATTATAATTATAAAAACACTTAGTAGATTTTGTATTAAGTCATTTTGTAACTGTCAACGAAATGACATGCTTTGCAGCATTCCGTTGACAGGAAGCTCATCAACGAAATGAGTGATGTAGCAATTGCACTGTACAATACTTCACAGTTTGATATGCATTTTGTTGTATGTATTAGATAGGTTTTCTAAGTCATGTTGACTAAGTACTAGATAGGCAAAATAGGTTGGTGAATTGTAAATATATTATGCCATGTAATTCTGCCTAAGTGAAGACATGTCAACGGTATGAAGATTACTCTATCAACGGTATGAAGATTAGTCTGTCAACGGAATGAAGATTACTCTATCAACGAAACGAGGAATACACCATCAACGAAATGAAGAATAAAGCTATCAACGAAACACATCTCAATGCCATCAACGAATCACTATTACTTTTTGAATAGTTGACAAAGTGATAGTGACAGTTTACTGAACAGATCTAAAGGAGATATGGAAGTGTACTGTGCATTGGAAGCCATCAAAATGGTTACTGGAAATAAGGAAACATTCCAATTTCCAATAAAGCTCTTGGGAGTGATCATAATAAGCGTGAAGACAAAAGCAAGGATCTCCAAGGACCATTGGACAAAAGGAATGAAAAGCAAACTACTGATGGTTATTACTAGTGTACTTTAGTGTAGCCAAAAATAGCTTTGTAAAACTTGGGAATATATATAACCAAGTGTAGTAGTTAAAATAAGAGTAAGAGAAGAAAAACAAATAGATTGTATTAGCTATATTTGAGAGCATACTTCTCTTCATTCTTGTAACTGAGCAGTTGTGTACATTTTGTATCATAGATTATTTTCGCAATAAAAATCACTTCAGTTGGATCATCAAACAATCCAACTGAAATTATTTATGTGCTTGTGATTTTTACTTTAAGTTCAGTTTTATTTGTAAGTTGTTTTTAAGTTTAAGAAATATCAAGAATTGTATTCAACCCCCCCTTCTACAATTCTGTTAGGTCATTTGGGATTAACAATTGGTATCAAAGCAAGCTTCTAACATACAAGAAGTTTAAAGATCAAGACCAAAACAGTAACCATGGTGAAGAAGGATGCAGGAGTAAAGATACCAGTTCTTGATAAGGACAATTACTTTCACTGGAAAGTAAAGATGCATTTACATCTCATGTCTATGGATGAGAGATATATAGACTGCATTGAGAAAGGTCCACACGTTCCCATGAAGTTTGCATCTAGAGTTGGACTGCCAGATGATGCTCCTGATGTGGAAATTCCAAAACTTGTCTCAGAATGGACTATTGAAGATGTTGCAGAAGTCCATAAAGATAAAAGAACCATGAACATTCTGTTTAATGGTTTGGAGCAAGAGATGTTTGACAATGTCATAAACTTTACAACCTCCAAAGAAGTATGGGACACTGTTAGAACTCTCTGTGAAGGTACTGAGCAAGTTAGGGAAAACAAAATGCAGCTCCTTATACAACAATTTGAGCATTTTCATTTTAAAGCTGGTGAAACCCTAAATGACACGTTTAGTAGGTTTCAAAAGCTTTTGAATGGATTAAAGTTGTATGGGAGGATCTATCAAACCAAGGATTCAAACCTTAAATTTCTTAGAGCTCTTCCAAAAGAATGGAAGCCTATGACTGTTTCTCTCCAAAACACTCAAGAGTACAAAGACTACACTCTTGAAAGGCTTTATGGAACCTTGAAGACATATGAGTTGGAAATGGAGCAAGATGAAGAAATTGAAAAGGTACAAAAGAAGGGTGGATCTATTGCATTGATTGCATCTGTGAACCAACTGGAATATGACAATGAAGAAGCTGCAAAGGCCACAACTAGTCGAGCTAGTTATAGGAGTGATGTTAGCAAGGGTAAAGGCAAGATGACAGAAGAAGAAGAATCAGAACCAGCCAACTTGGATGACTTAGATGAGATTGATGAACACATTGCTTTTCTGTCAAGAAAATTCTCTAAGTTCAAGTTCAAGAGAAACTCAGAAGCAAGGCCACCAAGGAGAGACTTTCAACCTAACAAAAGTAACTGGATTGAAAAGTCTAAATCTAAATGTTTCAATTGTGGAATGCTTGGTCACTTTGCTGGAGACTGCAGAAAGCCCAAGATTGAGAAGGGCAACAGGAAATTTGAGCCTGTTGATTATAAAAAGAAATACTTTGAACTTCTCAAGCAAAAAGAAAAGGCTTTCATGTCTCAGGAGTATGATTGGGCTGGTAATGGTGAAGATTCTGATGATGATGTTGAGTATGTCAACTTGGCTCTTATGGCTAAAAATCATGAGCAGGAAGCAAGCTCCTCAAGCAACCAGGTAACAATTACTAATCTTTCTGAGCTTTCTAAAGAGGAATGCGATAGTGCAGTAAATGAAATGTCTACCGTACTATATAATTTGCGTGTTACTCTTAAATCACTTACCAAAGAGAATTCAAGAATAAAAGAGACTAATTTGCTCTTAAGTGATAGGAATGCAATGTTAGAAGCACAGCTCATTGAATTTGAGAAAATGAGATGTGTTAGTAGGGATGCTAAGAAGGAACTTGAGAACGTGTTACAAAGGGAAGAAATTCTTAAAACACAACTTGAGATAGAACAAAGTGTGATTGCAAAATGGAAAGATGCCAGGAATGTTGCTACCAACATCATTAATGTTCAAGGTATGGAATCTTTCTGTGAGCAATCATGGAAAAAGAACAAAGAGAAGCTAGGGTATGTTGGTGAAACCTTAGAATCAGAAATAGAGTCAACAAACAACAATGATCATTTGTTGAAGGTTGATATGTCAACGGAATGCAATGTTTCGTTGACAGAGAAAAGAAAAGATGAACTCACTAGACTTAATAATAAGTATGGTCCTGTCACCAAGAACTTTGTTCAAGGTGAGTCTAGTAAATCAAAGAAAGTTGAGAAGCCTGTTGAGAGAGTTAATGTAGGTCACTTGTCCAACAAGCAATTGAAAGATAAGTTAGAGAATGTTCAAGTTGAGGCTAAGGGAAATAAAAAGAATAACAGGAATGGCAAAGTAGGGATTAACAAACACAACAATTACACACCTGATAAATATGCTCCTAGAAAGACATGTGTTAATTGTGGAAGTGTTAGACATTTATCTACTAACTGCAAATCTGTTAAGAAGTCTACTAATGTGAAAATTCCCAAGCCTGCAATGAACAGTTCTATGCCCACAATGCCTGTTATGCCTAACATGTTTGCTCCATATGCACAATTTCAGAATCCATATGCTAGCATGTCGTTTGTGCCTAATCCATACATGAATATGTTTAATGTGCCACAAATGCCATGGAATGTGAATAACATGTTTGTTCCACCAACTATGCATGCTATGAATGAAAATGTGAGCAACTCTCAGAAATCAACACCAAGGGTAAAGATTGATTTAAATCAATCTGAGCCCAAGGTGAAAAATGATATTAAAGGAAAAGCAAAGGCTAACAAAACAGGACCCAAGGAAACTTGGGTACCAAAATCAACTTGATTTGGTTTTATTGTGTGCAGGGAGACAAAAGGAATCTTTGGTACTTGGATAGTGGTTGTTCAAGACACATGACTGGTGATTCTACCCTGCTCACAGAGTTTCAGGAAAGAGCTGGCCCTTGTATTGCTTTTGGAGATGACAGCAAAGGCTACACTAAGGGATATGGCTTGATTTCAAAAGAGAATGTCATCATAGATGAGGTTGCATTGGTGGATGGTCTTAAGCACAATTTTCTTAGTATCAGCCAACTTTGTGACAAAAGATTTTTAGTTACTTTTTTTAAAGAAGCCTGTGTGGTTTCTAAAGGAGGAAACAACAATGTGGTAATGACTGGATTCAGAAGAGGGAATGTGTACATTGCTGACTTTAGTAGCACAAGTCCAGACACCATCACTTGTCTTTTCAGCAAGGCAAGCAAGGATGAAAGTTGGCTATGACACAAGAAACTATCTCATCTGAATTTCAAAGTTATGAATGATTTGGTGAGGAAAGATCTTGCTAGAGGAATTCCACAAGTGGAGTTTTCCAAGGATGGTTTGTGTGATGCCTGTCAAAAAGGGAAACAAAAGAAGGCATCATTCAAAAGCAAGACAGAGTCATCAATTGTCCATCAGCTTGAGTTGCTTCATATGGATCTATTTGGCCCTGTGAATGTCATGTCTATTTCAAAGAAGAAATATTGTCTTGTGATTGTTGATGATTTTTCTAGATTTACATGGACCTTCTTTTTGCACTCCAAAGATGAGGAAAGTGAAATCATTATCAATCACATCAAGATGGTAAACAATCATCCTGACTTGAAAGTAAGAAGGATTAGGAGTGACAATGGGACATAATTCAAGAATTCAAGCATGAAGGTGTTCTGTGAAGAAAATGGTATTTTGCATGAGTTTTCAGCAGCAAGGACACCACATCAAAATGGTGTGGTTGAAAGGAAAAACAGAACACTTATTGAAGCTGCAAGGACAATGCTAGATGAATCAAAGTTACCAACTTATTTTTGGGCTGAGGCAGTTAACACAGCCTGCTTCACTCAAAATATTTCTTTGATTAATCAGGCCAAAGGTATGACCCCTTATCAACTACTCAAAAGAAAGAAGCCACTATTGGATTTTCTTCATGTCTTTGGATGCAAGTGCTTTGTTCTGAGAAATCAAGCTGAGCATTTGGGGAAATTTGAAGCAAAGGCAGATGAAGCAATATTTGTGGGATATGCAGCAGGGAAAGCTTACAGAGTCTATAATCTCAGAACCAACATTGTTATGGAATCTGTACATGTTGTTTTTGATGATCTCAAAATTCAAGGTCTCTGTGATGAAGGTTTCCATGAAAGTCTTTCTTTTGAGAATGAGGAAGGAGATCAAGTGAATCATGTTAAGGCTACTGAGAAACAGCCTAAAGTTGTTGTATCTAGCACAGATGAAAGCAGCAGTGAAGATGAAATTGCTGCATTAAGGTTGAAAAGAATAGCTTCTAGCAGACCAAATGGTCATTTCGTTGACAGTCATGATGGTGGATTCGTTGACAGTCAAAATGAGCGTTTCGTTGACAGCCAAAATGGTCATACCGTTGACAGTCATAGAAATGCTTCTAGAAGTGATCATTTAGGGACAACAAACTCAGGGGGAGTTTCTCAAGGACAAATATCCAATCAAGGCAATCATGATCATGAAGCTACCTCTTCAAGAGCAAATCTACCTCCCTCAAGGAAATGGACTAAAGATCATCCCTTTGAACTTATTATAGGTGATGTTACTTCAAAAGTCCAAACTAGAAGAGCAACTCAAGAAGAATGTCTATATAGCAGCTTTCTGTCTCAAGATGAGCCAAAGAAAGTTGAGGATGCACTTCTAGATCCAGATTGGGTTTTAGCTATGCAAGAGGAGCTAAACCAATTTGAGAGGAACAATGTTTGGAAGCCGGTGCCCAAGCCTAAGGACAGGAGTGTCATAGGCACAAAATGGGTGTTCAGAAACAAGATGGATGAAAATGGCATAGTCACAAGGAACAAAGCTAGATTGGTTGCAAAAGGCTATTCACAGGAAGAAGGAATTGATTTTGATGAAACCTTTGCTCCTGTTGCTAGACTAGAAGCAATAAGGATTTTCCTATCCTATGCAGCCCATGCCAATTTCAAAGTTTATCAAATGGATGTGAAGAGTGCTTTTCTGAATGGGGAATTGGAAGAGGAGGTGTATGTAAGTCAACCTCCTAGTTTTGAAGATGATGATTTTCCAGAATATGTATACTTCCTCCTCAAAGAAATCTATGGTTTGAAACAAGCACCTAGAGCCTGATATGACACACTTTCACAGTTCCTCCTTGAGAATCACTTCACTAGAGGTACTGTAGATAAAACTCTTTTTCACAGGGTTGTGAATGGCTATACTATACTTGTTCAAATTTATGTAGATGACATAATCTTTGGGTCTATAGATGTGAAACTTTGTCAAAAGTTTGCCAAACTTATGCAAAGTAAATATGAAATGAGCATGATGGGAGAATTAACTTACTTTCTTGGTCTTCAAGTGAAGCAAGTTAATGAAGGCATTTTCATTAGTCAAACAAAATATATTCATGATTTATTAAAGAAGTTTAACTTAATGGAATGCTCTCCTGCCAAAACTCCCATGCCTACTGCCACCAAACTTGAATTGAATACTAAGGAAAAATCCGTGGACATTTCAGGTTACAGAGGCATGGTAGGCTCACTTTTATATTTAACAGCTAGTAGACCTGATATTATGTTTTCTACATGTATATGTGCTAGATTTCAAGCTGATCCTAGGGAATCCCATTTAGTTGCTATTAAAAGAATTTTCAGATATCTCAAAGGAACACCAAACCTTGGCATTTGGTATCCTAGAGAATCTGGCTTTGAACTAATTGGTTATTCAGATGCAGATTTTGCAGGATGTAAAATTGACAGGAAAAGCACAACAGGCACCTGTCAATTCTTAGGAAACAAGCTTGTCTCATGGTTCAGCAAGAAACAAAACTCAGTTTCTACCTCCACAGCTGAGGCTGAGTATATTGCAGCTGGAAGTTGTTGTGCACAAATTTTATGGATGAAAAATCAACTACTTGATTATGGAATAAGAGTTGAGAAAATTCCTATTTTCTGTGACAACACTAGTGCCATTGCCATTACTGAAAATCCAGTGCAGCACTCAAGGACCAAGCACATTGACATCAAGTACCATTTCATTAGAGAACATGTTATGAATGGTACTGTGGAGTTACATTTTGTTCCAAGTGAACAACAACTTGCAGACATCTTTACCAAGCCACTTGATGAATCAACATTCTCAAGATTAGTAAGTGAGCTAGGTATGCTAAATTTCTCTTAATTATTTTTGAGATATTTGCAAGTTACAATGTAGCCAGAAATTTGCTATGTTTTTCTGTGAATTAATTTTCTCAGGAAAAAGTGAAATTTTGTCTAAGTCAAAATTACTATGTCAACGAAACGCACCATTTCGTTGACAGTCTTAGCATTTTTCTGGGTGTTTCGTTGATAGCTCTTTTATATCAACGAAACGCAGCTTTATCAACGAAATAGACGAGACCTTTGATAAGTGGATTTTTAATCCACTTGAAACTCTTCATATCGGCTTAAATTGATGACTTGAACTCAAGTATGTGGTGTGTTTAATGTGTTTTCATTAAGTTTTGCAGAACCAAGAGTTGGAGGTTAATTTGATTAAAATTCGGATTTTCCGGGTAGGTTGCGCAGTCTTCACTGTTTTGGCCATATCTGGAGTTCTATAAGTCCGATTCTGACGATCTTACAGCTCACGCGAAGAGGACAACATTTTCTATAAGGTTCTGTGCGGGCGCCCAGTAATTGTACTGGAATTCTGCGCGGCCGCCCAGGAAGTCAGAACCGCCAGAAATTGCCAGAATTCGATTTTAATTAGGAAAACTTCACAAATTCGACTTCTAATCATTATGGTAATTGCTTGGGGCGGCCAGAAACTTCCAGAATCAGTTGTAAACATGGAATATGCAATTCTTATTGCATTCAAAGACGGAAATTGCCGTAATTCTATTCTAATTCAAAAACGGCAATTGCTTGGAAGAGGGACAACTTGGAGCTATAAATACACACCTTGGGGGGACATAATCAACACATCACAATACATCACAATACACCAGAGATCAGATTCAATATTGGAGCACAAGATCGAGGAGCCAAGAACGAAGAACGTGACTACGAGGAGATCTAGACATAGTTTTTTCTTGTATTCTTCAATTTTGGTGTAACTTTTGGATGCTTCCAGATTTGTCCTCTAAACCTTTAACTCTTATTCATATTTACATCATTGATTTCTTGTTTTTCATCATGCTTTCATCAAACCCCGTGACGATGAAAAGTTCGATCATGAACTAATCGTTGTCATGGGGTCCTAGTGGATTTATCTATGGAATTTAGTAGTTGATTGTTTTAAAGATTTGTGTGTGATGACTTATTGATATCCTAGTTTGGTTGTGCTTATTCTTCTTGGATGCGTCGCGAACATCTAAGTTGTTTTGTTAATCTCTATTGAATGCGAAAGTGGATATAGAGGTTTAGAACTTGCCATGCTAGCATAGGTTTGTGTATGTTTGTCATGCATGATTCGAAGGTAATTTTAACCATCTTACCTGCCCTATGTAATCTGAATGGATAAATTGCTCGTTAAACCGTTATGTTTTCAAATCTTATAGACATATAGGGTCTAAGCATAATTGGTGTCTGCTTAACTTCTATCTCTTTTGTGGATGTTTGAGTGGTTTGGTATACGTATACTGAAAGGTAGCGTGTACTGATTTCGTGTTATCCGATTAGTTGTCACAACCGTCACATGCATTGATTAAAGACAAAAGACTCTGAATGAAGTATTTAATAAAATTAGGATCCCATGTTTTATTCTCATAAGTAATATATCAGCAATCTTTAGTTTAATATAGTCTTGATAATTTGTTAAGTTAATTTAGTTAATCAAAACACAATTTGATACTTGTCTTAGCATTGAACGATCGCCATACATTGTTGCATAAGTGCATAACTATAATAACCATAGCAGTCTCTGTGGGAACGAACTCTACTTATTCTTATATTACTTGTGACCGAAAAACTTGTTCACACAATATCACGCAAGTATACGCGGTCACAAGTAATATAAGAATAAGTAGAGTTCGTTCCCACAGAGACTGCTATGGTTATTATAGTTATGCACTTATGCAACAATGTATGGCTATCGTTCAATGCTAAGACAAGTATCAAATTGTGTTTTGATTAACTAAATTAACTAAACAAATTATCAAGACTATATTAAACTAAAGATTGCTGATATATTACTTATGAGAATAAAACATGGGATCCTAACTTCATTAAATACTTCATTCAGAGTCTTTTGTCTTTAATCAATGCATGTGACGGTTGTGACAACTAATCGGATAACACGAAATCAGTACACGCTACCTTTCAGTATACGTATACCAAACCACTCAAACATCCACAAAAGAGATAGAAGTTAAGCAGACACCAATTATGCTTAGACCCTATATGTCTATAAGATTTGAAAACATAACGGTTTAACGAGCAAGTTATCCATTCAGATTACATAGGGCAGGTAAGATGGTTAAAATTACCTACGAATCATGCATGACAAACATACACAAACCTATGCTAGCATGGCAAGTTCTAAACCTCTATATCCACTTTCGCATTCAATAGAGATTAACAAAACAACTTAGATGTTCGCGACGCATCCAAGAAGAATAAGCACAACCAAACTAGGATATCAATAAGTCATCACACACAAATCTTTAAAACAATCAACTACTAAATTCCATAGATAAATCCGCTAGGACCCCATGACAACGATTAGTTCATGATCGAACTTTTCATCGTCACGGGGTTTGATGAAAGCATGATGAAAAACAAGAAATCAATGATGTAAATATGAATAAGAGTTAAAGGTTTAGAGGACAAATCTGGAAGCATCCAAAAGTTACACCAAAATTGAAGAATACAAGAAAAAACTATGTCTAGATCTCCTCGTAGTCACGTTCTTCGTTCTTGGCTCCTCGATCTTGTGCTCCAATATTGAATCTGATCTCTGGTGTATTGTGATGTATTGTGATGTGTTGATTATGTCCCCCCAAGGTGTGTATTTATAGCTCCAAGTTGTCCCTCTTCCAAGCAATTGCCGTTTTTGAATTAGAATAGAATTACGGCAATTTCCGTCTTTGAATGCAATAAGAATTGCATATTCCATGTTTACAACTGATTCTGGAAGTTTCTGGCCGCCCCAAGCAATTACCATAATGATTAGAAGTCGAATTTGTGAAGTTTTCCTAATTAAAATCGAATTCTGGCAATTTCTGGCGGTTCTGACTTCCTGGGCGGCCGCGCAGAATTCCAGTACAATTACTGGGCGCCCGCACAGAACCTTATAGAAAATGTTGTCCTCTTCGCGTGAGCTGTAAGATCGTCAGAATCGGACTTGTAGAACTCCAGATATGGCCAAAACAGTGAAGACTGCGCAACCTACCCGGAAAATCCGAATTTTAATCAAATTAACCTCCAACTCTTGGTTCTGCAAAACTTAATGAAAACACATTAAACACACCACATACTTGAGTTCAAGTCATCAATTTAAGCCGATATGAAGCGTTCCAAGTGGATTAAAAATCCACTTATCACACCCCCAAACTTAAACTGATGCTTGTCCTCAAGCATAAATAATATAACTATATACAACTAACTAGTACCACTTCCGTAGGTGATCACGGTTGCATTTGGCATATGCAACAAGCCCTTTAAACCCCTAGGCAGCCCTAGTGGACGAGTAAGGTCTCGTGAGGGCCTATAGCGAATGTACCCACAAAATCCATCTACTCATGCAACTAACAATGCAATGCATGTATGCAACTAATATGAAAATGCAACGATCCCTTCAAACCAACCAAAACCAATCAACAAGCCAACATCTCAAAAAACACAGTCTTCCAAACAGAGCTCGACCAAATTCCCATCGACCAACAAGACAAACACAGAAACGTGCGTGTGTGCGATGCTCACCAATATACTCCCAAACTAAATCAAGACCATACCTACTCTTAGACAAAACAACCAAAAGCTTACAAACAGAATGAACGCTAGACACAAGAACTCTTAAGAGACACCTTCGCAGTCCATCTGAGTTAGACAGGAATTCATGCTTTATTACACAAAAACAACTACACACAACACACATGCTTATTTGACCGTGCAATGGATGAGACCTCAAAAGGCTTATACAATAATACCCATGTAGCGAGCGTTAGGTTAGTGGATCCCAGACCGGAAAAGTCTTAGGTCACTAGGCACAAAGTCCCCTAGAACTTAATTGCTCGAGTATTAAAGAGCTCAACCTGATCAATTCTGCATAAAAATAACTCTTCTTTTCTTTTCTTTTTCTTTTTCAACTTTTCTTTCTTTTTTTCTTTTTTTTTATTTCGGAATGAGTGCTCTTTGCCTTTTTCTCATCCCACCCTAGACTACTCATCTTTTACCAATGAGCGGCTACTAGCCATTTGACGCCTAGCCTTTATTACAACTAGCATGAAATCCCTGGTTTCCCCCAAACTTATACATAAGTGCTCCTTCGTTTTCAAGAATCTAGCCAACATTCTAAATGTAAACAAGTGGTTAAATTCTAACACCAAACAAGCATGGTCTGATCAAATTCAAAAGCAACCAATGAGACTTATGAAATAGATTTGTTTCTGGCATGCAAGTCAATACTTAGAAACTTAATCAACCCTCTATTCATCACAACCACACTTCAATCAACATCGACTCACCAACGGAAATAGTCAAGTCCTACGGGATCATGAAATATGCATGCAACTAAAATGGACTCACATAATAAATAAAAACTATGCAAACAGAATGCCCTATATGACATGAACATGCAAAACTACGAATAAACTACAACTACACATGCAATATGAATCCTACATGAGACACACACTAACTATACAAACCCATACATCACCCCCAAACTTAACATATTCAATGTCCTCATTGAAGGTAATAAGAAAGATAGTAGAAACATACCTAACACATGGGTTGCCTCCCACGAAGCGCTGTCGTTAATGTCATTTAGCCGGACAAATGTGAATCAAATCATGGTGGCTCGAAGATCGCATTTGACTTGTCCTTAGCAGAAGGACCATTCACCCATTGTTTGATAACCTTCTTGCTTTCTTCCCACATCTTTTCCAAATCAAACTTCACCTTGACTTTTCCATCAATCGATTTTTTCTTTTTCTTCTTTACACCTCTAAGGTGTTTATGCTTCTCCGTCGATTGATAAGAACACTCTTTTACCTCATCATCCTTGTTCCACCTTCTCAACACATTATCTTCACACTCTTTAAAAATCACCAACTCATCATTCAGAAGGACATACTTCAAATGTGGTGGAAGTTTTCCAAGCTTGACATTCGAAAGATCTCGAATGGAAGAATTGTCAATGGAATCACTGATGTGATGCTCGAACTGGTGCATGTCCGAATTTTTGCTCAACAACTGATCGAACTCCTTTCTCTGACCCGTATCAACCATCTTCAAGCTAAAACACTCTTCCTCCTCTGTCGGAAATTTCATAGCCTTGAACACATTAAAGATGACCTTTTGATTACTCACCCTCATTGTGAGCTCTCCTTTCTGAACATCGATCAACGCTCGGCCAGTAGCTAGAAAAGGTCTTCCCAAGATGATAGGAATCTTCTTGTCTTCCTCAAAGTCCAGAATTACAAAATCAGCGGGAAAGATAAGTTTATCCACTTTGACCAAAACATCCTCCACTATACCCCTTGGATATGTGATCGACCGATCAGCCAACTGTAAGGTCATATTAACTGGTTTCGGCTCAGGCAACCCAAGTTGCTTAAAAACAGACATTGGCATTAGATTAATGCTAGCTCCCAAATCACATAAGCATTTGCTGAAAAGTTGATTGCCAATAGTGCAAGGTATGGTAAAACTTCCCGGATCTTTAAGCTTCGGTGGCAATTTCTGCTGTAGAACTGCACTACACTCCTCTGTCAAAGCAACGGTGTCCAAATCCTCGAGTTTCAACTTCCGAGATAGAATACCCTTCATGAACTTAGCATAGCTCGGCATCTGTTCAAGAGCTTCTGCAAAAGGTATGTTGATGTGTAACTTCTTGAAAACCTCGAGAAATTTGGTGAATTTTGTGTCAAGATTCTGCTTCTGTAGCCTCTTTGGATATGGAGGAGGAGGATAGATCTGGTTACTCTCTGTAGTCTTCTTCTGGAGCCTCTTTGGGTATGGAGGAGGTGGGTAAATAGTCTGCTCCGAAGTAGACTTGTCAACAGAATTTTTGCTCTTTTCAGCCTCACCGTCCAACTGCTTAGCTGCCAAATCAAAAATTGGCTTTTCCTTAGAAGGTTCCACCTGATGCTGCTGAATTTCTTCCTCTTCTTCAACTGCTGATTTTTGATTGCCCGTGACCTTTCCCGATCTCAAGGTAACTGCTTTCACATGTTCTTGGACAACTGTCTTTCTTGGATTAGGCTCCGTATCGCTAGGAAGAGTTCCCTGAGCTCTGCTGAGTAAGGCACTTGCCAACTGCCCCATCTGATTCTCCAAAGTCTTGAGCGATGCCGCCTGGCTTTTAACTATCATTCTCAACTCATCCAATTCAGATTTTTCATTCGAAGACTGCCCCGCACTAGCATGAGGTTGTTGCGGAAATCCTGGTGGCTGAAATTGTTGCCTAGGAGCATACTGTGGCTGAAAATTCTGCCCTTGCTGCTGCTGAAAATTCTGAGGAGTGTAAGGCTTTGCTCCAAATTGCTGACCTTCGAATGGCTGATAAGGCTGCTGAGATTGTTGATTGTCGCTCCAGCTGAAATTAGGATGATTCCGGTTATTGGGATGATAGGTGGCTGGAACTGGCTGTGATGGTCTCTGAAAGTTGCTCACAAACTGCGCCGACTCACTAGATATGGCATAATTATTCGTCTCATGTGCGCCCGCACAAAGCTCACAAACACTAGCCACCTGCTGAACTCCATAATTCGTCAAAGAATCCACCTTCATTGTCAAAGCCTTCAACTGGGCTGCTATAGCTGTAGCTACGTCAACTTCAAGAACTCCTGCTACTTTGCCTTGTGATAATCTCTAAGTAGGATTCTGATATTCATTCGCAGCCATCATCTCAATTAACTCATAAGCTTCCTCGTAGCTCTTAGCCCATAGAGCTCCACCTGATGTTGCATCTAACATTTGTCTTGATTGTGCTCCCAGACCATTATAAAAACAATTAATCACCATCCAGTCGGGCAATCCATGATGTGGACATCTCCGAAGCATCTCCTTATATCTCTCCCAAGCTTCACATAAAGTTTCTCCAGAATGCTGAGAAAACTGAGTAAGAGCATTCCTGATCGCAGCAGTTTTAGCCATGGGGAAGAATTTAGTAAGAAATTTCTGAGCAAGATCCTCCCATGTAGTAATAGAACCTGCTGGTAGAGAGTGCAACCAGCCCTTAGCCTTATCCCTCAGAGAAAATGGGAAAAGTCTCAGCTTCACGGCATCTTCCGACACTCCGTTGGTCTTGAAGGTGTCGCAAATCTCGATGAAATTCCTAATATGCATATTAGGATCTTCCGTTGGAGCACCCCCAAACTGAACTGAATTCTGCACCATCTGAATCGTGCCAGGCTTGATTTCAAAGGTATTAGCTGCAATAGCCGGCCTGACAATACTCGACTGAATATCATTGATCTTTGGCTGAGAATAGTCCTTCAAAGCCTTAGCTGCAGGTGCTACTCCTTCTGGTACGTCTCCCATCTTTACTAACTTTAATCTTTCTTCTTCCAATTTACGAGTCTGAGAACGTGTTCGCATACACGTTCAAGTACCTGAAACACACAGAACAAACAACTACAATCCGAGTCAGTGAACTCTAACGACCACTGATGACAAGCACATAAACTATAAAAATAACACCGAGTCCCCGGCAGCGGCGCCAAAAACTTGTTCACACAATATCACGCAAGTATACGCGGTCACAAGTAATATAAGAATAAGTAGAGTTCGTTCCCACAGAGACTGCTATGGTTATTATAGTTATGCACTTATGCAACAATGTATGTCTATCGTTCAATGCTAAGACAAGTATCAAATTGTGTTTTGATTAACTAAATTAACTAAACAAATTATCAAGACTATATTAAACTAAAGATTGCTGATATATTACTTATGAGAATAAAACATGGGATCCTAACTTCATTAAATACTTCATTCAGAGTCTTTTGTCTTTAATCAATGCATGTGACGGTTGTGACAACTAATCGGATAACACGAAATCAGTACACGCTACCTTTCAGTATACGTATACCAAACCACTCAAACATCCACAAAAGAGATAGAAGTTAAGCAGACACCAATTATGCTTAGACCCTATATGTCTATAAGATTTGAAAACATAACGGGTTAACGAGCAAGTTATCCATTCAGATTACATAGGGCAGGTAAGATGGTTAAAATTACCTATGAATCATGCATGACAAACATACACAAACCTATGCTAGCATGGCAAGTTCTAAACCTCTATATCCACTTTCGCATTCAATAGAGATTAACAAAACAACTTAGATGTTTGCGACGCATCCAAGAAGAATAAGCACAACCAAACTAGGATATCAATAAGTCATCACACACAAATCTTTAAAACAATCAACTACTAAATTCCATAGATAAATCCGCTAGGACCCCATGACAACGATTAGTTCATGATCGAACTTTTCATCGTCACGGGGTTTGATGAAAGCATGATGAAAAACAAGAAATCAATGATGTAAATATGAATAAGAGTTAAAGGTTTAGAGGACAAATCTGGAAGCATCCAAAAGTTACACCAAAATTGAAGAATACAAGAAAAAACTATGTCTAGATCTCCTCGTAGTCACGTTCTTCGTTCTTGGCTCCTCGATCTTGTGCTCCAATATTGAATCTGATCTCTGGTGTATTGTGATGTATTGTGATGTGTTGATTATGTCCCCCCAAGGTGTGTATTTATAGCTCCAAGTTGTCCCTCTTCCAAGCAATTGCCGTTTTTGAATTAGAATAGAATTACGGCAATTTCCGTCTTTGAATGCAATAAGAATTGCATATTCCATGTTTACAACTGATTCTGGAAGTTTCTGGCCGCCCCAAGCAATTACCATAATGATTAGAAGTCGAATTTGTGAAGTTTTCCTAATTAAAATCGAATTCTGGCAATTTCTGGCGGTTCTGACTTCCTGGGTGGCCGCGCAGAATTCCAGTACAATTACTGGGCGCCCGCAGAGAACCTTATAGAAAATGTTGTCCTCTTCGTGTGAGCTGTAAGATCGTCAGAATCGGACTTGTAGAACTCCAGATATGGCTAAAACAGTGAAGACTGCGCAACCTACCCGGAAAATCCGAATTTTAATCAAATTAACCTCCAACTCTTGGTTCTGCAAAACTTAATGAAAACACATTAAACAACCTTAAACGTCCAAATCTGATTCGTTGATATAGCGCTTTTAATCTGAACCGTTGAGATTTGACACGTCTTTTACCACGATCTATGCATACACCCCTGTAAGTATAAATCATGGTAATATTTTAAGAGTAACGGTTATATTTTTTAAGTCAATCCAGTAATTTACATTTATTATTGGACTCATTTTCTGAGAATTTTTAGGGGAGTATTTAAGAAATTCTATTTTCCTTAATTTCTTTTTTACCTGTTCTCAAAAATTCCAAAGGCTTTTCTCTCTTCTTCTCTCTAACAAGCAATTCAGTTCGAAGCTTTTCTTCACACAACAATGGCACCCATAGTCAAGATTATGTCAGCAAGAGGGTTCATTTATGAAAAGAACAACTCAATTCCATTTGTTGTCAAGGAAAGTCCAAACAGTATCTTTTTCAAGATGATGGACTTCATGAAGAACTGCAAGTTGAGCTATGCAATGTTTCACTCAACTCCTCTCTATAATGAGATAATCAAGGAGATTTGGACCTCATGTGAGTATAATGGAACAAACTGCACAATACAATTCACCATCCAAGGTAAAGAGTACATAGTTAATTCTGATGTATTGCAAGCATGTCTACATATTCCTGAAAATAACTGTAATGCTTTGCCTACAAATACTGAAATGGTTAACTTGCTAAACTCCATAAACTATTCTTTGCCTACTAATAATCTGGGTAGAATAATTATGAGAGGATTGGTTAGAGAATATAGTTATTTAGCTGATGCATTTATCAAGGTATTTTCTGGTAAGATTAGCAATTTTGATGCATTGACCAATTCTATGTTAATTCTATTTACCATGCTCCTAACTGATAGATATTAAAACTTTAGCACCCAACTTATGTATGAAATTGGTGCTAAGTTGGGTGATAAGGCTAATAGGAAAAAGAATATCTATTATGTTAGGTTTCTGATGATGTTGGCTAATCATGTTAGTCCAACACCATTAGTTATCTCTAACCCTGTTTCCAAGTTTGAGTATTTTGTGCAAGAGAAAAGGGTTCTGACAGATATACTGAGACTTAACCACAATGGTGATGTCCCAATGGTGTATTTGCCCATCATTGAGGTAACTTCTTCTAACCCTGTTAGTATAGTTGCTATGGAGTCTGTAGCTGTGTCCCAACAGGCTCCTGCCCAAGCAGCAAAACCTAAATCAAAGAAATCATCAAAGCCAACCTCAGGTGCTTCTCAAAAGGCACCTGTTGCAAAAACTACTTCACAACCAAAGGGGAGTGATTCAGGAGTTGTGAGAGGTGAGGGAAGGGGTGAAAATCAAGGAAACCCTAAGAATAAGGAAGGAAAGCAGAGTGAAATCCAGCCAAGCCCCATTGTGTCTTCCCAACAAGGCACAATGAGTAAAATGGATTTAAACACAAGTCTAGTTGCATCCTCCCAAAAGGATGTGATTATTGAAACAAGCTCTCCTCCAAGAGCACACTCCAAAAGGGTAAGGGACACTTCAAGCCCACAGTCTACATTTTCCCAATACCAAAGGAGAGTGAAACAAAAATCCAAGGGTACACAGGGTGCACACACTCTGGAAGCAACACTTCCAGTTTCACAAATTCAGTTTGATGTAACCCCTATAATTACTCTGGGGTTACAGTCCCATTCTCTAAACATCAACCTTGAACTATCTCCATCAAATTCACCAACTCAATCTTTAGATGTGGACATGATCCATTCATCTATTCCTGATTCTCCAACTCTAATCTTGGAGAAGCCCCACTTTGAAGCTGGTGGTCATCACTTATTAAGTGATTTGTTGGGCCATCAACCAACTTTTTCTGAAGTTGCAAGAGGATCTGTGGACCAATCTCTAAAATCAATCACCACAGATTCTACTGTAATTTCACTTTCTCAAAGTGCTTTATTGACTTCATCAACGAAACAACCTCTTTCGTTGACAAGTGTTTCTCCATCAACGGTATCCATACCGTTGACAGTTCAAACTACCATTCCGTTGATAGGTCATTCTACACCCCTTATTGAAAATCAAGTTGTTTCCACAACTAGTGTAGATGACCTGGTGGTAGTTGAGACACTTTTAAGTTTGAGAGGGAGTGAAATTGAGAGGCTGGCTTGCAGCCAGGCAAAAGGAGAGACTGAGAGTGAGAGGCTGGCTATTTCTTCCAGCCAGGCAAAAGGAGAGATTGAGAGTACCACCTTAGTAGGTGAAGGTGAGGGTGTGAGAGGTGTGAGCCATGGGGAGCCCATGATTCAAGAAAAGAGTGGAGAGAAAGAAGGGACTACAGGAGTGATAAGGGAGGAAGCAGCCATTGCTAATGAGTTAATGGGGGTCAGTGAGGGAGAAATGGAACTTACCTTCCAAGAGCATTATCAACAAACTCTGGATAGTATTTCCCTGGATCCTGAGACCTTGACTCATCCTGTGCCAGCCTATCAAGTTATGGCTCAACAGGGCAATGTGGAGGCAGAAAGGTCACTCAACTTAATTCATACTACTGCATCAATGCAAAGAGCAAAGGATGCCCTGACCAATCTATCTCCAGCAGCTGCAGCAAGTGGAGACTTTAATTTTTCTGATGATGAGGACAGCTTTGGTGACAATCTACAGGTGGCCACTACTACACAGACTGGGACTTCTGTGGTGCCTCATACACCAAACTAGCTTTCTCAGGATATGCATGGTAGATGCAACTTGGATGCTGCTATCACAAGGCAGTACAATGAGGCATATCTAGCTCATGAGTCTGCAGAAGCAAGGGACAAGAAATTCTACAAGGCCATAATGGATTCTCTGGAAATTCAAAGGCTACAAATGTTGCAGACAAGGATTGAGGCTACAGAAATCAAGGATTCAATTAGCAACCTTAGGGATGCTACTGACAGGAGGCTAGATGAAAAGCTTCCTCTTCACACTGTCTCGAAGATGTCAAGGTTTTTCACCAAGGAACCTGATGTGTCCTCATCTTTGAAAACTCTCTCCTCTAGAGTGGACAAAGTTGAGGCTACACTTTCTCACATGCAGAAGGAACAGGAGAAGCAAACTCAGCTGCTCACCCAACTAGTGGCAGCTCAAGGACTCCCAGTCATCTCTTTTGATGATAACAAAAAGGGGGAGAAATCTAAGGAGCTAGACATTCAAATCACAAAGGTTATGGTCCCAGCCATTTCCTTACCAAATGAGCCACTAACAATGGGGGAGCTTGGAAAGAAGCAAAAGGATGGTATTGACCTAATACAGGAAGCTTCTATGAGGATGAGACTTACAGAACAAATCAAAGACCATTGGTCCAACATAGAAGCAAGGGTCAAGAAAATTGCTGGAACTACAAAGGACTCAAATCCATCAACGGATCAACCATCAACGAATGCCATGGTTCTAGTGTCAACGGAATGGGAGCCACAGACCAATTCTTTCTATCAGGTAGAGCCCCTTCTACATGGAGTCACTCAAGGTCCAAGGAAGGAAAAATGACAAAATTCATGCATTAGGGATGTGGAACAAGCTACACTCCAAAGAAGCTTATCTCCCAAGTCCCCTGCTAAACCAAAGGGCAAAAATACAGCAAGGACTTTCTATCCTGCACCTTATCCAGATGAGCTCAAGCTTCTTGGTCTACTTATCACAAAAATCAAGGAAAGCAATGATTATGAGATAAGGAAGCAAAGGCAATTGTCTACAGGAATGGACAAGAAATCTGTGTTTGGGCTGGTCACCCAAACTTTGCTGAAGCTAAAGCTGAAGAGTCAGAAAGAGCAGCAATGCAAGCCCTTGTTGTTGCTCAGTCTCTTGATGAAGAAGAAATACAGCTAGAAGAAAAAGCAAGAGAGGAAAGGAGTGCAAAGAAGAGCACAAGGCAACCAAAGGCAAGAGCTAGGAGAAACATAGCCTTTGAGAATGATGACTCTCAGAGCATTGCATCAGACTCTTCTGTACCAATTGCACCTCCAACAATTCCTGTTCCAGTTTCAGAGGTAAAGTTAGCCTGTGATCCTAATCATCCTGTAAATTTCCATGATCAGCCAATTGAGCCAAAGGGAGAGCCAATTGAGTTTGATGAAGCCAACTTTCCAAAATTCCTCTTTGAAGTGGATCCAAAGAAGAAATCTAAGCAAAGGGCTACCAAGGCTAAGCCAATTCTGGTAAGGAGACCACAAGCTAAGAAACCTCCTACCAACCCAGAAGACTTCATCTACATTGCTGATATCAGGGAGGAGTCTGACATTCATATCAATCTTGATGACCTGGTTGAAGTGAGAGGAATAGCAGCTTCTTACAAACTACCAGAGAGATTGGTATTTGTCTACAAGGGTGGGAGAGAACAGGTTTGGCCTCTACACAGAATTCTGGGAGAAGACTATCAGACACTGCTATCTGTGTTTAAATGTTTGAAGAAAGATTTTGGTTTTACCAAAACAGCCAAGTCTGAGGTTGTCTCCAAGATTTGCCAAATCAAAGCTAGCTGGAACAAGCCTGGTGCACTTCCCAGAGTATTGAAGGTCCCTCAAACAGGAAAGATAATTCATCTCCAACCTTTTTGGATGATGGAATTCAGAGATAAGGACAACTGTAGAAGATTCTTCAGAATAGAAGACCAACTGGAGAAGGCATCCAATGAAACTCTAAGGTTAATGCAATCCAAGTTGGGGAATCAAGATGAAGAAGAGAAGATTTTCTACAGAAGACTTCAAGCTCAAATTGAGGAGAACAATGCAAGAAAATGGAAGAAAACAAGACCACAGAGGCAAAGATGAAAAATCTGCTCAGTCTAGAGGAGCAACTTTGTGCACTTGTTTTGTAAGATTTTCTACTTTGCATTTCAATTAAATTCAATGAAGCTCAATGCAATTTCTACTTTTATCATGTGTAATATGTCTGAGTGTTTTTGTTATCATCAAGGCTCTTGATTTATGGCTGTTATTCTATCAGTCATAAATTGGGGGAGATTGTTAGGAATATGTTGTTCTTGATGATAATTATAAAAACACTTAGTAGATTTTGTATTAAGTCATTTTGTAACTGTCAACGAAATGGCATCCTTTGCAGCATTCCGTTGACAGGAAGCTCATCAACGAAATGAGTGAAGTAGCAATTGCACTGTACAATACTTCACAGTTTGATATGCATTTTGTTGTATGTATTAGATAGGTTTTCTAAGTCATGTTGACTAAGTACTAGATAGGCAAAATAGGTTGGTGAATTGTAAATATATTATGCCATGTAATTCTGCCTAAGTGAAGACATGTCAACGGTATGAAGATTACTCTATCAACGGTATGAAGATTAGTCTGTCAACGGAATGAAGATTACTCTATCAACGAAACGAGGAATACACCATCAACGAAATGAAGAATAAAGCTATCAACGAAACACATCTCCATGCCATCAACGAATCACTATTACTTTTTGAATAGTTGACAAAGTGATAGTGACAGTTTACTGAACAGATCTAAAGGAGATATGGAAGTGTACTGTGCATTGGAAGCCATCAAAATGGTTACTGGAAATAAGGAAACATTCCAATTTCCAATAAAGCTCTTGGGAGTGATCATAATAAGCGTGAAGACAAAAGCAAGGATCTCCAAGGACCATTGGACAAAAGGAATGAAAAGCAAACTACTGATGGTTATTACTAGTGTACTTTAGTGTAGCCAAAAATAGCTTTGTAAAACTTGGGAATATATATAACCAAGTGTAGTAGTTAAAATAAGAGTAAGAGAAGAAAAACAAATAGATTGTATTAGCTATATTTGAGAGCATACTTCTCTTCATTCTTGTAACTGAGCAGCTGTGTACATTTTGTATCACAGATTATTTCTGCAATAAAAATCACTTCAGTTGGATCATCAAACAATCCAACTGAAATTATTTATGTGCTTGTGATTTTTACTTTAAGTTCAGTTTTATTTGTAAGTTTAAGAAATATTAAAAAATAATATTAAAAAAGGTGGGGCCGACAGAAAAATGTGGACCCCACAAGTGGCCCCACTAATTTTGCTAATTTTTATTTAAAAATTAATTAAAAATTAATTATTAATTAATTAATAATTAATTTTTAATTAATTTTTAACTAAAAAATAATATTAAAAAAGGTGGGGCCCACAGAAAAAAGTGGGCCCCACTAATTTTTCTAATTTTTATTTAAAAATTAATTAATAATTAATTTTTAATTAAAAAAAGGTGGACCCACAGAAAAAGTGGGCCCCACAAGTGGGCCCCTCTAATTTTTCTAATTTTTATTTGAAAATTAATTAATTAATTAAAAAATAATTAAAAAATAATTTTTAGTTAAAAAATAATATTAAAAAGGTGGGCCCCACAGAAAAAGTGGACCCCACAAGTGGGCCCCACAGAAAAAGTGGACCCCACAAGTGGGCCCCACTAATTTTTCTAATTTTGCTAATTTTTATTTGAAAAAATATTTAAAAAGTGGGGGCCACTAATTTTTCAAATTTTTAACCCTAAACCCTAAACTCTAAACCCGAACCCTAAACCTGAATAAATTTTTAATTGATTTCTTCGACGATCCAACCGTACGGATGTTAAAAGGTACTCATTCTAGTGTTGGGAAAAAATAATCAAAAAATATAAAAGTCCGATTATGCAGCATCTTTCCAGAAACGTTGGAATAGTTTTACTTTCAAGAACGGGACATGTGTGAGATTCACTGAATAATTTTTTCAATTGATTTCTTCGACGATCTAACCATACGGATGTTAATCGGCACTCATTCTAGTGTTGGGAAAAAATAATCAAAAAATATAAAAGTCCGGTTATGCCGCATCTTTCGAGAAACGTTGGAATAGTATTGTTTCCAAGAACGGGACATGTGTCAGATTCACTGAATAATTTTTTCAATTGATTTGTTGGACGATCCAACCGTACAGATGTTAATCGGTAGTCATTCTAGTGTTGGGAAAAAATAATGAAAAAATATAAAAGTCCGGTTATGCTGCATCTTTCCAGAAACGTTGGAATAGTACTACTTCCAAGAACGGGACATGTGTCAGATTCACTGAATAATTTTTTCAATTGATTTCTTCGACGATCCAACCGTACAGATGTTAATCGGTAGTCATTCTAGTGTTGGGAAAAAAATTATAAACAAAATATGAAGAGTCGGTTATGCTGCATCTTTACAGAAATGTTGTAACGGTTTGAATATTTTTTTAGAATTATAAAAATTAATGTTGTAATATTCGAATTTTCAAATAATATTCACTTTTATAAATTATTTGTAGTATATAGATATATTTTCAATTGTGTTGATTTTTTTAATATTATGTAATTGCATATGATGTTTATTTAATTTTAAATTTAAAAGTTTTAAAAAATATTTCACAGAAAATAGAAAAATGCAAGGGCGGCAACTTTCCCCCCAATCAAATAATTGGAAGTACATTTCCCCCTTAATCGAAAAAAGAAGAACACTTTCCCTCATTTTACAGAAAAACGAAAACCCTCATTTTCTCGCTCACACTTTCTCTCAGACTACTGCGGCTCCACTCTCACACTCTCTCTCGCTCCACACTCACCTTCTCAGGTAATTAGGGCTTCGATTACTTCATTAATTCATTAATTCGTTCGATTAGTTCGATTAATTGATTTTTAATTTTCAATTAGGGCTTCAATTGGGGGTTTAAATTAGGGGTTCGATCGGGGTTTCAGATAATTGATTGGGGTCGTGAAGCGAGTGGTACTGGTTTTGTCAGTTCCAAAAAAGGTTGTTAAGACAAATCTCACTCCCGTCGTTGGAAACCCTCTCCTATTGCTACCATGGTTTCCTCCAGTAAGATCAAATCCGTCGATTTTTATAGGTACTTATTATTTCTTTTTATTGTTTTAATACTTAATTCTCCGTTTCAATTACACTTATAGATTTCATAATTAATTTAATCTATTTATTAATTTATCACTTTGTCACTTTCGATTTATCTGTATCTCGATGTTTTTAGTTGTTTGTTATTTGATTATATCTGTTAGTTGTCCACATTTGTATTCAATTAATTCATTACTTGATTGTGATATGTGTGTTAGCTGTTAACATCATAATTAGAGTTATACTTGTATGTGAATTGGAGTGTTGGTTGATTTTACGATAAATACTAAAATGCTCGGGGTTTGTAAATGTATCGATTCGTATTGTGTTGTTATGCATTTTGTGTTTAAGTTATTGTTTCTGTATCGTATGATTGTGCATTTTGTGGTTAAATTATTGTTTGTTTTATTTGCAGAAAAATCCTGAGGGATTTGAATTATGTGTTCAAGCTGTTGGCTGCATAGAATTCTTTTAGCTCAATTAAATTGTTAGAGGTCTTTTTTTCTACCCTAGCGCCAGCTGTACTTGTGTACTCTGTGTTTACATGCATTTGCACATGAATTCATGACGGTCAAATTGACATTCCACCGCACTTTCCTTAGCCTGAATTAATAGACTTTAAGAAGTATTATCAGTTTCCACCGCAGTTTCCCCTGATCAGAAGCATTTCCTGTTGGACACTTTCACGTTTCAGCAAATTCATTGTGGAGGTATTATCGGTTCATTATTACATTGCTTTGGCAGTTGAACTTTTATCTCTGATATTGCATCTTAACGCTTCCTCGTATTTGTCAATAATGAACACCATTAGCATTTTTATATGGTTTTATCTAGTTCTTTCAGTTTATGAATTATTCCATGGACATGGATTATTTGTGACAACTTTCTCTGAAGATTTCAAATTGTTCTATAATTTTGTTTCAACATTCCTAATAATTTGGAAGTAGTCAATCTCATGTTTAAAGACCTGTTTCATTTCTACCATTAGAGTTCAGTCATTGCAAACATGCTTTGTTATTAATATAAACGAGATCACTTATTGAACTTTCATTGTAGGTACCTGCCCAAAATATATGGGCTGAATCTTATTCTGAGTCTATTGCAAGTACATGTTCTAATGTTACCAACCTACATGGGGAAAAGCGTCCAAGGGAAGATTGTGTGGACATGGATTTCCAAGTAATTTTCAGTAATCCAAATATATGCTTGTTCTAAATGGCCTCTCTTGGAACATTGTTTGTAGAAGAATTACCCCCCCTTGTTGCTGCTGTTTCTACACTTACACATAAATACTGATTACAAAGCTTTAAACATCTTAAAACATGCTAAACAAAGGTAATGTTTACAATATTACCTTAACTGCACAAGTCCTAGAATTGTGACCAGGTTGGTTGCATGTTTTACACACACAAGTTGACTTAGCAATGACTGGCACAGTCCCCTCCTCTGCAGCTTTTTTGATGGCATCATCTTTCTGGAAATAACAAAAAATGCAGAGGACTATTTAGTGTAACTAAACTTGTGATATTTTGTAAAAAAAATGCAAATGACTATTTACCTTCATTTCACAAGTCCTAGCATTGTGCCCTTTTGCTTTACAGTAGGTACAATTCACTACTGTGCCTATTTTGCTTAATTTGGTAGGATCATGAGGAATATCATTCGTTGTGTTCCTTTTCTTCTTAGGCCTTCCTGAAGGTGTCTTGACATTGGGAGGTGTTAACGGAGGAATTTGGTGATAATAAATTTCGGGGATTGCTGGAATAACGAATTGTGAAAATAGGGGGATTTTGGGATTTTGGATGTTTGGGGCTGGACTTGAAAGGTGTCTCGACTTGTTAGATGTGTCGGATCATATTCCAAGATGCATGTGTACCCTGTATTTATAGGGATCAAGCCAACGCAGTTCTGTTATAGGATTGTGTTTTTAATCCCTGTGATTATTATTGATGTATTGGGAATTAGTTGATTTTATCTTTTTAGATTTGGATTGGGATACCTTCCTGATTTGAAGGATATCGTTTAAAGATATTTTTTATAATTAATTGGAGATATTTCCTCGTTTTAGAGAGAGAAAATATTTAACTTAGGAATTAAGTTAATTATTAATAGATTCATATTGGGAAATTAGGGAGATATTTGAGGCAACCGAAAATATGGCGTAACAGGAGGCAAAGGCCTTGGCTCGGTTGCTATTTACCAAAATTCTGGGCCTACAATGGGCTCCAAGGGGGTTAAATGGCGTTTTGGTCACTCAACTCACTATAAACTTTCAATTGGGTCATCGAACTCAAAAAGCTTTCAGTCACATCATTGTACTCTTAAAAATTTTTCATTCAGGTCACTGGTCGTTACACTCCGTTAAAAATTAGACGGAAAGCTGACTAAGCTTTGTGATTTAGCTTGAATAAATCCACCATGGCTTGTACAGTCAGCTGAAGTGGCGTTTTGGTCACTCAACTGACTAGAAACTTGCAATTGGGTCATCAAACTGAGTAAACTTTCATTCAGGTCACTGACGATTACATCCGTTAAAAATTGAAAAGAAATCGGACTAAGAGTTTTCCTGCAACAACGTTAAGGGCTCTTCTACAACAAATGCACACACATTATCATTAAGGGTTATATTTTATCAAATTGGATTTTTTTTTTAAATTCAAAATAGAAAATACACATTCAATTAATATACTTATAAATCGATACATACGAACAAATATTTTAAAGATATCATATTTTTTTTCAATCCAAAGTGTAATTTTTTCAATTTGTAATTTTTTCGGATGATTAGAATTTAATTTAATTTAAAATTGAACATACCCATTCAATTTATATGCTTTTAAATCGATACATGTGAACAATGTTTTTAAGATATCACATCTTTTCAATACAAAGTGTAATTTTTTTCAATTTATAATTTTTTTTGGATGATTAGAATTTAATTTAATTTAAAATTGAACATACCCGTTCAATTTATATGCTTGTAAATCGATACATGTGAACAATTGTTTTTTAAGATATCACTTCTTTCAATCCAAAGTGTAATTTTTTTTAATTTGTAATTTTTTTCGGATGCTTAGAATTTAATTTAATTTAAAATTGAACATACCCATTCAATTTATATGCTTGTAAATCAATACATGTGAATAATCTTTTTTTAAGATATCACGTCTTTTCAATCCAAAGTGTAATTTAATTTTAAAGTGAAACCATTAATCTTTAGGTCAGTGACCTGAATGACAGTTTCTTGAGTTTGATGACCCGATTGCAAGTTTGTAGTCAGTTGAGTGACCAAAACGCAGCTTCAACCGACTGTGCATGCCACGGTGGATTTATTCAAGCCAACTCACCAAACTTAGTCAGCTTTCCGTCTAATTTTTAACGGAGTGTAACGGCCAGTGACCTTAATAAAAAATTTTAAGAGTAGAATGATGTGACTGAAAGCTTTTTGGGTTCGATGACCCAATTGAAAGTTTATAATGAGTTGAATGACCAAAATGCCATTTAACCCGGCTCCAATGTGCAACTGTACAGCTGTTTTAGAAATAAACATAATATACATAAGATAGCAACTACTAGCATAAATACCTTCATGTATAGTTCCTTGGAATAGCAATTATGTATATAATTCTCCCATGGTTCATTCCTAACAGCTATGCGCACAAGCATGATATCAAGGAATTCCACTTAGGTCCCATTTCCTACAAGTACAACTTTTCTTGAACAAATCAACATACTGTAAATATGTTGTGCCTCCATACCAGGCAATTACACAATTACCAACATACTGTATTGCCCTAATTTTTCCACATACAAACAACATATTATTGAAATGAATATATGAAAAACACTAGGTCATGAATTAATGAAAAATACTTACTTGTTCAGTTTTTTAAGTGCACTATGGCATATTACAGTGCCCCCAACTGCCAATTTATCTCTTCTGACTTGAATCCTTTTCATGACAGATTTGTGCAATTCCCTAAACATGGTTATGATCGGCAAGTCCCTAAATTTTCTTATGATACTATTGAACACTTCACAGTGATTGTTTACAAACATATCACTGTGAACATGTGTCCTAAAAGCAGCTCTTGTCCATTGTGTCTTTGGATTTGCAGAAACCCACTCATGGCATTTAGGTGCAATCTAAATAAACATACAATACATGAGCTAAAGGCATTTAAATAGATAAGACATGACATGACTGATAACATGAATATATGTACCTCCTTCATTTTGTTCATGTGTAAATTTAACTCCCAATCAGTACTAGATCTTGCTGCTTTCCAGATAAGGTGTCTCAATGCAATTCCCTTGAATTCCTTGTGCATGTTCTAATACAAATGCATAACACAGAATCGGTGTTCTGCATTTGGTACAACATCTTCCAGTGCATTTATCAGTCCTTACATGCTATCAACAAACAAATTAGTATCATACAAGGCATATTTAATAGACAGTCTATTTAATATTGCAAAGTACAAGATCAAATCCACACACCTTCTGTCTATCAGATATAAAGGTCCATTATGCATCATTTTGGATCTTCAAATCTTGGCTCAGAAGCTCCAAGAACCACTTCTAGGAATCAGTGGGTTCAGATTCCACAATTGCCCAAGCAATTGGGTACATGCCATCATTGACATCTACTCCAACTGTTGCTAGTAGTTGTCCACCAAAGTGGCCTTTAAGATAGCAACCATCTAGCCCAACCAAATGTCTGAAGAACTGGATAAAAGCATTCTTCAAGGGCCCCAAACATATATACATTCTCATAAACCTCCCACTCTCAGTCCCTGGCTTTGGATCTTCACATAAAATCTTAACAGTGCTTTCAAGGAATGCCCTCTTCAACTCATAAGCATAGTCCCATACTTGAGCAAATTGTGCTCTGTGAGTGCCATTTATCTTCAACAATGCTCTTGTTTTGGCTCAATACACATTATGTTTTGAGACCTCACATTTCAGATCATGAAAAATCTTCGTATGAAGTGCACCAATGGGCCATGTAGGGTTCATTCTGATTTCCTTCTCATAATGTTTAGCAAGCCACACTGAGTTAATTTTCTTCTGGTGGAATGTAGGCATGCATTTATGCTTACTCACTATAGACCTGATTTGATAAGTATGAGTCTTATTAAATGGAGAAGCATACACACTCCATTTACAAGGTTTCTTACATACATACTTAACCTTCCTCCCATAATTTAGAACAAGTTCAACTGGCCTCCTTTCTAAGATTGCATGATTCCTTTCTAAGAGTGTGTCAGGATAACGGTGATTGTACCTCATTTATTTCCTTAACATCACATCCATTCTATGGAATAGGATCTCAAATTTATAATGACCATCTATCTATATTTGCATTAATAAGTCTGTGTATGCAAACTCTCATAATTCCGTCATGTTTCGTTTCTCATTATGCTAATTTGCATTTCTGACAATTTTATTTTAGGCATCAGATCAAGACTTTCAGGGTTCTACTAGTGCAAAAAAGATGGTAAAAAGCTATGTTCTCCATGATTACATTTACTTTTTTATATTGTGGAGATGCTCTGTATATCAACTATGGACGTGCTGTATTTTATGTCAAAGGTAACATTTGCGGATGAAATGGGTGACAACGTTAGCGATTGACGTGTCAACACATTCGGATTAGATGTTTCTTACTTCTTTGGACTGTAACTGTTAAACTTATATTTAGTCTGATATATTTTCTTCTGTTAGGAAGGACCAATATGTTTATGTAAAGAGAACGAAGATTATAACTCTATGTATAATTATACTAAATCTTTTTAGTAATTGGAGGTTGCAGGTAATTTTTTTTATTAATTGGAGGTTGTAGGTTTATCATTTATATCGTAATAGAAGATACAACAGAAGCAGTGTGTCAACATACTCAATCTATCTGCAATTCTATTATAAATTCCTAATGGATTATTGTTAAAGTTGATTTAAAATAGTAATGTTTGTTACAGTAATTGCTTATCCGAATGACATGATCCTTTATGCAGAAGAACTAAAACTGGAAAATGTAGAGTTGATTCTTGAAGATTTTGACTACCTTCAGTTGCCATGCGCTCTTAAAGAAGGTAATATGTTAGTATCTACAAGTTCGCCTAGAACAATAGTAATTTATTGCTAATGTAACCAATAAAAGAATAGCCAAGTCTCTTGAACTGTACAATTAGCAACCAAGTCAATGCTAGCATCAGTGGTTTTGTTATCTGATAATTATAGAATAAACAATTCTTATTGAGTTATACTATTTCCTTTCTGTAGATCTATTTTCTCTTTAGTTTTTTATTTAATGTTTTTTGTAATTTCTGCACTATTACCCTTTTGTAGAGCTATTTTCTCTTTTGTTTGTTTTCTATTGTTTTTTGTAGTTTCTGTGAATCTACTGGTGTTTACTTTTAACTTTTCTGATGTTTCTCTGTTTAGGTTTATTTCTTTGTATTTTTATTTCTATTGAGGGAGTTTCAAACATTTGTTGAGCTTTTCTAAAAATGTAATGTATTTTTCTTAGTCATTGAGATCAATTCCGATACAAGTGTGGCTGAAGCTGTGAAGATAATGGCCCAACACAACATACTTAGTGTTCCAGTTGTGGATGTTCATGCACCAGAGGATGCTACTTGGATTGTTAGATATCTTGGCATCATAGAATATGCTGGTATTGTTGTATGGATTCTGCATCAGGTTTGTATGCTACATTATTGAAAAGAGTATCAGAGCGTATACATTTCTATCTACGAAAACATGTTTATCAGTATCTTGGCAAAGATCTAACTTAAGATAATTCAAGTTTACATCATGTTTTCCTTTTGCTGATCACAGAGAAACAAACTTAAATTAAATGACTATTAATATAATTTATGGGAGATAATTTCATTATGGAGGGAAATTATTCTGATATTTCATGTTTAACTAGTTATTCCTGGCTGTTATCCTGAAGCAAGAGTCCTATCTTTTAAAACAGAGGAATTTCAGAAACAATATTATATCTTTTAGTTTATTACTAGAAAAAGCAAGCTGACATGAGTTTCATTTTCAATCTTTTGTAGTAAGAAAAGAAGGATGGATCAGAAAACACAGATTTTATAGCTGAATCTGAAGAACTTATGAGCCGTGTTGTTGCAAGAGCAACTTCTAGAATGTCTTCTCCGAGATTTAAAGGGGCGAACCCTTTTGATGAATCTGGACATTGGAGACTATTGTGCTACAGTGTTAATCGAGAATGATGAAAATGGAACCTATTGACTGTAGGGACTTCCAGTTAGTTGATTCTCTATTTACAATCAATAGTAGCATGAACAGGGGGTAGTTTAATTATTATGAAGTTGGGTTTTAATACTTTGGTTATCTTTTGTTTCTTGGTTCTTTGTAGTATGTTTTCTTGGATAATATTATGGTGGAGTGGTGTAGTTGTGTAGTGAGAATGTGTGGAGTTGGAATATATTTTGGTTAGGTGTTGGATGATTGGTGGAGTTGTATTCATCAGGGACACATTTTGCACTTTGAATTGGTTTATTTTGTAAATGGATTGATTATGTACCAACCAGGTCTTGCAATTTTTTGAATTTAAGTGTTGCAGTTGCTATTATCACTAATGTTGTAATATTCCATTTTCTGTTACCTTAGTACATAGAATTAGTGTTACATTAGCTATTTATAACAATATCTAGTGTTTCATTAGCTAAAGATTTAGTGTTGCAATAGAATCTGGGGTCCACCAATGACGTGGCACTAGTGATGACGTGGCACAGTGGGACCCACACAAGTGACGTGGCACAGTGGGACCCACAGGTGACGTGGCACAGTGGGACCCACAAGTGATGTGGCAATATTGTGGGCCCCACTGGTGATGTGGCAGTAATGTGGGCCCCACAAGTGACGTGTCAATATTGTGGGCCCCAGGGTGACGTGGCAATATTTTGGGCCCCACTCGTGACAATATTGTGGGCCCCACTGGTGACGTGGCAGTTCTGTGGGCCCCACAGGTGACGTGGCATTTTATCACCTGGTTAGGCTGAGGTAACACGGTTCTTGTGTTGCATTTGTTTGAGTTAGTGTTACTCTATGGGCCTAATGTAATACTTTGCCCTGTGTTACCATTGAGAAGGAAAGCGTTGCATTTGATGTCAAAGGTAACATTGGCGGATGAAATGGTAAAAGTGCGTTACCTTAGGCCTGATGCAACATAAATCGTGTCTAAGGTAACAGTAGGTGTGTGTTGCATCCAGCCATCTATGGCGTAGTGTGAGGAACAGCAGATTAAGAATGATGTTGTTAATAGAGCTGCTAGGATGTACCCCAAGGATCCCAAGGACTACACAGCTGATGAAAAAGATGATGCTTCCCTGGATGCCTGTTTATAGTTGATTCTGGTTGATTGTCTTGATCCTATCATGCATAATCATGTTCTAAACTGTGTTTCTGCCAAACACATTTGGGACACAAGTGAGATAATCAATGAGGGGACAGAGGAAGTCAGAGAGAATAAGATGGAAATTCTCACCTCTTCATATGAACATTTCAGATCAAACCCTGGTGAAGGTATCTCTGAGGTTTTTGAGAGATACAACAAATTGATAAATGATCTGAATCTCCATGGAAAGCATTTTATACTATCAAGGAGATTAACAAGAAGTTCCTCCTAACACTTCCATCTCATTTGGAGCACATAATATCTGCAATTAGAGAAACAAGAGATCTTGGAGAGATTTCTTTGGAAAGATTCTATGATGTTCTGAAGACCTATGAGCTAGAACAGATACAACAGAAGGAGATATATGGAACAGGGAAGATAGTTAGTACTACTACTGCACTGGTAGCAGAAGTCCCACAACAGCTGGAAGTGAATGTTGTTCAACTTTCCAATTCTGACTCAGATGTTACTGTAGTTGAATATGGCTTAACATGTACAAGTCAATCTGGTGGTGACTTCTATTCTATGGAAGAACTTGAACAGCTGGAGGATGAGTCGATGGCAATGATAGTGAAGAATTTTGGGAACTTCAGGTTCAGAAGGAACCCTAATCTTAAGTTCAAGCCCAGGTTTCAGAGAGGTGGTTCTTCTTCTTCAAATAGCACAATGGGTGGCTATAAAACTGGAACCGTGGACAGAAGCACAATCAGGTGCTACAATTGTAATGAGTTGGGTCACTTTGCTACAGAATGCAGAAAGCCAAAGCAAGTGAGAAGGAACTCATATGATTCTAGTAAGAAGAACAAGATTGGTAAAGCTTATGTTACCGAGAGGGAAAGAGTTGGGATGATACAGATAGTGATGAAGAAGCTGATGAAGTTGGTAATCTAGCTTTAATGGCTAATGAAGGCAGTACTTCATCATTTATGTCAAAGGTAAAGTTTACTGATTCTGAAATGATATATCATCTTAGTAGTACTGTATCTTGTGCACGTAGTGAAAATGATAGAATAATTCTTTTGAACACAACTCTTGAAAAGGAGGTAAAATAATTAAGACTTGTGCATGTTAATCAGGATGAACTCACTAGGAAGATAACATTTATTGAGAATAGGGTTAATTGTTATATTCAATTGGAAACCATTCTTAAGGATCAGATCACTGAACTTAAAACCAAGGTTAATGCTTACTATAATTCTTGTAAGACTGCTAAAGAGATCTTCAATAAACAAGTTATTGGTCATACCCTAGTATGACTATAATGAGTCTATTGGAGAATTAAGCATAAACACCCCTAATAGAGTTAGTGCTGAAGAAAGGGTGTACCACATATGTGCTTAAGGGTATTGATAAACCTTTCTTTAGAGAATCCTTGGCAGAACCTCTGAATGAATATTCCATCATTATTCAAGAGGAGATGCATGTTGAGGATCTTGTTTTTGAACTTTCTCAGTCCAATAAGTGTATGTCTGATAATAAAGTCAAAGTTGTTTCAGGAACGAAGACTAAGTCAGACATTCATAAAGTGGATCAAAACAACTGTAGACTAACATTCCTGCTATTAATCTGTCTCATAAAGCATGTGGTGTGATGAATTGCATGTCTTGTGCATTTAATGTTATGTATGCTTATTTTAATAGTAAGCATGTATCTGAAGATAAGACTGCTCCACGTCAACATGTTAATAATAAGAAGCATGTTAGAGCTAAGACTGCTAGTCCTCCCAAGACTAGAGTGGATTCATTTATCCCTAAGCCTACTCAGAAATGTGTTAAGGCTGGCTATAAATGGAAGCGCTCTTTTGTTAAAGAGGTTGAAGTAGTTATAGTTAAAATTGTTGTTTTGCCTGACAAAGGCCAGTTCTTTAAATATGCCGGACCCAATCAAGTTTGGGTTCCGAGGATGGACTAATCAGTTTGATATTGCAGGGTGTGGTACAAGTAAACCGAGTTGTGTGGATTCTGGACAGTGGATGTTCAAGGCATATGTGTTTGGAATCTGGAAATGTTATCATTCAAGATGTATCCATTGTGGAAGGTCTGAAGTACAATCTTCTCAGCATCAGTCAATTCTGTGACAGAGGATATGTTGTTTCCTTTGAGAAAGAGAAGTGTCAGATCCTTCATAAGAAGAATGGAAAGCCTGCTCTTCAAGGAGTAAGGAAAGGTGACTTGTTCATAGCTGATCTGTACTCTGGATCCAAAGATGAAGTTAATTATTTTTATGCCAAAGCTTCATCAGATGAAAGTTGTCTATGGCACAAGAAGATGTCTCACTTGAACTTCAAGACAATGAACTCCCTAGTCAAGAGGGAATTGGTGAGAGGTCTGCCTCAAATGGAATTTACACAAGAAGGACTATGTGAGGCATGTCAGAAAGGAAAGTCAAAGAAAGCTTCTCACAAGGGCACTGACACATCTTCAATAACTGAACCACTTCAGCTATTGCACATGGATTTGTTTGGTCCAGTTAATGTGATGTCCATGTCAAAGAAACAATATGCACTTGTGATTGTTGATGACTATTCCAAATATACTTGGGTTTTATTCCTACATTCCAAGGATGAGACCCCACAAATGGTGATTGATCATGTGAAGTTGATTGAGCTGGATTCTAGATTCCCTGTTAGAGCTATAAGGTCAGATAATGGAACTGAATTCAAAAATGTAGTCCTAAATGACTTTTGTGCAGATAAAGGAATAACAAGACAATATTCAGCCCCTCGAACTCCTCAACAGAATGGAGTGGTAGAAAGGAAGAATCGTACATTGATTGAAGCCGCAAGGACTATGTTAAGTGAATCAAGACTTCCAATGTATTTCTGGGCTGAAGCTGTGAATACTGCTTGTTATACTCAGAATCGAACATTAATGAACAAGGACTTAATAAAGACTCCTTATGAGATCATGAACAACAAGAAACCAACTCTCAAATAATTTCATGTATTTGGTACTAAATGCTTTGTGCTTAAGGATGAAAATGTTAAACGTGGCAAGTTTGAGGCCAAGGCACAAGAAGCTATTTTTGTTGGTTAATCCAGAAGATCTTTCAGGGTGTACTTGATTGACAGTCACCAAGTCAAAGAAAGTGTCAATGTTACATTTGATGACACTAAGCTCCCTAGTATCCAAACAGAAGATTCATCTGAAGAACTGTGGTTTGATAACCTGCCAGACTCAGAATCAGATGATGAAGCTCCACCTGAGATTGTTGCTGGTAATGAAAATAATAATGATGATAATGATCCTGGTGGTGGTGGTGGAAACATTGGTAACAATGGAGATACCACCAACACTGGAGAAGAATCATCAAGGCAATCAAGCAACAACTCAGGGGGAGGAAATGAAGGGTGAACTAGTCATTCAAAACACCAAAATGAATTTCAAGGCGAATCATCAAGATCAAATCTTCCAAGATAGATTGTGTGGAATAGAGCTCATCCTTTTGAGCTGATCATTGGTGATCCAGGTGTTGGAGTTAGAACTAGGAGTGCTACTCAGAATGAATGTCATTATTCAGGGTTTCTGTATGAGATGGAACCAAAGAAGACCGAGGAAGCTCTGAGTGATCCTGATTGGGTGATTGCAATGCAAGATGAACTCAATCAATTTGAATAACAGAAAGTCTGGAAGCTGGTACCCAGACCAAAGAACAGAAAAGTAGTTGGTACAAGATGGGTATTCAGGAACAAGCTAGATGAGGATGGCATAGTAACAAGGAATAAAGCAAGACTGGTTGCTCAAGGGTATTCACAAGCTGAAGGCATTGATTATGATGAAACCTATGCACCAGTGGCTTGGCTTGAGGCCATCAGGATGTTCTTAGCATTTGCAGCTTACTCCAATTTTAAAGTCTATCAAATGGATGTTAAGAGTGCATTCCTGAATGGTGAGCTGGATGAAGAAGTGTATGTAGAACAGCCTCTGGCTTTGAAAATCAGAAGTTGCTGGACTTTGTGTACTTTCTCTTCAAGGCTATCTATGGTCTCAAACAAGCCCCAAGAAACTGGTATGACACTCTCTCTGGTTTTCTTTTAGAAAATGGGTTTTTAAGAGGTATCATAGACAAAACTCTTTTTTCTAAGAAACACAAAATTGATATGATTTTAGTCCAAGTCTATGTGGATGACATCATATTTGGGTCTACTAATGATGATCTCTGTAAGAGATTTGCTAAGCTAATGCAGAGTAAGTTTGAGATGAGTTTGATGGGTGAGCTGAAGTTCTTTCTTGGATTACAAGTAAATCAAAGGTCAGGCGGTATATTTATTTGGCAATCCAAGTATCTTAAAGAACTCCTCAAGAAATATCACATGGAGGATTCAACATCAGCAAGGGCTCCATCATCTACAGCTGTCAAACTTGGAGCTTGTGACAATTCTATCAAGGTAGGTATTACAAGCTACAGAGGTACGACTGGCTCATTACTCTATCTTACTGCAAGTAGACCTGATATTATGCATGCTACATGCTTATGTGCAAGGTTCCAAGCGGATCCTAGAGATTTACATCTCGCTGCTGTTAACAGAATCTTGAGATATCTTAAGGGTACACCTAATTTAGGTATCTGGTACCCTAAAGATTCTGGTTTTAATCTTGTTGGATATACAGATTCTGATTATGCACGTAGTTTTGTGGATAGAAAGAGTACCTCTGGGAGTTATCAATTCCTAGGAGGTAGATTGATTTCTTGGTATAACAAGAAACAACAAACAATTTCTAATTCAACAGCATAAGCTGAATATATTGCTGCTGGAAACTGCTTTGCTCAGATCTTATGGATACGGAATGAATTGAAGGACTATGGCTTTGTATTAAACAAAATTCCTATTTTATGTGATAATACAAGTGCCATAGCAATCTCCAACAACCCTGTTCAGCATTCGAGAACCAAGCACATTGACATCATGTATCATTTTATCACAGAGCATGTCATGAATGGTACTGTGGAGTTACACTTTGTACTGATAATTGTTTAATGTTTGTTCTTGGTTAGAATTCAATTGTTATGCGCAGTACATTTTCTGAAATTCACTTGTATTTTAGTTGATCGAAACATTTTCTTAGTTGCTGTATTAATTACTGATCTTAAATGCCATATTGTTATATAGTTTGTTAAATTTTCTAGGTTAAGTATTTTTTAATAGTTTATTTGCTCTAAAAATATATTTCTCAGATTTTTCTATTGAGAGATTTATTTTTACTGCAAATTCATGAATTTAGAAATATTTAAATAATTGTTCAAACTATTTATATATTTTTTCCTGTATTTTTAGAATTTTTCCTTGCATTTTTCTGATTTTAGCTTAATTTTCTGCTATTTTTTTTCAGTTTCTGCTTGTTTTTATTTGATTTTCTAACAGTTTTATTAATTTTTATTTCTAAAAAGACTACCGGAAAGACTATTCAATAGTCTTACCGATAGTATCTTTGAAATAGTAATTTAGTTTAGTTGTTTTTCTTTTATTTCTTTTGTTAATTAGACTTTAAACTGTTATTAATATTAGTCTTTCTAGTTTTAAATCAGAAAGACTCGGTAGGACTATTCTGGATAGTCTTACTGATAGTTTTTTGAATTTTTATTAATTGTTTTAACAGTTAAAAACTACCGGTAAGACTATCTCTGATAGTCTTCCCGATAGTCTTTCCCAGTTTTCTATAATTACCTCCCTTAGTTTTACTCATTATTCACTAAGTCTTTCTAGTTTTTACTTAGCTTTTCTTTCTCCCTTGGTTCTTTTAATCTTTTTTCTAAAAGAAGTGCTGCTATTTTTTTCTGATTAAATATTTTCAAGCATTTCTTTTGTGATTTTAACTAAACCAAATTTTTGTCATAAATCTTGATTTGAATTTTGTGGATTATTTTTTTTCAATACTTAAAATACTTAAAATTCTTATTAATTTTTATTAATTATTTGTTTGTTCAATATGAACTTTGAAATTGTCAAAAATAATTTTTTAGGTTATATTGATCCTCTAAAATGTTCCGTTGAACGTTTTAGGCCTTGGATTCGGTTTTTAAATGAGCATTCCATTATTAGTCATGCTATCACTATGAATGTTCTTTTAAAACATGAACCCTTGAGGATTTTGTGTGCTACTGCTATCGTGTCCACTGACTTATCTTCTTCTTTCACTCTTTGTCGGTGACACACTCTATACACTCAACATAGATATCCTTTGTGATGCTCTACATCTTCCCAGAGATAACTTTGTAAATCTACCTTCTGAAGCGAACCTTCAATTTTTCACAAACATCAATTATCAAGGTCCGGTAGATTTGGTAAATTTATCCAAGAGCAATCTAGTTAGTGAGTGGGACTTATTCTTTGACACTTTGGCTAAAGTCTTGAGCAACTGCACCAAAACCAATTTTCACAATATTCCTTCTCTTCTTCAAAATATTGGTTTTGCAGTTGCTAATAATCTTCGTATCAATTTTGGCAATCTCATCTGGAATCATTTGGCACGAAGAGTTCTAGTGGCCAAGAGTGATCATTCTAGTGGAAGGAAAGTAAAATGTTTTTATCCTCGCTTTCTCACTCTAATGATCAACCATGTTCTCACTGATGAACACAAACAGCTGTTTAGTCTTGGTATGTCTGAAAATTGTCAGACTACTCATGTCAAATTCTTCCAAAGACTAAACACCACCTTCAAATATCTCTCAGTCCCTGTGGTCATTACACCTTTTATGACCCAGTTTATTCAACTTCCTACTTTTGGATTGCCAGTTCCTGAGCAACAACCTCCAGTGGATCAATCCACCCATGCTGGAACTATAGATGCAACTCCTATACAAGTAGTATTTCCTAACCCTGGCTCTTCATCTCTTAATGTTATTGAAACCCAAGAGGTTCATAGGGCTAACCATGAGTTTGTAGAACCACAAACTCTATCCCAGGTCATAGAGCCAAACACCGAGTCAACTCCAATAACCACTGAACTTGAACTCAATGTATATAGTGGAGAAGATTCAATAAGAGAACCCACAGCTCTGTCTCCACCACTCAAAAAGAGAATAACATACAGGGAGACAACTGTTAACCCATCTGTATCCTCCCAACAGGATATGGACTTTGATATGGCCAATGAACAGTATCTAGAAACACTCTCTCAACAGGGCAAATCTATTGAACAAAGCCATAGGGCCATGGAAATCTTTACTGAGTCTAGCACACTCCCATTACTCATAATGGGAGAACACATCCAAATAGATGATACTCAGGACACCTTGTCAGGAGAGCACATAGGTTTTGATACAGTGCCTACCATAGTTACGGTAGAAGTGCCTTCACAGGCATCTGAGGGAAAATCTGATTCTTTGCCAACTCAAATAGAATCATTTTCTCCCCTCCCAGAGGGAACATCTCTGGCTCCCTTAAGGGATTTTCCACTCGCAGTTTATACTGGAGAAAGTGGAAGGCAACCTAGTGAATCCAACACTGAAGCAATTTAGTTTCAAAATCAAGATGACTTCTTGGATTTCACTAGGGATTGGGAATTGCGAACTCCCATTGCACCACCACTGACCTCTCTAGAAGAGGCTATGGTGATTTTTCCTGTAGGTACTTCAAATCAGAACTTGGAAAGACAGCTTGTTGTGAGAACTGAGAGTCAAACACAGAGTGATACACAAGCACGTGAGGTGAGTGAAACACCACTGAGAGCAATTGAGGTGAGTGCACACACTAACACAAACACTGCTTTGTTGTTAGCTCAAATAGCTAGTCTTCAGAAACAACTCATGGAAACCCAGGCTGAAAAAGATCTTCTTAAGGCACAAGTGGTTGAACTGTCTTCTTCTTCCACCTCTGTAACTAATTAGCTGGGTACTGTCAAGGATGATTTCGAAGGTTTAAAGGTTTCTCTACTCCCAAAGCTAAATGCCATCCAACAGTCTCAAGTACTTGCGGCTTCAGACATCTCTGATCTTACAACGTCAAATGCTCAGATATCAGAGAGTGTCAAGGAGATTGCTTCTATTTCTGCCAAGGAGGACTTTATTCTACAAACAGCTGATGAAAATCAAACGTTTAATAAAGAAAGGATGTCGAGGATAGAAGGAGGAATGGAGCATCTTAATGAAGGAATGAAGCACTTGTATAATATGATCAAGAATTCACATCAACCCAATGCTGAACATAAGAAATTCTTTGAGGGTGATGATGATGATGATGATGATAAGGATGATCAAGGAGGAGATGGAGGTGATGAAGGAGCTATAAGGGGAAGAAGTGAGGTTAATCCTGCTGCTACACAAGTTAAATCTGTAGAGGATTCCTCAACTAAGGGGAGAATGTGAAGAAACATGGAGGAGGAGGAGATCAGGCTGGAAGTCAAGTTGGAGGTTCAGGTAAGGACAAAGGAAAACAGAAGTTAACTTTTTCTAATGCTGACTATTATCAAGGTGAATAGGGAGATTTTGACTATGTTGAATCTGAAGAAGCCCCTAAAGATATCTTTGGTGATGTGGAGGTTGAAGAAGAAGCTGATTATGCTGACTGGGAAAATGAACTTAATGTTGATCCTGCCTTTGAAGCTGAACTGGTGAGACAAAAAGATGATCTTAAAAGAAGAGATGAGGAGAATGCAAAAGTATCTGACATCATTTCTAAGAATCTTGTTATCCAAAAGGCTGAACATCAAGAAAAACAACGGCTTCACAATCTGAAGGTCAAGGACAGAAAATTGAATGTGAGGTTGAAGCTTAGAGAAGAATGGGACAAGTCTAGAGAGATGTTTGCACATCAGGAAGGAACTAACAATGATGGAAAGTTTCTTGGTATGCTAGAAAGATACAAGAAGGTCAATCTAGACAACACTGTATATATGAAAGCTCTTCATGCAAAGATTTCAAAGATCACAACTGGATTTGACAGAGTTAGAGATGAGATGAAGATCTACATCTACACACATAATGAGGGAACTTTCTTAGTGTCTCTCAATCTTATTGAAAGTAGAACTCTCTCTGAACTATGGGTCTTCATGTGCAAAGTGAAAAGAAATTCTCCATTGGCTGAGCTGCTGCATGACCAGCTTAGAGACTTTGCAATGAAAGCTAGTCCTCAAGTGGTGGAAGTGCCTTATGAAGTTAAATTCTATAAAGGAAGGACACTTCAGACTTGTGGTGTGGATCCAATCTCTTTGAAAGATTTTCCTGCCAAGCATCTTGTCTACCTGGAGAACATGTTAAGAACTTCAGGATTTGCTACACAAGAGAAGACAGAATTTGCTGATTTGATTCAAGACTATTGCATAGCCAATATTCCAAGATATCATTAATTGAAGAATAGGCTGAAGAAAGTCACAACTCAACCTGTCAGACGACCTAGTGGCATTACTTCTGAATCTGATCGTGTCCTGGACAAGGATTTGCTTGAAGCACTAGAAGAAGGAGAGATGATGGATGAAGACAATTGAAGAAGCTCTGTTTTGTAAATGTTAAATGTTTAGAGCTTAGGTATATCAAGATAGGATAAATGTATTCATATGTTCAGTCTAGAGGAACATCTATCTTGTACTCACCTTTAATGTTTGAATCTGGATAATGTTTAATGAAATCCAAAACTTTGTGTTATTATTTACTTAGTTTTTAAAGTCTTATTTCTACTTGTTTAGTTAGTTGAGTTATCCTCTAGGTATTTGCTTGTTATTCTCTAACAAACAAATAGGGGGAGATTGAAAGGCATATGTATAAGCCTATTTGTTTACATCGAGGATATAACTCAACATTAAACAAGTCTATAATAAGTAAGTAATAATTCAAATTGTCACAGGAATCTCAGAAGATCATAACAGTCAAAAGAATGAAGATAAAAGTCATCTACAGACTTGAACTAATTCTACATTGAAAGAAGTTCGTTAATTTGATCAAGCCTCAGTGAAGTTTACAAGAAAGTGGATTTATTAAAGTGATAGAGATTTCAGGAGTGTGACAGCAAAGGTACAGGTTACAGTGGTTAATTGAAGGGATTTAAAGAGAAGAGAATCACAGCTTCAAAGTTAGAAATGAAGAACATACATTGAAGTTAGTCGCTCATGAACCAGACAGTACATCGAGTGTCAACAACAGTCAGTGAAAGTTCGTCATTAATTAAAGTGGTTCTCAGGACTATTTCTTTATTTAAGAAATTAGTTTTTATTCTCCTTTAATTATCTATCTTATTTAATTAATTTAACTAATAAATTAATTCTTCTAAACTTCTAAAATCAGAAAGATTAAAAGTAAAGCCAGTAAGACTATCCATGATAGTCTTACCGAAAGTCTTACTGGTTTAAACAAGTTTTTAGAAATTATTAATAATATTATCTAAGTCTTATCGAAAGTCTTTTTGGCTTTAGGATAGTCTTTTTAATATTAGAAATAGTATTTCTGAAATTATAATAGTCTTTCTGATTATTAAAGATAGTCTTACTACTTTAATTTGATAGTCTTTCTGCTTTATAGAATGTTACACGTGCAGATTAATCTATGTCAAGTGGATTAATATACAAAACAGAATCAAGACATAAGATTAGATAATGATCAAAACATAACATCTTTTACACTTTCTGTCAAGAAAAAAGCTTACTGCCGTGGACATTTTTCAAGAACAAGAAAACATTTCTAAAGTCTAATGTTACATTCAAACCATTAGAAATCATTTTCTTGTATTGTATTGACTATCTAGCGGATCTTTATCCCTAGAACGAATCTCGAACTATCATTTATCGTTAGATCTTTTTATTACAAAAATAGATAAATTCATGTCGAATTTATTCTAGATTTGTTTTAATTAGTTTGAGATTTAATCTTGTAATCAGTACCAAAATTTGTAACACCTTCCAAGTTTAATATAAGTTATATTTAACTTGAATTCTGTTTCATTTAATTCCGTACCAATTTGTCTTGAACTGTTTTATTCATAAACGGACAAATTCGATAAAACGGTATAGTTTGTATTCAACCCCTCCTTCTACAAACTTATCGGGACCTAACAAAAGACATGTTTGATAATTTCATCAACTGTACCACTTCTAAAGAGGTATGAGATACAATTCAAACATTATGTGAAGGCACATAGCAAGTTAGGGAAAACAAGATACAACTTCTCATACAACAATATGAACACTTTCATTTCAAAAGTGGTAAATCTCTGAATGATACTTTTAGTAGATTTTAGAAGCTATTAAATGGCTTGAAGTTGTATGGAAGGGTGTATTAAACTAAAGACTCAAATCTTAAATTTCTGAGACCAATGCCCAATGAGTGGAAGCCTATGACTGTTTGCCTGAGAAATACTCAAGAGTACAAGAGTTTCATTCTTAAAAGGCTTTATGAAACTTTAAAGACTTATGAGTTGGAAATGGAGCAAGATGAAGAGATTGAGAAGGGTCAAAAGAAAGGTGGATCCGTAGCACTTGTGGCTCGTACAGAACAACATGAGGATGTGAAAGAAGAAACCGCTAAAACTACACCAACCATAAATGCTTGTGAAGGTAGAACTAAATCAAGCAAGGGAAAAGGCAAGCCGATTGATGAAGATGTCACTTCAAATCAGGATGAGATGGATGAGTTAGATGAACATCTAGCTTTTCTATAAAGGAAATTCTCAAAGCTCAAATTCAAGAAGAATCACGAGGCCCCCTAGACCATTCAAGAAAGACTTTCAACCAAACATAACCTTTGTTGAAAGATCAAAGTTTAAATGTTTTAACTGTGGAATGGGTGGTCACTTAGAAATGAGTGCAGAAAGCCCAAGATTGAGAAGAAGGACAAAAAAGTTTGAAGCTGTGGGCTACAAAAAGAAATATTTTGATCTTCTCACGCAAAAGGAAAAGGCATTTATAACTCAGGATTATGACTGGGCTGCTGAAGGGAATGATTCTAATGAAGACACAAAGTATGTCAAGCTAGCACTAATGGCCAATTCAAATGAGCAGGAAGCTAGTTCATCAAGCAATCAGGTAATCACTACTAATCTAACTGAGATAACTAAAGAGGAATGCAATAGTAGTATCAATGACTTGTCTACTGAATTGTACCATTTGCGTATGACTCTAAAATCACTCATAAAATAAAACAACAGAATTAAAGATGCTAAAATGTTTTTGAGTGATATAAATGTTGTGTTAGAAACTCAATTCATTGAGTTTGAGAAATTGAAAATTGAATGCCAAATTGCTAAAAGTGAACCAGAGGCTGTGTTAAAAAGGAAAGACATTCTTAAAAACCATCTAGAGAAAGAACATGAAATAATTGCCAAATGGAATGATTCCAGGAATGTTGCTACCAATATTTTTAAGGTTCAAGGAATGGAAACATTCTGCAAAGAAACCCGGAACAAGGAGAAAAAGAAACTAGATGTTGTAGTTGAAGATCTAAGAGCTGATAATGCTTCAACGGATAGTGATCATCCGTTGAAAGACAACTTTTCAATGGATGAGAGCCATCCGTTGAAACATTTAGCTAATGCTAGTAAAGAGAAACTTGATAAATTGAACAAAAAGTATGGTCCAACCAACAAGAATTTTGTTCAAGGTGAATGCAGTAACTCCAAGAAAGTTGAGAAGGGAAACATAGGGCACTTATCCAACAAGCAATTGAAGGATAAGCTAGACAACATTGAGGGTAATGCTGAGGTTAAAAAGAAAAAGAACAGAAATGACAAAGTAGGCATCAACAAACACAACAATTACACACCTGATAAGTATGCTCCTAGAAAGACATGCGTTAATTATGATAGTTTTAATCATCTGTCTACTAACTGCAAGTCTGTTAAAAATGTCAATGTTTAAATTCCAATGCCTATGCCTAATGTTCCTATGCCTGTTATGCATAATATGTTTGCTCATAATGCTCATGCATCTAACATGTATGCTAACATGTCATTTGTTCCAAATCCATATATGAATGCATTCAATATGCCTCAAATGCCATGGAACATGCCAAACATGAGCACTATGTACGCACATCACTCTCAAATGTCTGCATCAATCATTTATGCACCTGAGAACTTATCAAGCAATATGTCTCAAAGGTCAACACCAAAGTTCAAAGTTGATTTAAATCAATCAAAACCTAAAGTGCAAAATGACATGAGAAATAATATGAAGTCTAACAAGACATGACCCAAGGAAACTTGGGTACCAAAATCAACTTGATTTGATTTTGTTGTGTGCAGGGAAACAGAAAGAATCTATGGTAATTAGACAGTGTCTGTTCTAGGCATATGACTGGATATTCTACCATACTCACAGAGTTCAAGGAGAGAGCTGGCCTTAGCATTACCTTTGAAGATGACAACAAAGGATATACTAAGGGATATGGCTTGATTACAAAAGCGAATGTCATCATTGATGAAGTAGCACTAGTTGATGGACTTAAACACAATTTGCTTAGTATCAGTCAACTATGTGATAAAGGTTTTGCAGTCTCATTTTCACCAGAAGCCCGTGTTGTCTCAAGCAAAAAGGACAACAATGTGGTGTTGACAGGCTACAGAAAGGGAAATGTGTACATTGATGACTTTAATTCAACCAATGTAGATTCAATTACTTGTCTTTTCAGCAAAACAAGTAAAAATGAAAGTTGGCTTTGGCACAAAAGACTATCACATTTAAATTTGAAGTCCATGAATGACTTGGTTAAGAAAGGTCTTGTAAGAGGTATTCCACAATTGGAGTTCACCAGGGATGGATTGTGTGATGCATGCCAAAAAGGGAAGCAAAAGAAGACCTCTTTCAGAAGCAAGACTGAGTCATCAATTGATCAACCACTACAACTTCTACACATGGATTTATTTGGACCAGTAAATGTGATGTCAATCTCAAAAAAGAAATACTATCTTGTGATTGTGGATGATATCTCAAAATTTAAATGGACTTATTTTCTGCACTCCAAAAATGAGGCAAGTGAAATCATCATCAATCACATCAAGAGAGCAAACAATCATCCCGAGCATCAAGTAAGAAGAATCAGGAGTGATAATGACATTGAGTTCAAGAATTCAGAAATGAAGTTGTTTTGTGAAGAAAATGGAATTGTCCATGAATTTTCTGCAGGCGGGATACCAGAACAAAATGGAGTGGTAGAAAGGAAAAATAGGACTCTTATTGAAGCTGCAAGAACAATGCTAGATGAATCAAGATTACCTACCTACTTTAGGGCTGAGGCAATTAACACTTCATGCTTCGCTAAGAATATTTCCTTGATAAATCAAGCAAAATGAATGACTCTATATCAATTGCTTAAAAAGAAGAAACCAACATTGGAATTCCTACATGTCTTTGGGTGCAAGTGTTTTGTACTAAGAAATCAAGGTGAAAATCTTGGAAAATTTGAAGCAAAGGCAGATGAAGCCATTTTTGTTGGATATACAGCTCACAAAGCCTATAGAGTTTAAAATCACGGAATCAACATTGTTATGGAATCTGTACATGTTGTTTTTGATGATAAAAAAATTCAAGGTCTCACAGATGAGGGTTTTCATGAAACTCTCAAATTTGAGAATGAGGTTGAAGGTTCAGGCTTTAATGGAGAAGATGATGATGATGCAATTGGTCAGAGTGATCAAGAAACTCAACGAAGATTTAATGTCCCTTCAATGGATGCTATGAATGGTGAAATAACATGGAACCAATTATCGATGAAGATAATAGTGCATCCGTTGAAGATCATTTTGGTGCATCTGGTGATAGAATATCCGTTGAAAGTCATCATGATGCATCCGTTGAAAGTCATTTTGGGACATCCGTTGAAAGATCACAAAACAGAATGACTAACTCAATAAACTCAGGGGGAGTTTCTCAAGGTCATAATGCATCACAAATTGAACATGAAAATGAAGCAACATCATCAAGGTCAAATCTTCCACCTCAAATAAAATGGACTAGAGATCACCCATTTGAGTTAATTATTGGTGACGCCTCTACAAAAGTCCAAACTAGAAGAGCTACTCAAGAAGAATGTTTATGCAATAGCTTTTTTTACAAGATGAACCAAAGAAAGTTGAAGATGCTCTTCTAGATCCAGAATGGGTATTAGCTATGCAAGAGAAGCTAAACCAATTTGAGAGAAATAATGTATGGAAGCTGGCACCTAAACCTAAAAACAGGAGTGTTATAGGTACTAAATGGTTATTCAAAAACAAGATGGATGAAAATGACATAGTTATAAGGAACAAAGCTAGATTGGTTGCCAAAGGCTACTCTCAGGAGGAAAGAATTGACTTTGATGAAACATTTGCTCCTGTTGCAAGATTTGAGACAATTAGAATATTCCTAGCCTATGCATCCCATGCCAATTTCAAAGTCTATCAAATGGATGTCAAAAGTGCATTTTTGAATGGGGAATGATCTTTTGGGGGCCTGTGGTGGGCTAGTCATTACCCAAGTTGGCTGCGTTTGGGCCAGTAGGCTTCGGCTTATTCGGACTCGGAATCGGGAGTTGACCCGATTTTCGAAAAAGGCTCGGGATTTGACCCGGGTTGTCACAGTTAATGGCACTAGTATACTTGTTCAAATTTATGTGCACATAATATTTGGTTCTACAGATGAGAAACTTTGCAAAAGGTTTGCCAAGCTTATGAAAAACAAATATGAAATGAGCATGATGGATGAACTTACCTATTTCCTTGGTTTACAAGTTAAAAAAGTGAAAGAATGAATCTTTTTAAGTCAAACAATATATTTTATGATATTTTAAAGAAATCTGACTTAATGGATTGCTCTCCTGCAAAAACACCCATGCCAACTACCACTAAGCTTGAATTGATACTAAAGAAATATCTGTGGACATTTCAAGCTATAGAGGCATGGTAGGCTCACTTCTAAATTTGACTGCTAGTAGACCTGATATTATGTTTGGTATTTGTTTATGTGTTAGATTTCAAGCTTATCCCAGAGAATCTCATTTAATTGCTATTAAGAGAATTTTCAGATATCTCAAGGGAACACCAAACCTTGGCATTTTCATAATCTAGTTTTGATCTAATTGGTTAATCAGATACAGACTATGCAGGTTGCAAAATTGACAGAAAAAGTACCACATGCACTTGTCAATTTCTAGGAAACAAGCTTGTGTCATGGTTTAGTAAAAAGAAAAATTCAGTCTCTACATCAACTGTTGAGGCTGAATATATTGCAACTGGAAGTTGTTGTGCATAGATTCTTTGGATGAAAAATCAATTACTTGATTATGGATTAAGGGTTGATAAAATTCCAATTTTCTGTGACAACACTAGTGCAATTGCAATAACTGAGAATTCAGTTCAACACTCAAGGACCAAACACATAGACACCAAGTATCACTTCATTCGAGAACATGTGATGAATGATACCGTGGAACTACATTTTGTTCCATGTGAAAAACAACTTGCAGACATTTTTACCAAGCCACTTGATGAATCAACATTCTACATATTGGTAAGTGAGCTAGGTATGCTTAATTATTCTTAATTGCTTTGAATATTCGCAAGTTTGTAATGCAACCAGTATCATGTTGATTTTCTTGAGAATTGTTATTCTCAGAAAAAGTTAGAATTTTGTCTAAGTCAAAATTACTCTTTCAACGGATACCTTTATCAGTTGAAAGTCAAACATGTTAATGGGTTTTTGCTTTTCAATGGATATCAGCTATCTATTTATTCAACGGATAAACTGAATCTCAAAAGTTAATTATCTCATCCATTGATTAGTCGCGCTTTAATCTCAACCATTGAAAGCCACCTCTTTATCCGCATCTATATACATACATTTGTGTGTATATAGCTGCTATAATTTCGTGGCCATTTTCTGTCTTAACTTTATTTTAAACGGTTACTTTTTACATTAATCAGGTAATTTCTTTTAATTACTTGATTATTTTAGTGAATTATTTGGGGAGTATAAAAGTTCTGTTTAATTCTAACAGTTCATTTTTATCTTACCCCCAAATTCTCTAAGGCAAAAATTCTATCTTCTCTCTCAAAGCACAAAGTTTTTCTCTGCAACTAAGCTTTTTCAGCAATGGCACCAATAAACAAAACACTGTCACTTAGTGGGTTCACTTATGAAAAGAACAACTTCACTGCTTTGGTGGATTTTGAAAATCATCCTGAAGCTTATCACAAGATGATGAAGTTCATCGACAATTGCAAGCTTTCCTACACAATGCTTGAATCCTCCACTCTGTACTGTGAAGTTGTGGAAGAGATATGGAGCTCTGCTGTTTATGACTCCAAGGATGGTACTATCTCTTTCTCTCTCAAAGGTAAAGAACATATAATCAATGCTGATGTTGTAACTAAATGTTTAAACGTGCTTGAGAATAACTGCTTGGAGATGCATAAAGATAGTGACGTAGTTGCATTTCTTAATTCAATTAGGTATATGTTAAATCTACTAATAACCTAGGAAAAATTCATATGAATGGCATGAGGAAAGAATGTATTTTCTTTTGGGATGAATTCATTAAAGTGTTTTCTGGCAAAATAAGTAATTGGGATGCTGTAACCACTCCTATACTTGACATGATTTACATGCTCCAGAATGATATATATTTCAACCTAGGATCTATGGTCTTAATTGAGCTAGGTGCTAAATTAGGCCACAAAGAATCTAGGAACAAAAATATTTATTTTGCTAGATTTATTATGTTGTTGGCTAACCATGTTGACAAGGACTTGGTGATCAATATACCTACTAACAAAATGGAATGTTGGGTTCAAAACAAGAGGGTCCTTGAGGACCTTAACAGAAAGGACCTAAACAACACCGTGGAGCTAAATCGTATCATTTTAAAAAGCCAAAACCAAAAGGATACTATTAAGAATATCCTTTATTTATATAACTTTCTTATGCACTGCTTTATATAATACAAGTACGCAAATAAATTCTCTTTATAGATTTTTCTGTTATGAATTGATTATAAAGTCAAGGAGATTCATTTTCACATTCGGACTTTCATTTCGGAACTTGACTTAATGCAGTATTTTTATGGAAAATTGTCATCAACTTGTAATTTTATGAGTAACAACGAGCTTATTTGGCAACATTTAAATAAGTCAACTCAACGTATGAACTCAATTTATAACTTGCATATGATGATAAGTTAAATGTTAGTAGCGAAGTATTTTCATCCCAACTTATTTGTTTTTTGCTTGATTTCTTTGTTTGTTTAGTAATTTATTTTTTTCATTTGTGTTTTTAAATATTTTTTTAATTTAAAATGCATATATTGAGATTATTTTACTAAAAACTATATTTTTTAATTTAATTTAACAAATGATTCACTAGTTAAAGTAAATTTATCCAAACACCTATATAACTTATAAGTATTTTTCTACTTATTTACACTTATTTATTATAATAAGATAAAAGTTACCCTTTTTAAGATACCCCAAACAACCACAATAGTAGGTTTACAATCTTCGCTTTTTGGATTGTCTTCATACTCCTTTGACCTTGAAACGTGTTCTTCTTTCTGATGATCTTTTGCATCACAACAAGGTTTCAGGATTCGAACCTATGGCCCTCTGTACCCAAGACAGATGTGCTGACCAGACTGCGCTACATCGTCTCACCGCCCCGGAGAATATAGATCCACACCCGATCGATGAACACTCAAACCGAACTCGCCCGTCCTTTTGGGCAGATTTTCCCACAAAATTAAACAACCAAAGAGTCACAAGGATGGATTTTTTTGAATTTGATAAGCGTGGGAACTATTTATGGGAACTTGAAGAGGATTGATAATCCTTGGACTATTTATGGGAACTTGAAGAGGATTGATAATCCTTGGACTATTTATGGGAACTTGAGGTGGATTGATAATCCTTGAGCTGTTTATGGGAACATAAATCTTGACTATCTTATGGGATTGGACTGAATGAACTTATCCAATGACTTGTTTTCCAAGAACTACGTGAGGCTTGATCCCTATATAAATGGGTACGTAGGCACCTTGTATGGTACAGTGGTACACAACAATTGACACTCGGCAAGAGCAAGAGAAAAAACCCATTCTCTATTCAATTTCTGAGGAGTCATCATACAAGTCGAGCCACAACTTTCCATAAACCTCCAACACACTGTTGTACGAAATTCTCCTAACAACAATTGGCGCTAAAGGAGGGGCATTATTTTTTGATTGTGGAGGACAATCAAATCATCTACATCATACACAAGGGGGGGTTTTATCGGATATGGAGCGGCTTTAATGGACGAGCAGAACGATGGAGGCGGTGATTCATGATTCTTTTCAAAATTAAGATAAGTTTTCTTATGCTTTTGTCCGTATACATAAGTTATCTTATAAAATTCGTAGTAAATTTAATACATGTCATATTTTGATGATTTTTTATGATCCGGAAAGCTTTTGCGATTTCCTACAACTTTCGTTCTTGGAATTTTCTGAAATTATGTTTCGATCTATTCTCGAAATCACAAAACATAATCAGATCACGTTTTTCAGTATTGAAAAGTTAATCAACAGATGTTTTATTTGATTCCTGATTCGTAATAAGTCCGTTTATGACGAGCCATATATCATCGGAAAGCTCTTTTCGTTTCCTACAACTTTCATGTTTTGTATTTTCCAAGAAAATATCGTCTACAGTGTCAGAAAGGTAAAAAACAGATCTGGACAGAGTCTGAATCATGGAGATGTTAAAGAATTGTGATGCAATATTCGTAGCGCGTGATTTGATTACTTCAATAGCTCGTGAATGGACAAAAACAAGTGTGGAAGGTCCGTATCTGATAAGGGTAATGTTTTCGAAAGCTCTCTTTTCCAAGGAGGATTAATATTGAAGACCCTACTCTCAGAGGAGAGTCCATGAATAAAATTACATTATTGAAGGTCCATTGGTAGATGGATATTTCTTGGTTGTCACAAGACATTCCTCCAATCACGGGAAGAAATGCGGAGATGCCGCGAGATTGTAGGAAAACATGTGGGACTGGACGTGATATGGGCTGAAAGCCTGACATTGGAAATTGGGTATCTTATTAAAGCCTCAGCTCGGGGGCTTGTGGACAATGACACTTGAAAAGCGTCGACCGAAGAAATTTGGAAGCTCGAAGATTTTTAGTTCTCCACTGCAGCAAGCTACACTGAAGAACTGGGGGCTTGTTGATATGCCATATTTTGGCATAGTCCAAATTTCTCCGTTTAATAATTATTAATTCAGATTAATAATTAATTACTTGATCACTAAGTAATATCCTCTCCCTGAAACGAGGAAAGAATCAATCTCAATCGACGAATAACGGAAAATATCTTCAAACGATATTCTTCAAATCATGGAAAGAAATGCGGAGATGCCGCGAGATTGTAGGAAAACGTGTGAAGACCAGACTATTTATGGGAACTTGAAGAGAATTGATAATCCTTGAACTATTTATGGGAACTTGAAGAGGATTGATAATCCTTGAACTATTTATGGGAACTTGAAGAGGATTGATAATCCTTGGACTATTTATGGGAACTTGAGGTGGATTAATAATCCTTGAGCTGTTTATGGGAACATAAATCTTGACTATCTTATGGGATTGGACTGATTGAACTTATCCAATGACTTGTTTTCCAAGAACTATGTGAGGCTTGATCCCTATATAAATGGGTACGTAGGCACCTTGTATGGTACAGTGGTACACAACAATTGACACTCGGCAAGAGCAAGAGAAAAAACCCATTCTTTATTCAATTTCTGAGGAGTCATCAAACAAGTCCAGCCACAACTTTCCATAAACCTCCAACACACTGTTGTACGAAATTCTCCTAACAACACGTGGTGAACAAAAGCCTAGCATCTGCATACTTATGTTGGGAAAGAAACTCCTTAACTAGAGTGTTGTGGGTTACCATAGTAGGGATAACACGATGCCAAAGCAATGAAAAGTGTTATTTTCTGTGAAATATGACTGTATATTGATTGAAGAAGTAGTACAAAAATTAATATAACTAACTGTTTCTAAAAAACTAAGGCGGGATTGTTAGCTGTCAAGGTGGATGAGCTGGCATGATGTGATGACGTGTACCACTTGGCACTTTCAAAATTGTAACCAGGTGTTTATAGTACAGAATATACCCGGGAAGCCAGCATTGGAGCATTTTCTCTCGTGTCGAATGCTTGTACCTTTCCATTAGCTTATCTGAAAACCATAAAAGCACCTCCACCAATGCCACTAGAAGTAGGGCTTACCACGCCTAAGCAAAGAGCCACGACAACTGTTGCATCAATAGCATGACCTCCTTCACGAAGCACATTTCTTCCGATTAATGAACATCTACCATCATCAGTGGCAACAACACCATGTCGCGTTGTGATGACCTCTCGTCGAGATGTGGCAGTGATAAATGATGGGGACAGGAGCCGAACTAGTAAAAAGGCCCATGTAACAAACATAGCTGCAAAGTAAATTCTTTATAAACACATAGAATATGTCTTTGGAAGCAAAATCACTAATAATAAAGTTGAACTCAATTCTTTTAGACCTTCAACTTAATTTTTTTAATAATTTTAATTTCATTAATCATTGTCATTTAGATAGATAATTCAACTAACATTTCTCTAGCCATCGTAGAATTGCAAAATATAAACAACTTTTACCAAGTGGGATGGCCGTGTGGGGCCTAACAGAATGCAGACACTAAAGTATACATCGGAATGTGAAATGTGCATACCAAAAATTAGATGGGTGACCGTGACAACATATAATATATTTCTAAAATCAGCTAAATCTTTAAAATTTATTTGGATAACTATGAAATCTAAATAAAATTCATCAATTCAAAAAATTCTACAGAGTTTATAGGTTTTTCAATAATTTTTAGGACTTTTTTCAAAGGTACCCAAGTTGCAGAAATTATTTACAAAAATAAGTTCTTTTGCAACCCTTGCAATTCTTGCAACCCTTGCAACCGTTGCAACCAGGTTTGCAACCCCATTTGCAGCAATTTCAACCTCACTTGCAATTAAAGCGTATTTTTGTAAATAATTTCAAAAAGTTAGGTATTTTTGTAGATTTTCCAAGTTTTTAAACCGAATGAAATTGTTATGAGCTGAAAATAACCCTAGAAGCATAATTAATGATGTATCAATTAAACCTATATTGGTCCAAGAGTTAGACCCGATAAATAAGGCCCGAAACCCTAATTATTTATTAATTTCGTAATTAATAAATAGGGAAAATCTACAGCTCATGAAAGGAGTCCAAAGTCGTGCCAATTACATGAATGAGTAGCCTCCAAGACATACAAACCCAAAAGAAGTCAACCTCCTACAAACCGGGACTCACAATTCTCATCAGAAAGGGTGAATTGACCCCAAGTCACCTAATTCTACTCTAAATACAGGGCTCCTGACGCCCATATAAGGACCCTGATCCTTCAACCTAGAACTATGTTTTTTGGCTTGATTCTCAGCATTGATTGAGATACGTAGGCATCTTGTGAGGGCAGATTTAGCCACGAAACACGAGACCAACCATCAAAGCTCGAAAGCTCTTAATCCCTAACAGTAAATTTGAAAGTACGTTTTTTATTCCACAACATTTGGCGCCGTCTGTGGGAAGACAACATCATCCATGGCAAATACACGAAGAACAAATCGAGAAACTCAGACTTCTGAAAGACTTCCTCTTACCTCTAAAACGGAGACTCGTGGAAGCCAACCACCGCCATCTACCGGAACTCAAAGGGTGAATATCCCCCTCACCACTACTCAAGGACCAGAAATTCCAAATTCGGTTGAAGGGATGAATCCCTTGCAAATGGTCATTCACGGCTCAAATCCTCAAGAGACTACTCTCCAGCAACCAATCACAACCTCTCCACTGCTCATGAACGCACCACGTGGCCTTCAACTTCACACCATGGATCTTCCCTAATACGCAACTTAAACCCTCGGGATGCCAACTTATGGCATGCCACCTCGACCTACGGTAGGGAGCAGTGGTATCAATCCAAACTACCATGAAGCATATGTGCCCCCTTATATTCAAGGTCTGGGACCCCAAAATCAGCAAACTCAAACTAGACAGACCCCTTTGATTCAAGATTACTCAGGTCCCTATACTGAGGAAGAGAATTATTCAACTGGAGATGAGAGGGATGTTGCCCCAAGGAGGAGACGATCTTCCCAAACCAATCGGGAACAACCCCAAACCACCAAGGAAAAAATTGAGGCCCATGAGGCAGAGGCTGCAAGACTCAAGAAAATATTGGCGGAAGAAGAGGTTGCAAAAGCACAAAACCAAGCAACTAGAAGAGTCCCTGTGATCGATTTAGATCATGCACCGAGAAGAACCAAGAGGGCTGAAGCCCCAAAGGGTGATCCTACTGTGTTGTTACTCTTAGGAGATCCTGATGATCCCACACCACATTTCACTCAAGATATTATCAAAGCTAACATATCCAGAAAATTCAAGATGCCAACAATCAAAGCTTATGATGGAACAGGAGATCCCGCAAATTGTAACAGCCCCAAATCCGGGGTCAGGGATTTAAGGTAGTCACGATCCATTTACTCCTTGCCTTACCTATATTACTCACACCGTGCATAATTCACCTGCTCATGACCCCACAATATATGTCTCACACACACACACACAGGTTAGAGTCTCAGAAACGACACGATACAACAACTGCGGAATAAATAATTTTTATTACAATACCCAAATGTCTTTGAATCTGTCACTGATACAATTTCTAAGTAATGTTACATTACCAACTTAGCCTTCTGATGCTCCCACTCCTCCCATACCATTCATGTCTATACATAAGTGGAATACCAAAAGCTGTAGCCTGATTCGATTGGTTCGTACTACTCTCAGGATCACTGCTAGAAACTGTTTATGAAAACGCCTTGCGGGGTATGTGCCGTCCCATTGGCATCCTGCTTCGCTGCTATATAATATATATAAAACAATAGCAAGAGTGAGCGATAGATCAGCAAGGTAATGAAAGTATAGCATAATTCTGCCTTTAACTCAACCCAAAATAAAGCGGGTATAAGACAATAATTTGTCAAAATATCTCGATACTGAAATTATTCCCTTATCGGAATGTATTCCCAAAAACAGTACCATTATTGTAATTCAAATATCATTTCATAATATTTCTGCAAACCTTTGCTATATTATGAACAAGGTTCTAGTATAATATAAAAGATGAGGTTTCAAAGTAAACCAATATAACTTTTCCGAAAATATTTGCTATTTAAGCAAAATATCAACATATAACTTAAAAGATGAAGTTATAAGGTGATTCAGTATAAACAACTCCCTTACCATAACTCATGTTATGTAGGGTATCCACAGAGTCATATGATATAAAAGATGAAGTTACGAGGAAAATTAATAAAATGTTTCCGTAACCCAAAATCCACTAATGCATATATATCCTTAATCAGGTTTTGTCAGAGTCATAACTCATAAAACAAAAGACGAAGTTGCATGAATTTATTGTCACTTCATTTCCAAACACTTTCCGACCTCCTGCCAACACGATTGGTTCTTCACCCCAATACATGTTGCATGAATATCCAAACTGGATGATGAACTAATACAGTAGTTGCTACCGCATCCGCTGTGCCTAACCTTACTATGATCAGTAGCAGGTCGCACCGCTCAAATAGTTTTCTACATGTAGATGGAAGAATCACGACAGCCTGACATTGTCTACCGCCTTACAGTGACCTCCCGGCCAACGGTTGGGCCAATAAAAGTTGGATGGGTCCACGTAACTTGACCACTTATACCACTCCTAGTTCAGATGAAATCCATGACTCTGAAACGTAAAGATCGTCCTCCTTTCCCCAAGTGTAACACTTGTTGATACGACTCCACTAAGTAGTTATATCTAGGTTGGAAAGGAATATTCTCCAATATTTCCCAAGCTGTTGCTTGTTAATGGATATCGACTTGTTCCATGAATTTACCCCTCGAGCGTTGAGGTGGTAACACAATATTAGACTTGCAGCAACTAAATTGCTTCGAGAAAATATCTGTCCCCTGACAGTTTTGAGTCGAGAGTTTAAAATGAGTAGCAGTAACTTAAATCAGGTTTTCCATATTTTTGATAATTGAGCGAGTATTTAAATCCTCTTAAAGGACATATTTAAATGGAAAAATATTGTTTTGGGAACCTCTTTTTGATTTAAAAATAATTAGCAACATTTATTAAATAAGTAAACCTTAGATGAATATTTGAAAAATAATATTCATTAAGTAAATAGTGATTAAATGAATATTCGAAAATAATATTCATTAAATAAACAAACCTTGAATGAATATTTAGAAATAATATTCATTAAATAAATAATCCTTAAATGAATATTCAAGAATAATATTCATTAAATAAATAATCCTTAAATGAATATTCAAGAATAATATTCATTAATTAATAAATCTCAAATGAATATTCGAAAATAATATCCATTAAATAATTAAGTCTCAAATGAATACTCAAAAGTAATATTCATTAACTAAATAATTAATCCTCGAATGAATATTCAAAACTAATATTCATTAAATAAATAGATAATCCTCGAATGAATATCTAAAACTAATATTCATTAAATAAATAAATAATCCTCGAATGACTATTCAAAACTAATATTCATTAAATAAATAAATAATCCTCGGATGAATATTCAAAACTACTATTCATTACATAAATAAATAATCCTCGAATAACAGTTACCCGATATCTTTATCGAAAATTAATCATTAAAGAAAATCACACACCCCTTATCCTAGGGCATTTATATAAGAATACTGGCTTATAACTGATATCCCATATCTAGCTTATAAGCCCTAGCATCAAGTCATAACATCGAGTATCTCTATATATAGCAGTTCGAAAACATGTATGCAATAACACATGTATACTTCTCATTTGCATATTATTTATGAAAATAATTTATTATCACAACAACAGTAAGTATAGATTTGAAAACTTGCATGCTGCTCGAGAAGTGGTAGGGGTTCGCGACGATGCCGAACAATCTAGACAAAGTCAAAGAAAACGTACGATTAATCCCCTGGATAATCCACTTGTACTCAATGCTTAGACACGTAAGCGAAACACAACCAAGGCATTACTAGCTCGTTATAGGCTCATACTAAGTCCATGTTTAATCGACGATTACTTAAGTCGTAGGTTTAGTCCGAAATCGATTCTCGAATACAAGTTATACTTAACCATTTACAACATTGGTTTCTAAGTCATGTTCTTAGTGGTTTTCACTTGCGCAACCTCTGCTGTCGCATTTTTATAAAATCGAAAAATAATCTTTTTAATACGAATCTTTTTCGTGAGCCTTCCTAACTGTCTCTAGTATTATTCCTCAAAGTGTCACATTTTAATATGGCTTCTAAGTGGTCCAAACATAGCCTCAAAGTGACGACATGATTCTTGCGCTCACGTAAACTAGAAACAAAGATCTACACACTCATGTTCATCACTGAACCAAAAGAGGCAGTTAGGTTTTCGGATTCTAGACAGTTTTTAGAGTTACCGAAAATCGGGCATTACGACGGCTTAAAATCGAATAATCCAATTTTATTACAACATAACCAAGCCACACCGGGCATACCATACATCCACAACCTCAACAAACAACCATCATACACCTCTAAGATCAGTGGCGAGGCTCAAATCCAACACCCATCATTTTACACATTTAAACAAAGCCAAACAATCACTAAACCACTTAATCATGATCTTAACTTACATGAACATCAAAACCACTTCAAAACTCATATAAAACTCAAAGGTGGGTTAGGGTTTTACCTTCTTGGAAGCTCTAGCAACACTAACCAGTGCTCACAATCAGTCAACAAGCCTTAGATACTCCTTACAAAGCTTAAACCTTAAGATCCAATCAAGAAAACAAGTTAACAAAATTTCGGAGTCACTATTCATCATCACTTTGTAAAATCCATAAAAGATCAAAAAACAAGAGTTTGGTTCTCAAACTGTTACCACACCTTCTACTCTTCAAGGGCTTTCTTTTGAGTCCTATCTCATCACCAGGGGATGCTTGAAGCTCGACTTATTGGCTTTCTAAGGTGAGTGGTCGAAACTGGAAAAGGCAGGACAGTTTCGGTTCTCCGACTTGGGGAAGGGATTTGACTAGGCTACACTCCTTTGTTGGCCCTGAAATTTTGAACGAATGTTTCCCATGGCGTGGTGAAGCTATGGTTAAACTTTGGTGATTTTAGGACAAGTATATTTGTAGTTATGGATTTTTCTTTGAACTCTGTTTCTGCTGGGCAGAATGGGTGGGGAGAGTTCTTCTCCCTTTTTCTCTCTTTGCCTTGGTTACTTTGCTTGAAATGCTGATTTTTTGTTAAAAAGTGGTGAGTCATCACATTTTGGTGAGTCACCAGGACACGTGTCGCGCATGCATGCGTTTGGTTAAAGTAGCTTTACTGGTTCGTTTCCTTTCACATGGATGATCCAAATGTTGCATCCCTCGAGTTAATCTTGTTACATGTTACTTCCATGTCTATATTTAATCCTGTAAATGTTGCCTTGTTCCTCTTGAAACGATTCGAAATATTTCCTAAAAAGAGGGAATAAAACTCTACGCGATTCTCGCAGTGAATAGTACCTATTCACTATCACTCCAACAATCGAATCCTTAAATCGACTTTAATAAAATAATAAAATTCCAAAATATTAAATCCTCAAATCCTCAAATTTAATATCTTATTTCTTGAATATAATAATATATAATTCACTGCCCGGTCAAATACTACACCAAAATAAAATTTGGAATTTCTGAATTCCGATCGTCTTTGCATTCACTTATTTACTCCGTAGATCACTAATATGACTTCGGAATATCCACACTACGTCTCGTACATAGGTGGCATGAAAAATTTTCTTAACCCTCAAAATCACTATTCATCCACCAAATTCACTATTCAGTGATGCACTTAATCATAATAAGAAAAGTTTTAATTTTACCAAAAATTCGGGTTATTACACAAATCATGTAAGAACTTTCTCTAATGCACTCTTATTGCAGACTACGAATGATGCGGTCAAATGCAGAGCGTTTCCACAAACCCAGGCGGGCATGGCTCAACGATAGTACAGCCGTCTTCCTCCCAATTCTATTGGATCTTTTAAGGAACTGAGCAAGGCGTTTGTCAATCAGTTTGTCAGTGAAAGGGTGCATTAGAAGAGTTCTGCATCTCTAATGAGGATTCAACAAGGTAAAAATGAATCCTTGAGGGAATACATAAATCGATGCACTAGGGAGGCTCTGAAAGTCCCGGACTTGGAGGACAAAGTATCTATGATAGCCCTGCAACAAGGAACCACTGATGATCACTTCAAGAGATCCTTGACAAAGAATCCCCCCGAAAGAATGTTGAAACTTCAAGATAGAGCCGGAAAGTATATCAAGGCTGAGGAAAGCATGAAGAAATATGAACCCACTGTTGAGGGAAGTGAAAACGGAAAATAGAGAAAGGAGACTCAAGAGTATGATGCTAGGGACAAATATCCCAGGACATCGAAGGATTCTGATTCTCCACCTAAAAAGAACAACTTTGGACCCAGGTTCAATGAGTATGCAAGGTTGAACACCTCAAGAAGTCAAATTCTGATGGATATTGAGAAGGAAGAAGATCTTCGATGGCCAAAGCCACTACTAAGATCCGACTTGGAGAAACGAAACAAGAATCAATTCTGCCGTTTCCATAAAGAAGTTGGTCATGACACCGACGATTGTAGACAACTGAAAGATGAGATCGAGTTCTTAATCCGAAGAGGAAAACTCGATAAGTTTATTAAAGATGGGAATCGAGGAAATCAACACGGAAACTATCAAAGGAAAGACTATGATAGGAGGGACAACGATCAAGATCATAATCCTAAACCCCGAGGGCCTGTCATCAACATGATATTTGGAGGACCGACTGTTGTTGGGTTCTCCCGAAACTCAAGGAAAGCTTATACCCGAGAGGTAATGACTGTTGTAGGAGAAGCACCGAAACGTGCCAAGACAGAAGTAGCTATTAGCTTTGATGATTCTGATCTTGAAGGGGTGAAGTTCCCTCATGACGACTCGTTGGTCATTATACATGTAATAGGCAACTCAAAAACGAAGAGGGTTCTGGTAGATAATGGAGCTTCCGTGGACATCTTGTTTCATGACGCCTTCATCAAGATGGGATATACCGATTCACAACTGACTCCTTCAAACATGCCCATATACGGGTTCAATGGGGTTGAATCTAAAGTAGAGGAAACTATTCAGCTCCCTATGACAATAGGGCAAGGTTCACAAACGGCAACTCAAATGCTGAACTTCTTGGTGATAAAGGCAAACTCGACTTATAATGCAATCCTTGGGAGGACAGGCCTTCATGCATTCAAGGCTGTTGCCTCAACTTACCATTTAAAAATCAAGTTCCCAACAAGGAACGAGGTTGGTGAAGAACGAGGAGATCAAAAGATGGCAAGGAGTTGCTATTTAGCCGCGTTAAGGCCTGATGGAGTCGGGGGTAGGTTCTCCCAATCGAGGTTATGGATTCAAAAGACGATGAAGAAAGAAGGGGAAAGCCAGCTGAGGATCTAATTCCTATTCCCCTAATTTCGGGAGAACCAGACAAAGTCCCTTATATTGGAGCATTATTGCCTGAACCCTTGAAGGGACTGAGGTGCCAAGAACTTGGCATGCCTCAAATTTGAGAGTTTATTATGTTTAAGTGTTTCCTTAAGGGATCCACTAATAGTACAAGTAGAAATAAGGTCAACGAAACCATTATGAGCTCTTAAGCTCTTAGTAGGAAGTAGAGTACTATGTAAGGGTCGAGCCCTCTTTTTAAAAGAAAATATTTCAAGTTCTTTTTCACTATTTTATTACTTTTCTTTGTTTGAGTATTTCCTTATTGTTTTACTAAAGAGCAATTTGTACCAATATCACTTGATCAAAGTGCCAGCCCATTCAAGAGGCCAAGTACTAGGAATTGCCTTACAAAAGATAAGCTAAATAAATATAAGTGAATGTAAGAATGAAGAAATAGAATATGCATAAATAAGTTGCATAAACCCCGAAGAAGAAGTATCGAAAAGATAAGACTACAAGATATAACATAAATAGCAGGCATGGATAGAAGATCCCGAAGGATCAAAGAGTTATGTTACAAGCATCAAATAAAGTCTTAAAGTCCATGAAAGGACCCTGAATAAAAGCAAGATATAGAGAGCCACATATGGCCAATAAAATCTACTCTAAGTCATCAAAAGGGTCCTTGTCAAGGACAAGGGCATCCCTTTGAGGGGCATCTAAGTCCTCTAAGAAGTCATCAGTAGGCTCGGACTCCTACATTGGCAAGAAGAAGTATCAGAAGTATGCCAAAAATGCAAGCTGCCTTGAAATGGGTGATTCTATATAACATGAAATGAAGACTCGAATCTTAGTTTTGAAAATTTTGAATCCTAGTCTTGAAGACCTCAACTTAATTGAATACTTGAGTTTGTCCTATGTAGATCCCAATTTAGATTTAAAAGTCATGAAGACCACGATTCTTAAAATCGGAAGATCAATTATAGTCCTAAAGACCTCAAGCTCAACTAAAAACCTAAAGAGGCCTATTAGAAGAAGGTCAATATACGGGTTGAAACCCCTGAAAATTTGAGGAAGTAGATCTCAGAACGAGCTTGGATTCGATATACTGGAAGCTCAAATTAAAGAAACGAGTGAAACGTTGTGTCAGTCTTCGTTCATGAAGACCTCTCGATATGAAAATTAAGGTGTTAGACCTCAAATCAGGTCTTCTACCTATAAGCCACGTTTGGCATTGTTGAAACCTCAAACGAGGCCGAAGGGCCACGACCTAAAACCCAGGTCGATTCGTTTGACCTAGAAGCCAAAATGGCCAATATTTCGACCTCAAATGAAGTCGAAATAATTAAAGGAAATTTTTTCTTCTACGACCTCAAACGAGGTCGAAGGGTCACGACCTCAATCTAGGACGATTTGTTCGACTTGAGCCAAAATGAAGCTTATCTTCGACCTCAAACGAGGTTGAATGGCTTCAATCTCAATCCAGGTCGTTACTATTCGACCCAAAAACAAAAATTCGAGCCCTCATTGAAACCTTAAACGAGGTCTAAGGTGTTAGACCTCAAGTTAGTTTTTGTATTTGTAAGCCACGTTTGGTGTTGTTGAAACCTCAAATTAGGTCTAAGATGCTAGAACTCAAGTTAGTTCTTGTATCTGTAAGCCACATTTGGCATTGTTCAAACCTAAAATGAGGTCTAAGGTGTTAGACCTCAAGTTAGTTTCTGTATATGTAAGCCACGTTTGGCGTTGTTAAAACCTCAAATGAGGTCCAAGGTGTTAGAACTCAAGTTAGTTCTTGTATCTGTAAGTCACGTTTGGCATTATTGAAACCTCAAATGAGGTATAAGGTGTTAGAACTCAAGTTAGTTCTTGTATCTGTAAGCCACGTTTGGCGTTGTTAAAACCTCAAATGAGGTCTAATGTGTTAGAACTCAAGTTAGTTCTTGTAGCTGTAAGCCATGTTTGGCGTTGTTGAAACCTCAAATGAGGTGTAATGTGTTGGACCTCATGTTAAGTCTTCTATCTGTAAGCCACGTTTTGCGTTATTGAAACCTCAAACGAGGTCCAAGGTGTTAGATCTCAAGTTAGGTTTTCTACCTGTAAGCCACATTTGACATTGTTGAAAACTCAAACGAGGTCTAAGGTGTTAGACCTCATGTTAGGTCTTTTATCTGTAAGCCACGTTTGGCGTTGTTGAAACCTCAAACGAGGTCCAAGGTGTTAGACCTCAAGTTAGGTTTTCTACCTGTAAGCCACATTTGGCGTTCTTGAAACCTCAAATGAGGTCTAAGGTGTTAGACCTCAAGTTAGTTTTTCTATCTGTAAGCCACGTTTGGCGTTGTTGAAACCTCAAACGAGGGCTAAGGTGTTAGACCTCAAGTTAGGTCTTCTATCTGTAAGACACGTTTGGCGTTGTTGAAACCTCAAACGAGGTCTAAGGTGTTAGATCTCAAGTTAGGTGTTCTATCTGTAAGTCCCGTTTGGCGTTGTTGAAATCTCAAATGAGGTCTAAGGTGTTAGACATCAAGTTAGGTCTTCTACGTGTAAGCCACGTTTGACGTAGTTGGAACCCAAAAATAATATTACTATTTATTAATAAATATATGAAGAATATTATAATTATTATTATAAAAAAATAATAATAATAATAAATTTCGGACCGAATTTTATTCCTGATAAATTTTATCCGAGCAAGACACCTCTAATGCGAGGACAAAAATTATTCAAAGATTGGATAAAATAAATATTATAACAATAATATTTATTTATTCAAAAAAGAGGAAAAAATCGAGTCTTTTTCGACCTCAATTTCGCTCATGAGCCTTCGACCTCGAAGCCAAAAATGCCCTATTTTCGAACTCAGACGAGATCGAAATAATTTTAAAAAAAATTGGGTAAAATAAATATTATTGTAATATTTATTTATTCAAAAAAAGGAAAAAATATAGTCTTTTTCGACCTCAATTCAGGTCATGAGCCTTCGACCTCGAAGCCAAAAGGGTCCTATTTTCGAACTCAAACGAGATCGAAATAATTAAAAAAAAAATTGGGTAAAATAAATATTATTGTAATATTTATTTATTCAAAAAAGAGGAAAAAATCGAGTCTTTTTCGACCTCAATTCAGGTCATGAGCCTTCGACCTCGAAGTCAAAAAGGCCTTATTTTCTAATTCAAACGAGATAGAAATAATTAAAAAAAAGTGGGGAAAATAAATATTATTATTCAATAATAATATTTGAAAAAAAAAAAAAAAAATTGAAGTCGACTTCAAATGAAGTCATAGACGTTCGACCTCAAATGAGGTCATACACGTTCGACCTCACCCCAAAATGGGCACTTTCTTCGACCTGGAATGAGGTCGACTAAACTGCCAAGGTGTAGTTTAGTACCCCAAGTTCTGGATAATTGACAAATTCTCCCATGAAGTTTAGAAACTGACAGATTCTCCACTAAAGTTGATAAACTGACAGATTCTCCACTGAAGTTTATAAACTGACATATTAACCCCTGAAATTTATAAATTGACAGATTCTTTCCTGAAGTTTAGAATCTAACAGTTTCACCCCTGAGCTTTGGAAAATTACGAATTAGCCCCTGAAAATTTATGAAAAGGTGCCTATAATTTTGAAATACTGGCAATATATATATATATATAGTTATTAAAAATACCTGTGGGTACATGAAAATTCCTAAAATATTAGGAATAATTATAAAAAATACCCGTGGATACATTAAAATTTCTTAAATATTAGGAATAATTATTAAAAATACCTGTGGGTACATTAAAATTCCTAAAATATAAGGTATATTTATTAAAAATACCCGTGGGTACATGAAAATTCCTAAAATATTAGGAATAATTATTAAAAATACCTGTGGATACATGGAAATTCCTTAAATATTAAGAATAATTATTTAAAATACCTGTGGGTACATGAAAATTCCTAAAATATTAGGAATAATTATTAAAAATACTTGTGGGTACATTAAAATTCCTTAAATATTAGGAATAATTATTAAAAAATACATGTGGGTACATTAAAATTCCTAAAATATAAGAGATATTTATTAAAAATACTCGCGGGTACATGAAAATTCCTAAAACATTAGGGAAAATACGATAAAATGTGAGGAAAATTATTAAAATATTTCTTTGATAATGTGAACGACAATGAATTTATGAGTTTCATAATGAGCTTTGTACAAGTGTAGAGTGTGATAAAAACAAGGACAATTCTGAACTATTATTCACAAGAAGTCCCGAATTTGGACGTCTCGTTTAAGGAAAATCAAAAGCCAGCCATTAAGAGGCCAATTAAAGATAACATAAGCTATAGAAGGCCAATAGAATGAAAATTCGACCTCAATCGAGGTCGAAAATGTTCGAGCTCAATCCAGGTCGATAATGTTCGACCTGGGAGCAAAATAGAACAAACCTTCGACCTCAATCAAGGTCAAAATGTTCTACTTCGACCTGGAAGCAAAGTAGAACAAATAATTCGACCTCAAACAAGGCCGAAGGATTCGACCTCAATCCAGGTCGATGTAAAATGGAATAAATTTTTGATCTCAAACGAGATCGAAAATTTTGAATTCTTTTTTTTTTATTGGCAAAAATAATGTCCTCAAAAATAGAAATTGGCTCGAAATTTTATATTTGAGGTACCAATTAAATATCTCTAAAAAGAAAAATGTTCGGTGACACAATCTAATTCCTGAAAAATAGGGAAAATACGAGAAAGATTATAAAAGACCCTAAAATCTCGAAATAGATCAAAATAACTTCTACGAAAACTCAAGAAGTTTTCCTAGAAGTTGGGGGGAAAATGATATGGGCTAAAAAATACCCTAGAAATATAACTAATGATACATTAATTAAACCTGGAATGGTCCATAAATTAGACCCAATTAATGAGGCCTGAAGCCCTAATTAATTATTAAATTCGTAATTAATTAAAAGGCTGATTATACAATACATTAAATGTGTCCAAGTTGTGATCTTTATCTACTAGAAGTAGTCTTGAGGGACACCAAACCCTAGTAGCAGTCAACCTCCTACAAATTAAGATTTACAATCTTGATTTAAGAAGAAGATTTGTACTCCAAGTCACCTAAACCTAAACCTAGTCTAATTCCTAGAATCTCAACGCCTATATAAAGGGTCTGACCCCTCATTATCAAGGGGAATGTTTTGGACACAACTCCATACGTCACAACGCCTCGAAGGCGCTGCAACCACGTTGGCAACTCTAGAACTACGTCTTTTCTTGATTCTTGATATTCATCAAGGTACGTAGGCATCTTGTTAGGACCGAGTTAGTCTCCGACATCAAAGCAACCACCATTAAAGCTCAAAGCTCTCTAACCCTAGCATTGAATTCAAAGATATAGTTTTTATTCCACAACATTTGGCGTCGTTTGTGGGAAGACAACATCAACCATGACGAGAACACGAAGTATCGATGATCCACACCTACCAAAAAATATATATATTTGACACGAACCATTTCATTTTATTCAAAAAAAATTAATTAGATTGATCACAGAAAATAATCGCAAGATTTCTGTCTTAAAAATTTGAAAGTATAAATTAAATTATTATTTACCTACCAATATTTACCTACTAATATGTATTGAATAATTATATGAAAAATGAATAAAATTATTCACGAACAAAACTTGACAATGATCAAAATAGTAAAAATATTTACACACATGCTAGAAAATAGCCCATGCCTCGCACATGTATTATACTGATTAATACGCCCTCCGTTTCAAAATACTTGTCAACTTTTGATCTTCCGACACGTATTTTAAAGTGCATTGACCGGATAGTTACATAATTTTTTTTTAATTTTAAACTTTGATATTTAAATTTTTATTCACAAAAAAAATTGAAAAAATAATTTGAATAGGTATTCGGTCAAAGCATTTCAAAATGCAAATCTAAAAATAGAAAATGTACATGTGTGAAACGGAGGTAGTAATATTAAAGGCAAAAATACCCGCAAGAATTCTTAGAGTACATAAATAGATTAGAGAAAACAACTTGAATGTATTGTTTCATTTTAACAATAGCAGTAAGCAGCTGATGCAAGACATTGTTCACTCCGTCCCTCTCTGGCAGCTGTGCAACCTCCCTCCATCACAGCTGTGTAACTTAGACTGATATATAGTAACCATTTTAGTGAAAAGTGAGAAAAAACAGTTACAATCACGCAATAAAAACAATTTTAGAATGACTCTCGCGCAGTAATTGACGAGGCTTCCAAAAAAAAATTTCAAATTATTTTATGTGAATACTAATTATGAGGCAACTAGGTATTAGAAAATAATTTTCCAAAAATTTCATGTCACTATAATTTGCCAAAAATGAATGTTGACACAAGTGACTCGAAATCATTTCGATGGGAAGTCAATTTTCATGAAATTTTCACCTATTTTTACAACATCAGTTATTAATAGTCTATCAAATACCGTTGCCATGCAGAGGTAAACATTGATCAAAACAAAGGACCAAAATATGATTTTCAATGGGAAGACATAATTGTTATCATTATCAAATATTTTGGTCCTCTAGCCTGTTGTATCATACGAAGGATTAACTAAGCAGGTTGATTTTTATCATGAATGTACTTTGCAAATCTTTAATTCATCTATTTAAACACAGAACATATTTGTGTAACGATGAACGGAGGAAAACCATGTTGGTGTTGGGAGTTGTCCCACATCGTTTGTGGGAGAGGCAGATAGCTAGTTAATAAGCAGCTAGATAACTCCATTAGTATGAGGCCTTTTGGGAGTGACCCAAAAACAAATCTGTGCGGGCCTGGCCCAAAGCAGACAATATCATACTAATGTGGACCTAGGAAGAGGCAGGTGGGCTACCCAGGTTGTGCTTAAGGGGGAGGCAGATGAGCCTTCCAGTATGGGCCTAGGGAGCCAGATGACTAGAAGATAATTTCCAGTTGGGTCTAGGGGGAGCCAGCTCACACAGAATGGTGGCAGATTCGGCAGGTGTCGAGCCCGATGTGTGAAGGGGGAGATTGTTGGGAGTTGTCCCACATCGTTTGTGGGATAGGCAGATAGCTAGTTAATAAGCAGCCATATAACTCCATTAGTATGAGGCCTTTTGGAAAACAAATCCGTGCGGGCCTGGCCCAAAGCGAACAATATCATACTAATGCGAAGTTAAGGCTTGCTAGCGGCCCAACAGTTGGTTATAGTAACAACATATGATCACAAAAGATCGATTACAGGATAATAGAAGTGTGCATACAGCTCTTCCGAATTAAGCATCCTTTAATTTTAGGCATCAGATACCCCAGGAGTACCAGTTGACTTGTGTTCTGCGCACAAAAAAAATCACATATTAATACAAAATAAATGACTTGATACTGAGTGTAGCCCAACAGCCAAGAGAAATATAATTGCATAGAATCATGTTGCATATTAAAATTAAAAAAGAGCCTGATCATCAACTTTCTACATGTAAATAGATAATAAATAATTACTTTGATAGGAACTTGAATCACTGGATTTACTAAATAAATAGCAGTATCACGTACACGCATTCATTAGGAACAATATTTTTCTTAAATTGAGCTACTATAGCAAACACAGTTGTTAAGCTATCCTACTCAAATAAATAAAATATTTTCGACAACTGAGGTGATATGGACAGAAAATCCTAGAAATATAATTAATGATACATTAATTAGACCTAGAATGGTCCAAGAATACGGCCCAATAAACAAGGCCCGAAACCCTAATTATTTATTAATTTCGTAATTAATAAATAGGGAAAATATGCAGCTCATGAAAAGAGCCCAAAATATGGTAAAATTCATCAAAGAAGGATCCAGAATCCCAATTAAAAGAAATAATGAGTCGCAGTCCTTATCAACAAGGAAAAGACTTGTCCATCAAGAAATACAATGTTTATCCACTATCAAAAAGGAGACTTATTCGCTAAGTCTCCTAAACTTACTCTAAATACGAGGCTCCAGACGCCTATATAAGGACCCTGATCCTTCATAATAGAACTACGTTTTCTGGCTTGATTCTCAACACTGATTGAGATACGTAGGCATCTTGTGAGGACTGATTTAGTCACGAAACACAAGAGCAGCCATTAAAGCTCGAAGCTCTCTAAACCCTAGCAATTAATTTACAAGCACGTTTTTAATCCATAACATTTGGCGCCGTCTGTGGGAAGACAACATCAACCATGGCAAACACACGAAGAACAACTCGAGATACTCAAACTTCTGAGGAGCTTCCTATCACCTCTGAGGCTGATACTCACGGAAATCAACCACCGCCAACTACTGGCATTCAAGGGGCGAATCCCCTACAGATGGTCATTCATGGATCTAATCCACAAGAGACCGCTCACCAGCAACCAATCACGACCTCCCCACTGCTCATGAATGCACCAAGTGGTCTTCAACTCCATACTACTGATCTTCCTCAATACGCAACTCAAACTTTGGGGATGCCGAGCTATGGCATGCCCCCTCGACCCATGGCGGGCGATAGTGGTCTCAATCCCACCTACCACGAGGCATACGTTCCTCCTTATATACAAGGGCTGGGACCCCAAAATCTACAAACTCAAACTCGAAGGACCCCTTTGATTCGAGATTACTCGGGACCCTACACTGAGGATGAGAATGACTCAACTGGAGAAGAAAGGGATGTTGCCCCAAGGAGAAGACTTTGTTCCCAAATAAATCGGGAACAATCCCAAACAACTAAGGAAAAGATTGCGGCCCATGAGGCAGAGGCTGCAAGACTCAAAAAATTATTGGCAGAAGAGGAAGCAACAAGAGCACAACGAGTCCCTGTGATTAATTTGGATCCGACACCAAGAAGAACCAAGAGGGCTGAAGCCCCAAGGGGTGATCCTAGTCTTTTGTTGCCCCTAGGAGATCCTGATGATCCTACACCACCATTCACTCAAGACATCATGAAAGCTACCATATCCACGAAATTTAAGATGCCAACGATTAAAGCTTATGATGGAACGGGAGATCCCGCGAATCATGTAAGAACCTTCTCCAATGCACTACTGTTGCAGCCAACCAATGATGCGGTCAAGTGTAGGGCGTTTCCACAAACCTTGGCGGGCATGACCCAACGTTGGTATAGCCGTCTTCCTCCCAACTCTATTGGGTTTTTCAAGGAACTAAGCAAAACATTCATCAACCAATTTGTTAGTGGAAGGGTGCATGAGAAAAGTTCTGCATCACTCATGGGAATCCAGAAAGGAAAGAATGAAGCTTTAAGGGATTACATCAACCGATTCACCCGGGAGGCTCTGAAAGTCCCGGGCTTGGAGGACAAAGTAGCTATGATAGCCCTGCAGTAAGGAACCACCGATGATCACTTCAAAAGATCATTGGCAAAACATCCACCCGAGAGCATGCTGAAGCTCCAAGATAGAGCCGGAAAGTACATCAAGGCTGAAGAAAGCATGAGAAAGTATGAACCCACTGCTGGTGGTAGTGGAAATTCAAAGAAAAGAAAGGAAACACAGGAGTGTGACGTCAAGGAAAAGTTTCCTATAACGTCAAAGGAATCTGATTCTCCACCCAAGAGGAACAATTTTGGGCCAAAGTTTACGGAGTATGCAAGATTGAACACTCCCAGGAGCCAAATTCTGATGGAAATAGCAAAGGAGGAGGAACTCCGACGGCCGAAGCCACTAAGGACTGATATGCCTAAACGGAATCAAAATCAATTCTGTCGGTTCCACAAGGAAGTCGCTCACGATACCGATGATTGTAGACAATTGAAAGATGAGATCGAGTTTCTGATAAGGAGAGGAAAGATCAATAAATTCACCAAGGACGGAAATCAAGGGAGTCAAAGAGGAAACTATGAAAGGAATGATTAAGACAGAAGGAACAACGATCAAGATCGAAATCCCAAGCCCCGAGGGCCAGTCATCAACATGATATTCAGAGGACCAACTGTTGATGGGTCCTCCCGAAACTCAAGAAAGACCTATGCCCGAGAAGTAATGACTGTGGTCGGAGAAGCACCGAAACGTGCCCGAACAAAAATATCAATAGGTTTTGATGATTCTGACTTGGAGGGAGTGAAGTTTCCCCACGATGATCCCTTAGTCATCGTACCTGTGATAGGGAATTCTGAAACAAATAGGGTTTTGGTCGACAGTGGAGCTTCAGTGGACATCTTGTTCCATGATGCTTTTATCAAGATGGGCTATACTGACTCTCAATTGACACCCTCGAATATGCCCATATATGGATTCAATGGAGTGGAGTCGAAGGTGGAAGGCACTATCCAACTCCCAATGACAATGGGGCAAGGGTCGAATACGTCTAATCAGATGTTGAACTTCATAGTTATAAAGGCAACTTCGACCTACAATGCAATCCTGGGAAGGACGGGTCTTCATGCGTTCAAGGCCGTTGCCTCATCTTATCATCTGACAATCAAGTTCCCAACGTGGAATGGAATTGGTGAAGAACGGGGAGATCAAAAGATGGCTAGAAGTTGTTACGTAGCCGCGTTAAGGCCTGATGGAATCGGGGGCAGGTTCTCCCCATTGAAGACATGGATACAAGTGATAATGAGGACCGAAGACGGAAACCAACTGAGGATTTAATCCCAATTCCCTTAGTCCCTGGTGAACCGAAGAAGTTGACTTATATTGGAGGACTATTGCTTGAACCATTGAGAAGCAAGCTCATATCTTTTCTTCAAGAGAACAATGACGTTTTTGCTTGGACAGCGGCTGACATGCCAGGGATTGATCCCCAGTTGATAACCCACAAACTGAATGTGGACCCTGAAAGGAAGACGGTGAAACAGAAGAAGAGAAATTTTGCTCCAGAGAGGCAAGAGGCCATTAAACAAGAAGTATAAAAGCTTCTAGAGGCCGGGTTCATTGAAGAAATACAATTTCCGGAATGGTTGGCTAACCCAGTGATGGTCAAAAAGGCCAATGGAAAATGGAGGATGTGTGTGGACTTCACTGATTTGAATGATGCATGTCCTAAGGATTGTTTTCCCTTACCAAGGATTGATGCCCTAATAGATGCCACAGCCGGGCACGAGATGCTGAGTTTCATGGATGGCTTCAATGGGTACAACAAAATCAAAATGCACAAAGATGACATCTCCAAGGTATCATTCATCACTGACTTTGGTGTTTTCTGTTACCTAGTCATGGCATTTGGACTTAAGAATGCAGGGGCAACCTATCAAAGATTGGTGAACAAAATTTTTGAACACCTGATTGGAAAAACCATGGAGGTTTATGTGGATGACATGTTGGTTAAAAGCCTCGATAAGGCCGATCATATAAACCATCTACGAGAAGCATTTGAAGTGCTAAGGCACCACAAGATGATGTTGAATCCAGCTAAGTGTGCCTTTGGTGTAGGCTCGGGAAAGTTTTTAGGCCTAATGGTTTCCAAGAGAGGAATCGAGGCTAATCCCGACAAAATAAAAGCAATTCTAGACATGGAACCACCACGGATTGTCAAGGATGTCCATAAATTAACGGGAAGAGTGGCAGCATTAGGAAGATTCATCTCCAAATCAGGATAAAAGTGCTTACCTTTATTCAAAGCACTCAAGAATGTGAAATTTTTTGAATGGACAACTGAAAGCCTGGAGGCCTTTGAGGCCTTGAAGAAGTATATGGCCGAGGCACCACTGTTGGCAAAACCAAATCCAGGAGAAACTCTCTATTTGTACTTGGCGGTTTCTAACACAGCACTTGGAGCCGTATTGGTAAAAGAAAAGTTGAAGGTTCAGAAACCCATTTACTACGTGAACAAGATTCTACATGGGGCAGAAATAAACTACTCTACGATTGAGAAGTTTGCCACAGCCTTGATAATGGCCTCAAGAAAGCTACGCCCATACTTCCAGGCTTACAAGATAGAGGTCTTAACCAATCAGCCTCTAAGAAACATCTTGCATAGCCCTCAAGTTAGTGGAAGGTTGATCAAATGGGCTATTGAATATTGGGAGAATTTGACATCAAGTATAAGCCTCGAATGGCCATAAAAGCTCAAGCACTCGCTGACTTCATGGTTGAATGCACCATTGACAACCAAGAAGTCGGGGGGCAGGAAGTAATAGTGGAAGACAAGAAAGATGAAGAGATGGTGTTCAAAGAATGTTGGGTTCTCTATTTTGATGGGGCATCAAAAACAAAATCAAGTGGAGCAGGTTTGGTACTAAAAAGTCCTGATGGATTTCTTATAGAGTACGCACTAAAACTAGACTTCCCAACGACCAACAACGAAGCTGAGTATGAAGCCCTGATAGCTGGCTTAGGGCTGGCTGGAGCCTTGAGAGTTAAAACTTTGAAAGTGTGTGGAGACTCGAGGCTAGTGGTTTCCCAAGTAAATGGGGAGTTTGAGGCTAGAGTTGAAGTCATGGCCAAGCACCTAAAACTTGTTAAGGCCATCATGACTCAGTTTGATGAATGTTATGTGGAACACATTCCAAGGGAAGAAAACATAAAGGCCGATGCCTTGTCTAAGTTTGCCTCTTCTGAAATTGAAAACTATGCAGGAAGTGTATACTTCCAAGTCTTGAAGACCCCAAGCATAAATGGAAAATTGGTAGCACCTATTGATGTTGCTAGCTGTTGGATGGATCCCATCAAATCTCATCTGGAAACTGGGTGGTTACCTAACGACACTTCAGAAGCACGAAAGCTATATGTGAGGGCACTAAGGTATGCCCTGATTGAGGGAATCCTATATAAAAAGTCTTTCATTGTTCCGTATCTGAAATGCTTGAGACCCCAAGAGGCAGAATTGGCCCTAAGGGAAGTGCATGAAGGAATTTGTGGGCAGCACTTGGGGGGCAGAGCCCTTGCTCATAAAATCACTCGTCTAGGTTTCTATTGGCCAAGCATACTTGAAGATGCTAAAAGCTACGTGAAGAAATGTGAACGGTGCCAAAAGCATGCACCAGTGGTTAGACAACCACCAGAGATGATGACATCCATAAACTCACCTATCCCATTCGTCATGTGGGGGATGGATATACTTGGACCATTTCCAATGGCAAGTGCACAAAGAAAGTTCTTGATAGTAGCAATCGACTACTTCACCAAGTGGATTGAGGCTAAGCCTTTAGCCAAGATAACCACCAAGCAGGTGATGCATTTCTTCTGGGAAACTGTGATATGCAGATACGGGATTCCACGAATCTTGGTCACAGACAATGGAACTCAGTTTAACAACGATGAATTCAAGAAATATTGTGACGAGAATGATATCAAGTTACGTTTCACTTCTGTTGCCCATCCTCAAGCAAATGGGCAAGCTGAGGTTGTCAATCGAATTATCCTGGATGGACTGAAGAAAAGAGTTGAACGCTCTAGAAATACTTGGGTAGACGAATTGCTCCCCATACTATGGGCATATCGTACTACTTGTAAAGTCACCACTGGAGCAACCCCCTTTCTGTTGGCATATGGGGCAGAGGCAGTGGTTCCGGTGGAGATTACTCACACATCTCCAAGAATCGAAGCTTATGAACCAGAGATAAATGAAGAAGGCATGAGATTGGCCTTAGATCTAATTGATGAAGTAATAGATGAGGCGAATGCTAAAGTAGTTGAACATTAGAAAAAGGCATCTTTCTACTATAACCTAGCCAAGGAGACTTAGTCCTCCGAAAGATTGAGGCATCCGGGGTTGGACAAAAAGGCAATTTGGCCCCAAATTGGGAAGGACCATATCGCGTTAAGAACATATTTGGTCGAGGTTCGTACAAACTGGAAACCTTGGAAGGGATCGAAGTGCCAAGAACTTGGCATGCTGCAAACTTGAAAGTCTATTATGTTTAAAGTGTGTCCTGACTGGACTCACTATTAGGACAAGTAGAAATAAGGTCGACGAAACCAATCCAAGTTTTTAAACTCGAGGTAGAAAGTAAAGTATTATGTAAGGGTTGAACCCATTTTCAAGTTATGATTATATTCAACATTTTCATGTTTCTATGATAAGTTTATTCGCATTGAGTGTTGATAAACATTCGAAAAATTCAGAAATGAAAGAAAGTCAAGAAATGATAAAGTAAGACTTACGAAAGTTAAGTTATGCCCGAAGGCAGATATTACATAAATAAAAGCCATAAAACGGCTACAAAAGAAAAAACTACATAAACTAGGCTTCTCCTCCCTTGTCACCGGTATCAGCCTCCTCTTCTCCTGAGCTAGAGCCAGAACCGGAGTGAGTAGCTGCAGAATCAATGCCAGCTGCTTGACCAGGGGGAGAGGAATGCCCTAGATCTAGAATCATGTCATCCTCGTCCATATCATCCTCCCCGACCAATGCCACCTCTAAAGGAGTAGGGGCATAAGGGCTCGGGAAGTCAGCAAGGCTAAGCGACCCAGGAATCTTCTCCAAGACATCCGCTAAAGCACCATCCCATCCCTTGGTAAACTGAACTGGGAAGAGGAGCTCGTCATGCTTATCGATCAAGTCCCTGTACTCACTACAAGAAAAGGGTCAATAGACATCGGTTTCTGACCGATGTCTATGTTGTTTGTCAACCGATGTCTTAGTCGGTGATGTCTATCTTAGACATCGGCCAGAAACTGATGTCTATTTAGCTCTTAGACATCAATTTTTTAGCAAATAAATTGATGTATATTATCATCTTATACATCATCCTGTACTGATGTCTAATGAACTTATAAACATCAGTTGTTACAGAAAAAAACTGATTAATATTCTTTCTTAGACATCACTTTGTTCTGATGTCTGTTTTGGTTTTAAACATCAGATTTTATAAATTTTGATGTATTTCTTATCATTAAACATTAGTTTCTGAGCCTATATTAAATAAACAGTTGTCTTTCCAAGCGTTAAAAAAAATAAAAACTTGACCATTCATAATATATATATCCAACCATTTATATTACACCATTCAGAAAATGCATCCTACACCACCACATCAATCAGCAAAACTAACCACACCTCCATCATCATCATTACACAAAATTAACTACACATCTATCAACATTCAATCGATAAAACACACAAAATAACTACAAAGCATTTGCAGAACTGCCTACAAACTAGCAATTCAATCCGAACGAGTAGTAGCTCACGGACATCATTGATGGGTGAAAAAAGGCATCCTCTGCCAGTATTCTTGCTTCCCTCGAGGACACTGGCAAGAAGTAAAATATGTCTTAGTGTTTATTAGAAGGTTGCATATGCACCACATGAGTTTATATCCCGTGATTGATAGAACTAACATACTAGTTGATGCATCAGAAATTCCATGGGAAGCATTACCTCGAGCCAATTTTGCAGCTTCGAGAGAAAATTTTACCTGTAATGTAACAAGTAACAATAATATTGAGTAATGATTATTATTCAGAAAAGAGATAGAAAACCCAAAGCAAAGATGCTCAGAAATCTACAAAATTCGTGTAAATCATTTTAATGCATGAGCATTGATAAACTTGTAAACATATCATGGACTTCAACGTCATGTTCCCCTCGAATTATATACACTGATAAGTTTCAGACAACTGGTTGCATGCAATACATCAATCTGATAAGAACAAATGATGCTGGTCTACATACTCAAGTGAAATCACAACCCGAGAATTTGCAATGCAGAACTGGATTTTGATTAAGTGGTGGTTTAAATTACTACCAAACAAGAAATATCCAGAGTTTCCCCATGCCCCAACAAGATTAGGTCCCAATTATATTGAATGTTTATAGGAATTGGGATGACACCGTTGTACAGAGAATATCGAGCACAGTCGTATCTTATAAATGCATAAACACAAGACAACGTAAAATAGATTTCTTTTGGAGTACAAACCTGATCAGCAGTGGTCGAAAGTACACGCTTTCCACAAATCAGAAACTTAAAGTCTAGTAATTTATTAAAAAAGAGTGATACCTTATCGAGCCCGGAAAGTTTTGAAACATCTCAACAATCAGTGAGTCATAGTCAAGGTCTAGCATGAATTCCAGGACCGACTACATGATCAGAAAATTGTATATAAAAAAACATTACACTAGTATATGCCTTCGCTGAGGATTTAGCCATTTACCTCTTAGTATATATATATATATATAGATAATGAAGTTTTAACTAGGCTATAAGACAAGGGACTGATTCACGCTTTGCAAAGTTCTGAAAAGACAATATTAGGATACGAAAACAAAAAAATGTATCTAGACTTCCAAGTAAGCATACCAGGTAGGAAAACATGGTAACTATCGTTGTTGCTACTGAAGGAGACTCCAGTAAGAACAAAACCTTCCCGCCAGCCACTGTTCCACCATGCTTCAACTGCTGCACCAACCTCAAAAAATTGACTGGAAGGTTCTTTAGGAGGGCACAGGCGGACAACAAGTCTGCCTGAGTGTCTTAAGCGCTCAGGTGCTCATGATCTCCAAGTCTATGCAAGTCTAGACGCAGGAACCCATTCCTACACATTATATATAGTGATACGAAAATTATGTGTCTTTTGATACATTTATACAATACCTAGAAATTTAGATTAAACAATTTACAGGCTACATACATGTTACAACTAATAATTCTTAAATAGACAATCAACGTTTCAAGATTCATATATCTGCTAAACCACAACTGACCATAGCTTCAGGAATGAACAGACTCTTCTACAAGAGTTTCTAAAGTTCAAATCTTTAATAGAATCAAAGAGAAACATAGACTGAGCAGCAAAGTTGTGTCCGCTTATGCATCTAGGTGTTCCATTAATTCTTGGTCTGTGGGATCAAATTTCACTCCTGCTGGTAATCCAACCCAGTCCTGCAAAACGAACCAAAATCACAACCGCGAGACGAAAGGAGATATTGCAATTTCGAAACAAAATGAACAAGAAAGTGTAAATTCAAAGAAAGAAGAGATAAAAACTTGCTTTCAAATTAGTATTTAACAAAACAATGAATTGATTTTCTTTATTAATAAATTATGTGTGGTTTTGTGAACTAAAAGCAGAAACTAAGTAACCGGCAATTGCTAGCATAACTTTATTCTTGTTTGATTCTTCTTTAAATCAAATTAAATCTTTCTGGTGAAGCCAAGAATATTATTTGTACTACTAGCTGCTAGTCCTTATATATACAAACTTCACTCATGTATAAGTACCGACTTTCCTTCGAGCTTGTGTCCACAGCTATTAGAAGACCCCAACAGAGAGCTTCCCATATTAGAAGACCCCAACTGATTAATATTACTCTTGTTCATCCCTTTCTCCAAATATTTATCGGCCATTGTTACCACCTCCTTCACCTCTTTTATTTCTCTTGCTGATGATCAACTTCAAGAAATTCCTCCAACAAATTTCCACTTATATATGACATTATTCTCCAACACTGATAACATATATATTACTCAGAACCGGATCTGATGTCCTCGTTTGTGCTAGCTAGTAATTAACTCAGCCTTCGGAAAAGATGCAAAAAGAAAAAAAAATAGGATTAGATCACTTGGTGGTGATGTTGATCAGTTAGCAATATAGGTCTATGATATAGCAGTACTAAAATTAAAAATCAAGGATAAAGAAAACGAGTATAAGAAATTAAACAAATACAATCATATGAATCAAATCTCGAAAAAAGAATAAATAAACAACAGCAAGTTTAATGGCAGGTTGAAATAATGTCTTCCAAGGTAATCGTCCATATTTCAACCAAGCTTCATAAAGGCCAACGAGCTCTTAGTGTATAGTCTCGATACTTAAACAACAGTTACTAATATTCACAAAGTCCGGATCACCTAATAACAGTTACTTGAACAGTTACTAGCTCTCAGTGTATAGTCTCGATACCACGGGCTGAAAATGTCTTCACATATAGCCAACAAGAATCGAAATAACAAAATAACATAGATTCTCTTTACCCTATCAAAATAACAAGAATCGAATCCACGTTTTTAGTGTTGAGGATCATAGGCACCACTAGTTGGTAAGGTTTGTATTTGACTACTAAGCAAGTCGCTGTCGTCAAAAACAGCAACCACCAACCGGCAAAGCTAAAATCATTACCAGATCTATAATCTATGGTTGCTGCTGCTTTTGTAATTGTTAACATTTTGTTAAGCTTGTCAGCGATGAATCTAATGACTCAAAACGAGCAACAACAAAAAATGAACTAAACATATTAAAATAACAGCCCGAAGATCACCAGATACATTCATATTAAAATTTTATATAAATAGGCAACTGTTTCCACACAAGTAAACATAATGAAATAATTATAGTTTTACTTCCAGGGCCTGATGGACAAAACAATAGCAACAATAATAATAAGCAACAAAAGAATTGCAAAACAATACCATTTCCTGGAATTCCTCTGAAGCTTTTCGCCACTTCCAAATGCCTCATCCCTCCTCTCACATACGAACTCGCTCTTTCCACATGACTCTCGATATTATCCAACTGCTCTCCCTGCGCTTCCACCAGCACCGACATGTCTAAGAAAACCTGATGCAGTGCCATCAAATTCTTCTCTATTGCCTGCACAACGTCGTGCCGTTCCTGTATCTCGCTTATTGTATCCATCACCTGTCCTCTGCCTTGCACTTGAATCACTTTCTGCAAAAACATTTCATTAAATCACTCAAACAACTAAAAACATCACTCTGTGTGTCTGAACACACATCAATTAAACAAACTCCCCTTGAATTAAATTCAAAAATTATGAGATGAAGATTAATAGATCCAAATTGAGATCCCAGTGAATTGAATTGAACGAAGTAGAGCCGGACGGAGGTGAATGGTGGTGGAGACGGGAGAGAGAGAGAGAGAGAGAGAGAGGGAGAGAAAGAGAGAGAGAGAGAGAGAGAGAGAGAGGGAGAGAGAGAGAGAGAGAGGGAGAGAGATAGATAGAGAGAGAGAGAGAGAGAGAGAGAGAGAGAGAGAGAGAGAGAGAGAGATTGAGTAAGGTGAGAGAGAGAGAGTCGGAAAGGGGGAAAAGAGATTTAGTTTTTAGTCGGGGGGAAAGTATTTGGCAAGAGGGGGAAAATTAATTGGTATAAAGGGGGGAAAATAATTGATGTAAAGGGGGGAATTGCGAATTTTTTACTAAGTGGAAAACAAATTTTTTTTTTAGTTGAACTTTAGACATCGGTTCTAAAATAAGCGATGTCTTTAAACAATAAAGACATCAGATTAACGCGGGGTGATGTTATTATATCTTTTAACATCAGTGGTATTAGTAACCGATGTCTAATGTGTGATGTCTATTGAACATTTTCTTGTAGTGTACTCCTGAGAGTCAAGGTACTCATCGATAAAATCATCCTTGCTCTTCCGAAGCTCAACCAGCTCAGCTTGGGAATCAGCCAACTCCTTCTCCCTCCTAGCCAGGGTAGCCCTGAGAGAGCCAACTTCCTCCTGAGACTTCTCAAACTTGCCTTGGTTGGCCTCGGAAGATGAGCGCCAAGCCATAGCTTGAAAGAGAGCCCCTTGGCAGTTAGATGTCTGCAAACAAAGTACAAGTCAAAAAAGAAATTTGTAACATATTGAGTAGACTACAAGAAAGAAAAGAAAGCAAAAGCTTACCGCAGCTAAGGCCTGAGAGCCTGCATGTTCCACTCTCTCAAGAGTGGAGTTAGAGACAAAATCCTTGTAGTCACAAGGAGTGAGGGAGTGATAAGACCACTCTGTAGCATGCTTGGACACCCCAACGACTGTGTCCTTCTTCCTGATACCCCACTTGGGGCGCCAAACAGAGGTCTTGGCTGAGGGAGGAGCCTCAACCTCCTCCACTGAGTCCTCATGAGGCCTTAAAAAGGCTGGGACACTTGAAGTTGCCCGAAGATCTTTGCCTCCCAAACGAGCCCTTTTCATCCTCGCAGTTTCCCCATCTGCGGGCTCGTTACCTTTATTTATAAAGGCCGCAGCTGCAAAGATAGAAAAAAAGAAACAATGGGTATAAGAAAATCTTAGATAAATAAAAGAAAGTAAGAATGAGAATTACCCTTGTCTGACACATTCGAAAGGCCCAGGGACTTAAGAAGAAACTCATCCAGGATCTCCCAAGCCATGGTGGCATAGTTGTCCTTGGTTAGCTCAGCATAGGCATAAGCCTCTTCCTCAGTCAGGACTATCTCACTAGGACTACCATCCGAGACTCTACTAAACGATCTTCGGAATACGGTACCCCAATCCCCTCCTTCCCAAACTAGATACATAAACTCATTCTTCCATTTTGGGTTATTATCAGGAATGGATTTTGGGTGGAAAATTGGAGGTCTGGAAGCCCTATGGTTAATATAAACCCAACCAAGGGAAATGGCAGAACTATTCTTAAATTGAAATATTTTTCTAAACAAAGAAACAGAAAGAGGAAAATTATTCTTTAAACAAAGAACTATAAAACTCATTATAATTCTCCAAGCATTGGGAGGAAGTTGGCAAGGGTTAATCCTAATGTCTGCTAACAATTTGGGAATGAAATCATGAAAAGGAAACCTAAGTCCTGCAACAATGGCGTCCTTGTAAATGCAAAGAGCATCAGGACGCCAATGGCAAGAACGGTCTCCTGGACCAGCTGGGATAAGCCTATAAGGGGATTTAATTGTATACATTTTGTTATAGTCCATAATTTTATCAACTTCATGGAATTTGTTACTACAGTCAAAAGAATCTAAGTGAGATAGAGAGGGGTAATCATCGCCACGTTCGCTAATCATATCATGCAAAGTCATATATGAAGAGTGAATAGTGACTATACCTCTCTTAGCTAGAGGCTTGATTCATCTTTTGAAGGCTTTGAGCAGTACGGTCGGCCATCGAAAACTTCAAATCTTCAAAGAAATTCCAGAATCTTCAAAACTTCAAAGAGAAATCCCAGAAAATCTTCAAAGTATTTCTAGAAACTTCAAACCTTCAAGAAGAAATCCCAGATAATCTTCAAATCTTCAAGTAAAAACTCAGAAATCTTCAAACGATGAAGAGTAAACCCAAAAAAAGATGAATATGATTGAAGAAAAACTTGCCGGGAATCGCCTCACCACGGAGAAACTAGAGAGAAACTAGAGAGAAATTTTTAGAAATCGAAAATGAGAAGTGAAGAGTGAAATGGAAATCTCACCCTTTTCTAGCTGAAGTAGCCGGTCACCCAACCGGTTAAGGGAAGGGCAACCGTTTCAGCCAGTTAAGGCCCACAATCATTCACTGGACTTCAAAGAATTCAAGGCCCAATAAAGGTTAAAAAGAATTCAAGGCCCAAAAAGAATTCTAACTAAAATTGAGGTCGAAAAAGACTGAGATCGAAGTCGAACGACTAAGGTCGAAAAGACACGGAAAATTGAAGTCGATTTGATCGACCTAAGACCAATTTGAGGTCGAAAAAATGTAAGATTGAGGTCGAAAAAGATTGAGATCGAAGTCGAACGACTGAGGTCGAAAAGACACGGAAAATTGAAGTCGATTTGATCGACCTAAGACCAATTTGAGGTCGAAAAAATGTAAGATTGAGGTCGAAAAAGACTGAGATCGAAGTCGAACGACTGAGGTCGAAAAGACACAGAAAATTGAAGTCGATTTGATCGACCTAAGACCAATTTGAGGTCGAAAACATGTAAGATTGAGGTCGAAAAAGACTGAGATCAAAGTCGAACGATTGAGGTCGAAAAGACACGGAAAATTGAGGTCGAATGCTTCGACCTCGTACCAAATTGAGGTCGAAAAAGAATAGGCTAAGATCGCAGGTTCGAGGTCGAAATTATGCTAGAAATCGAGGTCGAATGTTTCGACCTCGTAATAGTTTGAGGTCGGAAAAGAATGAGTTTGAAGTCGAACGACTAAGGTCGAAAAGACACGGAAAATTGAGGTCGAATGCTTCGACCTCGTACCAGTTTGAGGTCGAAAAAGAATGAGTTTGAGGTCGAACATTTGAGGTACAAATTATACTAGAAATCGAGGTCGAATGCTTCGACCTCGTACCAGTTTGGGATCGAATTTGAGGTCGAAAATGACCTATTTTGAGGTTGAAAATGAGGTCGAAAATGACCTGATTCAAGGTCGAAAATACCCTTAAAAATAGAAAATTTTGAGGAAAAATACGCAGTAACTTCTGTGAAAACCCCAGGAAGATTTTCCCAGAAGTTGGGGGGCAAATGATATGGACATAAAAGTAATCCTAGAAATATAATTAATGATACATTAATTAGACCTAGAATGGTCCAAGAATACGGCCCAATAAACAAGGCCTGAAACCCTAATTATTTATTAATTTAGTAATTAATAAATAGGAAAAATATGCAGCTCATGAAAAGAGCCCAAAATATGGTAAAATTCATCAAAGAAGGATCCAGAATCCCAATTAAAGGAAATAATGAGTCACGGTCCTTATCAACAAGGAAAAGACTTGTCCATCAAGAAATACAATGTTTATCCATTATCAAAAAGGAGACTTATTCGCTAAGTCTCCTAAACTTACTCTAAATACGAGGCTCCAGACGCATATAGACGCATATATAAGGACCCTGATCCTTCACAATAGAACTACGTTTTCTGGCTTGATTCTCAGCACTGATTGAGATACGTAAGCATTTTGTGAGAACCAATTTAGTCACGAAACACAAGAGCAGCCATTAAAGCTCGAAGCTCTCTAAGCCTTCGCAATTAATTTACAAGCACGTTTTTAATCCATAACATGAGGAAAGCATCCTTTAGGTACATTATGATTCGTAGGAGTAGCAGCTGACTTGTCTTCTGCGCTAGAAAATCTTATTAGAAATTATATATTGAAATTAGATATACTTGAGCTGTAAACTCAGGAGGACCGTAGACCACTGCTAGTGTAAAGATTTAGTTTTAATAATATCGACGTTCAGGACAATGCCGTGCATAAATTTTGCAATAAAAGAAATCATCAGACACGGAAAACTAACACCATTTCACATATCATTCATTGGTCCATAAACTTGACTATAGAGTGAATCTTACATTATATATACTATATCATAACCGGTGCTAAGCAAGGGCCTAGTTAATTTATTTAAAAATTAAAATTAATTATATAATATATATATATATAAGGTACTAAGGTCATAAAAAAGAATTTGAATTACAATATAAATTTTCAATGTCCACGAATATAAATAATTATTTATTTTAGTTATAATAATACCCGAATTAGATTTTAAATATGTCCTCGAATGACATTTTTATTTGTGAAAGTCATGTGTATGTACGATGGGCCCACTCATTGAACTGCCAATAATATTTTGATTCATGGCCAATGGTTTCTGAACAATTTTGGGGACTCCAACATTTTCCAAATATAATAGTATTTATCCACTTCTCATAATACAAATTTTGAGTGTATTGATGATAAGCTAAATATGAATTACCGCTTTCGGACTCCAATAAGATATACTATAAAACCTCGATAAATAAATAATATTTTTGTTCCCGACTTGGGCCAATATGATAAATTCATATTATTGCTAAATGCATAAGATAATAAACTTTACAAAAGTTTTTAAGGCCCACTAAAAATATAAAATTATAATTCATTAAATATAATGATTTTTTATACATTACACATAATTTTTGGATACTATTTAATTAACTTTGCTAAATTATATCTTAACAATTAATTGTTCCTCTTTTCATAAAAATAAAATACAGTGTGTCTCTAATTTTGTGAGAGAACAAAAGACATAAAGCATTTTTGGTGTATATGTGTTGAAATTTACATACATTACTATTATTTTTGCTACCTGAACCAATTAATTGAGCTAATATGTGCACACTCTTGATTTATGTGCACATTCTTTGAAATCTAAAAATAGTTCTATAAAAAAACTAACTAAAAATGGTTTTGAGTTAAAGATGTGCATGCAAATGTTTTTGTCTAAATATTAACAAGGGGTGTATACCTATAAATCATGGATATATAATTAACAATTTTTTGGTATACGAATTTATTAATTTTGATACATGTATCAAACATATCTATTTTGAATTATTGTGATTGCTTGTACAATATATTGACCGAATTAATAAATATTAGTTTATCGATAAAAAAATAAAATGTCCATTAATTGATAAATTAACAATCTCGTTAAAATAATAATTTTTCTGAGACCAAAGTTATAAATTTATAGAGGTTTTATCGTAGTCAAGTAAATAAACCCAATGTCGTGGGAACAAATTATTGTGAGAGTTTAAAATGATTTGCACATATTTCCAACTTAATCAAACATGAAATTAAGAATTATACTCAAAATATACTCAAGAGATTTAAGAGTAGAATGATACCTAAATTTTTTGGTGTTGGTAGATGCTCGTAATTAGATTACAAATTTAGGGGTATAAAATAGATTGAGATTACTATGCTGATTAAATAACTAATAATCGGGTATATAAAAATAATATAATATATTTGGTGCAATAATAATATTATAATATATGTTAGATTAATATTATTTTGTGATATAAAATTAGAATCTTGATTGTAACAACTTAGTGATTATAATTCGGTCCGGTTGGTAATCTAATTGTGACACGTATAATAACATAATATATTTTGGTACAATAATAATATTATAATATATTTTAGATTTATTTATTTTTTTAACAACATGGAATTCTATGTTACATTGAATTTTTAGGTGAAATAGGATTTTATATTTAAAAAAACAAAATAGAATTCAGTGTGATATTAATGTGCATGTTTGGGTATCTTAAAAATGTTTACTTATACTTTAAAATGAATAAGTGTAATATAAGTGATAAGTGAATGAATTCTTAGGTGTTTGGATAAATTTACTTATAAATTAATAAGTCAATAAGTTAATGAAAATGTACGTATTAACATATAAGTTATAAGTTATTTATAAGTTTCGTTGACAAACACCTATTACGGTTTATAAGCTATAAGTTAGCTTATTATACGACGAACCAAATAGGAAACCAAAAAAGGTGCAAATCAAATTTGGTACAAATAGTACTATTAAAAACAAATTTCATTTAGATTAATATTTTATATAACTAACATAGAATTTTATGTGAGATAGAATTTTTACGTGAGATAGGATTTTAGCCACAGATAATATCAGATTTGTTAATATTAATGATTTATTTAGATTTGTTAATATTAATGATTTATTTAGCTTCTATATGTGAAGACGAAAAAGTAAAAAAATAAAAATAAAATTATTTTCATAAGATGAAAAGTCAAAAATAATAATAAAATTGTTAGAATATCCATGAAAGTAGAGTATTGAACAAAACAAAAATAATATAAAATTGTACTACGTGAGTTTAGGGTATAATAATTCTAATACACGAAGAAGGAGTTTAGAGTATAATATATTCTATTTTAGATAAGATAATTGTATTTTTAAAAAAAATAAAATTAAAAATAAAAATAAATTAGGGGTGAAACGTGGAACCAAAAAATGAGTGCTAACCAAATTTGGTATAAGGTTAAAAGGGGTTTGAGTTATTAATAATGGTTATATATATATAAACCACTCTTATTATTTTAAATGTGTGCACCTCTGGGGGCTATTAGATTAGATCTATTAGGCTTAAATTAGTTTCTAGTTTAAATTTTAACTTTGCTTTATATTTGATCACTAGCGTGTATATACTAGCTGATAACCACTACCAAGGGGCCAGAGTAGACATTAAAATATTAATATTAATAAATTATTAATAAATATTATTAAAAAAATGTATTTCTCGAGATTTGAATGATAAAAATATATAATAAATAAACAACTATTTAATTATGTAGCTATAGACAATCTAACTTTAGATAAAGAAATTAAAGTAAATAAATAAATGATTACGTAGTTGCAAAGAATCGAAAAGTTATTGAATTTAAAGTAGATAAATAAATCTTGTATAATTACGTAGTTGTAAGAAATTGAACCGAATGAAGCTAAAAAATTTAAAGTAAATAAATTTAAAGTAAATAATTACGTAGTTGCCCTGGAATGGAACCCGGATTAAGTGATAACCAAATTTCTTGGTACTTTGTTACTTTTGTACAGTTTTCACATTGATTTCTTTATTAATAAAGAGTATAAATATATCTTATATGTTATTGAACCCTAGGCTCCAACAACGCCTAGACTACAACTAAATCAGAAGCTATACATAGAATCTTATACTATGATAAATCAAGTATTTAACTGTTATTTTATAACTCCAACATATCAAGTATTTAACTGTTATTTTATATGCTATGATAAATCAAGTATTTAAGGAATTAGAAGCATATTTTAGAACTATTTAGGGCATTACAGTTTAGGACGAGAAATATTCCTCCACTAGTGGCAGAGAGACCGCTATAATTAAGGTAAAGGAAACTGAACTATAATTAAGGCAAAGGAAACTGAACCGTTAATTTGGTTACGGTTTTTATCTTAAAGAAAAAAAGTTGATAGCTTCGGTTGCGATTCGACCCTAAAATTGAGCTGGACCAACCCATGCTCCCCCTTGGTACCACACAAAGTGTTTAGTGAATACGTTTGAAAGTTCAATGGAGGTAGACAATGGATTTTGATAGAAAGAAATTGCAATGTAGTGGAAAAGAAAATACATTACAACTGAAAGACCTAACAGCAGACAACAAGTAGCACTACAATAAAAGACCACATTTCTGACCAACTCATTTCTGACCAAGAGTCAATGGTCAAATGATACCTTATAACCGACCAACGAACTCGGTCGTAAATAATATCATAACCGACCAACCTTAGTCAGAAATGAAACTATATGGGTCGAATTTCCACGTTACTCTCATTTCTAACCAACTCAAAACCGATCAAAGTTGACAAAACCGACCAGGAGTCAATTTTGTGGGTACCACATCCACGTCACTCTCATTTCTGACCAACTCAAAACCGACCAAAGTGGACAAAACCGACCATGAGTCAACTTTGCGGGTACACAAATCACTATGGACAATACATTACAATTTAATGAAAGATACGTCTTCATTTATATCTCTTTCTTCTTTCTGGTGACCTAAATAGGCAATATTCAATTCATATTTAAAACTCACAACCCAGTCACGTCCTTAGAAAAAGTTAACGAAGAAGAATCCCAGATATATAATTATGCAAAAGAATTGCTCCCATCAATGTACAAGTTCCTGGTAGCACCATATTTGCAAAAATGAGTGTGTCAAAGCATATAAAAGGGAAGGACGACAGGGACTTTGCAGCCTTATAAAAGCATCGAATTCAGGACATGTATTAGGGCTTAGGTTTTGTTACCCGGTTGGACTCCTCAGTTTTTGAAGATTTTACATGTTTTTGACCTGAAATAATTGCCCAAGTGTCTATACCCATGTCCTACACTGGTACTTGGGCAATATGAAGAGTCGGGTAACAGAGATTTTAGGGCTATATTTTTACATTTGAAGTCTGGAGATTTTAATTGTCAATGGGAGAGAGGAAAAGGAGTTGGATTTTGAGCTTAATACCAGCTTATAAAGATCATGGCATCTACTTACCACATAATAGTGTTCAATGGACAAGTTGAAAATATTTAGTTATAGCCTACTGATCAGTTATAGCCTACTGATCCCCCAAAAAAATATATGAGGAAGACAACCTGGTAAAGAATGATCTTCTCTTGGCATAACGGATTAATATGACAAATAAATATTGCACAACCAACTCAGAAACCTAATACCAAGACAAACAAACACAGAGGCATATGAGAGGGCCAACTAAAAGTTACCTGTAAACGGATATCTCATCTTAAACATTCAAAGAGAAAAAGAATCACATAATCAAGTTACTACAATTTTAAATGCCATTATATAAACAATGCACCTAGTAAATATTTCATGCCATAGTAAAAGACTAAAATAACAATGCTAAGAGAAAAAAGATAACAAAGCTTAGTGCAGAAATTGTACCCTCATACACCTTATTCTGAAGAGCATGTACCATATTCAGTTAAAAGAAAAGATTAAGCTCGCAAGTTGTTGATTCTCTTTGATAGTTTAACAGTGCTTGCCGGACCTCTTCACCTCCCCGCAAATTTAATAAATTAATTGATACATTTTTCAAAGCACTTCCATAAACTAGCAAGTATTCAACAAATGACAACTCATCGTCTGTTCCAGAAAATTCTCTAATATCTACTGTTTTGAGATGCGCTGATAAGCATTCTGGAATATGTAAATGTTCCCAGGCCCACGTGAAGCGCCAATTTTCATCGGAGAGAGTATCAACAAGCCCCTAACAATTGAAAAGAAAGGGATGTCATAAGTTCAGAATCTTTTGTACGAATCCGTCAAATCTCAATTTTATTACTCACCTGTGGAAAAACAAGACTCTGAAGGTTTGGTGAGTTATCAAGGAAGTCGTACAGTAAAGTTTCTCCACAATATACTTCAACACTCAGTTCCAAGTCGATTAAGTTATGGAATGGAGGAAAGCTATCATGAACTGTTCTAAAGTCATAAGTATATGCACGATTGAGGGCCTTCATAAAAAGAAGACAAAATATGTTAGTCCTATAAATTCACAGCAAAGATTAAAATTATTAGTTCATACAAGTTTACATTTAGGCACGACACGTACCTCGACAGTTCTGTCACTTAAACTCAACGATTTGACATGATTAATCTTTTTAAGCAGGCCAAACACGCAATCACCAAACACAGTGCTTGGTGTAACTCCTTCTATTATCTGTTCGACATCAATATGCGCCCTTGTCAGGAACGGCAAATTCTCCTTGATCAAGATATCATCAGATGCAAAAGTTCCAAGTTGGAGAGTTTCTAATACCGGCGTATCTATTAAAATTTCAAGCAAAAATTCCTCATCAATTGAATTTCCATAGATGGACAACTTCTTCAATGCAGATCCACAAATACTTAAACGATCGCCGCTGAGCCATTCGCAGCATAGAATAGTTAAATCTTCAAGCACAGGACAGTTGAGCAAAAGCGCACTAACTGACTCATAGCTCGAAAACGTAACTTCATCGAATTTTAGGACCCGAAGCCTTGTAAACTTAACATCCTCGGGAACATCAACTAATATTTTAGAACTCATTCGAAGTTTCTCAACACTTGTACACAAGAACACTTCATCTAACATTTCAAATAACTCTGTAAACCAGAAACAAAGGTCTATCACTTTCAAATCACGTTGAATTGCATTCCGAATCCACTCATCAACGCGGTCCAGATAGTTATCATTACCACATACTAAACCAAAATTTTCGATCTTCAAATCATCTGGCCTGTGCATTAAAATTCTATCAACAAAGTTGGCAAATTTTACTCCCGAATCATTATAATTTTCATCGCACAAATCGAGATTTGGGAGTGACATGGAGAGCGGCCGCCACCTTTTGGACAAAATACTAGTGCACGCAGCATCTTTTGTTGGAAGCAATGAAAGAATTTTGAGGAGTAACGAGTCAGGTAAATCACTTACTCGATCTTTTTCCGAAATCTTTAATTTTTTGGCCATGATTTTAAAGAAATAATCAAGAACAAGTAAAATTTGATTTCAGAGAAGGGGTTTGAGCTTACTAGAAAGGAGGAACAAAATATTGTAGTGGTGATATATCCGAATCACTGGCCTGATGCAAGAGTAGCGTGGCGGCTGGGTTATAGGGACTGATGGAGTCTGGGTCGTGACTATTCGAGCAGAGTTTCGTACAGATCTCTTAAATCTCATAAATTTTACCTGCACTTAAGAATTTTTTAAAATCTCATAAATTTTAGCTAGATTTTAAGACAATAAATTCACTAGCAAATGCACAAAATTTTATTATTTTGTTGAATTCCAAAAAATATCAGGAGTTTGCAAAGCCGGTTGGTCATGTTGTCCCGATCGAGTTCTTTTAAAGTTAATGAAATATGCTTTAAATTTGTCGAAAACAAATATCATGAGTACTATTTGAATGTGGTTAAATTTTAATTAAATTTCTAAATTATCATATTTTAATACAACTTTGGAAACTTATATTGAATAGATTTTACACTTTTTTAAGAATTTTATTGAAAACTACGGATTTTAGAAACTACTTTAAAAGTTTGATTCAATGTATCCCAACTTTTAAAATCCATTTTTTTTAAATATAAATCTGATGGAATATGATTTCAAAAAAAAACTGATGGAATATACATTGATGATCTTATTAAATTTTTAATAAAAAAATCCATTTGAAATCTTTTTTTTTGTTTTACAATTGGGAAACCAAATTAATGTTATATATTCACGTCCCTACCACCCGACGTGGTGAACTGTTATTGCTGCTTATAAGTCATATTTGGGATTATAACTTGTTATCTTTAAAGTTATGTAGTATTTTGGTAGTTTGTAAGATAGTTTAAGAGATGCTAGTATGGTAGTTTTAATGGATTTCAGGGACTTATGTACTTAATTTTATTTGTGAACTACTACCTTTGTTATTGTTAAATTTTATGTTCCATTTCTTGTATTATGTTGCTGTGATGTTGTATTTTAATTGTTTGTGAATTTGGTAGAGCATGGAACAGGTTGGAAACAAATAGAACAAACAGGTGCTGCATTTTTTGTTTGAGAATTGACCATCTAAATTCCACTGCATTTGGTTGTAATAATTCTTCCAAATATCATATAAAAGCCACTGTTTATGGTGACTTTAAATTCCATAGCGGGAAATTCAAATTTATTAAATCCTTTGAGCGGGAAGTTCAAATTTTCGCAAAATATTTGGGCGAAAAATTCAAATTTTCGCAAAATTTTGAAGTGGTGATTTTAAAATTTGACTCTGAATAAAAGAAACAGACATTTCAGTCGCTTTTATATAAATTTCACCGCATATTATAAATTCCACTAGCTTAAAAGCCACCGAGCGTCCCCGGTGGCTTTTAGTATAAAAGTCACCAAAAACGGTCACTTATAGCTAAAATCCACCGTTTCTTGTTAGTGGTTTTTGGCCTTTTTTCTTGTAATGTGCATTCTCAAACTTGCACGTACGTGCGACCCCTAGTGTATTCCAGCTCTTTTCCTTTTTTTGAAACCCCCTCGTGTATTCCAGCTTGTTCTTTGCGATATTTTTTTTTTTTTTTAGTTTTCTAGTTTTGTTTAACAAACTATTTTAGTTTCGTATATAATTAGCTATATAGGCTGGTTAAGAAAATACAAACAATTTCATTTTTAATACATGACATTGACATGGTAATAAATAAACTACTCAAAAGCCTGAACAGATATTAAGTCGTTTGGGTAAACATAAAATTATTGTTTATGATTTAAAGTTGTTTAAAGTGATAAGTGAACTACAGATAGAGGGACTGCACCAGGAACATGGACTACAACAAGCCCAAGCCCCGCTTAAGCTGAAAATTTTAGTGGAATCCTTTAATAAAATCATGATTTTTAGTTAAAAATCAGTAAAAATTTCACTTTAAGTCCCCGTTAGTCTTAAAATACTAGCCATAATTTAATTTAGTCCTCGTTGTTTTCGTGATCTGGGTTCCGCCACAGACTGCAAGCATACCTAATGAGCCCGAAATTAAATAGAATTCGATTTGTAATACAGTAGGAGACCTGAGAAGTGAATATCAGGTGACAGATGACAGATATCTCATTGCTGTAACAATGTCTTTAATAGGTCACAAAATTTAACTTAGAACCGGCTTAGGAACTAGAATGCTTGCTACGATTCTGCAATGCATAGTACTAGTCTCAAAATCCAGAGGCGATCACATGTTGTAATCCAAGTGTCCTGTGTTTTTTTTATTTCAGAAGAAGAAAGTAAGGAGTAGAAAACTACACTAGACTTAATATAACAACAATATCAGGGATGACTAGTAGCAATAAGCTGTTATTTGTTTGTTCTATGTTCGACTCACATTGAGCACATGCGATACGTTTGTGTCTTGTGGCCTATGCCATAATTCCACTCCCTTCAAAAACTCATTCTATAACTACTTGTAGGTACGGTTGTTAAGCAGCAATAACATGCCAAGTAATTATTTAGCCAAAACTGTCGGATGGTAATTCTATAACTACTTGTAGGTACGGTTTTTTGAAATTGATAAGCTTGGCTTGGTGAACAAAAGCCTCTAGCCTCTTGCATACTTATGTTGGGAAAGAAAGTCCTTAGTTAGAGTGTTGTGGGTTACCATAGATGGGATGAAACCATGTTTGAAGATGCTCGAAAGCAATGAAAAGGCATAGTCGAGTTGATTGGAGTGACAACTATAGGATTTAAACAAGATGTAAAAACACAAAGTATAAAGCAACCTGAATATTATTGCTGAACTGAGATTACAATGATTGAAGAGATTGAAAAAAACAAATCTACGTCTAGAGCATTTAAAGTACCAAGGTGACAACTATAAACTAGGAACTACCCCTAGTTTATCTCCACGACTCCACAACTGAATAAAACTCCTAAAGACCAGGTCTAGGTGTACACATAAACGTTGAAACACGTGACTTATTCAAAGCAAAATAAAACAACTAAAATAATCATGTTTAAACTAAATAAATAATCCAACAAACACCCCCGTAGTCTAAACATCATTCAAGTCTTAACTCCCAGAAGCTTACGCATTCGTTCAAACTTGACAACTGACAAAGCCTTGGTTAGCACATCTGCACGCTGTTGCTCCGTATTCACATGCTTAATGACAATGGAACCCTTCTCAACACATTCTCTAATAAAATGATAACGGACATCTATATGCTTACTTCGCCCATGAAAAATAGGATTTCTAGCCAGGTCTATAGCACTTTTATTATCAATATAAATAACTACAGGCCCTTCTTTCACATCTGAAATTTGATTTAGCAACTTATTCAACCAGATTCCTTGACATGCTGCCGCAGTAGCCGCCATAAATTCAGCTTCGCATGATGATAAAACTACACACCTTTGTTTTTGTGACACCCAAGTAATCAAATTTTCATCCAAATAAAATGCCATGCCACTTGTACTTCTTCTATCCACAATATCTCCCGCTAGATCACTGTCTGAGTACCCTGATAGTAAATAATTTCCACGCCCCTTAGAGTATATCAAGTCATAGTTAAGAGTACCTTTTACATACCTCAAGATTCGCTTTACAGCAGCCAAGTGAAGAGCGCAGTAGGTCGCTCCATGAACCTACTTACAACTCCGACAGCATACGCAATATCTGGGCGTGTATGCACCAGATACCGAAGCCCACCCACTATACTTTTAAACTCTGTAGAATTCACTACTTTGCCTTCTTCGTCCTTGTGCAACTGCAATTTAGGTTCCATAGGAAATTTCACCGGATTGCAGTCAGACATCCCGGCTTTCTCGAGCAGTTTTTTGGCATAGGCCGCTTGCTTGAGTTCAATAAACCCATTTCCCTGAACAACTTCGATCCCAAGGTAGTAAGACAGCATCCCCAAGTCCGACATATCGAATTCTCTGCTCATTTGAGCCTTGAACTGTGCAATGTTCTTCACACTCGTTCCGGTGACAATCAAATCGTCGACATAAACCCCTACGATCAAGCAATCTTCTCCCTCCTTCTTAGTATAAACAACATGTTCCATGGGACATTTAACAAACCCAAGCTTCATAAGACACTTATTGAGCTGCGTATACCAGGCCCGTGGCGCATGTCGAAGACCGTACAAAGCTTTGAACAGTCTGTAAACCTTTGTCTCAGCTCCTTTATTCACATATCCTTCCGGTTGGTTAACATATACCTCTTCATATAACTGACCATTAAAGAAAGCTGACTTTACGTCTAAATGGTGAACAGCCCATTCATTTTTGGCTGCAAGGGCCAGCAAGAGACGAACTGTCTCCATCCTTGTGACAGGAGCGAAAGCTTCTTCGAAATCTATCCCAAACTTTTGAACGTATCCCTTCGCGACTAATCGTGCTTTGTGTTTCAATATATCTCCATTTGTGTCACGTTTGATCTTGTAAACCCACTTTAGATCAATAGCACGATGGCCTGCGGGAAGATCAGTCAGTTCCCAGGTTTTGTTCTTCTCAATAGCGTCGATCTCAGAATTCATAGCAACCTTCCATGCCTTTTCTTTGACTGCCTGGCCATAGCTTACGGGCTCATCAACTCCAGCCAGTAGTAGTTCAGTATCTGCATCTTCTGCCTCATCCAAGATGTCGTTTATTGATCTAAACCTGCGTGGAGGTTCACTCCCATCATAGTTGTCATCATTCTCTATATATTCTGAGTTTTCGGTCTGTTGAGAGTGCCCCATACCTGATGAGCTTCTGGGAACAGATTGTGACGTCGACTGTGGGGTTGACTGTGGTGTTGATTGATCTGATTGTGCCTCCTCATTTGTTTCATTCGTCCTGGATCTGGTATGGGAGTGCTCAGCTGTGTCTCTGTCTTCCAACTCAACCTGATATCCCGTGACTATCAACGACAAAGTGGCTTGCATGTCGTCCTGGATTATTTCCCACTCCCATGCGTTTTCTTCTTCAAACACAACGTCTCTACTTACGTGTACTGATTCTGTGTTGGGATCATACAATCGATAGGCCTTAGTTCCTGATTCTCGTCCAAGATGAACTACACGCCTACTCCTGTCGTCTAACTTCTTCATATGTACACTTGGAACCTTCATATAGGCGACACACCCAAAGACTTTCAGATATTCCAACTCTGGTTTTGAGTTCGACCACCCTTCATATGGTGTCTTGCCAAAAACTGCACGAGTAGGTAATCTGTTCAATAAGTAAACTGCATACCTGATGGCTTCTCCCCACATATAGGATGGTAGATTTCTTTCTTTCAACAGACTCCTTCCCATGGCTACGATCGTTCTATTTCGACGCTCCACCACACCATTCTGCTGAGGAGAGTACGGTGCTGTGAAGTGTCTAACAATTCCCATTTCGGCACAATAATCAGTAAAAGACTTCGAGCAAAACTCACCCCCTCTATCTGTCCGTAAAATCTTTATGGCTTGCTTTGATTCTTTCTCTATTTGAGCTTTAAACATTTTAAAATACGAAAAAGCTTCGTCCTTGGTTTTAAGCATATATACCCACATAGCACAGCTAAAATCATCAACAAATAGTAAGAAATACTTATTACCAGACTTAGTTGATGGAGATATCGGACCACATATATCTGCGTGCACTAGCTCAAGACGATCCTGTGCATGAAAATCAGTCTGACTTGGGAATGGTCGTCTCACCTGTTTTGACATTAGACACCCTTTGCATACAGCATTTGGAGTAATAAAATCAGGGATTCCACGTACCAGCTTATTTCGTGACATGAGTTGCATAGCCTGAAAGTTGACGTGTCCCAGTCTTGAATGCCACAGCCATGACTCCCTTTCTGCTTTCGTTGACATACACATACTTCCAGCTTCCCGAACGGCCAACTTATACAATATGTTCCCAGACCTTTTTACCTTAATAGACAAATGGTTGTTTTTGTCATAAACCCACAAATGGTCGCCACGAATTATTACTTTGTTGCCCATCTCGGTTAGCTGTCCGAGAGAGATTATGTTGTTGCACAAACTAGGAATGAAATACACGTCCTTGAGTATGCAGCTTTTTCCATCTGTGGTTGTAAAACTTACAGTACCTTGGCCTTGTATTTGAACCATGGAACCATCCCCAAATCTGACATCTCCAGTTACACCAACATCTATCTCCGTGAACATCCATCGATGACCTGACATATGGTTACTCGCACCATTGTCGAGGTACCAGATACTCGACTTTACGTCCCCATCGTTTTCAGCGTTGCACAGCCTTGGAGTCACCCCTACTTCATTCAACAAAATCACTTCCTTATTGTCCTCACATTTTGCAAGTAATAGTGTAGGTTCATCATCGGTAACCTGAGCCAAATTCGCCTCGTTCCTTTGTTCCCGTTTTGATTTTCGACACTCCGCTGCGTAATGCCCATATGCACTACAATTGAAACAGCGTATCTTACTTCTGTCACGCCCACCTCGTACAAAGCCTCTGCCACCAGTGTCATTTTGGTTGCGAATTCCTTCTTTGCTTCGTTGTATCCACTCGTCCCGTGTAAGAAGCAGTTGTCCATCTTTATTCTCCCGCTTAATCCATTCGGCTTCTGTAAGCAGAAGTTGCTGCTCACCCCGGTTCTCCGTTTGCCCTCTCAATCGTTCTTCATGGGCCTTAAGGGACCCAACTGTTTCCTCTACAGACATTGTCTCCACATCACCAAATTGCTCTATAGTTGACGCTATCTGAAGGAACTTGGAAGGCACATCTCGGAGAATTTTCTTAACAACATAAGCTTCTTCAATCTTTTCCCCCAACGCTCGGATTTTTGTTACCAAGCCATTCAATTTCATACAAAAATCATCTAGCTGCTCCGTCTCTTTCATGGTAAGAGACTCAAACTCTGCCTTAAGAGTTTGAACCTTTGCCTTTTTCACCTTGTCAGCTCCCAAATGCACTGTCTTAATCGCCTCCCATGCATCCTTTGAAGTGGTTTTATCTGCGATTGACAGCATCAAATCCTCCGGGATTCCCTGGTAAATGATCGCCATTGCCTTTTTGTCCACCTTCTCTTCGATTTCCACCTTAGGATCTTTGGGCTCTACTGCTTCCCACACGCCGTGCGCCTGCATAAAGACTTTCATCTTCATAGCCCATGCCGTATAGTTAGTTTTTGACAATAATGGATAGCTCAGTCCAAATGAGCTTTCTTTGTTTTTCCCGGTCTCCATGGTTATTCAGTAGGCTAGAGTTTTGAACGTAGAGCTCTGATACCATGTTGAGTAACCAGCTCATCTAAAACCTTAAGGTGTTAGAGGAAGGCACTTTCCAGGATTATTCTAACACTCCCCCTTACTCGAGAGCCCATTTTTGGGTCAAAGAGTGGATCACGGGCGCCCATCTTTGGAGCATAATTTTTTGCCTTTCGTGTCCATAATAAATTGTGAGAATATTTAGGGTGGCAGGGAGTCGAACCTTGGATCTCCCGCCTGCCTGAGCTCTGATACCAAATATAGGATTTAAAAAAGATGTAAAAACACAAAGTATAAAGCAACCTGAATATTATTGCTGAACTGAGATTACAATGATTGAAGAGATTGAAAAAAACAAATCTACGTCTAGAGCATTTAAAGTACTAAGGTGACAACTATAAACTAGGAACTACCCCTAGTTTCTCTGCACGACTCCACAACTGAATAAAACTCCTAAAGACCAGGTCTAGGTGTACACATAAACGTTGAAACACCTGACTTATTCAAAGCAAAATAAAACAACTAAAATAATCATGTTTAAACTAAATAAATAATCCAACAACAACAACAGTTAATGACAATTTTAAAGATAAAAATATATACCGGAATGCATTCTCGAGAAACAACTATAACGTATTGTTTCATTTTAACAAGAGCCAAAAGCAGTTATAGTGATAATCACAAGGGAGAGGTCGCGTTTTGGTCAAAAGGTGTATTTTTCGGACACACCAACCGGTATCATGCCAGACCGCCTCAGGCCCAACACGTGACAGGTAAATCGGACTAATTGAGCGACAAGACCACACTGATGGTCCTTTAACCTAGAGAGTGCGGGAAAAATCCCCACGCCCCCAAGAATCAAACCTTGAATGCTTTGGTCACGTTTTGAGCATTTATGGAACAAGGAAAGAGCAGCATCGATATTATTGAAACCATATTTTTATCTCTCATCTGGTAATTGTTGTAATTTTATATGTGAATATGAAATATGGGTAGAATGAGGAATGTAAAAGGGGTTTGAGTTAGGATTATTAGCATGAAAATGAACAACACAAATTGATAATGACGAATTGACGATATAAAACAAGAAAAATGGTTCGCGAGTCATCATCATCATAAAAAATGAGATTAATCTTGAGGAAATACTAATGTCTTAGCTGGCTCTTAGTTGTGCAACCGAGACTGCTAGCTAGTAACCATTTCAATGAGGGATGAGAAAATGGTAATATAGTTACAATATCGCAATAAAACTGTCTTAGAATGATTCTGGTGCAGTAATTGACGGGGCTCCGTTCTTTTACCAAAATTTTCCATTATTTTGTTTTTTTTTTGAATTTAGAAAAATATACTTTTTGTATTCAAATAAACACCAAAAACTTTTTTTGATTGTTTTCTGAGAATACTAACTACGAGACAACTAACTATTAGAAAATAATTTGCGAAAAAATTCTTATCGATATTATTTTCCAAAAATGAATTTTGACCTGAGTGACCCCATATCATTTCCATTGGAAGTTATTTTCAAGCATTTTATCCAAATTCACCTATATTTCCAACACTAGTTATTAGTAGTCTATCAGTACCCTTAACATGTAGACCTAGGTAAACATAGTGTTAGGATCACATTCACTAAAAATCAACCTTAATTAAAAACAATAACAAATTAACGTGGAAACCCCGGGTAAAATCACAAATCTTAAGAGATTGGAGTTGTTCCCTCACTCAACACTCTTGAATACAATCACATCAGCTTGATCACAAAAACTCTTTCTTGTGTATCGCACACAACTCTCTAACTTTTGCAATACTCCAAAACCCCTACAAATATCAATATTTTTAGGCACCACAAATAGTCTAATCCTAATATCTTTCAAACCCTATTTGTGAAAATTACCATCTTTTCTTATCTTGGATAAAAATCTTTCCACAATTCGTATTTCTACCAAAATAAGACTTAACTCAATTATCACAAATTAGAATACTGCTCATAATAGGATTCTTAACTTATTTAGAAATTCAGGGCAGACCCCAACAAATCTTCCATCGGCTCGAATTTCCTAATACCTCAACCGATTCCGAGAATTTTACCTTTTTCCTGGTCTTCATCGTCATCGTTTCTTCACCATCTAAACAATAGATGTTCTTCTAATTCATCATCCCTTGTAGAATCAAGCTCTTTTCTTTATACACCTTGCAACTTCGCCCTCTTTCAACGAATCTGTAACCACGTGATGCCAACACACTCAAAGATAACACATTCTTTGATGCATCTGGTACATATGTTGGAACGTACGATATATAGGACTGCGTTTTATGGTATGAATGAAAGAGTTCGAAAAGAAGATTAACCTTAATCGCTACGGCGCAAGCGATTCAATTTCACGTCTTCTACTGAATTCCTTGATTCCCTTTGAGCGGAGTGTGGCCTTCGATCTCCCAAAGTTTCCTCTCCTCGAAGCCTCGAAATTCTAAAACCCAAGCTTCGTGCGGCTGCTCTAGGTCTCAATTTTGATTTCAGATTTTTTGTATCTAGCTTTAAGGAGAACGAGAATATATATAGGCTTCAGTAGGGATCATGGACAATTAGGTCAGGCCTTTCAATGACATTCCGAGTAAAGCCCAATGTCATTAAATATTAATTCAATACACTAAAGAATTAATATTTGCACTACCGTTCCTAATACCGCAATTCTTTTATTATTTAATTCGGCTCCTATATTATTTGCTTATTAAATTCTCCACATTTAAGATATCGCATGTCCATTAATTAAATTAATCACTGACAATTAATTTAATTAATATCTTATTTATCCTTGATCATCCACTCAACCTTACAATTATGTCAGAAATTAATCTGCCTGCAAGGCTTCACATAATTATCTTTATGAGCTTTCAAGAGGACATCATCAACCCGAATATTATCAGGACATGGATTCCTTCTGTAATTAATATCCCACTCTGTATGCAATGTCATTGCTCAATACATAATATTATAATTAATAATTAATTACATCTTATATGAATCAAAACATGTGCATTGCATACAAGTGTCAATCACTACATCCGGATTAAGAACCTAAGCAATAATAATATCATAGAATCTTAGTTCTTCTTAATTGTCAGAATAGAAAAACAATTCTAATATTTTGATCTTGTTCAATATACACAAAGTATACAAGTACTATTCAATAGTCAAGATAAACTATTCCTAAATAATACTTCAGTCATTCCAGTGGTTTGTCTAATACCACTTAGAATATGAACCTTTATTATATTATATATAGACACTGATAATCTAATCTTCCGTTATCCGATTTGATACTAGATTATCCACAATATATAATAAACAGACAATGTAATAATATGCAATCAAGATTCTTAATAAAATGGTCAATGTTTATATACTTCAAACGAATAGTTTAGTATAAAACCCAACAATCTCCCACTTATACTCAAGCTACTCTTTGAGTATATCAGTGTTTATTACAAGCAATCCACTACCAGTTTAAATAACTACTATGTGACCAGACATCTGACTTCTATCGCCTCCACGTGTTCCTCAAAAGCCTTAGCTGGTAAGCACTTCGTGAAAGGATATGCCCGGTTGTCCTTTGATGCTATATCGGTCACAACGATATCTCCTCGCTTAACGAACTATCGTATGAGGTGATACTTAAGCTCGATGTGTTTTGATGCCTTATGTTCTCGTGGTTCCTTTGTATTTGCAACAACACCAATGTTGTCACAATAAATTGTGATATGTCGTGGCAAATCAGGAACTACATCCAAATCCAGCAGGAAGTTCCTAAACCATATTGCCTCTTTGGCTGCCTCAGAGGCTACCACGTATTCGTCTTCCATGGTTGAGTCTGCGATGCATTTCTGCTTCACACTCCTCCATATTACAGCTCCACCTCCTAAAGTAAAAACACACCCCGAGGTTGACTTCCTCTTATCCCTGTCTATCTGGAAATCTGAATCGGTATATCCCACAAGCAACAAGTCTGAGGCCTTATAAATTAACATATACTTCTTAGTACTTCGCAGGTACTTAAGTATTTTTTTAATACACTCCAATGTTCCTGACCTAGATTAGACTGATATCTACTGACCATGCCCATGACAAAACAAATATCAGGCCTCGTACATAACATAACATACATTTAGCTTCCACATGCTGAAGCATAAGGAACTGCTTTTGTTAGGAACTATGTTGTTTCTTGATGATAACTAGACTAACTTAGTGAAAATTGTATAAGTAAAAATGTAGGCTTCAATGGATAGCATACTTTTGCATTATCCGTAGAAGGGTAGCTTATCTACGGATAAGACTCAATGTAACATGTTTAAGGAATCTTGATGAATAATCCTGATATGTAATCCTGATATGTAATCTTGATATGCAATCCTGATATGGAATCCTGATATGCAATCCTGATATGCAATCCTGATGTACAATCCTAATGTGCAGTCCTGGTGTGTAATCCTGATTTGTAATTCTAATGTAAAAGTTGAAGTATTAGTTTTTAGGCTGAATAAGTCATGTTGACTATTAATGGATATGTAGAATAGGGAGGCCAATTGTAAATAATTTATGCCTTGTAATTTTACATAAGTGAAATTGGTTGTCTACGGATAGCAACATTAGCCTTCTACGAATGTGGACAATGTACTGTCTACGGATAGCAATACTGGTCGTCTACGGATGTGATCAAGATACTCTCAACGGATACAACTCAAATAGCTTCTACGGATACACACTGTACTTTATGAAAGGGACAGTTCATACAGTGCACATGGGTTGACAAATTTCACAGAGCATGGAAACCAGCATTTCTGGTAAACTCACGAAAAGAAGAAGCATTCTGTTTTGTCTGGTCAAAATTAGCATTTCTATAAAAGAAAATCAGACAAGAAGGGGAAGCTACCAACATATGGACCACTACTCAGAATGGAGAAAGAAGGATTTTGAACAGATTTACTTTTTGTATTATTAGTTGTTTGAAATATATTGTAAACTTGGGATATATAACCAAGTGCAGCATTATTCTAGAATTCAAGAAATCAGTTAGGCAATTTAGAGAGCTCAAAGCAATATCCTTTGTAAATTGCTGAAGCTAGAATACTGTGTATGCAGTTGTGTGTTTATTCATAAACATCACAGAGATTTCTTCTAAATAAAATCTCTCAGGTGGACAAATCAATCCACCTGAATTTTTAATTCTTGTGCTAGTTTTATTTGTTTGTTTTTCTGTTCTTGAATTTAAATTCATATCTTTTCTGTCAAGAACTAAAGAATTTTTAAAGATTGTATTCAACCCTCCCCTTCTACAATCTTGGTTCATTGTCTGGAATAACAATTGGTATCAGAGCAGGCTTCTAATATACAAGAAGTTTAAATATCTAAAGACATCTGAATCATGGGTCATAAGGATTATGGAGTTAAGATACCAGTTCTTGATAGAGAGAATTACTTTCACTGGAAAGTAAAGATGTGTCTACATCTAATGTCAATGGATGAAGGATATGTATAATGCATAGATCATGACCATCATGTTCCAATGAAGCCAAACACCTCAATAGCTCAAGCACCTGCAGGAGCTACAAGCACCATTCCAAAGTTACCTTCAGAATGGACTCCTGAGGACAACATTACAGTTCATAAAGATAAAAAGGTCATGAATATTATGTTCAATGGTCTTGATTCTGACATGTTTGACAATGTTATTAATTGTTCTACAACAAAGGAGATTTGGGACACTGTCCAAACCATCTGTGAAGGAACTGAGCAAGTAAGGGAAAACAAGATGCAACTCCTCATACAACAGTATGAACACTTTCACTTCAAGAGTGGAGAATCTTTGAATGATACTTTTAGTAGATTTCAAAAATTGTTGAATGGATTGAAGTTGTATGGGAGGGTTTATCAAATCAAAGATTCAAATCTTAAATTTCTCAGAGCCTTACCGAAGGAGTGGAAGCTTATGACTGTTTCCTTGAGAAACACTCAAGAGTATAAGGATTTTACTCTTGAAAGGCTGTATGGAACCCTAAAAACATATGAGCTAGAAATGGAGCAGGATGAAGAAATTGAGAAGGTCCAAAATAAAACTGGATATGTTGCCTTAGTAGCAAGTGTTGACAAGGCTGAGGACATAAAAGAAGAAACTGTTGAAGCTACACCAAGCACAAGTGCTTGTGAAGGTAGGACTGAATCAAGAAAGTGTAAAGGAAAGATGATTGAAGAAAGTGAGCCTTCTAACCAAGATGAAATGGATGAGCTAGATGAACATTTAGCTTTTCTGTCAAGAAAATTCTCAAAGCTCAAGTTCAAGAGAAATCCCGAGGTGTCCAAACCATTCAGAAAGGACTTTCAATCAAACAAGAACTATGTTGAAAGATCCAAGTTTAAATGCTTCAATTATGGAATGGGAGGTCACTTTGCTAATGAATGCAGAAAACCAAAAGATGAGAAGAGTGACAGGAAGTTTGAGCCTGTTGACTACAAGAAGAAATACTTTGATATTCTCAAGCAAAAGGGAAGAGCATTCATAACTCAGGACTATGACTGGGCTGAAGATGGGAATGATTCTGAGGAGGACACTGAATTTGTGAACCTTGCACTGATGGCCGATTCAAGTGAGCAGGAGGCCAGTTCATCATCCAATCAGGTAATCACCACCAACCTCTCTGAGCTTTCTACTGAGGAATGCAATAGTGCAATTAATGATATGTCTACTAAATTGTACCATATGCGTATTTCTCTTAAATCACTTACAAAAGAAAACACCAAGATTAAAGATGCTAATCAGTTTTTAAGTGATAGGAATGCTGTTCTGGAAACTCAATTTATCGAGTTTGAGAAGATGAGATTAGAGTGTCAAGTTGCCAAGGATGATTTGCTTACTGTACTAAAAAGAGAAGAAATTCTCAAAGCATAGTTAGCTAAAGAACAGGAAACAATAGCTAGATGGACTGATTCCAGGAATGTTGCCACGAACATTATTAAAGCTCAAGGTGTGGATACTTTCTACAAGGAATCAGTAAAAAGAGATACAGAGAAACTAGATGTTGAGAATCTAGGAGATGACACCTCTACGGATAGTGAGCATCCGTTGATGGGTAACACCTCTACGGATGAGACCTGTCCAAAGAAGTGTACATCTAGTGTGAGTAAAGAAAAACTTAAGAAGCTGAACAAAAAGTATGGTCCAACCAGCAAAAATTTTGTTCAGGGAGAATGCAGCAAAACCAAAACTAAGGATGTCAACATAGGTCACTTGTCCAACAATCAATTGAAGGGCAAGTTAGAAAACATAGAAGTCAAGGCTGAGGTGAAAAAGAAAAAGAACATAAATGGTAAGGTAGAGATTAATAAGCATAACAACTACACTCCTGACAAGTATGCTCCTAGGAAAACTTGTGTAAAGTGTGGTAGTGTTAATCATTTATGTGCCAATTACAAAAATGTTAAGAATTCATCTATTCCTGTGCCAATGTCTATACCCAATCTGCCTATGCCTGGTTTGCACATAATGATCATGCATCAAATTTGTACGCCAATACGCCATTTGTTCCAAATCCATATATGAATGCATTCACAATGCCACAAATGACATGGAGCATGCCACACATGAACACTATGTATGCACAACATCTACAAATTCCTGCATCAAACATGTATGCACATGAACATCCTCAACATGTTGTCTCTCAGAGGTCAACACCCAGGGTCAAGGTTTATTTAACTCAACCTGAGATTAAGGTGCAAAATGACAAGAAAGGAAAAGTTAAAGCTAACAGGAAAGGACCCAAGGAAACTTGGGTACCAAAATCAACTTGATTTGGTTTTTTTATGTGCAGGGAAACAGAAAGAATCTATGGTACTTAGACAGTGGCTGCTCTAGGCACATGACTGGTGATTTTACCCTGCTCACAGAGTTTGTGAAGAAAGCTGGCCCTAGCATTACCTTTGGAGATGACAGCAAAGGTTACACTAAGGGATATGGCTTGATTTCAAAGGAAAATGTCATCATTGATGAAGTAGCACTAGTTGATGGACTCAAGCACAACTTGCTGAGTATCAGCCAACTATGTGATAAAAGTTTCTCAGTATCATTCAATCAAGGAGCCTATGTTGTTTCAAACAAAGAAAATAACAATGTGGTGTTGACAGGCCACAGAAGAGGTAATGTCTATCTAGCTGACTTCAATTCAACAAGTTCAGATTCTGTCACGTGTCTTCTGAGTAAAGCAAGCAAAGATGAGAGTTGGCTATGGCACAAAAGGTTGTCACATTTGAACTTCAAGTCAATGAATGATCTGGTAAGAAGAGACCTAGTAAGAGAAATTCCACAGTTGGAATTTTCCAAGGATGGAGTTTGTGATGCTTTCCAGAAAGGAAAGAAAAGGAAGATTTCCTTCAGAAGCAAGCTAGATTCATCAATTGAACAACCTCTCCAGTTGTTACATATGGATTTATTTGGACCAGTAAATGTCATGTCAATTTCAAAGAAAAGATACTACCTTGTGATTGTGGATGATTTGTCAAAGTTTACATGGACATACTTCCTGCATTCTAAAGATGAGGCAAGTGGAATCATAATCAATCACATCAAGGCTGCTAATAATCATCCTGATCTCAAAGTGAGAAGAATCAGGAGTGACAATGGCACTAAGTTCAAGAATTCAACAATGAGGTTGTTTTGTGAGGAGAATGGAATCATTCATGATTTCTCTGCAGCAAGAACACCACAACAAAATGGAGTGATGGAAAGGAAAAATAGAACTCTAATTGAGACTGCAAGAACAATGCTAGAAGAATCAAAGTTACCTACATATTTTTGGGCTGAAGCAGTTAACACTGCATGTTTCACTCAAAATATCTCTTTGATCAATCAAGCTAAAGGGATGACTCCATATCATTTGCTCAAGGGAAGAAAACCATCCTTGAATTTTCTACATGTCTTTGGATGAAAATGTTTTGTATTGAGAAATCAAGTTGAAAATCTTGCAAAATTTGAGTCAAAGGCAGATGAAGCCACTTTTGTGGGATATGCAGCTAGAAAAGCCTATAGGGTTTTCAATCACATAATCAACATTGTTATGGAATCTGTACATGTTGTTTTTGATGATGCCAAAATTCAAGGTCTCACTGATGAGGGTTTTCATGAAACTCTCAGGTTTGAGAATGTGGTGGAAGGTCTGTATTATGATGATGAAGGTGATGATTATGAGGATGAATCTGTCCCTCCAAGAATGATTATTTCAAATATGGATAACTCAAGTTCAAATGAGCCATTCATAGAAGGGACAAATGGAGCATCCGTAGGAAGCCAAATTGGAGCATCCGTAGGAAGCCAAATTGAAGCATCCGTAGGAAGCCAAATTGAAGCATCCGTAGGTGGATCACAACACAGGGTTACTACCCCAATAAACTCAGGAGGAGTTTCTCTGAGTCAAGGATCAACCTCAATTCCACATGATCATGTTTATGACAATGATGCTACATCTTCAAGACTACACCTGCAACAAGAAGAAAATGGACAAGGATCACCCATTTGAACTGATCATTGGTGATGTATCCTCAAATGTGCAAACTAGAAGAGCTACTCAAGATGAATGTTTATACAACAGCTTTTAGATCCAGATGGGGTGTTAGCTATGCAGGAAGAGCTAAACCACTTTGAAAGAAACAAAGTGTGGAAGCTGGTACCCAAACCTAAAGACAGAAGTGTTATAGGAACAAAGTGGGTATTCATAAACAAGATGGATGAAAATGGCATTGTCACAAGGAACAAAGCTAGATTGGTTGCTCAGGACTATTCTCAAGAAGAAGGAATAGATTTGCCCATGTTGCTAGATTGGAATCAATAAGGATATTCCTAGCCTATCCAGCCCATGTCAATTTCAAAGTCTATCAAATGGATGTCAAAAGTGCCTTCTTGAATGGGGAATTAGAAGAGGGGGTGTATGTCAGTCAACCTCCTGGTTTTGAAAATCCAAATTATCCAGAATTTGTCTACTTCCTACTCAAGGCACTTTATGGACTGAAGCAAGCACCTAAAGCCTGGTATGACACACTATCACAGTTTCTTTTAGAGAATCACTTCACTAGAGGTACTGCTGATAAAACTCTTTTCTTTAGAAATGTTAATGGCTCTAGTATACTTATTCAAATTTATGTAGATGACATTTTATTTGGGTCTACAGATGAGAAGCTTTGCAAAAGGTTTGCCAAACTTATGCAAAGTAAATATGAAATGAGCATGATGGGTGAACTTACCTATTTCCTTGGCTTACAAGTTAAGCAAGTGAAAGAAGGATTCTTCATTAGTCAAACTAAATACATTTTTGATCTATTAAAGAAGTTTGATCTAATGGATTGCTCTCCTACTAAAACAACCATGCCAACTGCCACTAAGCTTGATTTGAATACTAAGTAAAAATCTGTGGACATTTCAAGCTATAGAGGCATGGTAGGCTCACTTTTATATTTAACAGCTAGTAGACCTGATATTATGTTTGCTACATGTCTATGTGCTAGATTTCAGGCTGATCCTAGAGAGTCTCACTTAATTGCTATCAAGAGGATTTTCAGATATCTCAAGGGAACACTAAACATTGGCATTTGGTACCCTAGAGAATCTGGTTTTGATCTAATTGGTTATTCAGATGCAGACTATGCAGGTTGCAAAATTGACAGAAAAAGTACAACAGGCACCTGTCAATTTCTAGGAAACAAGCTTTTTTCATGGTTCAGTAAGAAGCAAAATTCTGTCTCTACTTCTATAGGTGAGGCATAATATATTGCAGCTGGAAGTTGTTGTGCACAGATCCTTTGGATGAAATATCAACTAATAGACTATGGTCTAACAATTAATAAGATTCCAATTTTCTGTGACAATACTAGTGCAATTGCCATAACTGAGAATCCAGTGCAACACTCAAGGACAAAACACATTAACATAAAGTATCACTTCATCAGGGAACATGTGATGAATGGTAATGTGACCTTCATTTTGTTCCAAGTGAGCGGTAAATTGCAGACATTTTTACCAAGCCACTTGATGAATCAACATTCTCAAGGTTGGTAAGTGAGCTAGGTATGCATAACTACTCTTAATTTTTTTTAAATGTCTGATAATTTGTAATGCAGCCAGTGTCAACATGTTTCATGAGAATTAAAACTTTCAGAAAAAGTTAAATTTTGTCTAAGTCAAAATTACTCCCTCTACGGATAGCCTTATCCATTGATGGTCATTTTTGACACTAGATTTTCTCTACATCTACGGATACTGTTTTTTACTCCTCTACGGATGTCGAATCTCAAAAGGTAAAATCCTATCCGTAGATAGTGTAGTTCTAATCGTAACCGTTAAAGCCACAATCCTATCCGTAGTTACATGTGTATAGTACGTGTATGTAATTGCAGTAAATTCGTGGCTTTACTTTTTAAACTCATTACTTTTAAACGTTTATTTTCTTGCCCAATCAGATAATTTCTTTCAATTATTTTGATTTTCTTAGTGAATTATTTTGGTGGAGTATAAATTGATTTTTAGTCTCAGTTAATTATTTTCTATCAATTTCCAAAATTCACTAAGGCAAAAGCTCATCTTTCTCTCTCAAAGCAAAACCTATCTCTCTGCAATTCAAAGCTCTGTATCAATGGCACCAACCAACAAAACTATGTCTCTCACTGGTTTCACATACGAGAAGAACAACTTCACGGCACTGGTGGACTTCGAAGAGAAGAACGCATCATATCACACTATGATGAGGTTTTTCCAAAACTGCAAGCTATCCAAGGCAGTGTTCGAAGCCCCCCAAATTGTACTTTTAGGTGATTGAAGCCATTTAGGAATCTGCTGTGTTCGATTCTATCAATGCTACAATCACTTTTGTTCTTCAAGGTAAGGAATATATGATAAATAGTGATGTCATTACAACATGCTTAAATTTGCCTAAAAATAATAGGTTAGAAAAACATAGTAATACTGATATTGTTAACATGCTAAATTCGATTAACTATGCTTTGCCTACGGGTAAGGTTTTCTTTGATGCCATCCTTAAGGTTTTCTCTGGTAAAATTAGCAACTATGATGCAGTTACATTCTCTATGCTAGATATTGCCTATATGCTTCTATTTGATAGCTATTATAACCTAGGATCCCTAATTCTATTTGAACTAGGTGCTAAGCTAGGAAATAAAGCATCTAGAAGTAAAAATGTATACTATGCTAGATTTATCATGTTGCTAGCTAACCATGTAGAGAGTAACCTGGTGGTCAAATTCTCTGCAAACTCCAAATATTGTTGGGTTTAAAATAAGAGAGTCCATGAGGACTTGAATAGGCTGAACCATAACAAGGAGGTACAATTGGTTTATCCACCAATTTTCAATGCAACTCAGGAGGCACAGGTAAGTCAGGTAATTTCCTCAATTGTACCTTCCTCCATTGTCATTTCTTTGATTTCCAGTGCCACTATGGAGGCTGGTACTGTCCAACAGCCTCCTACCCAAGTGGCCACCTCTAAAATTCTAAAATCCAAATCCAGTAAGTCAACCTCAGGTGTCTCTCAAAAGGCACCTATTGTAAAAACTACCAAAACCCTTGAGGGGAGTGTGAAGGTGGTAGTAAGTGGTGAGGGAAGGGGTGAACATCAAAGAAACCCCAAGAACAAGGAGGGTGAGATTAGTGTGTCCCAGCCAAGCCACCATCTATCTTCTCAAAAAGATACAGTGGTTGAAAAGGAAGTTATCACATCCCTAGTAGCATCCTCCCAAAAAGATGTTGCTATTAAAAATAGTCCCCATCCAGGGACACAGCGCAAGAGGGATAGGGACACCAGAAGCCCTACAGATACAACCAAGGCCTATGAAAGGAGAAAAATGTCTAAGATATCTAGGGCTGCACAGGGATCACACACAATGCCAATGGCACCATCACAAATTCAGTTTGATGTGGCTCCAGTAAATGTGGAGTCAAAGCCCCATTCTTTACTCATTCAAACTAACACAGAAACTCCAAGCTCAACTACTCTCTCTTTGGATGTGGACATGATTCACACATCCATTCCTGATTCTCCATCTTTAACCTTCTTGGAGAAGCCCCACTCTGAAATTGGTGGTCATCATCTTCTTGATAATTTGTTGGACCACCAATCCATCATTTCTAGAACTTTGGCTCCATCTGTGGCTCTAAACTTAAAATCAATCTCCACAAATTCAGCCATAGTCTCAATTTCCAAAGCTACTTCTTTTTCTTCATCTACGGATATCTCTCATCCGTTGATGGGTGTTTGTCTGTCTACGGATATGCCTCAAGTCAGCTATCCGTTGACATATACTTCTACTACCTCTACGGATACTCCTTCCACACTTGCACTTCCAACTTCAAATATGACAAATTCAAGTGTGGATGTGTTAGTAGTAGTTCAAACACTCTTAGGATTGAGGGAAGGGAGTGAAGCTACTGAGAGTCAGGGGCTGGCTTGCAGCCAGGAAAAAGGAGAGGGAGAGAAAGAGGGATAGACTATTTCGTCCAGTCTGGTAAGAGTGAGCACTGAGAGTTCCACCTTAGTAGGTGAAGGTGAGGGTGTGAGGGATGTGAGCCAGGGGGAGCTCCTGATGCAAGAACAGAGAGAAAATGAGAGAAAGGCAGGTACATGAGAGATAAGGATGGAAGACACAGCCATTGCAAGTGAGTTAATGGATGTCAATGAGGCAGACAGGGAGAGGCTGTTCCAACTTGAATATCAAAATGAGTTGGATCAAGTCAACCTGAATGTGGAGACAGAAAAGATGTTGCATTTGGTACACACTACTGAATCAATGTCTAGGGCAAAAGAAGAAATTCAAAATCTGCCTCCAGGAGCTGGTGAAGACTTCGAATATGATGAAGACAGTGATGATTCTGAGAGTGGTGGAGGAGGAGATGATGGCCCTTCCACTCTCCAAGAGATGCCTCCTTGGCTGTTTTCAAACTCCTATGTTCACAATGACACCAAGGCAGTCATTCTCAAGAATTATAAAAGGGCACATGGTGAAGCTCAAACATCCAATCCTTTGCATGCCACTATTGTTCAAAATTTTGTGACATCACTTCAGCTTCATCAGGCCCACATCCTTCAGCAGAGAGCCAACACAAATGACATCAAGGGCCATCTTGATGGGATAAATAATTCTTTAGAAAGAAGAGTTGATGTTATTGCTCCTTCTACCTCTCAAAGATTCAAGCAAGATAAGCTGGTGAAGGATGTGGATGCCCTTACTGTGAGGATGGATAAGATGGAGAAGCAAATTGTTAGGTCCAAAGTATCGTAGAAGGGGGGGGGGGTTGAATACGATACTCACAAATAATTTAATTTCGTTCGCGGATTAATCTTTCAGTTCTATAACGAAATCAAACACACCAAACCAAATCAAGTTTCGGGGAATATATCTTTTTATAAATATAAACCTCGAGGGGTGCTACAATTTCTAATCCGTAGATTAGCGTCAATGAGTTTAAGGTAACACAAATACAAAACAATAATCAAGTTCTGAGCACTATTAATTTCTCTGATAATTTTCTCCGGCTCTTCTCTCTCTCAGTAATGTCTCTGTGTTAGAATCCTTAACTGAAGAAGACACACTCTTCTCTCAGTATTAATTGTAGACTTGGTTTGAAAAACCATCGAACCATTTAGAATAGAATATTCTTGGCCGTTGGATCGTCATCAACCGTTCACAACAAGTTACTTTTCACCTGCTCCTTGAAATGCAAAACCATCGAATGGATTAAAAAACCATCGAATGGAATTACTTTATTTACCATTCGATAGTTTTTAATTCAAAACTATCGAATACTAAATAAAGTAAAAGTGGTTTGCCAATAATTACTTTAACCACCATTCGATAGTTTTCTCAATTGAAAAACTATCGAATACTTTTCCTTGTCTTTTGTCCTTTAGTGATTACTCCTGAGCTCCTGGGTGTTTAAGTTTTAGACTGTATCAATTCCTTCTGAGACGATAAAACAACTTGATCTTTTCAGTGCCGTCACCTAGTGCAACTGGTCTGGTTCACAGATGAATAACACTTGATCAATTCTTATTTTATGTCTTCAATACATTGCTGCTGATACGTCCCTTGTCGTTCTGGTTGCTTCATCACTGGAATCCCGTGGTACTGAACCCTAAATCATTCACATACTTCTGTCGTCTTGAAAGTCTTGTTTCTTTTGTTGTCACTGAGGCTTGAACATTTTCATGAACTTCTTTCCGTGACCTGTTTACGGACTTCAAGAATACATAACGTATTTTGATTTTTTGAGTTTACCTTTTCTTCTTTGATTCTGGATTCCTGTGCTTCTGTTAATATTATTGTCTGTCTTGTCCTTTGTTGAGTTGTAGTTATCTCTTTTAGATCTTATGTTACATTATGCTTTACAATCTCCCCCTATTTGATTGGATAGAGTTCGACAAGCAAATACTTCGAGGATAACTCAACTAACTAAGGAAACATGAAACTACTTAAAGTAAGACAGCGTAATAATATTAATGCATTCTGGATCAGATATTTATACATTTCCAGATTTCATAAATTAAAAAACAATTAAACTTTATACAATTAAGTTGCTCCTCTAGACTGAGCTGATAGTTCTTTTGTTCTTTGCTTCTTGTCTTCAGTCCATTTCAATCTCACCTTCTTCAATCACTGGATTGGAGTTAGCAGCTTGATAATCAATCACTGATGGATAGTGCAGTGGTTCCTGAATAATGACTTCCACCTCCGCATTGTCGTTGACTTGTAATCCGTCTTCAACTCCAGAAAAGGTTTTATAAGCCATTTCCCATTCAGTACCATCTTTCTTTGCGAGATCTATCATCTTCTTCTTCCTCACTTCATTATACACCTTCATTCTCTTTAGCTTTTCACTTCTCAGAATTGCTTGCTGTTTTTCCTTCTCAGCTTGCCTGGCATCTATTGCAGCTCTCTGAGCTCGTATTGCTTCCAAGGCAGCTTCTTCTTCTGGTGACAGAGGATTTGATTCTTCTTCCATAATATCCTCATCCAAGATAGGATGTTCTATTGGTTCAGGATAATATGGTTCATGCTCCTCTTGAATAGGTTGCTCTTGCATGAATTCAAATTCCTCTTCACTCTTCTCTTCCTCCACAAGTTCTTCTATCCAGTACTGCCTGATAGGAATAGCTTCAACTGTTTCCCAAACTCTCCATCCATCCGTCTCCCCTTCTCCAACTTTCTCCCCCTTAGTTGAGGAATCCTCGATAAAAGCATCCTCAGCATAAAAGACATTAGAAGGATCAGGTTCCTGATAGGAAGGACCAGGTTGTCCAGATTGTTGGTTCTTCAGCATACTCCATATAGACTGTACTCCATCGCCTTGACTCTCCAAGAAATCCATAAGCTGCTTATTAAAGTCATTTATAGAAGCTAACGACAGGTCAATGTTTTCCAATCTTGAGTTGGTAGTCTTTTCCATATGATCGAGCCTCCTGTTGAGTCTAGACTCCACTCTTGAAAGGTTGTCCATTGCATCCTTCACCCGCGCTTGACCATCCCGGATAACCAGAACGTCCTCTTTCAAAGCTTCATGTCCCTGGGACAGTGCAGTTACTTCATTCATGAATCCATCTTTAAGCTCCCTTACGTCCATCCTCAACTCGACCAGCTCTTCCATAGCTTCCTTCTTTAAGGAGTCCACTGCCTGCTTCGTACCTGTTATAGTGCCAGATGCACTGCCAATGACCCTGAATGTTCTTCTGGAATCAGCTGCAGCCAAGTCAACTTTCTCTTGAATAGACTTTAAAGAAACATTGTCTTGACTGGAGGAGATCCCTTGGTCAAAGGAAGGTCGCAGTGGAACCTTGAATAATGGATTTCCTTCTTTATCATGAACTGTCATCTCCTTGAGGGAAGATTGAACTTGTAGCTCTCTTTCTGTTGGTAACAGCAGATCATCAATATGAGTTAGGGTTTGGGTGTCACTCCTCACGTTTGGCTCTGGGTGTTCACTCACAGTTACTGTTAGTGTTTCACTCATTTTTCCTTTCCCACTCAGGCCAGGTGTAAGTGTTTGTGTTTCACTCAAATCCATTGTGCTGGTTGTACCTGCAGAAGAGAACACCGTAGCCGTCCTTAAGGAGGTCACCGGTGGTGCAATGGGGCTTCGCAAGTCCCCGTCCTTGGTTAAACCAAGTTGCTGATCATCCGTAGATGATATATCCTTTGTAGGATCTAGAGTTTGAATCTCTAGGGGGTTAGAAACAGGCTCTTTTAACAGCAGAGATCCCGAATCTTCCCCGTCAGTCTGTAAAGACTTCACCTCAGTTGACTCCTCAATAGTAATTGATTCACTGTCAACGAGTTGCCGATCTGCACCTACGTCAGACCCTTTACCCGCAGGATCCAGATATGTTCCATCTGGGGAGGTAGACAATGACCTTTTAGATTGTGCATTTAGGTCAAAGCCTTCTCTCGACGTATGTGAAGACCCTTGGTTCAGAGAACCTTCAACCAGTGAACCTGACCGTAATATGGTCGGAACACCAGTTGCTTCCGTCAATTCCTCCTTACTTGATTGAGCTATTGGTTCAGATATTGCTTTCGTTAGCGTAGCCCAATCAGCATCAGAAAAATTAGTAAAGGGCTCTTTGAATGAGAGAAATGAAGTATCAGCAGTTGCCTCAGTTTCTGTTCTTCTCCTTTTAGAGGAAGGCAGAGCTGCTGTTGAAGGGTGTATCTCCTTATGTGGTGCTGCTTTGGCACTATCTCCCTCTACACTCAGGGATGTTTCTTTACTGGGTATAGGAGGGGAATGAGCATCATTTATGTTTTCATTTGGCTCGTTCAAAGGCTCTTCGACCGTGGTTAGAGGTTGTGGGTTTGCAACCTCCTGGTCTGGAATGGCCACTGAGGGCTCTGGATCAACATCCATTGGTTCAGGACCAAGTTCAGGTTCAGGTTGAGGAAAGTTACCTTCATTTACCTGTTCCCCTGGGGGTAGAAGAGGTAGGGGCACCGTTCTTAGATATTCAGTGAGAACAGTGGGTACCCCTGGAAGATAGTTGTTCTTCCTTATCAGAGCGGTTATGGCATTGCTCTTCATCTTCATACACTCCATTGTGTCTTCATCTTCAAATGTCTCACGTTCATCATCTATTAAGACATCATTGAGAATTAGTTGTAGGAACCTAGGATAGAAACAGAGCACATCTTCATTTATGCCTGTTCTTTCATCCAGTGGTGCCATGCACAGAATTACTTGATCAATCACTATCCGTCCTATGTTAATATGCCTGTTGTTCGCAATGGCAAACCCTATCTTTTGAAGGAATAAGGGAATGCCATGCAAATTTGTTAGCTTGGCAGTAAAAACATGTATCAGGGTATGAAAGAAAAAGTTCCATGGCTTTGGCAGGTAATGCTTTAGGAACTCTCCCACCAAGAAGTTAGGTTGTTGACTTCTGATAAGAGTGAAGAAAGCATGTATCTCCTCAGTTGTGGGATCCGGAACAAGATTTTCTGTTGGAAAATGAAGTATTCTGTTAAAGTCATGTTCCGTCACCCTTATTGTTCTGCCCCCTGGCACAACAAAACTGAAGGACCTTATATTATTCTCACTTGTATCTATGGCGGTTGTGTACAACGCAGTCAATTGATCGATACAAAGGACTACGGGAGTACTTACAGCGTATGCCACTAACGAACGTGTATTCAACAACTCTGCCCATGCACGAATTTGAGGATTCGTTATGGATTGCAGATTTTGAAACGAGACATGATTAGTTTTGGTAATAATAAATTCTCCGGCCATTGTATTTTCACACTTTCCAGAAAATGTAAACAAACCAAAACTATTTTTTTTCTTTTATATTTAATTAATTATTACTAATTAATCAAATTCTTAACAAAATTACCCCCTTTTTCTGTAAAATACACAAATTCGAACACAAACACACTTTAGAACCCTAATTGTTAATACCAACCAATTAGATCAAAAGAAATCAACTGTGTAAACACACTCAGTTTCCAAGATGTATACTATTAACAACTTTCTTAGGTTCAACAGTCGAGTTCGATGGTTTCTTACTCAGAAAGTTCCAAAATCAAAAAAATAAAGTTTTCCACGGATAGAATACAATCTACAGTGGTAAACAGTAACTTTTTCAAGATTTTATGATTAACAATTGAAGAAACTATCGATGTGGATGTCTTGTTTGTGTGTATCTCGTGTATGTATATAAAAGACAATAGCTTTGTAATTTTAGATCTGTCAAAACTGACAAAGAAAAACGACAAGGCACAGTTTTATATTCTTAAAACTGTCAGGGTATTTTCGACTTTTCAGGTTTCGATAGTTTTTAAAGTACTCTCGATATATTTCTGCAAGGGGTAAACTTGTCAACTTAATTCGATGGTTTTTGAAAAACTATCGAATATTTGAAATGTTTAGAATTTAAAAAGTTTTTCAGAAAACTATCGAGGGTTTTTACTATTTGAAAAAAGAAAAACTATCGAACTGTTCTTTTTGGAAAAACCATCGAGGAGTTTAATTATAGAAAAATTAAATCCTCCCGATAGATTTTCACTTGATTTCAAAAACTATCGAAGCTTGTATTTCGATGGTTTTTCTTTTCAAAATCAAAAACTGTCGAATTTCAAGTTCGATGATTTTTAATTAGTACTTAGAAAAACTATCGAATTTACTAAATTCGATATTTTTGCTTCTTTTCCAATTTCTAAAACCTGTTCTTGTTTTAGGAATCAGAAACTTTTATTTCCTGTCCAGTTTTAATTCTAATAAATCTTTTCAAATTTACCAAAATCAATTCTTAACAGAAAATTCACAATTTTCTTAGAATAAAATCAATTAAGTATCATTGAGTGATATTAATCAATTAAAATCCAATCAATTATGCTGCATTAATCTACAATGTTAAAAACAAAGCAAATTAATTCAAATTAAATAAATGCTTGAATATTTAGAACAAATATTAGCACTTAAATAACTTTTAGAATTAATAACTAATTAAATGCCAGAAGATATATCATCCATAATTATGACATAAAATTAGTACAAAAATCCTAACTACGAGAATTGCTCCAGAAAATAAATTCACGAGTCCTAAGGATATAGCAATTCTTAAACTCATGTATTCACTAGGACTCTCTGCAGTTACTAACTTCTAATCAAAATCAATTAGAAAGATTTAACATCCCAAGTTCACCAACCTGCTTATTGAAAGTGGATTCATCAAGCGGTTTAGTAAAGATGTCTGTAATTTGATCCTCTGTGGGTACAAAGTGTAACTCCACAGTTCCATTCATGACATGCTCTCGGATAAAATGATACCTGATGTCGATGTGCTTCGTCCTCGAGTGTTGCACTGGGTTGTTTGAGATTGCTATGGCACTTGTGTTGTCGCAAAATATAGGAATCTTTGTCAACAGAAGTCCATAGTCACGGAGTTGGTTTCTCATCCACAATATCTGAGCACAACAGCTACCAGCAGCAATGTATTCAGCCTCAGATGTTGATGTGGACACTGAAGGCTGCTTCTTGCTATGCCAGGAAACTAATCTTCTTCCAAGAAACTGACAGCTTCCTGAAGTACTCTTCCGATCAATCTTACAACCTGCAAAATCAGAGTCTGTGTATCCAATAAGATCAAATCCTGTATCTTTAGGGTACCAAATTCCAAGATTTGGGGTCCCCTTAAGATATCTAAAAATTCGCTTAACAGCTATTAGATGAGATTCTTTAGGATCAGACTGAAATCTAGCACACAAGCATGTTGCAAACATTATATCTGGTCTACTTGCAGTGAGATAAAGTAATGAGCCTATCATACCTCTGTAGCCTGTGATGTCAACCTTCTTACCAGTTTCATCCTTATCAAGTTTAGTGGCAGTTGGCATAGGAGTCTTTGCTGTAGATGAGTCTTCCATTTGATACTTCTTAAGAAGATCCTTGATGTACTTGGACTGACAAATGAATATACCATCTTGTTTCTGGTATACTTGCAATCCAAGAAAGAATGACAATTCACCCATCATGCTCATTTCATAACGACTCTGCATTAACTTAGCAAATCTCTTGCATAGATCATCATTAGTAGAACCAAATATTATGTCATCAACATATACTTGCACCAATATCAAATCATTTTTATGCTTTTTGACAAAGAGAGTTTTGTCTACAACACCTCTTGTAAAATCATTTTCAAGTAAGAATTCAGAGAGAGTGTCATACACGCAAGTGCACGTGATCTCAAGTATTACGACCAAACTCAACACGCAAGTGCACGTGATCTCAAGTAATACAGATAGCAAATAAGGTTCGTTCCTACAGGGACTCGTTGTTTGTCTAGTTAATTCACTCACTAATGTATGATTATTATCCGATGCTAAAACAAATAACAAAGTGGATTTTTGTTATCCCTATAATTAATCTAAGAATTATAACTAATTATCAACTACTTGAACTGAGATTTATGTCGAATTACTTATGCGAATAAAACATGGGATTTTAACTTCATTAAACAATCCATCTAAAGTCTTCAATTCTCTAGCCCTTTCATGTGATTCGTTAATACCTGATCGAACACACAAAACTGATATAAGCCAACTTTCGTTGTACCAATACCATCCTAAATAATATCCACAATTAAGATAAAAATCACTTAGTCTCCCAATTATGCTTAGTCCCTATATGTCTATAAAGATTGAAAACATACTGGTTGAAGTACAAGCATTCAATTGATCACATAGTCGTCATAAAACGGTTAGAGTTACGACACTAATTACGAATGATATTCTCACGCATAAACCTATGCTAGCATGGCAAGTTCTAAACTCTTAAATCCACTTTCGCTTCAATAAGAATTAACACACAATTACAGGAGTTAGCTACTCTCCTATAACGAATTAAAACAACCATGATAGGATATCGCATCAATCACACTATAGGCATCGAGAAAATTCAACAAATAAACTTCATGAATAAATCCGCTAAAACCCCATGACAACGAGTTAGTTCATAATCAAACTAATCGTCACCATGGGTTCTAATGTAAACATGATGAAAGAAAACGAATTATATTGAATAAATATCAAGGTTCTAAAGAATACACCCAAACCAAGCATCCACAAGATAGAAAGAATACAAGAATAAATTCAAACTATCTTCTTCCTTCTTCTTCGTGCTTTAAAACTCCGTATATAATATGCGGTATGTGTCTCTCTTGTTCTCTAGGGTTTTCTTCTCTTTATATAGGCCTCCAGGTGCAAATAAGTCGTACTGAATTGTAATTTGACTTCAACTCGAAAAATCAGCAAATCGGGTTCAAAACAGGAAATTTCGTCAGACAGACTGGCGCTGCCGCGCCACAATTGTATAGGATAGCGGCGCTGCCGCGCCACAATTACTGCTTCTTTTTTTCATCGGCGCTGCCGCGCCATAAGCAAGCTCAAACACGGCGCTGCCGCGCCGTGCCTTCTGTCCAGGACATAGAAAATGTTGTCCTCTTCGCGTGAGCTGTAAGATCGTCAGAATCGGACTTGTAGAACTCCAGATATGGCCAAAACAGTGAAGACTGCGCAACCTACCCGGAAAATCCGAATTTTAATCAAATTATCCTCCAACTCTTGGTTCTGCAAAACTTAATGAAAACACATTAAACACACCACATACTTGAGTTCAAGTCATCAATTTAAGCCGATATGAAGCGTTCCAAGTGGATTAAAAATCCACTTATCACACCCCCAAACTTAAACCGATGCTTGTCCTCAAGCATAAATAATATAACTATATACAACTAACTAGTACCACTTCCGTAGGTGATCACGGTTGCATTTGGCATATGCAACAAGCCCTTTAAACCCCTAGGCAGCCCTAGTGGATGAGTAAGGTCTCGTGAGGGCCTATAGCGAATGTACCCACAAAATCCATCTACTCATGCAACTAACAATGCAATGCATGTATGCAACTATATGGAAATGCAACGATCCCTTCAAACCAACCAAAACCAATCAACAAGCCAACATCTCAAAGAACACAGTCTTCCAAACAGAGTTCGACCAAATTCCCATCGACCAACAAGACAAACACAGAAACGTGCGTGTGTGCGATGCTCACCAATATACTCCCAAACTAAATCAAGACCATACCTACTCTTAGCCAAAACAACCACAAGCTTACAAACAGAATGAACGCTAGACACAAGAACTCTTAAGAGACACCTTCGCAGTCCATCTGAGTTAGACAAGAATTCATGCTTTATTACACAAAAACAACTACACACAACACACATGCTTATTTGACCGTGCAATGGCTGAGACCCCAAAAGGCTTATACAATAATACCCATGTAACGAGCTTTAGGTTAGTGGATCCCAGACCGGAAAAGTCTTAGGTCAATAGGCACAAAGTCCCCTAGAACTTAATTGCTCGAGTATTAAAGAGCTCAACCTGATCAATTCTGCATAAACACAAAACAAACACAACTTTTTTTTTCTTTTTCAACTTTTCTCTTTTTTTTTTCTTTTTTTTTTTTCAACAATTTCGGAATGAGTGCCCTTTGCCTTTTTCTCATCCCACCCTAGACTACTCATCTTTTCAATGAGCCGGCTACTAGCCATTTGACGCCTAGCCTTTATTACAACTAGCATGAAATCCCTGGTTTCCCCCAAACTTATACATAAGTGCTCCTTCGTTTTCAAGAATCTAGCCAACATTCTAAATGTAAACAAGTGGTTAAATTCTAACACCAAACAAGCATGGTCTGATCAAATTCAAAAGCTACCAATGAGACTTATGAAATAGATTTGTTTCTGGCATGCAAGTCAATACTTAGAAACTTAATCAACCCTCTATTCATCACAACCACACTCCAATCAACATCGACTCACCAACGGAAATAGTCAAATCCTACGGGATCATGAAATATGCATGCAACTAAAATGGACTCACATGACAGATATAAATACTAATGCAAACAGAATGCCCTATATGACATGAACATGCAAAGATATGAATGAACTAACTACATATGCAATATGAAACCTATATGAACACACACACACACTAATATTACCATTCCTTAATTATCACCCCCAAACTTAAAATATTCAATGTCCTCATTGAAGGTAATAAGAAAGATAGTAGAAACATACCTAACACATGGGTTGCCTCCCACGAAGCGCTGTCGTTAATGTCATTTAGCCGGACAAATGTGAATCAAATCATGGTGGCTCGAAGATCGCATTTGACTTGTCCTTAGCAGAAGGACCATTCACCCATTGTTTGATAACCTTCTTGCTTTCTTCCCACATCTTTTCCAAATCAAACTTCACCTTGACTTTTCCATCAATCGATTTTTTCTTTTTCTTCTTTACACCTCTAAGGTGTTTATGCTTCTCCGTCGATTGATAAGAACACTCTTTTACCTCATCATCCTTGTTCCACCTTCTCAGCACATTATCTTCACACTCTTTAAAAATCACCAACTCATCATTCAGAAGGACATACTTCAAATGTGGTGGAAGTTTTCCAAGCTTGACATTCGAAAGATCTCGAATGGAAGAATTGTCAATGGAATCACTGATGTGATGCTCGAACTTGTGCATGTCCGAATTTTTGCTCAACAGCTGATCGAACTCCTTTCTCTGACCCGTATCAACCATCTTCAAGCTAAAACACTCTTCCTCCTCTGTCGGAAATTTCATAGCCTTGAACACATTAAAGATGACCTTTTGATTACTCACCCTCATTGTGAGCTCTCCCTTTTGGACATCAATAAGAGTCCAACCTGTAGCCAAGAATGGTCGTCCCAAGATGATAGGGATCTTCTTGTCTTCCTCAAAGTCAAGAATAACAAAATCAGCAGGAAAAATCAGCTTATCCACCTTTACCAAGACATCCTCCACTATACCCCTCGGATATGTGATCGACCGATCAGCCAACTGTAAGGTCATATTAACTGGTTTCGGCTCAGGCAACCCAAGTTGCTTAAAAACAGACATTGGCATGAGATTAATGCTAGCTCCCAAATCACATAAGCATTTGCTGAAAAGTTGATTGCCAATAGTGCAAGGTATGGTAAAACTTCCCGGATCTTTAAGCTTCGGTGGCAATTTCTGCTGTAGAACTGCACTACACTCCTCTGTCAAAGCAACGGTGTCTAGCTCCTCAAGTTTCAATTTCTTCGAAAGAATGCCCTTCATAAACTTCGCATAGCTCGGCATTTGCTCAAGAGCCTCTGCAAATGGTATGTTAATCTGAAGCTTCTTGAAGACATCCAAGAACTTAGCAAACTGCTTGTCAAACTTTTGCCTTTGAACTCATTTTGGGAATGGAGGAGGTGGAAACACCTTTTCTTCTACTACTTTCCGAGAATTTTCATTCTTCCCAGTTACGTGAGTCGAGAGAGTAGCATTAGGTACCAAATCAGGAACAGAATCGACCCCAGCGTCAAAATCACTTTTTTCTTCCAGAAGGGCCGGCGCTGCCGCGCCGTTTTTGTACTGGGGATCGGCGCTACCGCGCCGTACAAACTGACCAGAATTTTCATTTTTTTCCTCGGCTGAATTTTCTTCGTTCTGACCCTGTAGAATCTTTCCCGATCGTAAGGTTACTGCCTGGACCTGTTCCTTGTGATCTTTCTTGCCTGGATTCATCTCTGTGTCACTCGGAAGCGTTCCTGGTTGACGGTTCAACAATGCATTGGCTAGTTGCCCAATCTGATTCTCTAAAGTTTTCAATGACACCGCCTGACTCTTATACATCATTCGCAGCTCTTCCAGTTCAGACTTCTCAGACTGATTCAAAGAATTTCCTTGAGATGGTTGAAATCCAGGTGGATTGAATGTTTGCCTTGGAGCATAAGGTGGTGGTTGATAGTTCTGATTATATGGCCTTGCATTGAACTGCTGATTTTGTGGTTGCTGAACACCACCCTGATTGTTGCTCCAACTGAAATTAGGATGATTCCGATTGTTGGGATGATAAGCATTAGGCACTGGCTGCTGAGCTCTTTGAAAATTACTAACAAACTGTGCGGATTCAGCTGAGATAGCACACAGATTCGTGTCATGAGCTCCTGCACACAATTCACACACCATAGCAACCTGATTAGTCCCATGATTAGAAAGGGAATCTACCTTCATTGTCAACGCTTTGAGTTGAGCAGCAATAGCAGTAGCTGCATCCAAGTCAAGAATTCCAGCCACTTTAGCAGGTGGCAAGCGTTGAATAGGATTCTGAAACTCATTGGCGGCCATCATCTCGATAAGATTATAGGCATCCTCATAGCTTTTTGCCCACAATGCTCCTCCAGAAGCTGCATCAAGCATGGGCCTTGACTGAGCTCCCAATCCGTTGTAGAAATTGCTGATTACCATCCAATCCGGCATCCCATGATGAGGACAACGTGCCAATATCTCCTTGTACCTTTCCCAAGCTTCCCCCAAAGATTCCTGGGGTTGCTGAGCAAACTGAGAAATAGAATTCCTATAAGCTGCTGTCTTCGCCATGGAGAAATACTTCGTCAAGAACTTTTGAGCACAGTCTGCCCATGTTTTGATAGAACCTGATGGCATGGAATGTAACCAACTCTTGGCTTTATCCCTAAGAGAGAAGGGAAATAGCCTCAATCTGATTGCGTCATCTGTAACTCCGTTGAATTTGAAGGTATCACAGATCTCAAGAAAGTCCCTAATATGAGCATTGGGATCTTCAGCAGGACTACCCCCAAACTGAACCGTATTCTGAATCATCTGAATGATGTTTGGCTTAAGCTCAAAATTATTAGCCCCAATAGCTGGACGAACAATGCTGGTATGAATGTCCTCCACTTTTGGCTGAGAAAATTCACTCAAAGCCTTCGCTGGTTGTGCTTCATCTGCCATATCTTCTTTTGATTCACAATTGTTTTCTACACTGATGTTCTCAAAGTCAAGTTTCCTTCGTGCTAGTTCTTCTCTTCTTGCTAATTCTTCTCTACGTGCTCGAGCTCGTGTACGCATACACTCTCAATAAGTACCTGAAATTCACCAACTAGAAAATTGGTGAGAAACGTCCTAGTCACCGAACTTTAATGACCACTGATGGTAAATACTGAAACTAAACAAATAAAACCGAAATCCCCGGCAGCGGCGCCAAAAACTTGTTACGACCAAACTCAACACGCAAGTGCACGTGATCTCAAGTAATACAGATAGCAAATAAGGTTCGTTCCTACAGGGACTCGTTGTTTGTCTAGTTAATTCACTCACCAATGTATGATTATTATCCGATGCTAAAACAAATAACAAAGTGGATTTTTGTTATCCCTATAATTAATCTAAGAATTATAACTAATTATCAACTACTTGAACTGAGATTTATGTTGAATTACTTATGCGAATAAAACATGGGATTTTAACTTCATTAAACAATCCATCTAAAGTCTTCAATTCTCTAGCCCTTTCATGTGATTCGTTAATACCTGATCGAACACACAAAACTGATATAAGCCAACTTTCGTTGTACCAATACCATCCTAAATAATATCCACAATTAAGATAAAAATCACTTAGTCTCCCAATTATGCTTAGTCCCTATATGTCTATAAAGATTGAAAACATACTGGTTGAAGTACAAGCATTCAATTGATCACATAGTCATCATAAAACGGTTAGAGTTACGACACTAATTACGAATGATATTCTCACGCATAAACCTATGCTAGCATGGCAAGTTCTAAACTCTTAAATCCACTTTCGCTTCAATAAGAATTAACACACAATTACAGGAGTTAGCTACTCTCCTATAACGAATTAAAACAACCATGATAGGATATCGCATCAATCACACTATAGGCATCGAGAAAATTCAACAAATAAACTTCATGAATAAATCCGCTAAAACCCCATGACAACGAGTTAGTTCATAATCAAACTAATCGTCACCATGGGTTCTAATGTAAACATGATGAAAGAAAACGAATTATATTGAATAAATATCAAGGTTCTAAAGAATACACCCAAACCAAGCATCCACAAGATAGAAAGAATACAAGAATAAATTGAAACTATCTTCTTCCTTCTTCTTCGTGCTTTAAAACTCCGTATATAATATGCGGTATGTGTCTCTCTTGTTCTCTAGGGTTTTCTTCTCTTTATATAGGCCTCCAGGTGCAAATAAGTCGTACTGAATTGTAATTTGACTTCAACTCGAAAAATCAGCAAATCGGGTTCAAAACAGGAAATTTCGTCAGACAGACTGGCGCTGCCGCGCCACAATTGTATAGGATAGCGGCGCTGCCGCGCCACAATTACTGCTTCTTTTTTTCATCGGCGCTGCCGCGCCATAATCAAGCTCAAACACGGCGCTGCCGCGCCATGCCTTCTGTCCAGGACATAGAAAATGTTGTCCTCTTCGCGTGAGCTGTAAGATCGTCAGAATCGGACTTGTAGAACTCCAGATATGGCCAAAACAGTGAAGACTGCGCAACCTACCCGGAAAATCCGAATTTTAATCAAATTATCCTCCAACTCTTGGTTCTGCAAAACTTAATGAAAACACATTAAACACACCACATACTTGAGTTCAAGTCATCAATTTAAGCCGATATGAAGCGTTCCAAGTGGATTAAAAATCCATTTATCACATGTCCTTGGAGCTTGTTTGAGTCCATAGAGAGCTTTGAATAGAAAGTACACAAAGTCTGCCAGTTTTGAATCCTCAAAACCTGGAGGTTGTTCCACATACACTTCTTCTTCTAACTCCCCGTTCAGAAAAGCACTCTTCACATCCATTTGATATACCTTGTAATTGGAATGTGCAGCAAATGCCAGAAACATTCTGATGGCCTCAAGTCTTGCTACTGGTGCATAGGTTTCATCATAATCTATACCCTCTTCTTGAGAGTAACCTTTAGCAACCAGTCTGGCTTTGTTTCTCGTTACAATGCCATCTTCATCCAACTTATTTCTGAATACCCATCTTGTTCCAATAACAGATTTTCCCTTAGGCCTGGGTACCAGCTTCCAAACTTTCTGCCTTTCAAACTGATTGAGTTCTTCTTGCATAGCAATTACCCAATCTGGATCATCTAGAGCATCTTCAACTTTCTTAGGTTCTATTTCTGAAAGAAACCCAGAATAGTGACATTCATTTTGTGATGTTCTCCTAGTTCTCACTCTTGTGTCCGGATCACCAATGATCAAGTGAAAGGGATGATCTCTATTCCATACCCTTTGTCTTGGCAGATGCGATCTTGATGATTCTCCTTGTTCTAGATGTTGTGGAGTGTGACTAGTTGATCCTTCTCCTGCTCCCCCTGAGTTGTTGACGGTTTGATCTGTTGATTCTGAAGACTGACTAGTGGATCCTGTATGTTGAGGATTTCCACTTTGGTCACCACTTGGTCCAGAATCATTATCATTATGATTATTATTAATGACTGTAACAACTTCAGGTACTTCTTCATTGTCAGAGAGATCTCCTGATAGATTTTCAAATACCAAGGATTCAGAGTTCTCTCCAGTTTGCAGGCCTGGTCTTTTAGTGTCGTCAAATGTTACATTAAAGCTTTCCAACACCTTCTTATCTTCAATCACATATACCCTGAAAGCCTTAGATTCCAGAGAATAGCCCAGAAAAATGCCTTCATCTGCTTTGGCATCAAACTTGCCAAGATGTTCTCCATCTTTAAGTACAAAGCACTTTGCACCAAACACATGAAAATACTTCAGTGCTGGCTTCTTGTTGGCCATTAACTCATACGGAGTCTTTTCATGATCTTTGTTGATTAGGGTTCGATTCTGAGTGTAGCAAGCTGTATTCACTGCTTCAGCCCAAAAGTAAGTGGGAAGTTTTGATTCACTCAACATGGTCCTTGCTGCTTCAACCAAGGTCCTGTTCTTCCTTTCCACTACTCCATTCTGTTGAGGAGTTCTTGGTGCTGAAAACTGTCTTGATATTCCTTTCTCTGAGCAGAAATCATTTAGAACTGCATTCTTGAATTCAGTTCCATTGTCTGATCTGATTGTCCGCACAGGTAGCTTAGCTTCCACTTCTATCTTCTTGATGTGATCAATGATTAGTTGTGTTGCTTCATCCTTTGTTTGTATGAACAACACCCACGTGTACTTGGAGTAGTCATCCACCATCACCAATGCATATCTGTTTCTTGAAAGTGACATAACATTAACTGGACCAAATAAATCCATATGAATCAGCTGTAATGGTTTAGTAATGCTTGTCATTCCTTTGCTTCCATGTGATGCTTTCTTCGACTTCCCCTTTTCACATGCTTCACATAGTCCCTCCTGATTGAATTCCATCAGGGGCAACCCTCTCACTAACTCTCTCTTTACCAAAGAGTTCATAGTTTTGAAGTTCAGATGTGAGAGCTTCTTGTGCCATAGCCAACTTTGTTCTGAAGATGCCTTTGCATAGAAACATGTAACTTCTCCTTCACTGGTAGAACTTAAGTCGGCTATAAACAAGTTTCCTTTTCTCACTCCCAGTAGAGTAAGCTTCTCATCCTTCCTGTTGGTGATCAAGCACTTGTCCTTTCTGAAATCTACATTGTAGCCTTTATCACAGAACTGACTGATGCTTAGAAGATTGTGCTTTAATCCTTCAACAAGAGAGATGTTTTCAATGATGACATTTCCAGCTTTCAATTTACCATATCCCGTAGTGAATCCTTTGCTGTCATCTCCAAAGGTTACAATCGGGCCGGTCTTCTTAACCACCTCTGTAAGCAGGGACTCTTCACCTGTCATGTGTCTAGAACAGCCACTATCCAGAATCCACACAACCTTTGAGCTTTTAACCTTACCCTGCAATCACAGATTGATTAAGCGGACTTTGGTACCCAAAATTGTTTGGGTCCTGAAGGTTTAGATGATTTAACAGGAGTAACATTCAATTTAGTCTTACCCTGTTTGATATTCATAGTATCTGTGGATTTAACATTACTAGTGCTATTGCTACTATCAGACATCAACTTAAAATAAGCATGCATGATGTTGTACTTACATAGCAAACACTCTTTCTTTCCACAGGGTTCATGATTATCAGGCATGTCAGACATGTTATGCATTTCAGAAGCATTAGCAGTTTCTACTTTAACCTTTTTACATGCATGTGTAAGGTGTCCAGCAGAATTACAAATAGAACATAACTTCCTAGATGCAATGGGAGAAGATGGAACCAATTCCTGATTAACAATCTTTTTCCTCCCATTCCTGTTCTTTTTAACATTACTAACTAAGGAACCTACTTCAGTTTTAGGTAAATCAGGTTTAGGTAAAACATTCTTTACTGATTTCCTAGGCAACTTAGTCTTTACCTCTTTTTCCTTCACTAAATCCTCGTCAAGCAATTCTTGAACTATGAAAAGATCATCCTCATAAAAGAGAGGTGGAAACGGCTTAACAAAAACTGGACAATTAACATTCTTAAGAACATGTGGAGTATTCCTTTTGACAATTGAAGGTGTCACAGGGAATTCCAAAATCTTCTTACCAGCTTTCTTGTTATAGTCAAATCCTATAGCAGTTTTATTCTCTACGGCCTGAGTATCAATGATTTCCTTAGCCACTAGAGCGGAATTCTTAAAAGCATTCAGCTTCAAATCTAGATCTGAAATCTGCTTCCTGAGGATAGTCTCTATCTCATCATTACACTTGACTTTGTTCTCTAAGTACGCATTCTTTTGCTTAAGATCTTCTAATGTTACAGCTACAAGCTCTAGTTCTTCATTTTTAGATTCTAGCCTTTTAATCTTAAGAACTAGTTTAGCATTTTCCATTTCAGATGCTAGCATGCTTGTGTGTACATTAAACAATTCTACACTAAGATCTTGCACAGTTTTCTTGTACTCAGAATTAGACATATCAATTGTAGTTAAGATAGGTACCTGAGATGATTGAGGTGATTCCTCTGAAGAGTCAGCCATTAGAGCAACATTTACATATTCCTCCTCTTCATCCGAATCAGTATCATCCCAGTGCTTTCCCTCTGCTATGTAAACCTTCCCTTTCTGCTTTCCAGAGAATGCCTCCAATTGCTGTTTAAGCTTGGCATTCTCCTTCTTCAACTCATCATAAGAATCCTTCTTTCCATAGACATCTTTCATGTCTCTTGCTTGACGAGGCTTCCGGCATTCAGTGGCGAAATGCCCTAACTCATTGCAGTTATAGCATCTTGATTTGCTCCTATCAATCATGCCAGTCTTGTAGCCTCCCTTAAAGCCTGTACTAGGTGTATAATTGCTCTTCTGGAATCTGTTGGTTGAGCCCTTGAACTTGTACTTAGGGTTTCTCTTGAAACGAATATGACTAAACTTTGCAGCTAAGTACGCCATGGTTTTGTCTTCCATTTGCTCAAGCTCTTCTAGGGTGTAGTAATCACTTTCATCAACACCCAGATTCATAGAATCCATTTCTGCTTCTATTATCACCTCCTTTCCAGCTCTAGGGGTTTGAACCTGAATCTCAGAAGTTATTGGTTCATCCACTACAAGTGTTGCTGATCTCACAAGTGCATTGTGCTTGCTGTCCACTGTCCCTGATCCGTAGATTATCACCCTTTGTTCCTGTTCCATCTCATAGGTCTTCAACTTGCCATAGATCATCTCTAGTGGCATCTTTGTGAAGTCAATTCTTTCCCTAATGGATGATGACTTGTGTTCTACATGATGGGGCAGCGTCATCATGAACTTCCTGTTCGATTCTCTCAGTGGATAGGTCTTTCCTTTCATTGCCAATTCATTGAGGAGCTTAGTATACTTCTCAAAGACCTGAGTTATACTTTCTCCTGGCAGTGACCTAAACGCTTCATATTGAGAAGTCAGAATGTCCAATCTGTTTTCCTGCACGTCTTCAGTTCCTTCCATTATTAGGTTAATGGTATCCCACATATGTTTCCCGCTTGTACAGTTCATCAACTGATAGCTCATTTCCTTGTCCGTGGAGTCCGCCAATATCAACATTAAACCGGTGTCCAATCGAATCAGTTCTTTGTCAGAATCTGTAAATTCACTTATATCCTTAGGTTGGGTGCCTGAAGGAATCCTGCTACCATCAGGAGCTGTAGATTCACTAACTGGTTTCATTGGTACAAACGGTCCGTTCTCTAATATGCCAATATACAACGGATTAGATGCCTTGATAAATAACAACATCTTCATCTTCCACAAACCGAAATCATCTCTAGTAAACGGGGGAACTTTAATACCAGCGGTTGTCTTTGGAGCACTCATGGTTTCTGAAAATTTCAAATTGTTTAAAATTCAAGAAATTCTAATTAAATGAAAAAATTTGAAAGTTAAAAAATTTGCTTCGAATTTTCACGCTACGTTTGATTTTGGTCTCATTCACCGGATCTGATTTGTATATCAATCAAGTAGCTCTGATACCAATTGTTAGGTCCAAAGTATCGTAGAAGGGGGGGTTGAATACGATACTCATAAATAATTTAATTTCGTTCGCGGATTAATCTTTCAGTTCTATAACGAAATCAAACACACCAAACCAAATCAAGTTTCGGGGAATATATCTTTTTATAAATATAAACCTCGAGGGGTGCTACAATTTCTAATCCGTAGATTAACGTCAATGAGTTTAAGGTAACACAAATACAAAACAATAATCAAGTTCTGAGCACTATTAATTTCTCTGATAATTTTCTCCGGCTCTTCTCTCTCTCAGTAATGTCTCTGTGTTAGAATCCTTAACTGAAGAAGACACACTCTTCTCTCAGTATTAATTGTAGACTTGGTTTGAAAAACCATCGAACCATTTAGAATAGAATATTCTTGGCCGTTGGATCTTCATCAACCGTTCACAACAAGTTACTTTTCACCTGCTCCTTGAAATGCAAAACCATCGAATGGATTAAAAAACCATCGAATGGAATTACTTTATTTACCATTCGATAGTTTTTAATTCAAAACTATCGAATACTAAATAAAGTAAAAGTGGTTTGCCAATAATTACTTTAACCACCATTCGATAGTTTTCTCAATTGAAAAACTATCGAATACTTTTCCTTGTCTTTTGTCCTTTAGTGATTACTCCTGAGCTCCTGGGTGTTTAAGTTTTAGACTGTATCAATTCCTTCTGAGACGATAAAACAACTTGATCTTTTCAGTGCCGTCACCTAGTGCAACTGGTCTGGTTCACAGATGAATAACACTTGATCAATTCTTATTTTATGTCTTCAATACATTGCTGCTGATACGTCCCTTGTCGTTCTGGTTGCTTCATCACTGGAATCCCGTGGTACTGAACCCTAAATCATTCACATACTTCTGTCGTCTTGAAAGTCTTGTTTCTTTTGTTGTCACTGAGGCTTGAACATTTTCATGAACTTCTTTCCGTGACCTGTTTACGGACTTCAAGAATACATAACGTATTTTGATTTTTTGAGTTTACCTTTTCTTCTTTGATTCTGGATTCCTGTGCTTCTGTTAATATTATTGTATGTCTTGTCCTTTGTTGAGTTGTAGTTATCTCTTTTAGATCTTATGTTACATTATGCTTTACACAAATGGACACCTTCCTGACTATTCAAAATCTACAGACTCAGCTTCTACAACAATTACTGCAGGCTACTGGTGTAACTCAAACCTTTGATGATAACAAAAAGGGGGAGGGTGCATTAGTGGTCTCTGAAACAGTAACCTCTTCAGCCAAAGGTGTGTCATCAAGCCAGGGTGAGCCACCTCAAATCATAGCAAATCCAAGTGAGTTTCAACTCACAAAAGTGGTCTCTCCTCAAGCTAATTAAGGATGCTCAAGCCTTCCTCAATTCAGAGAGGTTAATCAAAGAATCCATTTTCAAGGCTGTGACTTCATCATTAACAGAATCAGTGCATGTTCACACAACCATCCTGAAAGTTCTCACTCCTGATACCATTATTCTGTAAAAGGAATATGATGCTGAACATTCAAGTGTCAAGGAGTTTGAACCAATCTTCAGTGGAAGGACTGACTCTCCACCAAGACATCCTGGCAAGAACAAGTTAGAAGTGGACAATCCATTCCCCAAGCCTGATGATTCTAAGGTGTTAGCAGCTCTAATCAGGAATCTCAAAAATACTGAAGATATAGAGCTCAGACAAGGGATGACTGTTATCTATAGAAATGGTAAAGAAATTCACATCACAAGCAGCCATCCCAGGTTCAATGAAGCTAAAAGAGAAGAGATTGTCGGATTGAGGAGAGAAGCCAATCCCCAGGGTTTTGAATCTACACCAGATAAACATGCTAGATTGGCCTAGGAACTAGTGAGGAAAATGGAAGAAGAAAGTAGTGAGGCTGTAGGAGGAAGAGGCCCCTACTAAAAGAAAATTGAAGAAAAGGAAGACAATGCCTCACTTAGATTGTTTTAATTTAAAAAGAAGTTAGTTTATAGTTTGTAATATGAATATAATGTATGAGACATAAATAATAATTTTTTTAATAATAGTAATTTACACTAGTAGTGAAATTATTACGAGAATTAAGGATATATACACAAATTTGATGATTTTTTACGATATAAAGTGAAAAATACATTATTTAATATATAAATTTAAAAAACAAAGTTTATGACCCACTTGCAAGTTGAGTATAAGTTGAGTGATCTTTTTGATATTTAATCCTTTAATTTACACATCATTTTCTTATGTGGCAAGTGAGGTGGACTGAGAAAACAATATTTAACGGACTTCCGTTAAATTCAAACTCAACTTAACCGACGTGAAAATTTTTATATGTTTAGTGATTAGATTACAAGGATCAATTGATTGAGTGATGTATTTGAAAGTTTTTTTAGTTTGATGATTCACTTGCAAGTTAGACGTCAGTTGAGTGATAAAAATGTCATTTAACCCTCATGAGCATGTATAATTTCACCTTGTCATAACTCATATCACGTTAGCCCGTGGTCATATATTTTTTTCCTTGCATGCTCCGCTCATGCTGTTTCTGTATCTTTAGTAGCTTTAAACTATTATCAAGGTTGACTGGATTCTGTTTTATTTTCTTATCTGATCTCTTCTTTTGAATAACCAGATACTGGTATCATTAATATGTCAATTTTTTTTGCGCTTGTATTTATTTGAAGTGCATATCTTGACAATTTTAATTTGTTTTTTTAAATCTTATTGTTAGATTTGAAAATGGCAAGCAAATTAATTGCTTTTGAATTGGCAAAGATTGAACGATTGAATGACGTTAACTATGATATGTAGAGTCGAAAAATCAGATATGGGTTTATCCATGATAATCTGGAAATCACAATTAAAAAGGAAGTTCATGTGGTAGGAGAAGCTCCTACTGATGTTCAAAAGAAGGAGCACCAATAGTGGTTAATATGCGACAAAAAGGCAAAGAGTCTCATGTTAATGTACATGGAGGATAATCTGATCAAGATTTTCGAGACATTTGAAAGTGCCAAGAAATTGTGGGATGCTCTCAAAGGAAAGTATGATGCAATTTCTGATGTGAATGTGCAACTTTTGTTACACAAGTACAACACCTGCAAGATGAGTGAAAGTGACAATGTGATTGATCATTGTAATAAGATGCTGGTGATGGCCAAGGATTTTGTGGCAGCAGGAAATGAGCTTTCTGAGAACATTCAAATTTCGGGGATCTTGAATAGCCTACCCAGCTCACTCAACATGGCTGCAACAACTCTGAGGTTGAATGGAACAATCAAGAGTGCGTCTCAGCTTTCGGCGGCTTTGGCTATGGAACACGATTTGTTGAATAGCCGTAAACGTTTGAAGTTGAATTTGGCTCAAGAAGAGGAGTTCAACTTGGCTCAGACAAAATTTAGATCAAGCTATCAAAATAAGAGGCAAGAATGGCTAGGTCCTTCAAAAGGAAGAACATTTAAGCAAAAGAAGAAATTTCCTCTTGGAACATGTTATAATTGTGGAAAATATGGGCATTTTAAGAATGATTGTCTCCAGAATGAAGAAAAAACTGAAGACAAGGTCCAAGAACAAAGAGGACCAAGGTACGTGAGTTTGTGGGAGTTATCGAGTGTAACGCCGGCCATGTTGCTACAAATGTTGATGGATGGTGGATTGACTCTGGTGCAACCTGTCATATTGCGAAGACTAAGAATAACTTGATTGAGTATCAAGAGTTGAAGAAGGGAAAATAAAAAATCTTTATGGGAAATAATACCTACTTGGATGTTGTGGGTATTGGTACTTATAGGTTGGATCTTGAGGATAGTGTGATGGCTCTAAAGAATGTGATGTTTGCTCCAAACATGAGACGTAACCTTGTTTCCATTCCGGCAACGAATTGGAAGTGCGTTTTTATAACAATAGAGTTTCTATTCGAAAGAACAAGAAGGTGTATGCTATGGGTAAGTAATGAGTTGTTTAACCTTTGAATTGTTGCTAATTAATAAATAACGGCCAAGTATGAGCATAGTCATGAGTTTCTTTGAATTTTAAATTGTGAGTTAAGTTTGTCAATAATCGGCGTTTATAAGCCCGTCAAATGTTTAAAGTTCTGTTGGAATTTATAAATAATAAGAATTTTTTTATTCTTGTTTAATTACATTTGGGGTTATATTCGGTTATGATATCACTAGTGATATTTTTTAGTGAACTGAATCTGACTCGAACAATAATTTTTTAATGTGTGAGAAAAGTGGGAGTTATATAGATATTTATCAAATAAGTAAGTGGGAGATGTTGTATTTGACTTTATTTAATAAATATAAAATGTATTGAGTTACAAATATATTAATTTTAAGAATAATATAATTGACATATTGTGTAAGTAAATTGGGGGTTACAAAGTTAGTGAGAGTTACAATAATAATTAGATATGGGGGTTACAAAGTTAATATTTGTGGGTGTTACAAATATTGGCGGGAGTTACAAATTTGTCAATTAATATGTGGATGATTTTATGGGGCAGTTTCACAAGTTTAACTGGTGAAGATTGTACTAAGAATGCCTATAAATTGTGGTTGAAAACTCAATGTACAAGCACACAAAACAAGCCATTCTCTAGCATTATACCAAAATGCATATTATTTTTATTATAAACAGTTTGAATGAAATAATTTCCTGAAAATATTACATGTACTTATAACCCCGAATGAAACTTAAGATCAATTACATAACAACGCGTGAAGCTATCAATAAAATTGTTATAAAGATCTGACCAAATTAAAACCGATTTTTTTCAACCCAAAGTAACCTAGTGCCATTTAGAGAGCATCATTCTCTAGCATTATATCAAAATGCATATTATTTTTAGTATAAATGGTTTGAATGAAATAATTTCTTGAAAATATTAGTTGAACTTATAACCCCGAATGAAACTCAAGATCACACGCCGACTAACATCTAACAATTACATAACAATGCTTGAAGCTATCAATAAATAAAATTCACAAATATTAATAATACTAGCTTAAAACTATGTGATGCATGGTTGAAATTTAAATTTATTATTTTTTTATAGTTTAATATTTCATTTTTTTTTATATTTACTTTTCATGAATATGATTTTAAAATTTGAATAATTCTACTGGTTGTTGAATTTGAGGTTGAGTTGACCTACTTGTTTGTGTTTGTTTTGTATTTTAAGAGTTTTGTGTATAATAATATAATAGAGATGTGCTTAATAGTTTATTTTTTATTAATTATTTTATATGAATTGAAAGTTATAGAAAAAATTATAATAAAACATAAAATTTATAAGTTTAATATAATAATATTACCGTTTTATATAGAAGTTACCCGTATTATTTTTAGAAGATCAGTTGTCTCCGTTAAAAAATATAAAATTGGTAATGTGTTGAAAAAGGTAATTAATTATTTAATATATTGTCGTTCTATATATATGTTGCATGTATTATATTTAGAAGGTCAGTAGTTAGAAAATATAAAACAACTAAAGTGTTTTAGCTAAAATAGGTACCTGATTATTTATTAATAATTATATATAATATATTGTCGTTCTATATATACGTGGTGTGTGTTGTCCATTTTATTTTTAGAAGATGTAATATACGTAATTTTTAAATAATAATAATAATAATAATAATAATAATAATAATAATAATAATAATAATAATAATAATAATAATAATAATAATAATAATAATAAGATAAGAACTAGAATTTTACACGCATCAGTTTTGCAGTCCTGGTCTTATTAGTATTCGATTAGCTTTGTGGTATTTTATAAACAGTTAAACACACATAACTCTCACATACCTAATAACCCTAGTATAGTCATATTATTTTTGGAGAGAGCCGCGCTAAGGGACGAAAGGGAAGAATAGAGTACAGGAGGCAGGAGCAAAGTGATTTTTTTTTATTCCTTCCTCTGTTTTGCCATCTGGTACTAGTACACTACTGTTGATTTATTAATTTTCCACTATCATTAACTACATTTAATTCTATTTAATGGTTATAGATTGTTTTGCCAAGTTTCCTGATTTGATAAATAGAATATATTATTTTATTAATGTATGTGTTTATCGATATTTAATGTGCTAGTATGACTATTTATGGTACAATTTATGTATGTTTTTGTAATTTAAATTATGGAAGCACAATTTCTTTTCTTAGAATTATTAATGTGATGATTGCTTTATTATAATTAATAATTGATAAACAAGTTATAGTTTTGGCAAGTTCAGGCAACATACACACACTACAGGCGAAGGAGACAGGCCATGGTTTTATCATTCTTTTTTTTTTATATACGAATATTTGTGTTTGATTAATTAATTTATATATTTGGATTTTATAATTTAGTTCTTAAAATTTTGATGATTGTATACATATTATTTAAGGTATTTTTGTAAGTTACGATTGAAGTTACGAGGCAATGGTGTTATTATTTATTTGTGTTATATTACATTATTATTTAAGTTTTGCTGTACACGTAAAGATATGAATTGGGCGGTGATTTTTATTGTGAGTCTTTTGCCAGGTTATGTTTCATGTATTTGCTCTCGGGATTTTAATTATTGATTATTTATAATTTTGTAGTATAGTAAATAAAAGTATTGTAATTATCCTGGCCAGTTTTTATAATTCACGGGTCAACATTTCTTGTGTTGGTGTATTGAATTCATAAGACATGTGCATGACAAGTACTAGTGGTTTAATATACTAATAATGTCAACAACTGAATGAGGAGTGAGAGTAATCTGGTTGATTCACAAGTAATGTTAAATTATATTGTTGTTAATCGGTAAGCGTACACAACACATAAAATAATGAATGATTAATAATAAACTATATCTTGTTATTAGGTCGGGGTCCGGGAACTTAGCGGATCGTGTGTGGATTTTAGTATTAGAGATTTACTATTTTCGAGGTACGGATTTCTCTCCTCTTTTATTCAACGCAACTCCTCTTAGAAATATTTAAATTAAATTTGTTTTGACCTCAAATCTGTTCGTTTGATTTTGAATCATTTTGAATATGAAAATTGTTTTGATTCTGAAAAATATTTTTACATCTGTTTCAAAATATTTAAATATCTGTTTCTGAAATTTTCTGATATTGCGTATATCTTATATCTGTTGGAAATATTGAAAATATCTGTTTCTGTGATTTTTAAGGTTTTGCGAAATTTGTTATTTGAACCCTTAGTGATATAGCGTATACCGAGTTAACCAGCTGTAGGGGTACTACAGCCATGTCATTGCGGCACCAGTGACATGACACTTCCATGGCAGTGTGATTGGTCATGGCGTATCCTTCTGTTCTGATAGCTCAGGAGGCGAGCTTTTGCGCATTTGATATTTGTTTTAGGATACGTGGGTGCACCCAGAATTTATGATTTGTGATTTGTGATTTGTGATTTGATTTGACGGTGACGTTGTATATGCCGTACACGTTATCCGGTTTGTTGCACACATTAGGTACCCTATGATGTGTGTATTTGTATCTGTTCTGTTCTGATCTCGGTATGAAATATCCTAACCCCTCGTTGCTTCAGCCATAATCATTTTTAAATAAATGTTTTATTATAAACTGTCAAATATGAATATCTGTTTTCTGTTTTATAAACTGTATTCCAAATCCGTACTCGGCGATTGGCTCATGCCGTATTCTTTTTCTGGCAGGTGCTTAGGGGGATCTGGGATTGTGTGATGGAGAGCCACCCTTTTATATCATTGATTAGGCTTTGCAGACTTCTATCGTTATTTAGACTTGAATATCATTTTAAAGATTTTGGTTTTTCATATTTACTGCTTTAAACCGTTTTGGAGGTTTAATATTATCTTGGAGATTATTAGACTGTTTATTTATTCTTTAGAGATTATTTTAGTGCTCTGTTTGCAGGTTTAAGGTTTAATAAGTAGCCCCTCATTTAGATATAGATGGGGGTGTTACAAAGATGGCATCAAAGCTCAGGTTCTTTCTTGTAGAAAACCTATTTAGGTTGACCTGTGAGATTGGGTAGACGTTAGGATGGGTGCTCTATTTCAAGCTCATTTCATTTTGCTCTATTCTTTTGACTTCTGTTTTTAAATCGCTTCTGCTTATCTATTCTTGTTATCTTCATTCGTTCGTTATCTTATATTGTAGATGCCTCCTAGACGTACTCGAACTAATAATCAGACTAACTTGGGTGTTAGCCAAGCTGAGTTAGTTGCGATGATAGGTCAAGCAGTGGCCCAGGGTATACAGCAAGCTATGGCAAATCAGAATAATCAGAATAATCAGAACAATCAGAATAATCAGAACAACCAGAATAATCAGAATGGTCAAGGGAATCAAGATGGTTAGAATAATCAGAATGATCAAGGACATCAGCAAAATCCGGAGGGTCAGGGTAATCCAGTGGAGCCATTTGTATGGTTAGAGATATTTGTTAAGCAGAAACCAGAATCTTTTCACGCACCACAGACTCCTATTGATGCTGAGAATTGGATTGTTCATCTTGAGAAGATTTTTGATGCTTTGGGTTGCGATGAGATCCAGAAGGTCAGATTGGCTGTGTATAAGTTAGAAGGGGATGCTCAGCGATGGTGGAGAGGTGTGAAGGCTACCAGGGGTGATGAGTTTACAGAGACATTGATTTGGCAGGGATTTAAGGAAGTTTTCTATGAGCAGTACTTTTCTAATGCAGACAGGGAGGCATATTTGAGGGAGTTTCATTCTATCTCGCAGAACTTCGATGAGAGCCTTACTAACTATATGGCGAGGTTTATCAGGTTAGCTGGATTTGCTGGGACAGTTGCAGGGACTGCTATACAGCAAGCAGAAAAATTTAAATGGGGACTGAGGCCTAATCTATGGGGTTCTATCATTTCACTAAAGTTTCCTAATGTGGCGGAGGTGGCAGATGCAGCTAAGGATATTGAGAAGGAGCGTACTGAGTATAGAGCTTCCAGGTTTCAGAATGATCGTAAGAGGCCTAGGGATGATCAGAGTTCTGTACAGGGTAAACAGTGGAATGGAGGTCAAGGTAATCAGCAGGGACAGTGGCGTGGAAGATACCAGAATATGAGGACTCAGTCGACTTACGGTCAGAATCAGTATGGTGGTCAAAAGCAGAATCAGAATCAGCAGTTTCAGCGGTTTCAGCATCAGCAGCCTAGGCAGTGGCAGAATCGTCAACAAGGGCAGAATCGTCAACAGGGGCAGAATCGTTATTCAGTGTATGGGGGCAACCCCAATATGATTCCGGTGGCTCCTTGTGCTACATGTGGTGGACATCACCCAGGGAGAGCTTGTTATAAACAGTCTGGGGCATGTTTCTTATGCGGTTCGATGCAACATAGGGCTAAGGATTGTCCGACATCGCGGAACACTGGTGGTGGAGGTAGTGGTAGTGGTGGTCAGCAGAATCAGCAGAATCCTTCAGGCAGAGTGTTTGCATTGACTGCTAATCAGGCAGCAGCTCATTCAGGTACCGTCTCAGGAACACTTCTTGTTGGTAAACGTGATGCTTATGTGTTATTTGATACTGGTTCGACTCATTCTGTTGTGTCTTTATCGTTTGTTCGTCATCTTGGTGTTCTTCCATCATTATTATATCCTCGTATGTCTATTGCTACCACAATGGGGAATTCCGTTATTATTTCTGATGTGTACCGAGAGTGTCCGATAGCTGTTGGGGATAGAAATTGTAAGGTTAACTTGTTTCCGATGGAGATGCATGACTTTGACATTATTTTGGGTATGGATTGGTTGAGTGAACATCGAGCTACAATTGACTGTCAAGGGAAGAGGGTGATCTTTGGGGATGCAGATAAACCAGAATTTATATATCAGGGTTCTCAACTGAAAGAAGAGGTTAAAATGATTTCAGCTCTAAAGGCGAGTAAACTTTTGTCTAAGGGCTGTGATGGCTATCTTGCTTTCGTGAAGGATATGTCTAAGGATGAGCCTCGCATCGAGGATTATCCAGTTGTGAATGAATTCGCAGATGTGTTTCCCGATGAGCTACCAGGGTTGCCACCACAGCGAGAGGTGGAGTTTACTATTGAACTTGTTCCAGGTGCAGAGCCTATTTCTAAGGTGCCGTACCGAATGGCACCATTAGAGTTGCAGGAATTGAAAGAGCAGTTACAAGAGTTATTGGATAGAGGATTTATCAGGCCAAGTGTATCTCCGTGGGGTGCCCCAGTGTTGTTTGTGAAGAAGAAGGATGGTTCCATGAGGTTGTGTATTGACTACAGGGAGTTGAATAAGGTGACTATCAGAAACAGGTATCCTTACCACACATTGATGACTTGTTCGATCAGTTGCACGGGGCGAAGTACTTTTCGAAGATAGATTTGAGATCGGGTTATCACCAGTTGCGAGTAAGAGATGAAGATATTCGGAAGACAGCATTTCGTACTCGTTATGGGCATTATGAGTTTCTTGTGATGTCCTTTGGGTTGACGAATGCTCCAGCGGTATTTATGGATTTGATGAATCGTGTCTTTCATGATTATTTGGATAAGTTTGTTGTTGTCTTTATCGATGATATCTTGATATACTCTAGGAGTAAGGAGGAGCATGAGGAGCACTTACGTACTGTACTTGAGATCTTGAGACAGAAGAAATTGTTTGCAAAATTTTCAAAGTGTGACTTCTGGTTGGAGCAAGTGGAATTTTTAGGGCATGTTGTGTCTGCTAGAGGGATTGAGTTGGATCCTGCGAAAGTCGAGGCTATCACTAATTGGCCGAGACCTAGCAATGTGACAGAGGTGAGGAGTTTCTTGGGTTTGGCAGGTTACTATAGGCGCTTTGTGGAGGGTTTCTCTTCCATAGCTTTGCCGATGACTCAACTGATGAGAAAGGGTGTTAAGTTCGAGTGGAATGATGATCGTGAGAAGAGTTTCCAAGAGTTGAAGAAGAGATTGGTGACAGCTCCTATACTTGTGTTGCCATCAGGGAGTGGAGGATATCAGGTTTATAGTGATGCTTCTAAGAGAGGATTGGGTTGTGTTCTTATGCAGCATGGGAAGGTGATTTCTTACGCTCACTACTACAAATTTGATCTTAGGAGACGCTACTTACATAGCGTTTTTCGTTTTGTGCTATGCAAGGATGCTATTTACATAGCTTTCTTTGAAAAAACGCTATGAAAGCTATCAAAAATAAAACTAAAAATAAATAAAAGATAAATAAAAATGCTAATATAGCGTTTATCGGGGAAGCGCTATGTAAGTGGCATCTTATATAGCGTTTATACAAGTGCTACGGAGGAAACCATATTCTAAGTAATTAATTATAATTTATTTATTTATTTAAATAGCGGTAAAGCGTTGTAAAAACATTGTTTTACTTTTTATTAATCAAGTAGAACAAGATTCAACATCTATCTCCTTCACACACATACACAGCATCGACATCTCTCTATCTCTCTCTCTCTCTCTCAATACATCGGCACTTCATATCTGTTTTACAACAATTCATTGAACGATTTCTGTTAATTCATCGACACGTCTATGTATTGACAAACTATTGCTGTGGGTCTCTGAAGGGTGTGGATTTGAGAAGCTATTTGAAGTATTCAAATTGACGAAAATGAACTATCTTGCTTCAGTTCACTTTGTAAGCATCTCCGTATCTCTCTATCTATTGACCGGGTTTTTCAATTTTAGGGTTGTCAATTGGGTTCTTCCTGACTTACTTACTGGTTTTTCAGTTTTAGGGTTTTTAATTGGGTTCAATTTTAATTTTTAATGTAAAAGTGTTTTTGGTGTACTTTGTTGACTGCTTGGTTAATGACTTATATTGTTGCTTAATTTTATATTATTTGAGCACCCTACTGTTTAATTTTCATTGTTGTCTAGTTGACAACAACAATGGGTAAATTAATTTGTAGGTTTAATTTTAATTATATAAAGTCAAAAAATTATAGTGAACAAGATAACAGAACTTGTGACTATTATCAATGGCTACTCGATGAAGGTGGTCAATGAAAGGTGATTGTGTTTTGTCATTTGTGGTTTGTCTTCCTGTTCTTAGAACAGGTATTTTTTGGTCGGTTCATAATAAAAGGTTGCTTAATAACTTTCTTCTACACCCTAGTTTCTTCCTTTAGAAGTAGTTATGCATCTGCAGCTATAGGAATTTGTGGCTCTGGTTCTTTTTCCAATAAATAATTATGCAGACTACATTGGCAGAGTTTCGTTTGTGATCCTTGAAATTTTATTTATGTATATATGTTTGCAGCGATATAAGAGAATACCGAGTGTTTATAATACCTTTACAAAGTGCCAAAAGAATGATTAGGTTATTTAGTGTTAGATTTTTTAATATTGTGTATCTAATGTGAAAAGTATATTTGTTTTAAACTTTCTGAGTGTGGAGGTGGTATTTCCTTGTATCTCTGCAATTTTTATTGCCTTTGTTGGCTGATTCCTTAATAATGACTTTACTTGTTATTTGGCTACACTAAGAGAGCTGCTGGTAACCCTGTTTCTGCTACATGGCCTGATAACTTGGGCATCTTCAAACTCCTGGTCAGTGTAAAACCTTCGGAAGAGTTGAAAGAAGATAAGTCTATCACTTCTATTTTTTATTTTGATTTGTTATTGTGATCCATTGTCTGTATGTCTTTGTTACGGATAAATACTTCTCAGTCATCACAAGAGAAATGGTGCTGATCTAGTTTGCAAGAGTTACAAAACAACCCTGGTGCAAAGCTTCAAGTTGTGCAGATAGTCTGGAGCGCACACAGAATCTGAAAAACCCTTCTTTGCACTCTAGGTCATTTTTGTGCCTTACTTGGTTCTCTTTTTCTATTTTCTTTTCTAAACTTGGATGAGTTAGAATGAAGAGTTCTAGTTTTTTTTGTTTAAATTAACTTACAATGCCCTAATGTATTTATATGTAGATGCCGGATTATCATGTATTATACGTGCATTAATCATGTATGATTATCATCTCTCTGTGGTGCACTTTTCTGGTGCCAATGTTATACATGATAAGGTTGGTGTGCCAGTGGTTACTTATATGGTTACTTATATGGTGTGCCAGTGCCATCTCTCTGTGTTGAATTTTATATGTGGTTGAGTTTATAATTTGAGAAAAGATAATTATTTTAGAAGTTATAGAAGTAGTCGTTTAAAGATAAAATTGCTAGTTTATGGAGTACAGAAGAAGCATAGTCCTAACACACATCAATCCACTGGTCAGATACTCGCCACTTAATTAAGTACTTTTGCATTTTTATGAGTATATCAGCTCTGCAATTTGCTGGTTACACTATTCTGTAATTAAAAATTTTGCTGGTTACTTTTTTTTAAGTTCATACACGATCTCTGTGTATCTGTATGAGTAGATATTGTGTAAAAAGTTTCAACTTTCTTAAGTGGTTAATTACATTGATAAGCTAGTGACACTTGCTTTTCTAATAGGTTAGTTATTGACTACTGAATATCATTTCTTTTATTCATTTTCTAAGGCTTCAGTGGTTGTAGCTCCCATTTAGGTTTATTAGTGATGATAAGGTGCATCTTTAATATTACATTTCTTTAATTACCTTTCTGTCCATTAGTTATGAATGCCTTACGAATAACATGCTCTCACGACCGTTTTTATAGGAAATAGAAGCAAGTTATGAATGTCATGGTGGTATAATGGCCAGCAAGAACAGTTTGCCAGATGTCGATATTTGGGATGATTGAAATAGTACAGAGCTTAGCAAGTTTTTTTTTAGTTTTGTGGTGGCAACATTGTTGAATCGTTGTTTACTTTGTATTTTGTTTCTTAATCGTTTATCATCTCTTGTATGAATTATGGATCATCCGATTTATGTAATTAGTGATCTTTTTATTTTAATAGAAGTTGTTGATATTTGTAATCTATTTCAATTATGTCAAAATTAATTTAGATTGTGTTTTTTGTTATATAATTGTATTTGATTAGAATTTTGGGAATCTATATATAGGTAAAAAAAATTACAAAAAAAATAAAATTTACTTGCATAGCGTTTTAGAGAAAGCTGTGTAACTGATATTGTGTCTAATTTAAAAACACTTCAATAGCGTTTTTGGGAGTGTTATAGTAGTGATGCACTTGGGAAACACGAACTTACATAACACTTGTGAAAGTACTATCTAAGTAGGCTACTTAGAGAGCACAAAAAAAAACGCTATGTAAGTGAAATGAACTTGCATAGCACTGGCTTACATAGCGCTTAAAAGCGCTATGCAAGCTCTAAAATAAATGCTATGTAAGTTCAAATTTGTAGTAGTGGCTTCTAGGCAGCTTAAACCCTATGAGGTAAACTATCCTACGCATGACTTGGAGTTAGCAGCAGTGGTCTTTGCTTTGAAGATCTGGAGGCATTATCTGTATGGAGAGACTTGTGATATCTTCACTGATCACAAGAGTCTCAAGTATATTTTTACTCAAAAGGAGCTTAACATGAGACAGCGGAGGTGGCTTGAACTTCTTAAGGATTATGATACTAATATTCAGTACCATCCAGGGAAGGCAAATGTTGTGGCAGACGCTCTTAGTAGGAAGAACTTGGGGAGTGTTGCATCTCTAATTACTCAGCCGCATCTTATTTCAGACATGGAGCGCTTTGGTATTGAGTTGTATGTTAGAGGATCAGGTGGTAGCATTGCTAGTTTGAGAGTGGAACCAAATCTGGTTTCAAGGGTCAAGGAAGCTCAAAAGAAAGATACAGGTTTGGATGTTATTAGATCGGAGGTGGCAGCTGGTAAGCAAAAACATTTCCGTGTTGATGATGAGGGTGTGTTATGGTTGGGTAGTAAATTGTGTGTGCCTGCAAACTTGGCGATTCGTGAAGAAATTTTGACCGAGGCTCATAGTTCTTCATTCTCTATTCATCCAGGTTCCACTAAGATGTATAGAGATTTGAAGGAGCACTTTTGGTGGAGTAGAATGAAAGGAGACATAGCAGAATTTGTGGGGAAATGTCTTATCTGTCAACAGGTGAAGATAGATCATCAGAGGCCTAGTGGATTGTTGCAGCAGTTAGATATTCCAGTTTGGAAGTGGGAGAACATTACTATGGATTTTGTGACTCATTTGCCGAGAACCTTCAGGAAGAACGATGTTATATGGGTGGTGGTTGATAGACTTACTAAATCAGCTCATTTCTTACCTATTAGAGAGACTACTTCTATTCATGAGTTGGCAGAAATTTTTCAGCAAGATATTGTTAGACTTCATGGTGTGCCTGTGTCAATAGTTTCTGACAGGGATACGAGGTTTACATCACGTTTTTGGAAGGGATTCCAGCAGGCTTGGGGTACGAGACTTAATTTTAGTACATCTTTTCATCCGCAGACTGATGGACAATCAGAAAGGACGATTCAGACATTGGAGGATATGTTGAGGGCTTGTGCTTTGGAGTGGACAGGTGATTGGGATAAATATTTGTATCTTGTTGAGTTTGCGTATAATAATAGTTGGCACGCGAGTATTGGTATGCCACCGTTTGAGGATTTGTACGGTAGGAGGTGTAGGGCACCGTCTTGTTGGGATGAGGTTGGTAAGACAGTCATTGAAGGACCAGAGTTAGTTAGAGTCACTAATGAGAAGGTGGAGCAGGCTAAGGCAAGTTTGAAGGAGGCTCGATCACGTCAAAAGAGTTATGCGGATCAACATAGGAAGTTTGGTGGATTTGAACCTGGTGATCATGTGTTCTTGAAGGTGTCGCCTTGGAAGGGTGTTAAACGTTTTGGCATGAAGGGGAAGCTTGGTCCTTTTGATGTTATAGAGAAAGTTGGTGAAGTGTCTTATAGGGTTGCGTTACCACCGCAGTTATCTCATGTCCATAATGTGTTTCATGTGTCTGTTTTGAGGGGCTACAAGTATCATCCGCTTCATGTAGTTCAGTATCCATTGCATACGATTAGAGAGGATCTTACTTGTGAGGAAGAAGCGAAAGCTATCCTAGCTCGAGAGGAGCGGGTTATGAGGAAAACTACTATTCCTTTTGTGAAAGTCTTGTGGAAAAATCATTCTGAGAGAGAGGCTACTTGGGAATTAGAAGGGTCTATTCGTGAGAGATATCCGCACTTATTTGATTCAGGTACGATTTTTAGTTTTGTTTGATTCCGGGGACGGAATCCTTTTTAAGGGGGTATATATGTAATATACGTAATTTTTAAATAATAATAATAATAATAATAATAATAATAATAATAATAATAATAATAATAATAATAATAATAATAATAATAATAATAATAATAATAATAAGATAAGAACTAGAATTTTACACGCATCAGTTTTGCAGTCCTGATCTTATTAGTATTCGATTAGCTTTGTGGTATTTTATAAACAGTTAAACACACATAACTCACACATACCTAATAACCCTAGTATAGTCATATTATTTTTGGAGAGAGCCGCGCTAAGGGACGAAAGGGAAGAATAGAGTACAGGAGGCAGGAGCAAAGTGATTTTTTTTTATTCCTTCCTCTGTTTTGCCATCTGGTACGCTACTAGTACACTACTGTTGATTTATTAATTTTTCACTATCATTAACTACATTTAATTCTATTTAATGGTTATAGATTGTTTTGCCAAGTTTCCTGATTTGATAAATAGAATATATTATTTTATTAATGTATGTGTTTATCGATATTTAATGTGCTAGTATGACTATTTATGGTACAATTTATGTATGTTTTTGTAATTTAAATTATGGAAGCACAATTTCTTTTCTTAGAATTATTAATGTGATGATTGCTTTATTATAATTAATAATTGATAAACAAGTTATGGTTTTGGCAAGTTCAGGCAACATACACACACTACAGGCGAAGGAGACAGGCCATGGTTTTATCATTCTTTTTTTTTTATATACGAATATTTGTGTTTGATTAATTAATTTATATATTTGGATTTTATAATTTAGTTCTTAAAATTTTGATGATTGTATACATATTATTTAAGGTATTTTTGTAAGTGACGATTGAAGTTAGAGGCAATGGTGTTATTATTTATTTGTGTTATATTACATTATTATTTAAGTTTTGCTGTACACGTAAAGATATGAATTGGGCGGTGATTTTTATTGTGAGTCTTTTGCCAGGTTATGTTTCATGTATTTGCTCTCGGGATTTTAATTATTGATTATTTATAATTTTGTAGTATAGTAAATAAAAGTATTGTAATTATCCTGGCCAGTTTTTATAATTCACCGGTCAACATTTCTTGTGTTGGTGTATTGAATTCATAAGACATGTGCATGACAAGTACTAGTGGTTTAATATACTAATAATGTCAACAACTGAATGAGGAGTGAGAGTAATCTGGTTGATTCACAAGTAATGTTAAATTATATTGTTGTTAATCAGTAAGCGTACACAACACATAAAATAATGACTGATTAATAATAAACTATATCTTGTTATTAGGTCGGGGTCCGGGAACTTAGCGGATCGTGTGTGGATTTTAGTATTAGAGATTTACTATTTTCGAGGTACGGATTTCTCTCCTCTTTTATTCAACGCAACTCCTCTTAGAAATATTTAAATTAAATTCGTTTTGACCTCAAATCTGTTCGTTTGATTTTGAATGATTTTGAATATGAAAATTGTTTTGATTCTGAAAAATATTTTTACAACTGTTTCGAAATATTTAAATATCTGTTTCTGAAATTTTCTGATATTGCGTATATCTTATATCTGTTGGAAATATTGAAAATATCTGTTTCTGTGATTTTTAAGGTTTTGCGAAATTTGTTATTTGAACCCTTAGTGATATAGCGTATACCGAGTTAACCAGCTGTAGGGGTACTACAGCCATGTCATTGCGGCACCAGTGACATGACACTTCCATGGCAGTGTGATTGGTCATGGCGTATCCTTCCGTTCTGATAGCTCAGGAGGCGAGTTTTTGCGCATTTGATATTTGTTTTAGGATACGTGGGTGCACCCAGAATTTATGATTTGTGATTTGTGATTTGTGATTTGATTTGACGGTGACGTTGTATATGCCGTACACGTTATCCGGTTTGTTGCACACATTAGGTACCCTATGATGTGTGTATTTGTATCTGTTCTGTTCTGATCTCGGTATGAAATATCCTAACCCCTCGTTGCTTCAGCCATAATCATTTTTAAATAAATGTTTTATTATAAACTGTCAAATATGAATATCTGTTTTCTGTTTTATAAACTGTATTCCAAATCCGTACTGGGCGATTGGCTCATGCCGTATTCTTTTTCTGGCAGGTGCTTAGGGGGATCTGGGATTGTGTGATGGAGAGCCACCCTTTTATATCATTGATTAGGCTTTGCAGACTTCTATCGTTATTTAGACTTGAATATCATTTTAAAGATTTTGGTTTTTCATATTTACTGCTTTAAACCGTTTTGGAGGTTTAATATTATCTTGGAGATTATTAGACTGTTTATTTATTATTTAGAGATTATTTTAGTGCTCTGTTTGCAGGTTTAAGGTTTAATAAGTAGCCCCTCATTTAGATATAGATGGGGTGTTACAGAAGATGAGTTATTTAAGTTATAAAATATAAAATACCTAATGTGCTCGTGTTATTTTTAGAATATGAGTTGTTTTAGTAGAAAATAAGAAACAGGTAATGTGCTAAAAAAAGCAGTTAGTTATTTATTAATAGTTATACAAAATTATTTTACGTTTTTATATATATGTTGCCCGTATTATTTTTAGAAGATGAGTTATTTAAGTTGGAAAATATAAAATATGTACTTTGCCCGTGTTATAATTTCTAGAAGATGAGTCGTTTAATTTAAAATATATAAAATATGTAATATGTTTTAGCTGAAAAAGGTAATTAGATAGTTATTAGTAATTATAATACAAAATATTTAGAAGTTGAGTTATTTAAGTTAAAAAATATAAAATAAGTAATGTGGGTTGTTTTATTTAGAAAAAATATAAAATAGGTAATATGTTTTAGTTGAAAAAGGTAATTAAATAGTTATTAGTAATTATAATATAAAATATTTAGATGATGAGTTGTTTAAGTTAGAAAATATAAAATGGGTAATGTGTCGGTGTTATTTTTAGAAGATGAGTTGTTTTAGTTAAAAAATACAAAACTAGTAATGTATTGAAAAAAGGAGTTGGTTTTTTTATTTATAATTATATAAAATTACATTATGTTTCCATATATGTTGCGCGTATTATTGTTAGAAGGAAGATGAGTCGTTTAAGTTAAAAAATATAAAATCGTGCCCGTGTTATTTTTAGAATCAAAATTTTGAATTAACAAAATCAAACCTTAGAAAAAGTCTCATTTACCTTTTGAAACACCTGACTTATTCAAAGCAAAATAAAACAACTAAAATAATCATGTTTAAACTAAATAAATAATCCAACAACAACAACAGTTAATGACAATATTAAAGATAAAAATATATACCGGAATGCATTCTCGAGAAACAACTATAACGTATTGTTTCATTTTAACAAGAGCCGAAAGCAGTTATAGTGATAATCACAAGGGAGAGGTCGCGTTTTGGTCAAAGGGTGTATTTTTCGGACACACCAACCGGTATCATGCCAGACCGCCTCAGGCCCAACACGTGACACGTAAATCGGACTATGGTCCTTCAACCTAGAGAGTGCGGGAAAAATCCCCACGCCCCCAAGAATCAAACCTTGAATGCTTTGGTCACGTTTTGAGCATTTATGGAACAAGGAAAGAGCATCATCGATATTATTGAAACCATATTTTTATCTCTCATCTGGTAATTGTTGTAATTTTATATGTGAATATGAAATATGGGTAGAATGAGGAATGTAAAAGGGGTTTGAGTTAGGATTATTAGCATGAAAATGAACAACACAAATTGATAATGACGAATTGACGATATAAACAAGAAAAATGGTTCGCGAGTCATCATCATCATAAAAAATGAGATTAATCTTGAGGAAATACTAATGTCTTAGCTGGCTCTTAGTTGTGCAACCGAGACTGCTAGCTAGTAACCATTTCGATGAGGGATGAGAAAATGGTAATATAGTTACAATATCGCAATAAAACTGTCTTAGAATGATTCATGATTCTGGTGCAGTAATTGACGGGGCTCCGTTCTTTTACCAAAATTTTCCATTATTTTGTTTTTTTTTTGAATTTAGAAAAATATACTTTTTGTATTCAAATAAACACCAAAAACTTTTTTTGATTGTTTTCTGAGAATACTAACTACGAGACAACTAACTATTAGAAAATAATTTGCGAAAAAATTCTTATCGATATTATTTTCCAAAAATGATTTTTGACCTGAGTGACCCCATATCATTTCCATTGGAAGTTATTTTCAAGCATTTTATCCAAATTCACCTATATTTCCAACACTAGTTATTAGTAGTCTATCAGTACCCTTAACATGTAGACCTAGGTAAACATAGTGTTAGGATCACATTCACTAAAAATCAACCTTAATTAAAAACAATAACAAATTAACGTGGAAACCCCGGGTAAAATCACAAATCTTACAAGATTGGAGTTGTTCCCTCACTCAACACTCTTGAATACAATCACATCAGCTTGATCACAAAAACTCTTTCTTGTGTATCGCACACAACTCTCTAACTTTTGCAATACTCCAAAACCCCTACAAATATCAATATTTTTAGGCACCACAAATAGTCTAATCCTAATATCTTTCAAACCCTATTTGTGAAAATTACCATCTTTTCTTATCTTGGATAAAAATCTTTCCACAATTCGTATTTCTACCAAAATAAGACTTAACTCAATTATCACAAATTAGAATACTGCTCATAATAGGATTCTTAACTTATTTAGGAATTCAGGGCAGACCCCAACAAATCTTCCATCGGCTCGAATTTCCTAATACCTCAACCGATTCCGAGAATTTTACCTTTTTCCTGGTCTTCATCGTCATCGTTTCTTCACCATCTAAACAATAGATGTTCTTCTTATTCATCATCCCTTGTAGAATCAAGCTCTTTTCTTTATACACCTTGCAACTTCGCCCTCTTTCAACGAATCTGTAACCACGTGATGCCAACACACTCAAAGATAACACATTCTTTGATGCATCTGGTACATATGTTGGAACGTACGATATATAGGACTGCGTTTTATGATATGAATGAAAGAGTTCGAAAAGAAGATTAACCTTAATCGCTACGGCGCAAGCGATTCAATTCCACGTCTTCTACTGAATTCCTTGATTCCCTTTGAGCGGAGTGTGGCCTTCGATCTCCCAAAGTTTCCTCTCCTCGAAGCCTCGAAATTCTAAAACCCAAGCTTCGTGCGGCTGCTCTAGGTCTCAATTTTGATTTCAGATTTTTTGTATCTAGCTTTAAGGAGAACGAGAATATATATAGGCTTCAGTAGGGATCATGGACAATTAGGTCAGGCCTTCCAATGACATTCCGAGTAAAGCCCAATGTCATTAAATATTAATTCAATACACTAAAGAATTAATATTTGCACTACCGTTCCTAATACCGCAATTCTTTTATTATTTAATTCGGCTCCTATATTATTTGCTTATTAAATTCTCCACATTTAAGATATCGCATGTCCATTAATTAAATTAATCACTGACAATTAATTTAATTAATATCTTATTTATCCTTGATCATCCACTCAACCTTACAATTATGTCAGAAATTAATCTGCCTGCAAGGCTTCACATAATTATCTTTATGAGCTTTCAAGAGGACATCATCAACAAGTCATTGCATACATAATATCCCACTCTGTATGCAATGTCATTGCTCAATACATAATATTATAATTAATAATTAATTACATCTTATATGAATCAAAACATGTGCATTGCATACAAGTGTCAATCACTACATCCGGATTAAGAACCTAAGCAATAATAATATCATAGAATCTTAGTTCTTCTTAATTGTCAGAATAGAAAAACAATTCTAATATTTTGATCTTGTTCAATATACACAAAGTATACAAGTACTATTCAATAGTCAAGATAAACTATTCCTAAATAATACTTCAGTCATTCCAGTGGTTTGTCTAATACCACTTAGAATATGAACCTTTATTATATTATATATAGACACTGATAATCTAATCTTCCGTTATCCGATTTGATACTAGATTATCCACAATATATAATAAACAGACAATGTAATAATATGCAATCAAGATTCTTAATAAAATGGTCAATGTTTATATACTTCAAACGAATAGTTTAGTATAAAACCCAACAATCTACCACTTATACTCAAGCTACTCTTTGAGTATATCAGTGTTTATTACAAGCAATCCACTACCAGTTTAAATAACTACTATGTGACCAGACATCTGACTTCTATCGCCTCCACGTGTTCCTCAAAAGCCTTAGCTGGTAAGCACTTCGTGAAAGGATATGCCCGGTTGTCCTTTGATGCTATATCGGTCACAACGATATCTCCTCGCTTAACGAACTATCGTATGGGTGATACTTAAGCTCGATGTGTTTTGATGCCTTATGTTCTCGTGGTTCCTTTGTATTTGCAACAACACCAATGTTGTCACAATAAATTGTGATATGTCGTGGCAAATCAGGAACTACATCCAAATCCAGCAGGAAGTTCCTAAACCATATTGCCTCTTTGGCTGCCTCAGAGGCTACCACGTATTCGTCTTCCATGGTTGTGTCTGCGATGCATTTCTGCTTCACACTCCTCCATATTACAGCTCCACCTCCTAAAGTAAAAACACACCCCGAGGTTGACTTCCTCTTATCCCTGTCTATCTGGAAATCTGAATCGGTATATCCCACAAGCAACAAGTCTGAGGCCTTATAAATTAACATATACTTCTTAGTACTTCGCAGGTACTTAAGTATTTTTTTACTACACTCCAATGTTCCTGACCTAGATTAGACTGATATCTACTGACCATGCCCATGACAAAACAAATATGAGGCCTCATACATAACATAACATACATTTAGCTTCCACATGCTGAAGCATAAGGAACTACTTTTGTTAGGAACTATGTTGTTTCTTGATGATAACTAGACTAACTTAGTGAAAATTGTATAAGTAAAAATGTAGGCTTCAATGGATAGCATACTTTTGCATTATCCGTAGAAGGGTAGCTTATCTACGGATAAGACTCAATGTAACATGTTTAAGGAATCTTGATGAATAATCCTGATATGTAATCCTGATATGTAATCTTGATATGCAATCCTGATATGGAATCCTGATATGCAATCCTGATATGCAATCCTGATGTACAATCCTGATGTGCAGTCCTGGTGTGTAATCCTGATTTGTAATTCTAATGTAAAAGTTGAAGTATTAGTTTTTAGGCTGAATAAGTCATGTTGACTATTAATGGATATGTAGAATAGGGAGGCCAATTGTAAATAATTTATGCCTTGTAATTTTACATAAGAGAAATTGGTTGTCTACGGATAGCAACATTAGCCTTCTACGAATGTGGACAATGTACTGTCTACGGATAGCAGTACTGGTCGTCTACGGATGTGATCAAGATACTCTCAACGGATACAACTCAAATAGCTTCTACGGATACACACTGTACTTTGTGAAAGGGGCAGTTCATACAGTGCACATGGGTTGACAAATTTCACAGAGCATGGAAACCAGCATTTCTGGTAAACTCACGAAAAGAAGAAGCATTCTGTTTTGTCTGGTCAAAATTAGCATTTCTATAAAAGAAAATCAGACAAGAAGGGGAAGCTACCAACATATGGACCACTACTCAGAATGGAGAAAGAAGGATTTTGAACAGATTTACTTTTTGTATTATTAGTTGTTTGAAATATATTGTAAACTTGGGATATATAACCAAGTGCAGCATTATTCTAGAATTCAAGAAATCAGTTAGGCAATTTAGAGAGCTCAAAGCAATATCCTTTGTAAATTGCTGAAGCTAGAATATTGTGTATGCAGTTGTGTGTTTATTCATAAACATCACAGAGATTTCTTCTAAATAAAATCTCTCAGGTGGACAAATCAATCCACCTGAATTTTTAATTCTTGTGCTAGTTTTATTTGTTTGTTTTTCTGTTCTTGAATTTACCTTCATATCTTTTCTGTCAAGAACTAAAGAATTTTTAAAGATTGTATTCAACCCTCCCCTTCTACAATCTTGGTTCATTGTCTGGAATAACAATTGGTATCAGAGCAGGCTTCTAATATACAAGAAGTTTAAATATCTAAAGACATCTGAATCATGGGTCATAAGGATTATGGAGTTAAGATACCAGTTCTTCTTGACAGAGAGAATTACTTTCATTGGAAAGTAAAGATGTGTCTACATCTAATGTCAATGGATGAAGGATATGTAGAATGCATAGATCATGACCATCATGTTCCAATGAAGCCAAACACCTCAATAGCTCAAGCACCTGCAGGAGCTCCAAGCACCATTCCAAAGTTACCTTCAGAATGGACTCCTGAGGACAACATTACAGTTCATAAAGATAAAAAGGTCATGAATATTCTGTTCAATGGTCTTGATTCTGACATGTTTGACAATGTTATTAATTGTTCTACAATAAAGGAGATTTGGGACACTGTCCAAACCATCTGTGAAGGAACTGAGCAAGTAAGGGAAAACAAGATGCAACTCCTCATACAACAGTATGAACACTTTCACTTCAAGAGTGGAGAATCTTTGAATGATACTTTTAGTAGATTTCAAAAATTGTTGAATGGATTGAAGTTGTATGGGAGGGTTTATCAAATCAAAGATTCAAATCTTAAATTTCTCAGAGCCTTGCCAAAGGAGTGGAAGCTTATGACTGTTTCCTTGAGAAACACTCAAGAGTATAAGGATTTTACTCTTGAAAGGCTGTATGGAACCCTAAAAACATATGAGCTAGAAATGGAGCAGGATGAAGAAATTGAGAAGGTCCAAAATAAAACTGGATATGTTGCCTTAGTAGCAAGTGTTGACAAGGCTGAGGACATAAAAGAAGAAACTGTTGAAGCTACACCAAGCACAAGTGCTTGTGAAGGTAGGACTGAATCAAGAAAGTGTAAAGGAAAGATGATTGAAGAAAGTGAGCCTTCTAACCAAGATGAAATGGATGAGCTAGATGAACATTTAGCTTTTCTGTCAAGAAAATTCTCAAAGCTCAAGTTCAAGAGAAATCCCGAGGTGTCCAAACCATTCAGAAAGGACTTTCAATCAAACAAGAACTATGTTGAAAGATCCAAGTTTAAATGCTTCAATTATGGAATGGGAGGTCACTTTGCTAATGAATGCAGAAAACCAAAAGATGAGAAGAGTGACAGGAAGTTTGAGCCTGTTGACTACAAGAAGAAATACTTTGATATTCTCAAGCAAAAGGGAAGAGCATTCATAACTCAGGACTATGACTGGGCTGAAGATGGGAATGATTCTGAGGAGGACACTGAATTTGTGAACCTTGCACTGATGGCCGAGTCAAGTGAGCAGGAGGCCAGTTCATCATCCAATCAGGTAATCACCACCAACCTCTCTGAGCTTTCTACTGAGGAATGCAATAGTGCAATTAATGATATGTCTACTAAATTGTACCATATGCGTATTTCTCTTAAATCACTTACAAAAGAAAACACCAAGATTAAAGATGCTAATCAGTTTTTAAGTGATAGGAATGCTGTTCTGGAAACTCAATTTATCGAGTTTGAGAAGATGAGATTAGAGTGTCAAGTTGCCAAGGATGATTTGCTTACTGTACTAAAAAGAGAAGAAATTCTCAAAGCACAGTTAGCTAAAGAACAGGAAACAATAGCTAGATGGACTGATTCCAGGAATGTTGCCACGAACATTATTAAAGCTCAAGGTGTGGATACTTTCTACAAGGAATCAGTAAAAAGAGATACGGAGAAACTAGATGTTGAGAATCTAGGATATGACACCTCTACGGATAGTGAGCATCCGTTGATGGGTAACACCTCTACGGATGAGACCTGTCCAAAGAAGTGTACATCTAGTGTGAGTAAAGAAAAACTTAAGAAGCTGAACAAAAAGTATGGTCCAACCAGCAAAAATTTTGTTCAGGGAGAATGCAGCAAAACCAAAACTAAGGATGTCAACGTAGGTCACTTGTCCAACAATCAATTGAAGGGCAAGTTAGAAAACATAGAGGTCAAGGCTGAGGTGAAAAAGAAAAAGAACATAAATGGTAAGGTAGAGATTAATAAGCATAACAACTACACTCCTGACAAGTATGCTCCTAGGAAAACTTGTGTAAAGTGTGGTAGTGTTAATCATTTATCTGCCAATTACAAAAATGTTAAGAATTCATCTATTCCTGTGCCAATGTCTATACCCAATCTGCCTATGCCTGGTTTGCACATAATGATCATGCATCAAATTTGTACGCCAATACGCCATTTGTTCCAAATCCATATGTGAATGCATTCACAATGCCACAAATGACATGGAGCATGCCACACATGAACACTATGTATGCACAACATCTACAAATTCCTGCATCAAACATGTATGCACATGAACATCCTCAACATGTTGTCTCTCAGAGGTCAACACCCAGGGTCAAGGTTTATTTAACTCAACCTGAGATTAAGGTGCAAAATGACAAGAAAGGAAAAGTTAAAGCTAACAGGAAAGGACCCAAGGAAACTTGGGTACCAAAATCAACTTGATTTGGTTTTTTTATGTGCAGGGAAACAGAAAGAATCTATGGTACTTAGACAGTGGCTGCTCTAGGCACATGACTGGTGATTTTACCCTGCTCACAGAGTTTGTGGAGAAAGCTGGCCCTAGCATTACCTTTGGAGATGACAGCAAAGGTTACACTACGGGATATGGCTTGATTTCAAAGGAAAATGTCATCATTGATGAAGTAGCACTAGTTGATGGACTCAAGCACAACTTGCTGAGTATCAGCCAACTATGTGATAAAAGTTTCTCAGTATCATTCAATCAAGGAGCCTATGTTGTTTCAAACAAAGAAAATAACAATGTGGTGTTGACAGGCCACAGAAGAGGTAATGTCTATCTAGCTGACTTCAATTCAACAAGTTCAGATTCTATCACGTGTCTTCTGAGTAAAGCAAGCAAAGATGAGAGTTGGCTATGGCACAAAAGGTTGTCACATTTGAACTTCAAGTCAATGAATGATCTGGTAAGAAGAGACCTAGTAAGAGAAATTCCACAGTTGGAATTTTCCAAGGATGGAGTTTGTGATGCTTTCCAGAAAGGAAAGCAAAGGAAGATTTCCTTCAGAAGCAAGCTAGATTCATCAATTGAACAACCTCTCCAGTTGTTACATATGGATTTATTTAGACCAGTAAATGTCATGTCAATTTCAAAGAAAAGATACTACCTTGTGATTGTGGATGATTTGTCAAAGTTTAGATGGACATACTTCCTGCATTCTAAAGATGAGGCAAGTGGAATCATAATCAATCACATCAAGGCTGCTAATAATCATCCTGATCTCAAAGTGAGAAGAATCAGGAGTGACAATGGCACTGAGTTCAAGAATTCAACAATGAGGCTGTTTTGTGAGGAGAATGGAATCATTCATGATTTCTCTGCAGCAAGAACACCACAACAAAATGGAGTGATGGAAAGGAAAAATAGAACTCTAATTGAGACTGCAAGAACAATGCTAGAAGAATCAAAGTTACCTACATATTTTTGGGCTGAAGCAGTTAACACTGCATGTTTCACTCAAAATATCTCTTTGATCAATCAAGCTAAAGGGATGACTCCATATCATTTGCTCAAGAGAAGAAAACCATCCTTGAATTTTCTACATGTCTTTGGATGAAAATGTTTTGTATTGAGAAATCAAGGTGAAAATCTTGCAAAATTTGAGTCAAAGGCAGATGAAGCCACTTTTGTGGGATATGCAGCTAGAAAAGCCTATAGGGTTTTCAATCACAGAATCAACATTGTTATGGAATCTGTACATGTTGTTTTTGATGATGCCAAAATTCAAGGTCTCACTGATGAGGGTTTTCATGAAACTCTCAGGTTTGAGAATGTGGTGGAAGGTCTGTATTATGATGATGAAGGTGATGATTATGAGGATGAATCTGTCCCTCCAAGAATGATTATTTCAAATATGGATAACTCAAGTTCAAATGAGCCATTCATAGAAGGGACAAATGGAGCATCCGTAGGAAGCCAAATTGGAGCATCCGTAGGAAGCCAAATTGAAGCATCCGTAGGAAGCCAAATTGAAGCATCCGTAGGTGGATCACAACACAGGGTTACTACCCCAATAAACTCAGGAGGAGTTTCTCTGAGTCAAGGATCAACCTCAATTCCACATGATCATGTTTATGACAATGATGCTACATCTTCAAGACTACACCTGCAACAAGAAGAAAATGGACAAGGATCACCCATTTGAACTGATCATTGGTGATGTATCCTCAAATGTGCAAACTAGAAGAGCTACTCAAGATGAATTTTTATACAACAGCTTTCTTTCACAAGATGAACCAAAGAAAGTTGAGGATGCTCTTTTAGATCCAGATGGGGTGTTAGTTATGTAGGAAGAGCTAAACCACTTTGAAAGAAACAAAGTGTGGAAGCTGGTACCCAAACCTAAAGACAGAAGTGTTATAGGAACAAAGTGGGTATTCATAAACAAGATGGATGAAAATGGCATTGTCACAAGGAACAAAGCTAGATTGGTTGCTCAGGACTATTCTCAAGAAGAAGGAATAGATTTGCCCATGTTGCTAGATTGGAATCAATAAGGATATTCCTAGCCTATCCAGCCCATGTCAATTTCAAAGTCTATCAAATGGATGTCAAAAGTGCCTTCTTGAATGGGGAATTAGAAGAGGGGGTGTATGTCAGTCAACCTCCTGGTTTTGAAAATCCAAATTATCCAGAATTTGTCTACTTCCTACTCAAGGCACTTTATGGACTGAAGCAAGCACCTAAAGCCTGGTATGACACACTATCACAGTTTCTTTTAGAGAATCACTTCACTTGAGGTACTGCTGATAAAACTCTTTTCTTTAGAAATGTTAATGGCTCTAGTATACTTATTCAAATTTATGTAGATGACATTTTATTTGGGTCTACAGATGAGAAGCTTTGCAAAAGGTTTGCCAAACTTATGCAAAGTAAATATGAAATGAGCATGATGGGTGAACTTACCTATTTCCTTGGCTTACAAGTTAAGCAAGTGAAAGAAGGATTCTTCATTAGTCAAACTAAATACATTTTTGATCTATTAAAGAAGTTTGATCTAATGGATTGCTCTCCTACTAAAACAACCATGCCAACTGCCACTAAGCTTGATTTGAATACTAAGTAAAAATCTGTGGACATTTCAAGCTATAGAGGCATGGTAGGCTCACTTTTATATTTAACAGCTAGTAGACCTGATATTATGTTTGCTACATGTCTATGTGCTAGATTTCAGGCTGATCCTAGAGAGTCTCACTTAATTGCTATCAAGAGGATTTTCAGATATCTCAAGGGAACACTAAACATTGGCATTTGGTACCCTAGAGAATCTGGTTTTGATCTAATTGGTTATTCAGATGCAGACTATGCAGGTTGCAAAATTGACAGAAAAAGTACAACAGGCACCTGTCAATTTCTAGGAAACAAGCTTGTTTCATGGTTCAGTAAGAAGCAAAATTCTGTCTCTACTTCTATAGGTGAGGCATAATATATTGCAGCTGGAAGTTGTTGTGCACAGATCCTTTGGATGAAATATCAACTAATAGACTATGGTCTAACAATTAATAAGATTCCAATTTTCTGTGACAACACTAGTGCAATTGCCATAACTGAGAATCCAGTGCAACACTCAAGGACAAAACACATTAACATAAAGTATCACTTCATCAGGGAACATGTGATGAATGGTAATGTGACCTTCATTTTGTTCCAAGTGAGCGGTAAATTGCAGACATTTTTACCAAGCCACTTGATGAATCAACATTCTCAAGGTTGGTAAGTGAGCTAGGTATGCATAACTACTCTTAATTTTTTTTAAATGTCTGATAATTTGTAATGCAGCCAGTGTCAACATGTTTCATGAGAATTAAAACTTTCAGAAAAAGTTAAATTTTGTCTAAGTCAAAATTACTCCATCTACGGATAGCCTTATCCATTGATGGTCATTTTTGACACTAGATTTTCTCTACATCTACGGATACTGTTTTTTACTCCTCTACGGATGTCGAATCTCAAAAGGTAAAATCCTATCCGTAGATAGTGTAGTTCTAATCGTAACCATTAAAGCCACAATCCTATCCGTAGTTACATGTGTATAGTACGTGTATGTAATTGCAGTAAATTCGTGGCTTTACTTTTTAAACTCATTACTTTTAAACGTTTATTTTCTTGCCCAATCAGATAATTTCTTTCAATTATTTTGATTTTCTTAGTGAATTATTTTGGTGGAGTATAAATTGATTTTTAGTCTCAGTTAATTATTTTCTATCAATTTCCAAAATTCACTAAGGCAAAAGCTCATCTTTCTCTCTCAAAGCAAAACCTATCTCTCTGCAATTCAAAGCTCTGTATCAATGGCACCAACCAACAAAACTATGTCTCTCACTGGTTTCACATACGAGAAGAACAACTTCACGACACTGGTGGACTTCGAAGAGAAGAACGCATCATATCACACTATGATGAGGTTTTTCCAAAACTGCAAGCTATCCAAGGCAGTGTTCGAAGCCCCCCAAATTGTACTTTGAGGTGATTGAAGCCATTTGGGAATCTGCTGTGTTCGATTCTATCAATGCTACAATCACTTTTGTTCTTCAAGGTAAGGAATATATGATAAATAGTGATGTCATTACAACATGCTTAAATTTGCCGAAAAATAATAGGTTAGAAAAACATAGTAATACTGATATTGTTAACATGCTAAATTCGATTAACTATGCTTTGCCTACGGGTAAGGTTTTCTTTGATGCCATCCTTAAGGTTTTCTCTGGTAAAATTAGCAACTATGATGCAGTTACATTCTCTATGCTAGATATTGCCTATATGCTTCTATTTGATAGCTATTATAACCTAGGATCCCTAATTCTATTTGAACTAGGTGCTAAGCTAGGAAATAAAGCATCTAGAAGTAAAAATGTATACTATGCTAGATTTATCATGTTGCTAGCTAACCATGTAGAGAGTAACCTGGTGGTCAAATTCTCTGCAAACTCCAAAGATTGTTGGGTTTAAAATAAGAGAGTCCATGAGGACTTGAATAGGCTGAACCATAACAAGGAGGTACAATTGGTTTATCCACCAATTTTGAATGCAACTCAGGAGGCACAGGTAAGTCAGGTAATTTCCTCAATTGTACCTTCCTCCATTGTCATTTCTTTGATTTCCAGTGCCACTATGGAGGCTGGTACTGTCCAACAGCCTCCTACCCAAGTGGCCACCTCTAAAATTCTAAAATCCAAATCCAGTAAGTCAACCTCAGGTGTCTCTCAAAAGGCACCTATTGTAAAAACTACCAAAACCCTTGAGGGGAGTGTGAAGGTGGTAGTAAGTGGTGAGGGAAGGGGTGAACATCAAAGAAACCCCAAGAACAAGGAGGGTGAGATTAGTGTGTCCCAGCCAAGCCACCATCTATCTTCTCAAAAAGATATAGTGGTTGAAAAGGAAGTTATCACATCCCTAGTAGCATCCTCCCAAAAAGATGTTGCTATTGAAAATAGTCCCCATCCAGGGACACAGCGCAAGAGGGATAGGGACACCAGAAGCCCTACAGATACAACCAAGGCCTATGAAAGGAGAAAATGTCTAAGATATCTAGGGCTGCACAGGGATCACACACAATGCCAATGGCACCATCACAAATTCAGTTTAATGTGGCTCCAGTAAATGTGGAGTCAAAGCCCCATTCTTTACTCATTCAAACTAACACAGAAACTCCAAGCTCAACTACTCTCTCTTTGGATGTGGACATGATTCACACATCCATTCCTGATTCTCCATCTTTAACCTTCTTGGAGAAGCCCCACTCTGAAATTGGTGGTCATCATCTTCTTGATAATTTGTTGGACCACCAATCCATCATTTCTAGAACTTTGGCTCCATCTGTGGCTCTAAACTTAAAATCAATCTCCACAAATTCAGCCATAGTCTCAATTTCCAAAGCTACTTCTTTTTCTTCATCTACGGATATCTCTCATCCGTTGATGGGTGTTTGTCTGTCTACGGATATGCCTCAAGTCAGCTATCCGTTGACATATACTTCTACTACCTCTACGGATACTCCTTCCACACTTGCACTTCCAACTTCAAATATGACAAATTCAAGTGTGGATGTGTTAGTAGTAGTTCAAACACTCTTAGGATTGAGGGAAGAGGGTGAAGCTACTGAGAGTCAGGGGCTGGCTTGCAGCCAGGAAAAAGGAGAGGGAGAGAAAGAGGGATAGACTATTTCGTCCAGTCTGGTAAGAGTGAGCACTGAGAGTTCCACCTTAGTAGGTGAAGGTGAGGGTGTGAGGGATGTGAGCCAGGGGGAGCTCCTGATGCAAGAACAGAGAGAAAATGAGAGAAAGGCAGGTACATGAGAGATAAGGATGGAAGACACAGCCATTGCAAGTGAGTTAATGGATGTCAATGAGGCAGACAGGGAGAGGCTGTTCCAACTTGAATATCAAAATGAGTTGGATCAAGTCAACCTGAATGTGGAGACAGAAAAGATGTTGCATTTGGTACACACTACTGAATCAATGTCTAGGGCAAAAGAAGAAATTCAAAATCTGCCTCCAGGAGCTGGTGAAGACTTCGAATATGATGAAGACAGTGATGATTCTGAGAGTGGTGAAGGAGGAGCTGATGGCCCTTCCACTCTCCAAGAGATGCCTCCTTGGCTGTTTTCAAACTCCTATGTTCACAATGACACCAAGGCAGTCATTCTCAAGAATTATAAAAGGGCACATGGTGAAGCTCAAACATCCAATCCTTTGCATGCCACTATTGTTCAAAATTTTATGACATCACTTCAGCTTCATCAGGCCCACATCCTTCAGCAGAGAGCCAACACAAATGACATCAAGGGCCATCTTGATGGGATAAATAATGCTTTAGAAAGAAGAGTTGATGTTATTGCTCCTTCTACCTCTCAAAGATTCAAGCAAGATAAGCTGGTGAAGGATGTGGATGCCCTTACTGTGAGGATGGATAAGATGGAGAAGCAAATGGACACCTTCCTGACTATTCAAAATCTACAGACTCAGCTTCTACAACAATTACTGCAGGCTACTGGTGTAACTCAAACCTTTGATGATAACAAAAAGGGGGAGGGTGCATTAGTGGTCTCTGAAACAGTAACCTCTTCAGCCAAAGGTGTGTCATCAAGCCAGGGTGAGCCACCTCAAATCATAGCAAATCCAAGTGAGTTTCAACTCACAAAAGTGGTCTCTCCTCAAGCTAATTAAGGATGCTCAAGCCTTCCTCAATTCAGAGAGGTTAATCAAAGAATCCATTTTCAAGGCTGTGACTTCATCATTAACAGAATCAGTGCATGTTCACACAACCATCCTGAAAGTTCTCACTCCTGATACCATTATTCTGCAAAAGGAATATGATGCTGAACATTCAAGTGTCAAGGAGTTTGAACCAATCTTCAGTGGAAGGACTGACTCTCCACCAAGACATCCTGGCAAGAACAAGTTAGAAGTGGACAATCCATTCCCCAAGCCTGATGATTCTAAGGTGTTAGCAGCTCTAATCAGGAATCTCAAAAATACTGAAGATATAGAGCTCAGACAAGGGATGACTGTTATCTATAGAAATGGTAAAGAAATTCACATCACAAGCAGCCATCCCAGGTTCAATGAAGCTAAAAGAGAAGAGATTGTCGGATTGAGGAGAGAAGCCAATCCCCAGGGTTTTGAATCTACACCAGATAAACATGCTAGATTGGCCTAGGAACTAGTGAGGAAAATGGAAGAAGAAAGTAGTGAGGCTGTAGGAGGAAGAGGCCCCTACTAAAAGAAAATTGAAGAAAAGGAAGACAATGCCTCACTTAGATTGTTTTAATTTAAAAAGAAGTTAGTTTATAGTTTGTAATATGAATATAATGTATGAGACATAAATAATAATTTTTTTAATAATAGTAATTTACACTAGTAGTGAAATTATTACGAGAATTAAGGATATATACACAAATTTGATGATTTTTTACGATATAAAGTGAAAAATACATTATTTAATATATAAATTTAAAAAACAAAGTTTATGACCCACTTGCAAGTTGAGTATAAGTTGAGTGATCTTTTTGATATTTAATCCTTTAATTTACACATCATTTTCTTATGTGGCAAATGAGGTGGACTGAGAAAACAATATTTAACGGACTTCCGTTAAATTCAAACTCAACTTAACCGACGTGAAATTTTTTATATGTTTAGTGATTAGATTACAAGGATCAATTGATTGAGTGATGTATTTGAAAGTTTTTTTTGTTTGATGATTCACTTGCAAGTTAGACGTCAGTTGAGTGATAAAAATGTCATTTAACCCTCATGAGCATGTATAATTTCACCTTGTCATAACTCATATCACGTTAGCCCGTGGTCATATATTTTTTTCCTTGCATGCTCCGCTCATGCTCTTTCTGTATCTTTAGTAGCTTTAAACTATTATCAAGGTTGACTGGATTCTGTTTTATTTTCTTATATGATCTCTTCTTTTGAATAACCTGATACTGGTATCATTAATATGTCAATTTTTTTTTGCGCTTGTATTTATTTGAAGTGCATATCTTGACAATTTTAATTTGTTTTTTAAATCTTATTGTTAGATTTGAAAATGGCAAGCAAATTAATTGCTTTTGAATTGGCAAAGATTGAACGATTGAATGACGTTAACTATGATATGTAGAGTCGAAAAATCAGATATGGGTTTATCCATGATAATCTGGAAATCACAATTGAAAAGGAAGTTCATGTGGTAGGAGAAGCTCCTACTGATGTTCAAAAGAAGGAGCACCAATAGTGGTTAATATGCGACAAAAAGGCAAAGAGTCTCATGTTAATGTACATGGAGGATAATCTGATCAAGATTTTCGAGACATTTGAAAGTGCCAAGAAATTGTGGGATGCTCTCAAAGGAAAGTATGATGCAATTTCTGATGTGAATGTGCAACTTTTGTTACACAAGTACAACACCTGCAAGATGAGTGAAAGTGACAATGTGATTGATCATTGTAATAAGATGTTGGTGATGGCCAAGGATTTTGTGGCAGCAGGAAATGAGCTTTCTGAGAACATTCAAATTGCGGGGATCTTGAATAGCCTACCCAGCTCACTCAACATGGCTGCAACAACTCTGAGGTTGAATGGAACAATCAAGAGTGCGTCTCAGCTTTCAGCGGCTTTGGCTATGGAACACGATTTGTTGAATAGCCGTAAACGTTTGAAGTTGAATTTGGCTCAAGAAGAGGAGTTCAACTTGGCTCAGACAAAATTTAGATCAAGCTATCAAAATAAGAGGCAAGAAAGGCTAGGTCCTTCAAAAGGAAGAACATTTAAGCAAAAGAAGAAATTTCCTCTTGGAACATGTTATAATTGTGGAAAATATGGGCATTTTAAGAATGATTGTCTCGAGAATCAAGAAAAAACTGAAGACAAGGTCCAAGAACAAAGAGGACCAAGTAAACGTGAGTTTGTGGGAGTTATCGAGTGTAACGCCGGCCATGTTGCTACAAATGTTGATGGATGGTGGATTGACTCTGGTGCAACCTGTCATATTGCGAAGACTAAGAATAACTTGATTGAGTATCAAGAGTTGAAGAAGGGAAAATAAAAAATCTTTATGGGAAATAATACCTACTTGGATGTTGTGGGTATTGGTACTTATAGGTTGGATCTTGAGGATAGTGTGATGGTTCTAAAGAATGTGATGTTTGCTCCAAACATGAGAAGTAACCTTGTTTCCATTCCGGCAACGAATTGGAAGTGCGTTTTTATAACAATAGAGTTTCTATTCGAAAGAACAAGAAGGTGTATGCTATGGGTAAGTAATGAGTTGTTTAACCTTTGAATTGTTGCTAATTAATAAATAACGGCCAAGTATGAGCATAGTCATGAGTTTCTTTGAATTTTAAATTGTGAGTTAAGTTTGACAATAATCGGCGTTTATAAGCCCGTCAAATGTTTAAAGTTATGTTGGAATTTATAAATAATAAGAATTTTTTTATTCTTGTTTAATTACATTTGGGGTTATATTCGGTTATGATATCACTAGTGATATTTTTTAGTGAACTGAATCTGACTCGAACAATAATTTTTTAATGTGTGAGAAAAGTGGGAGTTATATAGATATTTATCAAATAAGTAAGTGGAGATGTTGTATTTGACTTTATTTAATAAATATAAAATGTATTGAGTTACAAATATATTAATTTTAAGAATAATATAATTGACATATTGTGTAAGTAAATTGGGGGTTACAAAGTTAGTGAGAGTTACAATAATAATTAGATATGGGGGTTACAAAGTTAATATTTGTGGGTGTTACAAATATTGGGGGGAGTTACAAATTTGTCAATTAATATGTGGATGATTTTATGGGGCAGTTACACAAGTTTAACTGGTGAAGATTGTACTAAGCATGCCTATAAATTGTGGTTGAAAACTCAATGTACAAGCACACAAAACAAGCCATTCTCTAGCATTATACCAAAATGCATATTATTTTTATTATAAACAGTTTGAATGAAATAATTTCCTGAAAATATTACATGTACTTATAACCCCGAATGAAACTTAAGATCAATTACATAACAACGCGTGAAGCTATCAATAAAATTGTTATAAAGATCTGACCAAATTAAAACCGATTTTTTTCAACCCAAAGTAACCTAGTGCCATTTAGAGAGCATCATTCTCTAGCATTATATCAAAATGCATATTATTTTTAGTATAAATGGTTTGAATGAAATAATTTCTTGAAAATATTAGTTGAACTTATAACCCCGAATGAAACTCAAGATCACACGCCGACTAACATCTAACAATTACATAACAACGCTTGAAGCTATCAATAAATAAAATTCACAAATATTAATAATACTAGCTTAAAACTGTGTGATGCATGGTTGAAATTTAAATTTATTATTTTTTTATAGTTTAATATTTCATTTTTTTTTTTTATTTTTATATTTACTTTTCATGAATATGATTTTAAAATTTGAATAATTCTACTGGTTGTTGAATTCGAGGTTGAGTTGACCTACTTGTTGTGTTTGTTTTGTATTTTAAGAGTTTTGTGTATAATAATATAATACAGATGTGCTTAATAGTTTATTTTTTATTAATTATTTTATATGAATTGAAAGTTATAGAAAAAATTATAATAAAACATAAAATTTATAAGTTTAATATAATAATATTACCGTTTTATATAGAAGTTACCCGTATTATTTTTAGAAGATCAGTTGTCTCCGTTAAAAAATATAAAATTGGTAATGTGTTGAAAAAGGTAATTAATTATTTAATATATTGTCGTTCTATATATATGTTGCATGTATTATATTTAGAAGGTCAGTAGTTAGAAAATATAAAACAACTAAAGTGTTTTAGCTAAAATAGGTACCTGATTATTTATTAATAATTATATATAATATATTGTCGTTCTATATATACGTGGTGTGTGTTGTCCATTTTATTTTTAGAAGATGAGTTATTTAAGTTATAAAATATAAAATACCTAATGTGCTCGTGTTATTTTTAGAATATGAGTTGTTTTAGTAGAAAATAAGAAACAGGTATTGTGCTGAAAAAAGCAGTTAGTTATTTATTAATAGTTATACAAAATTATTTTACGTTTTTATATATATGTTGCCCGTATTATTTTTAGAAGATGAGTTATTTAAGTTGGAAAATATAAAATATGTACTTTGCCCGTGTTATAATTTCTAGAAGATGAGTCGTTTAATTTAAAATATATAAAATATGTAATATGTTTTAGCTGAAAAAGGTAATTAGATAGTTATTAGTAATTATAATACAAAATATTTAGAAGTTCAGTTATTTAAGTTAAAAAATATAAAATAAGTAATGTGGGTTGTTTTATTTAGAAAAAATATAAAATAGGTAATATGTTTTAGTTGAAAAAGGTAATTAAATAGTTATTAGTAATTATAATATAAAATATTTAGATGATGAGTTGTTTAAGTTAGAAAATATAAAATGGGTAATCTGTCGGTGTTATTTTTAGAAGATGAGTTGTTTTAGTTAAAAAATACAAAACTAGTAATGTATTGAAAAAAGCAGTTGGTTTTTTTATTAATAATTATATAAAATTACATTATGTTTCCATATATGTTACGCGTATTATTGTTAGAAGGAAGATGAGTCGTTTAAGTTAAAAAATATAAAATCGTGCCCGTGTTATTTTTAGAATCAAAATTTTGAATTAACAAAATCAAACATTAGAAAAAGTCTCATTTACCTTTTGAAACTAAATATAAAATTTTAAAATATTTATTAATGAAGGAAAATAAACATTAGAAAAAAACTTCATTTGTCTTTTAAATTCTTGCTGGAAACTAAATATACAATTTTTTTTTGCTAATTAAAAATATACAATTTTAATATTCTTGCCTTTAGAGTTTTTACTAATGGAGGAAAGTAAATAAACAATTTAAATATAATACTAATTTTTTGATTAGAAAATATCTCAATTGCATTGTTAAATCATTCTTTAATAGAGAAAACTAAATATACAATTTTAATATTATTGTCTTTAAAATTATGACCAGACTACAAAAACTTTCGGGACTACAAAATTTTCAATGTCTTTAATATAATATAGAGATTATTCCTCGAGTGTTGTGAACTTTCCACATGCTTCATATTAGTTTGATATGCATCTCTTGTGTAGGGAACAAAATAAATTGACATAAATTTGTTTACTTTTGCGTCCGAAAAGATATATTTGAGTATAATTATATATTTTTCGTTCATACATGTTTTTTTTATAAAATCCATGTTTTAATTTGACTTACTTGTTCATATAAACATTAAAAATAAGATTTTTTACAGTGTATTGTACAGACTAACACATATAGAGTACGAATTTATGTCATAAGTAGAAAACATATAGTAATTTTGTCTTATAATGACTGAGAAAATAAAGTTTAAAAATAAGAGTGTTTTTCAACACAAATCAAATTTTGGAATAAAGTTCTTTAATATTTATCAGCATAATGTTGAGAATGTCGTTCAATCAATATGTCAAAAATTAATAATCTTTTAAATTTTTAATAATTTAAATTATTGATAGGTATAATGTGGTTGATCGATCATATTATTTTGTGTATATGCCTCCTATGCATTATTCTATTTTCTAAAATATTTATTCTTGTAAACTTGGCTATTTTAATCCAATATTTATAAAGTTTATTATCATTAATATTTATTCCAACCAAAATTTCTAAATAAGTGTTATCTGACATTATAATCGATATATATATATATATATATATTAATTCTTACATTTTGTCCTATTATATATTATATATGATCCTTTTTTTGAAGAAAGTTTTCTTTTTTTAACTTGTATAAAATTCATTTAACTATCACTTTTGTACTATCTAATATTTTTAAGAATATCATCTTTCAATTATTTTAACTCAGGACCAAATAACTTTTTCAAACATAGTTAAATTTATTCATTAATTCGATTCTGATTAATCAATCTATTTTTCTTTCATAAATTTACTATATAAATTCATATTTAAGCAATATGCGTATATCAAGCTAAACGACACAGAATTAAACTATAACCGGTACATCTCGTCTGGGTTTACCGCTTGTTAGTCGTGATAAATCCAACGTAATGTTTCCATATTTGTATTACTCTTATTTATTTCCCTTTTCTTATATATGGTGCAATGATTAATTTTTGAAATTGGTAGAATACATAATCACGTACCATATTTTTTTCAAAATATAAAATTTTAAAAATAATCTGAATACCATCATTTTACTCAAATGTTAAAGTAATAGTAAAAATAGGATACATGTCGGATTAATGTAAAAGAATTATTAACTCTAAATTAGAAAATTATGTAACACAATTGTTAGAAGGATGAATTATTTAAATGAGATACTGATTTAGTTCACCATAAGAAATAAATTAACTCATTTTTCCCCAATAAATAAGAGAATGACAATTTGTTTTTGAAATTGGTTTTACGTACCATATTACAAAACTAATATACAAAATTTCAAAAATAATGTGAATCACCATTATTTTTACGGTAAAAGGAGAGGTTGGTTTTATGTAAAAGGATTTTCAAATTAAAACCAAAAAAAAATGTAGCACAATGTTGGAAGAATGAATTGTTTAGAGGAGGTCGGTGCTTCAATGAATAAATTACCTAGATTTTACGGTTAAGTTACACCTCTTTCCTTCTAATTTATTCTTTCAACAATGAGTTTTACATGTATCACACTTCTAATTGGACTTATACTTCACAAAATATAACATATTAAATGTGCTTTATGAAAATATATTTTACAAAATATAGTGTTATATAAATAATATTTAAAATAATATTCCTGTCTTTTCAAATATATGTTACAAATAAAATTGTATTTTATAGAATATTAAATTATTTTACATATATAATTAGCTTTTGAAATATGGTATGAAATCTTATCATATTTATTTAAAATTGCATTCAATTTATGTGAAAATAAATCAAGAGTTATTTTGTATGAGATGTTGAAAATAATTGTTTTAAAGTGGAAAAACTTTTAACAAAAATCACATTTGTAGAAGAATAAAAATATTTTCAATAATAATTTATATAAATAGTTTAAGTATTTAAATACAACACATATGTTTAGATATCATAAAAACTACCGTATTATATATAAATTTGTGAATATGTTTAATGGGCTTAAAGAAAAAAAGAAAGAGAAACTGGGCAGTAAATTAACCGTGAGTTAGTAGTAGCCAAGATTTACTCGTGCTTAAATTCAGAACAAAAATTAACTCATTTTTTTCTCATTAAATAAATGAGTGGCATATGAATAGCTAAACACTTTTAAATAATTAAAAATATTAAAATAGATTTTAAAATAAATAAGTAAGAGTTTGCCCGTTATATTTTTGGAAAAGAAGGGATTTCAGTAAGGAAAAATAAAAAATTTAACATATATATTTAGTTTAAAAAAGAAAAATGCCCGTGATATTTTTGGAAAATTAGATTTTAAAATTTAATATTTAAAAATATTTAAATACGGTTTAAAATAAATACGTAAAGGGTTTTCCCGTGATATTTTTAGAAAAAGAATTGATTTTAGTGAGAAAAATAGAAAAAGTAAGTTGAAAAAGGTAATTGTTTATAAATAGGTATTTGATTATTTATATTTTTTAATATTTCCGGTAATTGCATTTGTTAAGAAAAATAAGTAATCATGTTAAAATAGGTAAACTTTTAAAATTTAATTATAATATTAAAATAGGTTTTAAAATAAATAACTAAAGGTTGTCCGTGATATTTTTGGAAAATGATGGGTTTTAAGGAAAAATAGAAAAACTAACACGTTTTAGTTAAAAAAAAGGTAATGGTCCGTGATATATTTGAAAAAGTACGGGAATTTGTTAGAGAAAATAATGTATTTTAGGTGAAGAAGGTAATTGGTTATAATAGGTAATATTATTATTTAATAATATATTTTTATAAATAAGTATGGTTAATTAAGTAAAAACACGAAGTAAAGTTCAGTAAAGCCAATTTAGTAAAATCACAACGTACCATAGTGACCAACCAAACTTTTAATGTTTCTTCTATTATATAATATTAATATGTGGAGACCGACCGTTTATGCTGCATAAACGACCGTTTTTTACCATTCCATTACCAGAAAACCGACCGATTAAGCACATAACCGACCACATTCAAAGTGTAAAACCGACCGTCTCCTTAAAGAGTGGTCGGTTATAAGGTGGTCGGTTCTAGGAGTGGTCGGTTATAAGGTCGTCAGTTATGAAACTTAAAACACGTTCTGCTAGAAAACCGACCGATTATGCACATTTGACCACAGTCCGTTATGTGTGTCAGTCAACATTTTACGTATTGCGATAACCGACCGCCAGTGGTTGGTTTTAGGTTGCTGACGTGGTGCCACGTTGTGCCACGTGTAGTAAGTGGACAATTCATTGCTCGTGCATTGTAGTTTAGAGAATTGACCTCATCAGCAGTGAGTTCCTTGACTGGTTTGGGCTTTCCATCTTTCATAGGAATAATAATACCATTTTCAACAGCATCCCATTCATAGACATCCTTTTGGAGAAAAAATTTCATGTGAAACTTCCAATCATTGTAGTTTTCAGCTCCAAGAAGAAGAGGAAGAATGTTGTTTGAGTGACGTTCTTGCCAATTTGATTGTGCCCTTGATCTCTAGCAAAATAAACACTTAAAAACAAATGTCAAATGCATCTGCTTTGATACCAATTGAAATTAATTAGGCACAATATATGAATGAGTCTGTCTCAATTGACAAAGAGTCTGTCTCTTTGTTAAAAGGAACCGTCTCAATATGTTATATATAAAACAATAACTAAATTAGAATATTCTGCAGAATTATAAATAACACCAAGACTTTTCACTTGGTTCGGCCCCTATCAATATCTATGGCCTACGTCCAAGTCTCTATGCCAACTAGCACAGAGAATATATTATTAACACAATAATAATACGCTTACAGTTTATCCAGATTACAAAATAAGAACCTCTTGGAAGAACCCTTCCATTGACACAAATGTCCACTAGCAGCACGAACCCTAGCTCGCTAGCTGTAACACCCCAGTCCCACATCGAGGAGATTTAGGACTTGTGTTCAGTTTATAATGCAAAGTACTACTACTAATTGCACCAACAAAATCATGATATTTTGGGGGCCTGTGGTGGGCTAGTCGTTACTCAAGTTGGCTGTGTTTGGGCCAGTAGGCTTCGGCTTATTCGGACTCGGAATCGGGATTTGACTCGATTTTCGAAAAAGGCTCGGGATTTGACCCGGGTTGTCACACTACCAACCTTGGTTGAATTTTGTAATCCTATCTATTTGCCACAACCCGACACAAGTATAGATAAAGAAATTAATACAACTTTAGAATAATGTATCTTCTAGAACTGATTTGATCTTGAATTCTTTTAGAAGACTGTAAATTGATTTCTCGAAGGAAGAAGTTGAAATCACCGATCTGTATGTATTTATATGATTCCTGAAATTATAGCTGTTATGAGTTTGAACTGAAACGGCTATAAACAAATGATAAGGATTAGAATCTGTTAGAAAGATTGAATATTAAACATAAACAGATTTGACAAAGTCTTAACCGAAATAATATAACAAATAGGATAAGCATGAAGAACAATATCTGAATTTGAAAAAGTCAGCTCTCCTAAAAACAAGTAAGATCAAATCAATCAGTTAAGATATACACTTTTCTGCAAAATCATCCTCGTCTCTGACTAGATCATTGTGAGTCTCATTAAAAGTTATGTTAATAGACTCTTCTACTTTATCTTTAACAGTATTAAATACTCGATAAGCTTTACTGTTAGCAGCATAACCAAGAAAAATACCTTCTACAGCTCTAGCATCAAATTTACCTTTATTAGGCTGAGTATCTAAAATAAACCATTTAGATCCAAAAACTCGAAAATAACTAATGTTAGGTGTTTTCTGTTTCAACAATTCATATGGAGTTTTCAGTAATATAGGACGAATTAAAACTCTATTAAGAACATAACAAGAAGTATTTACCGCTTCAGCCCAGAATTTTCTAGGTAGCTTACTCTCATGCAGTAATGTTCGAGCAGTTTCTTGAAGAGTTCTGTTCTTACGTTCTACTACTCCATTCTGTTGTGGGGTGCGAGGAGCAGCAAATTCATGTGTAATTCCTCTGGATTTGCAGTATGTGACAAAATCCTTTTCAAATTCACCACCATGATCACTCCTGATAGTTCTAAGCTTAAAAGAAAACTTGGTCTCAAGGTTAGAAATGAGATCTTATAATTCTACAAAAGCTTCATCTTTAGTTTTCAAAAATAGTACCCATGTGAAACGAGAAAAGTCATCAACAATTACAAAAGCATACCTTTTGCCACCTAAACTGACATACCTTTCTGGTCCAAATAAGTCAAGATGTAACATCTGCAAATGGAACAGTTGTTGATATCTGTTTCTTAATTTTAAAAGAAGTGCGAACCTGTTTTCCCATATGACATGTCGGGAAAGGTTCTGTCTTTTTATATTTGAGCCTGGGTAAACCTCTTACCAAGGAATGAGAAGAAATTTTGTTGATGAGATCCATATGAACGTGACCTAAACGTCTATGCCACAAGTTTTGTTGATCTTGAATTGAAGCTAAGCAGATTTCTTCCTTCTGTTCATCAAAATCTAATACAAAGATATTTCCTTGCCGTTTGGCTATTAAAGGAGTGTGATTAGAATTAGTACTAATAAGACACATATTCTTACCAAACTTGCATCATGACATGCATCTGTTAGCTGACTAACATTGATAAGATTATACTTTAAACCATCAACTAACCGTACATTATTAATGGAAAACTTGTCGTTACCTATGGTACCTTTACCTGTGATCCGAACAATAGTCGAATCTCCAAGAGTAACAAGACCTCCATCTCGAGCGTCTATGGAAAGAAATTATGATTTGTCTCCTATCATGTGACGAGAGCAACCACTGTCTATGATCCATTTGTTTCTAGATACATGAGCCTTCATACAGATCTGCAAAACATTTATATTTTAACTTTAGGTACCCATATCATTTTGGGTCCTGACTTGTTAGTATCTACAATGTTATATAAATGTCGTTCAGACTTTTTAATCCACATTGGAACAATATTGTATGTAGAGTAAGGTTTAGAAATGTGGCCCTTGATACCACAAAGATTTGATTGAGCAGATATATGTTCTATCTTTCCACAGTCTTTGCATTTTTCGTAAGGCATCGAATATTTCATAACTATTCTTTTACTTCCTTGTTGGAAGACAGATTTTCTGACTGAACTGTAGTCTAAGCCTTCTTTATCCAAAGATGATTTCTGTTCTGCTAGTAATGCATCGAGAGTGCCTTCACCATGAACGAATTTTGATAAATCTTTCTTCAGGAGTTCAATCTTATTCTGAAGATCAAAAAACTGTCTTTCTGTATCAGCCTTCTTGCTTTCTGTAGATGTTTGTTGTTTTAGAGTGGTCAAGCAGGCGTCCTTCATTTCTATTTCGTTCCTCAAATAATCATTTTCTTCTGAGAGTTTTGAAACCTTTTCAGATATTACTTTGATTTCTTCTGTAAGCAGTTCATCTTTCATGGAGTCATCCATCTCATTTAGAACTTCGTTGAGAGTTTGTTTTAGATAAGCATTTTTCTCTCGTAAATTTTTGTTTTGTACCTGCAATAATACCACATTTCTAGAACTATCAGGATTTGAAGAGTTAGAGATAGTATTTACCTCTTCATCATCAGTGATATTGTTTTCAATGCTAGCAAGACATAGTTGAGCAACTTCATCATCAGAATCTATTTCAGCTTCAGATTCATCATCGCTCCAGGTAAGAAATGCTTTATTCTTTCTTTTGTCTTGAAATCCAGAAGCTTTATGTTTTGCCTTAAGCTTGAAACAATCCTTCTTGAAATGGCCTTTCTTTCCACATTCAAAACATGCGTCGTCATTTCAACCATTTCTGCCATCCTTCTTCTTAGTATTAAATTTAGTGAATCAATTTGCAGATTTCTTCTCTGCCAAATTTTTTTGAAACTTCTTGGTGAGAAGTGCAATGTCTTCATCAGAATCTTCATTAGAGTCATTAGCATGAAGAGCCAATGTCTTCTTTCTAGGAATTTCATCTTCTTCATCGTACCTGCGTAATTGATTTTCAAATTCTTCCAATTCGCTAAAGAGAGTAAGTGTCTCCATAGCAGAGATTAATGTAGAATCTTGAAGAGTGGTAACTTTAGGTGCAAATTTCTTAGGCAGTGATCGAAGAATCTTTCTGTTGATTTCAGCCTGTGGAATATGTCTTTCGAGTAATGCAATAGAATTCATCAATGTGAGAAAACCACTACAAGAAAAACTGGCATTTGTGACGGACATTTGTGACGGATTTTTTCCGTCACAAATAGTGACGGATTTGGGACGAATTTTTCCGTCACAGAGTTTTGTGATGGTTTTGTGACGGAAAAAATCCGTCACAAATTTCCGTCACAAAACTGTCACAAATCCGTCAAAAAACTATATTTGTGACGGATTTGTGACGGATTATACCGTCACAAGTTTGTGACGGATTTGTGACTGAAAAATCCGTCACAAAATGTATAAATAAAAAAACATGCAAATTTGTAACGGATTTGTGATGGAAGAAGTCAGTCACAACAGTAGTGACGGAAAAAATCCGTCACAAAATATGTTAATAAAAAAATTCGAAAATATTTTTTATTTGTGACGGATTTTGTGACGGATATTTGTTTGTTGCAAAAATTAATTAAAAACAAAACAAAGCTATTTTGATTCAGTGACGGATTTGTGACGGATTTGAGCTTTTGACGGATTTTGTGACGCATTTGTGACGGAATATTCCGTCACAAAAGGTCAATAATGAAAAAAAAACTACTTTGACCGTTAAAAAAAGACATCAAATAAGCTTGTAATTTTTTGTTTTTTTTTTGTGTATCAGTAAAATGATATGGTATTAACATCCGTACGGTTGGATCGTCGAAAAAAATAATTTAAAATATCATTTTGTGTAATTGGGACGATACTAGGTATCGCGAGTATTGTGTTTTGGAAATTTACATTATGAAATCATACAAGATGAGCTTGTAATTTTTTGATTTTTTTTGTATATCACTAAAATGATATGATATTAACATCCGTACGGTTGGATCGTCAAAAAAAGATTTTAAAAATATCGTTTTATGTAATTGGGACGATACTAGGTATCGCGAGTATTATTTTTTGGAGATATACATTATGAAATCATACAAGATGAGCTTGTGATTTTTTATTTTTTTTGTATATCATTAAAATGATATGATATTAACATCCGTACGGTTGGATCGTCAAAAAAAGATTTTAAAAATATCGTTTTATGTAATTGGGACGATACTAGTTATCGCGAGTATTATTTTTTGGAGATATATATTATGAAATCATACAAGATGAGCTTGTAATTTTTTGATTTTTTTTGTATATCACTAAAATGATATGATATTAACATCCGTACGGTTGGATCGTCAAAAAAAGATTTTAAAAATATCGTTTTATGTAATTGGGACGATACTAGGTATCGCGAGTATTGTTTCTTGGAGATTTATATTATGAAATCATATAAGATGAGCTTGTAATTTTTTGATTTTTTTTGTATATCACTAAAATGATATGATATTAAGTCAAAAAAAGATTTTAAAAATATCGTTTTATGTAATCGGACGATAGTAGTTATTGTGATGTTTTTTGGAAATTTATATTATAAAATCATACAAGATAAGTTTTTATTATTTTAATTTTTTTTCTCACTAAAATCATTAGATATTAAAAATATTTAATATTTAATTTTTTTAATTTAATATTTAATATTTTGTGAGTTTTTAAAATTTATTTCTTATTTTAAAATTATTAAAAATAATATTTTACTATTAAAAACATCCGTCACAAATCCGTCACTGATCACATTTAGTCAAAAAAAAGAACATAAGTCCCTAAATCTAACCTAAATCACTTACTCGTTTCATCACTCAGCTCAGCTCGTGTCTCTGCTCAAATCATTGTCTCTCTCAGCTCGTGTCTCTGTGCTCGAATCACTCTCTCCTCAGCTCGTTTCTCTGTGCTCAAATCACTCTCTCCTCAGCTCGTTTCTCTGTGCTCAAGTCACCCTCTATTTCCCCAAATCGAAGGCTGCTCAATTCACATCAAATCGAAGGCTGCTCAATTCGAAGCTTAATTCAAGTGTAAAGGTTAGGCAGATGCTCTTCATACTTCCGATTTGCTTGCTAATTAACTGTAAAATTCGTGGATTGTGATTATTATATGAGTTTGTATGTGTTTCTTTGTGTGTTTGATAGTTAATATTAGGGATTTAAAGTTATTGTATGAGTTTGTATGTGTATAAAATCTGATTGGTAACTGGTATCTGATTCTATGTGTGTTTGATTGCTTGACTTCTTCCGGTCATTTTAAGCATGTCTTTATTACAGAGCACAGTGAAGACTTTTCTCCTACAGGGGAAAATTGATACCTGATATCATATAATATTATGCAAGAAATACCTAGGAAAATGATAATGAAGTATTTACATGAATATTTGTGTACTTGTAGAAGCTAGTGTTTTCTCATAATTGCATTATCATAAAGGAAAGGTCCTTTCTATAGACTGGTTCAGTATGGTCTGGTTGAGGTCATGTGGATATTTATGCTCCATCTGATAGAATGATATTTTCCATATTATTTATTTGATAAAATGCGTAAAATGCTCTTATTTTGGAAAACAAATGAACAAGATAAGGTATCGTACAAAAGTATGCTTTAACAAGCGTAATTATTAAATAGGTAGATTATTTGAATACTAACGTGATAGCCATAACAATGGCCGAGGACCGTAGTTGGATGTACAATCGCATTGAGAAAGGTTTAGTACGATCAGAGTTTCGTGATGGGGTTTTGAGATTTGTTGACTTTGCACTTCATCAACCCGGGTGTACAGATGGAGCAAAGATTAAATGTCCATGTATACTTCCAAAGTGTCGTAACAAGAGGTATCTTGAGGTTGATGAAGTGATGATTCACCTGTGCCGTAAGGGATTTATACCACACTATGAGGTGTGGAGCTCACACGGGGAACGATTTGTTCACAAAGATACCCATGTTGGAGAGTCTTCCAATCGAGTAGATTATCGAGGAGACTACATTCAAATGGTCATGGATGCAGCCGGGCCCGAAATGTTCGATGTCGAAATGGATGAAGAACCAAATCCTGATGCAAAAAAATTCTACGAATTGTTGGATGCTGCAAGTAAACCATTGTACCCCGGTAGTGAGAAACACACTCAATTATCTTTTATTTCTCGAATCTTGAATGTGAAGTGTGAAAGCAAAATGTCTAATTCGGCCTTCAGCGATGTATTACAATTGATTAAGGAAGTGATTCCTGAACCTAATCCAGGAGTTCCAGGAAATTATTATCAGGCTAAGAAGTTAAGCACATGGATAATATGGTAAGCTTATTTACTCGAAACACGTTCCTATTGTTTGCACTGATGCTTTCACCTTAAGATATTCACCATCTGAATTAACTAATTGGATTCAGAAACCTTGGAGTTGTGGAGCTAGCTGAGTTTGCACAGCTAAATTAAAAGTTAAAAGAACAGAGGTCCTGTTAATGGTCACGTAAACTGGTTGATAAATTGCCTAATGAGAATGTTTTTTTGAATGTAGCGGAAGAAAGCATCCGGTGAGTCACCAAATGCCTGGGAAGTTTTTCAGAAGATAAAATGTCGGAATGGAGTACCCGTGGATGAACAATCAAAGCAAATCAAGGTACATATTTCAGGGCTTAAGCAAATCTGAGTTTGTCAATGATCTTGTCCGTTGGAAACAAATTTGGTGATAGACTTTCAACTTTCCCTGGCTACTAAAATCTAAAAACTGGGACAAGATGTTGCTGGGTTGATGGATTTGATATATTTGTAAATCTCGTAAATGGGTTTGTTAAAGATACTTTGGTTAAATGTTATTGATGCTAGGAAACAACTCTAGGCAGGATTATGTACTTGAACGATTAAAATTGTATTAAATAATTAAGGTAGAGGGGAAATCTTGTGTCCGAATTAGGTAATTGGTAGTTAATTTGTCATTCAACTACTAAATAAGTGATAGTGAAGATCCCTTGAACACTAAGGTTTAATTTGGCTATGTAGAGTCAGATTACGTGGATAACATTTTGCTAATGATAATGAAACCTGAGAATGCTTGTAGATTTTATAGTCAGAAGTTCATATGAGAGAACAATTATGGATGTACCGAAAAATTCTTTTAACATTTTGGAGGCCTGATGACTAGATAATTAAGTAGAAATAAATGAGGCACTTGTTATGCTGGCTTGGATAATTAAGTAGAAAAATTCTTAAAATTCTTAAAACCTGATGACTAGATAATTAAGTAGAAAAATTCTTAAAATGCTGGTTCATCTTTTTCACTTTTAGACCAACTGAATCAACTGAACATTTAGTTTAAACTTCCAGGTTTTAGTTGTAAGATCTTAAATCTGGTAGTAGTGGTTGCGTACATCTTTAATTAAAATCCTTTTAGGAGTAATTTTTTAAATTTTCCTTAGTTTTGGAAATGAGAAAAAAATGGGTTGTTACAACGAGGACTTGGAAAAAATCTTCGTAGATTTTATTTTTTCACAACTACAGGCCTACACTTCTGATGTGGTATATTATATTTGTTTTTCCTCCTTTTTAAACAAGCCAGCCCATCAAAACTTATATGAATATAATTAATAAGTATTATTTACATAAAAACTTGTATAGAATTGAATAATAAAAGTATATGAAAAATAAATAATATTTAAAATTGTCGTTGAAAAGACAAAATGTAATATCTGTTTTTTTTTTTTGCATTAACATAAATATACGAATTGTTTAACTGATTGTTTCCCTTACATGACATATAATATGGAAGATTGTTACATTTTTGCAATTTATTTGAAAACCAAACCAAACTACTATTTGTTAAGGTTGCTCATTTTATTCCTTAATGAATTTTGTATCATTGACTTTATAAATTTTTGCAGGACCGAATGGATGCAAGGATTAAACAATTGACGGATGAAGGTGTTGCTTATGATATAAATGAAGTTTTTGGTGAAGTCAATGCCAAAACCAAGAAACAGCGGGTCGTTGGCTTAGGCAGCGCAGCATCCTCTTTCTGCATTGCTCCTAGTGGTCCTAGTGGTGAATCATCAGGGCAAAGCACCAGGCAAGTGACTGAGGAGATCCAACAATTGAAGGAAAATCTTAATATTAAGGACGAGGAGATTCGGCGATTGAAGGAGGAACAAGAATCCATGAAGGAGCAGTTCAATGAAAAACTTGCTGAGGTGTTCCGAAGGCTTGATGGAACTAATGAATGTTGATTGTTGTATATTGGTATTGTATTTTGACTGTTGGATTTGTTGAATTGGTAAAAATGATGTTTGTGTGGATTTATTACTATAATTTGGTAATTTAATTTGGTAATTTAGTAGTGAATTGAATTTCATTGATTTGTCATAATTTGGCAATGGTACAGGTTCAGAATGCATTTTTGTGTATTGTTATTACTGTTTTTGTACAGTACAGGGAAAGGTATAAAAGAAAAAAATTATTTTCAAAAATTTAGTAATCAGTGACGGATTTGTGACGGAAACAGGCTGTCACGAAACTTGTAACATAAAAAAGCCGTCACAAATCCGTCACAAAATTGATTTGTGCCAACAGTTTGTGACGGATTTTGTGACAAATAATTCCGTTACGAAATTTTGTGATGGAAAATTTTGTCACAAATCCGTCACAAATATTTGATTTGTGCCAATAGTTTGTGACGGATTTTGTGACAGAAAATTCTGTCACGAAATTTTGTAACGGAAAATTTTGTCACAAATCCGTCACAAATATGTCCCGTGTGACGAAAAAAAGTATACGTTTCGTGACGGATTTGTGACGGAATATATCCGTCACAGAATATGTGACGGAAAAAAACCGTCACAAATTCCGTCACAAAACATTTGTGACGGATTTTTTTGTCACAAAATCGATTTGTGACAATGGTTTCTGTGACGGAAAAATTCCGTCACAAATCCGTCACAAAGCCATTTGTGACGGATTTTCAGCCTGTTTGTGACGGATTTGGCCGTCACAAATTCCAGTTTTTCTTGTGGTGAACGTCCCTGAGCTTCTTTAATAATTTCATCATTTTCAAGTCTGAAGCTTTCATAATCACTTAGTAGTAGATCCAGCTTCACTTCACGAACTTTGGATGTTCCTTCATGACTCACTTTGATAGTATCCCAGACTTGCTTAGCAGACGTGCACGCTGAAACTTTCCTTAGTTCAGTTGAGCTTAGTCCATTCAGAAGACAATTCATTGCTCGTGCATTGTAGTTTAGAGAATTGACCTCATCAGCACTGAGTTCCTTGACTGGTTTGGGCTTTCCATCTTTCATAGGAATAATAATACCATTTTCAACAGCATCCCATTCATAGACATCCTTTTGGAGAAAAAATTTCATGTGAAACTTCCAATCATTGTAGTTTTCAGCTCCAAGAAGAAGAGGAAGAATGTTGTTTGAGTGACGTTCTTGCCAATTTGATTGTGCCATTGATCTCTAGCAAAATAAACACTTAAAAAGAAATGTCAAATGCACCTGCTTTGATACCAATTGAAATTAATTAGGCACAATATATGAATGAATCTGTCTCAATTGACAAAGAGTCTGTCTCTTTGTTAAAAGGAACCGTCTCAATATGTTATATATAAAACAATAACTGAATTAGAATATTCTGCAGAATTATAAATAACACCAAGACTTTTCACTTGGTTCGGCCCCTATCAATATCTATGGTCTACGTCCAAGTCCCTATGCCAACTAGCACAGAGAATATATTATTAACACAATAATAATACGCTTACAGTTTATCCAGATTACAAAATAAGAACCTCTTGGAAGAACCCTTCCCTTGACACAACTGTCCACTAGCAGCAAGAACCCTAGCTCGCTAGCAACCTTGGTTGAATTTTGTAATCCTATCTATTTGCCACAACCCGGCACAAGTATAGATAAAGAAATTAATACAACTTTAGAATAATGTATCTTCTAGAACTGATTTGATCTTGAATTCTTTTAGAAGACTGTAAATTGATTGCTCGAAGGAAGAAGTTGAAATCACCGATCTGTATGTATATATATGATTCCTGAAATTATAGTTGTTATGAGTTTGAACTCTATAAACAAAGGATAAGGATTAGAATCTGTTAGAAAGATTGAATATTAAACATAAACAGATTTGACAAAGTCTTAACCGAAATAATATAACAAATAGGATACGCATGAAGAACAATATCTCAATTTGAAAAAGTCAGCTCTCCTAAAAACAAGTAAGATCAAATCAATCAGTTAAGATATACACTTTTCTGATTAAGTTATATTAATAACTTAGATAAACTTTCAGAAAATCATCATCATTAAAATCCGAGTATTAACACTGGTATCACGATATTTTCAAAAATTATTTAACCAAAGCTAATAAAAATTTGAAGGACATACAATTTGCAGCCTGTACGAACGAGGACTTTTAGAACTTGGGAGCAAATTTCAGAAATATTCTGGACTTTGCAGTTTAGGACGAGAAATTTTCCTCCACTAAGGGCAGAGCGACAGCCAGAATTAAGGTAAACTAAAATTTTGTGCTCCCAGCTTATGAAGACTATACAATGACTGCTACAGACTAAATATAACTAAACTAGTGTAGCACAAAATCCTGCTACAGACTAAAGCCTAAATAACTACCAGACCAGGCGTGGATAAGAACTGAACTTTTATTCCAGCAAACTATCTATCATTGGTAATAAACTAATAACCTATGTTCTTGAATCACTTAGGCGACTTACGTTTTTTATTTAGCATATAACAGTTCCTAAGCTTATAAATTGATTGGTTTAATAACAAAAACTGATTTATTCATAACCAAAAATTTTAAAGCTGAAGCTGAACCGTTAATTTGTTTATGGTTTTTAACTTTAAATACAAACTTGATAGCTACGGTACTGTTCGACCCTAAAAACTGAGCTGAACCAACCAGTGCTTCCCATTGGTACCACACAAAGGGTCAGGGCCGGCCGTCGCCTAAGACCCCCAACTTTTAGAGGCCCCAAAAATTGAGTACTCTTATATATATTTTTATTTAATAATTTAAAAATTAAAAAAATGTGTGCAAACTTATTTACAAAGTTCAATGTATACGTTTGAAAGTTCAATGGATACGTTAGAAAGATCAATAGAGGAAGACGATGGATATTAATAGAAATAAATTGCGTAGTAGTGGAAAAGAAAAATAATTTGTTAAACACTTAACATGGCAAAAAAATATCGACCAACTCGCAGACCTAATAGCAGGCAACAAATAGAAAGAACTTTGAGAGGACCAACCAAATCACTTTAGAGAAAACATTTACAATTGGAGGAAACCTAGATACGTCTTAATTTATATTTCTTTCTTCTTTCTGGGGACCTAAATCGGCAATATTCAATTCATATTTAAAATTTACAACCCAGTCACCTTAGCAGAAGTTAACAAAGAAGAATCCCAGAAAGATAATTATGCAAAAGAACTGCTTCCACGAATATACAAGTTCCTGGTAGCACCAATATTTGGAAAAATGAGTCTGTCAAAGCATATAAAAGGGAAGGACATGGACTTTGCAGCCTTATAAAAGTGCGTCGAATTTCAGGACATATTTTAGTGCCTAGGTTTTACTGTTTCTGCTTTATTACCTGGTTGTACTGAATAGTATTTTGAAAATTTTACATGTTTTTGGCCTGAAATAAGTGCCAAAGTATCTATACCCATGTCCGACACTGGTACTCGAGGCAAATGAAGAGTCGGGTAACAGAGATTTAGCAAAGGGAGATAAAAAAGTTTTGATGGTGGAAGATTATAATGATTGAAAGAAAGATATCATAAAATCATGGAAAGGCACGAGAATTGAATAGTTATACTGATCCCCCAAAAAAAACATATGAGAAAGTTAACCCGGTAAGGGAATGATCTTCTCTTTGTATTTAACCATAATATACACTACAAGAAAATAGGGCTAATTTCGACAAACCAAATTCGACAGAAACTAAATTCGACAGAACTCCGTCGAAATTATATATTGCGGCTAAATTCGACAGTTTTTGGCCGAAAATGCATTCTGTCGAAATTGATCTGTCGAATTTAGTACTAAATTCGACAGATTTTTTTATGTTGTCGAATTCAATACTAAATTCGACAGATATTTTTATGTTGTCGAATTTAGTAAAATGTGGGAATTTAGTACTAGCTCCTAAATTCGACAAAAAACGGTCGAATTTAGTACCAACTCCTAAATTCGACAAAAAACGGTCGGATTTAGCCGCGGTTGAAAATTTGTGCAGTTCAAATGAAAATCCCTTAAAAAGAGAGGGAAAAGTCCCATCAAAATATTAAATTTAGAAAACTAAATTCGACCGAATTCGGTCGAATTTGAAACTAAGGTTGGCGGGAATTTTGCCGCCTAAAAAATTTCAATTTTGGTAAAAAACAGGAAATTTGCCGCTCAAAAGTTTCAAAAATATTTTCCACCGAATTTAGTCGAATTTAATAAATGTGACCAAATTGGGTTGAATTTATTATTTTCAGAATTTTAAAAATATGTTATTAATTTTATAAATGTTTGCACACATCTTGAAAAATAAATAAAAATACTAGGATAACATTCATTACATTTAAGAATTTAGTTGTACAAAAATTTTACATAATTTTTTTTATATGATTAGATAATGTTGAACTGTCATTTTTTGATACTTTTAGAAAAATTAAATAAAATATCTAATTAATTTTAAAAAATACAAAAAAAATATGAATGTATTTATACAACATGTTACATTCAATAATTTTTTTTTAATAAATAATAGTGGGTAGAAAAAAAAATTATAATTTTGTACATAAACGGCATAGTTGAGTTGAATATGGGGGTTTAGGATTTAGGGTTTAGATTTAGGGGTTGGACTAGGGTTAGAGTTTTTAGTTTATTTAAAAATTATTTTGAGTAATCCAACCGTACGGATGTGAAGATTATCAAAAGAATATAGTGTGTGCAAAAATTAATTAATTAAAATATATATATCTTAAACATTTTAACAAATATGTATATGCCACTTACACTAAATTCGACTATAAACGCTAATTGGTCGAATTTAAGCTTTAGTTCGACTGATATCGATCGAATTTAAGCTTTAGTTCGACTGATATCGATCGAATTTAGCTAAATTCAACCGATATCAGTCGAATTTAGCTAAATTCAACCGACTTCTGTCGAATTTACCCGTGTTTTATTTCGACCACTAATCTGTCGAATTTAGCTAAATTCAACCGATTTCTGTCGAATTTACCCGTGTTTTATTTTCGAACAGATTCATGCCACGTGTCACGCTTGTAGTGGTTGAAAAACAAGCACATGGATTGCTCTTTTACATTGAATCTAGACCATCCATTTCTTTCCTAAAATATTTCATCCTAACCATTAATTTAATTATACTCATCTCTTTCTCTTTTATATATTTCATTCATCTCTTTTGAAAATAAATTCTGTCATTATAGGAGCAGTATATCAAATATTCAACAGGTTATTTTTTGATTTTCTTTACTTCAGTCCCAACCAAATTCAGTCAGCAAGTGCACACTTTGTCTTAGTAATTGCCAAGACCCAACAGCCACACCTTGCGGTATATGTGTTTTGGTGGTATTCCCTTGCATCTTATTCAGTTTTCTTGTTCTGTTAAACTTTCTCCTTGACAATTTCAGGATTAAATCTTGGTTATCTATTTGACCCTTTGCAGGAACTGCATTACGGAGTGGTGTAATAAGAAGCCAGAATGTCCACTATGTCGTTCCCCTCTAACTCATTCAAGCTTAGTTTGTTTATTACATTTTTAGAAATTGTTATATTTTTAGTTCAACATTTAGAAATTGTTGTATTTTTATTACATTTTTAGAAATTGTTGTATTTTTAAATTAACTACATGTATCCATTATTGTTTAATGTAATTACCTTCTTGATATGTAAACGTTACAGAAAATTGGATCAATTTTTGAGCAGCAGATTCTGCTGCTTATTTTTTAAAAAACTAGTGTTCATTAAATTCGACCGAATTTGGTCGAATTTAATATGTAATTTCGACTGTGTTCCGTCACATTTAGCATACTAAATTCGACCACATTTGGTCGAATTTAATGCACTACGGGCGCCACAATTTGAAAATTTAAATTTTTTTAGCGGAATTTGAAAATTTCAAAATTTTGAAATATTCGGCTAAATTCGACAAAAATCTGTCGAATTTAATATGTCGAAAATAATCCGTCGAATTTACATAAATTCGACAGAATTTGCTAAATTCGACGCGAGCATTTTCGACAAACACATTTTCTGTCGAATTTAGTTAAATTCGACAAAATTCCGTCGAATTTAGTTAAATTCGACAGAATTTTTCTTGTCGAATTTAGCCGTTTTCCTTGTAGTGATAGTAATAATTTAGTCCTTATCATAACAGATTAATGTGCCAAATAAATATCGCCCAACTTTGAAACCTAATACCAAGACTAACAGACACAGAGACATATAAGAGGGCCAACTAAAAGTCACAAAAGACAGAGTCTTTACGGTGGGAAATTAAGGCGAGAAATCCAGGTACAACTTCCTCTACTTATATTTCTTTTCACTAGTAACCTGAAAGGATCGGAGCGGCTCAGTGCTGCCAAGAGGAACGAGCTACAACTCTACTGTGCATCTTACCTATCTTCAAGTAATCTAGAGTTTGAAATCCATGTCCAACCATTCATTTTCAACTATAATTCTATAAATGGATCACATAATCAAGAAATTACAATTTTAAATGCAATTCTTAAACAATGCACATCCAAAATATTTCATGCCAGAGTAAAAGGCTAAAATGACAGTGCTAAGGGGGAAAATGTGTAGCAACAACTAATACAAGTCTAAAAGAAAACAAAGCTTAGTGCAGAAATTGTACCTCGTACAAGTTATACTGAAGTTAAAAGAAAAGATTAAGCTTGCAAGTTGTTGATTCTCTTTGATAGTTTAACAGTTCTTGCCGGACCTCTTCACCTCCCCGTAAATTTAATAAGTTTACGGGGAGGTGAGTTTTCAAGGAAGTAAGTATCAGTAAAGTTTGTCCACAATATACTTCAGCACTGAGTTCCAAGTCGGTCAAGTTTTGGAACGGACTATGGTATATAAAGATTTGACATGATTAATCTTTTTAATCAGCCCAAACACACAGTCACCAGACACACTGCTTGGTGCAACTCCATCTGTTATCTGATCGACATCGATATGAGCATTTCTTAGGAATGTCAAATTCTCCTTGATCAATATACCATCGGATGCGAAAGATCCAAGTACGAGAGTTTCTAATACCAGTGTATCAAGAAAAAGTTCTTCATCAATTAAATTTCCAAACAAGGACAACTTCTTCAATGCAGATCCATAGATACTTAAACGATAGCCACTAAGCCATTCCCAGCATAGAATAGTTAAATCTTCAAGCACAGGACAGTTGAGCAAAAGCTCACTAACCGACTCATAGCTCGAAAACGTAACTTCATCGAAGAACTTAACATCCTCGGGAACATCAACTAATATTCAAGAACTCATTCGAAGTTTCTCTACACTTGTACACAAGAACACTTCATCGAACATTTCAAATAACTCTGTAAACCAGAAACAAAGGTCTAACTCTTTCAAATCACGTTGAATAGCAATGAGAATCCACTCATTGACGCGGTCCAGATAGTTATCATTACCACATTCTAGACTAAATTTCTTGAGTTTGAAATCATTTTAATGTTTTGGCTATTATTTTTCGGAAATAATCAAGAACAAATAAAATTTGATTTGAGAGGAGGGATTTGAGCTTACTACAAAGGAGGAACGAACTAAAGTAGAGGTGAAAAATCAGAATCACTGGCCTGATGCAAGAGTAGCTAGAGGGTGGCGGCTGGGTTATAGGACCTATATGGAGTCTGGGTCGTGACTATTTGAGCGGATTTTTTTCCCACTCTCCAAAATCTCATAAAATTTAGCTGATTTGGAAATTCAATTTCACCAGAAAATTCACAAAAATTTTCACTGGGCATTTGAATATGTTTAAATTTTAATAAAGTTTTTAAACCGAATTTAAATCTTTTCATATTTCAATAAAATTTTGAAAACTCAAATTGAATAGATTTTAATGATTTTTTATAGGTACTACAATATTTAAAAAAAAATTAGATTCAATGTATCCGGACAATCAAAATTCAATTTTTTCAATAAAATCTGGTTAAATACATCTCCTTATCGGGAAATATCTAATTAAATATTAAATCCTGATGAAATCTTTCTTTTTAACAGTACTTCTAGCACCAAATTAATGTTATTCACAAACCTATTATCTCCCGTGGTGAAGTATAATTGGTTTATATCTGTGGTGCATCATATGTGGTACAAGGAAAATACCAAATCGGTATCCAAATTTTTTACCAAATATTAGATTTTGATTAGTTTTAGTAAAATGCATGGACCCCCCTATCATGTCATTCGGGAATAGAGTAACGCTACTAATTCAAAATAAATTTTAAAATTTTTCCTAAATGGCATAGCATGAAAGTGGTTGGTTTTAATTCATGAGCGCACCGCCTATTTTATTATTAAAAAATTACTTATTATGTAACTACTAGATGATAACCCGTGTGAAACATGGTCTAGTTAATTTATTTAAAAATTTAAATTATTTATATAATATAAATCTATAACCTTTTTTAATAAGCGAAACCCTTTTTTAACGATATTTTATAAAAATTGCACATATTTTAGCTTGATCAAACATTAAACTAAGTATTATACGCGGGAGAGTTAGTAGAGATAACTAATAAAAGGGTATAAAATAGATTGAGATTTGTATCTTGATTCAACAAATAAGTAATTATAATCGGGTATGGTGATTGATCTCATTGTCACGTTGATGAGTATAATAATATAATATATTTGGTACAATAATAATACTATAATATATTTTAGATTGATATTATTTAGCTGTATAAAGTAGATTGAGATTAGTATCTTGATTCAAAAACTAAGTGATTATAGTGATATGATGTGACACTGATGGGTATTGATATGGGTTAAAAATAACCCTAAATACATAATTAATATTGCATTAATTAAACCTAGTTGATCCATAAATAAGGCCCAAAATTCTAATTAAATATTAATTTCGTAATTAATATTTGGGCTAGAAGTACAACCTGTATTAGGAGACGTCCAATACAGGCTTGTTCTAATACACGTGGGCTTCTTTCAATACAAGTCTGTTATGATATGAAAACAACTCCTAGAAGGAAGGATCTAGAATTAATCCTTATTCACCGTCAAAGATAAGACTTATCCGTCAAGGAAGTGACGATACTTATCCACTGTCAAGGATAAGATTTATTCTTCAAGAAAGTGATAATACTTATCCACCGTAAAGGATAAGATTTATCCTTCAAGGAAATCAATATTTATCCACTAGGCTTCTAAACGCCTAAATAAACGGTCTGACCTCTCATCTCATAACGATGTTTTAGACTTCATCCTCGAATAAGGACATACAAGTCACTACGTTCTTGGTGTGCCCCTGCCGCCATAGCCCCGAGGGCAACAACAAAAACTACGTTTTTGGCTTGATTCTCAATTACGAATTGAGATACGTTGGCATCTTGTGAGGACTGATTTAGTCATGAAACACGAGAACAGCCATTAAAGCTCGAAGATCTCTAACCCTAGCATTAAATTCGCAAACACAGTTTTTATTCCACAACATTTGGCGCCGTCTATGGGAAAACAACATCAACCATGGCAAACACGCGAAGAACGACTCGAGAAACTCAGACTTCTGAAGGACTTCCTCTTACCTCTGAAACGGAGACTCATGGAAGCCAACCACCGCCAACCACTGGCACTCAAGGGGCAAATATCCCCCTCACCACCACTCAAGGACCGGAAATCCCAATTTCGGTTGAAGGGACGAATCCCCTGTAAATGGTCGTTCATGGACCTAATCCACTCTCTAGCAACAAATCACAACCTCCCCACTGCTCGTGAATGCATCACGTGGTGTTCAACTTCATACCAGGATCTTTCCCAATACGCAACTCAAATTCTAGGGATGCCAACTTATGGTATGCCACCTCGACCCACGGTGGGCAGCAGTGGTATCAATCCAAACTACCATGAAGCATATGTCCCCCCTTACATTCAAGGTTTGGGACCCCCAAATCAACAAACTCAAACTCGGCAGATCCCATTGATTCAAGACTACTCGGGACCCTATACTGAGGATGAAAATTACTCAACTGGAGAAAAGAGGGATGTTTCTCCAAGAAGAAGACGTTCTTCCCAAACGAATCGGGAATAACCCCAAACCACTAAGGAAAGGATTGCGGCCCATGGGGCAGAGGTTGCAAGACTCAAGAAATTAGTGGCAGAAGAAGAGGCTGCAAAAGCACAAAGCCAAGCAACTGGAAGAGTCCCGGTGATCAATTTGGATCCGGCACCGAGAAGAACCAAGAGGGTTGAAGCCCCAAGGGGTGATCCTAATGTTTTGTTACCCCTAGAAGATCCTGATGATCCTACACCACCTTTCACTCAGGACATCATGAAAGCTAATATATCGAGAAAATTCAAGATGCCAACGATCAAAGCTTATGATGGAATAGGAGATCCCGCGAATCATGTGAGAACTTTCTCTAATGCACTGCTGTTGCAGCCAACCAATGACGCGGTTAAGTGCAGAGCGTTTCCACAAACCCTAGCGGGCATGGCTCAACGTTGGTACAACCGTTTACCTCCCAATTCTATTGGATCCTTTAAGGAGCTGAGCAAGGCGTTTATCAACCAATTTGTTAGTGGGAGGGTGCATGAGAAGAGTTATGCATCGCTCATGGGAATCCAGCAAGGAAGGAATGAAGCTTTGAGAGATTATATAAATCGATTCACTGGGGAGGCTCTGAAAGTCCCGGATTTGGAGGACAAAGTAGTTATGATAGCCCTGCAACAAAGAACCACTGATGATCACTTCAAGAGGTCCTTGGCAAAGCATCCACCCGAAAGCATGTTGAAACTCCAAGATAGAGCCGGAAAGTACATTAAGGCTGAAGAAAGCATAAGGAAGTATGAGTCCGCTACTGGTGGAAGTGGAAATTCAAAGAAAAGAAAGGAGACCCAGGAATATGATGTTAAGGTAAAATTTCTTAGAACGTCAAAAGATTCTGATTCTTCACCTAAGAAGAACAATTTTGGGCCAAGGTTCACGGAATACGCAAGATTGAACACTCCCAAGAGCCAAATTCTGATGGAAATAGCAAAGGAAGAGGATCTCCGATGGCCGAAGCCACTGAGGATTGACTTATCTAAAAGGAATCAGAATCAATTATGTCAGTTCCATAAAGAATTTGGTCATGACACGGATGATTGCAGACATCTGAAAGATGAAATTGAGTTTTTGATTTGAAGAGGAAAACTTAATAAGTTCACTAAAGATGGGAATCAAGGGAGTCAAAGAGGAAACTATGAAAGGAAGGATTACGATAAAAGGGACAACGATCAAGATCGTAATTACAAACCCCGAGGGTCTGTCATCAACATGATATTTGGAGGACCAACTGCTGCTGGGTCCTCCCGAAACTCAAGAAAAGCTTATGCCCGGGAAGTAATGACTGTTGTAGGAGAAGCACCCAAGCGTGCCAGAACGGAAATAGCAATAAGTTTTGATGATTCTGACTTAGAGGGAGTGAAATTTACCCATGATGATCCCCTAGTCATCGTACCTGTGATAGGCAATTCTGAGACGAAGAGGGTTCTGGTAGATAATGGAGCTTCCGTGGACATCTTGTTCCATGACGCCTTCATCAAGATGGGATATACCGATTCACAACTGAATCCTTCAAACATACCCATATATGGATTCAATGGAGTGGAATCAAAGGTGGAAGGCACAATCCAACTACCTATGACAATGGGGCAAGGTTCAAAAACGACTACTCAAATGCTGAACTTTATAGTTATAAAGGCAACCTCAACCTACAATGCGATCCTTGGAAGGACAGGTCTTCATGTATTCAAGGCTGTAGCCTCGTCTTACCATCTGAAAATCAAGTTCCCAACGAGGAATGGGATTGGTGAGGAACGAGGTGATCAAAGAATGACCAGAAGTTGTTACGTAGCTGCGTTAAGGCCTGATGGAGTCGGGGGCAGGTTCTTCCCATTGAAGATATGGAAACTAGAGACAATGAAGATAGAAGAGGGAAACCGGCTGAGGATTTAATCCACATTCCCTTAGTTCCTGGTGAACAAGAAAAAGTCACTTACGTTGGGGCACTGTTGCCTGAACCCTGGAAGGGCAACATTATATCTTTCCTCCAAGAGAATGAAGATGTTTTTGCTTGGACAGCAACTGATATGCCATGGATTGATCCCCAATTGATAACTCACAAGTTGAACGTAGATCCCGAAAGGAAGACGGTGAAGCAAAAGAAGAGGAACTTTTCTCCAGAAAGGCAAGAGGCCATAAAGTAAGAGGTAGATAAGCTCTTGGAAGCAAGATTCATTGAAGAGATTCAATTCCCTGAATGGTTGGATAACCCAGTAATGGTCAAGAAAGCCAATGGAAAGTGGAGAATGTGCGTAGACTTTACGGACTTGAGCGATGCATGTCCTAAGGACTGTTTTCCCCTACCAAGGATCGACACTTTAATAGATGCCACTGCAGGGCACGAAATGATAAGCTTCATGGATGGCTTCATCGTATACAACCAAATCAAGATGCATAAGGATGACATTCGCAAGGTATCATTCATTACTGATTTTGGTGTTTATTGCTACTTAGTTATGGCCTTTGGACTCAAGAATGCAGGTGCCACGTACCAAAGTTTAGTGAACAAAATTTTCAAACATCTCATTGGAAAGACCATGGAGGTTTACGTGGATGACATGTTAGTCAAAAGCCTCGATAAGGCCGATCACATAGAGCACCTCCGAGAGGCATTTGAATTGCCGAGACACCATAAAATGATGTTGAATCATTCCAAGTGTGCCTTTGGCATAAGGTTAGGCAAGTTTTTGGGTCTCATGGTCTCTAAATGAGGAATTGAAGTTAACCCCGACAAAATTAAAGCAATTATGGATATGGAACCACTGCACTCTGTTAAAGATGTTCAGAAACTCACTAGGAGAGTGGCAGCATTGGGAGGGTTCATCTCCAAGTCAGGGGAAAAGTGTCTACCCTTCTTCAAAACATTGAATAACATGAAAATTTTTGAGTGAACAGAAGAAAGCCAAGAAACCTTTGAGGCCTTGAAAAAATACATGACTGAAGCACCATTGTTGGCAAAACCAAAACCTGGAGAAACGCTATATCGATACTTGGCAGTTTCAAACACCGCTTTGGGAGCTGTTTTGGTGAAGGAAAAATCAAAGGTTTAGAAACACATCTACTATGTGAGCAAAATTCTGCACGGAGCAGAAGTAAACTACTCTCTGATAGAAAAGTTTGCTTTAGCCTTGATCATTGCCTCAAGAAAATTACGCCCGTACTTTCAGACGGATAAGATGGAAGTCTTGACTGACCAACCATTAAGAAACATCTTGCATTGTCCTAAGGTCAGCGGAAGACTGATCAAATGGGCGATTGAGTTGGGAGAGTTCGACATCAAGTATAAGCCTCGAACGGCCATTAAAGCACATGCACTTGCTTACTTCATGGTTGAATGTACCATCGATAACCAAGAAGTCGGGGGGCAGGAAGTAGTACCCTTGGAAGGTAAAGAAGCTGAAAAACAAGATGAAGAGATGGTATTTAAGGAATACTGGGTGCTCAATTTTGATGGGGCATCAAAAATAAAATCAAGTGGAGCAGGTTTAGTGTTACAATGTCCCGATGGATTTCTCATTGAGTATGCACTAATGTTGAACTTTCCGACAACAAACAATGAAGCTGAGTATGAAGCCCTGATAGCTGGCTTAGGTTTGGCTGGGGCCTTGAGAGTTAATACTCTCAAAGTCTGTGGAGACTCGAGATTGGTAGTCTCACAAGTAAATGGAGAATTTGAGGCTAAGGATGTGTTAAGTCGAATACACAATATAATCAAGTATGTATATGAGAATAACAATCAAGAACACTTTTTATAAATCAACAAACTGTAATTATATTAACAGTTTCTCTCTTAGTGATGTTAATGAATCACAAAGAGCTACTAGGTTACAAGAATAATATATTCAATGTTCGCGTCCCTTCTAGGGATAACCTATCTGTGTTTATATAGTACACAGTTACACAATCCTTATCTAATTGATACTCCTATAAATTAGCTATACAATTAACATCAATTAAGGATTGCTTCAGTCTTCTATTCCGTTTCCTTAGCTGTATCAATATATTCTGCTTCTTTCCATCTTCAGAATATATTGCTTCTAGAATCTTTATCTTTGCACCGACAGCTAAGTCAACTATCACCATGTCAGACTTTATCAAACTCTGACTGGCTTCAATGTGAACTCTTCACCCAGTCAGACTTTATCAAACTCTGACTGGCTTCTAGATAAACTCTGATATGTACCTGGTACTTAAACACTGATAAACAAACGTCAGCAATTATATCTAACAATCTCCCCCAACTTGTTCATACCAAAATGTACAAGTTAAAAAGATAATTAATGATGTCAAAACATATAACAAATGCAGTGTTTAAAATATAACAGAGTTTAAGTTTAAAACAGAGTTCAAATTTAACTTAGAACAGAAAACATAAAAACTTACAGTCAGACTTTACTTGACTTCTTCAATATCAGGTACTGTCCTGAGATAATCAATCAGCAGTCTTCTTTCAGCCTTCTCTAGCTCATCCACCATAATCTCTTTTAGCTCTTTAAGTTCTGAATCACTCTCTCCTGTTTGGTAGATAGCAGCTCTTAGAGAATATATGCTGTTTCTTCTCGTATCATTTCCTAGCCGAATAAAATAAGACTTGTCTGACTCCAAGTTAAATTCCAAAGTCTTTATTCCAAGTGCAGTTCTAAATCTAGCACTATTTCTCTTCATCTCCACTAACTTTCCAGTATGATCCCTATACTTTGGAATATAAACACTTGATACTCCTCCTCCAAGCATAGCTTTAGATCTCAGCATCTTTTCTCTCAAAACTTGAGCAACATCATGAGTATGTCTGTTTTTAACTTTTAGAAGATAAAGTACATATTCCAGTTCTTCCCATGATTTGAGATTAACATCAGATTCTCCAACTTTATAAACTCTTCCATCACTCATGAAGTATAACAAAAACTGCTTCTTCAATACTTTGTGAAAAATCAACTGAACAGATTCTAACTTATCAAGGTTTTCTTGTGTAACCCCAATACCAGGTTCTGCCAGTGAAATGTTATCTTGAGATCTGTTATTTGTTCTTCTCTCTCTGTGTGATCCCAGTCCAGATTTATCAAAAGCTTCTTTTCCCAATACAGTTCTGGTTTCTGAGAAATTCACAGCTTCAAACTTTAAGTCTTCAAGAATTTTAGGTTTGCTGAATCCTGGAAGTTGTGTAGATTTCTGTACAACTTGAGCAACGTCAGAGGTTGTCACATTCTTAACAATAACATCAACTTGAGCATTGTCAGAGGTTGTCACATTCTTAACAATAACATCAACTTGAGCATTGTCAGAGGTTGAATAATTCTTCTTTTCCAGGTTAGGCTCTTCAATCATCACGCCTTTACCTTTATCAGCGTTTGAACCAATAGGCCTCCTTGAGTACTGTAAACTCTGATCAGAGTTTACATTCTCTTTGATAACAATTCCTTTTTCTTTTCTCCTTGGAGCCTTGATAACCTTCTGTTTGTAGATTCCAGCTTCAACATCTTTCCTGTGTTCTTCAGCAAGCAATTTCTCTTCTGCCTGGATATCTTCAATAGTAACATCTTTACCATGTTCTGCTAAGAATAACTGTGTAGCAACTTCTTCATCAGTAACTGGAGATTTAGAGGAAAGAAGTAAACTTCTAACCCTTGAAGAAGACTGCCCTCCAGTGTATAATCTTTTTCCATCAGCATTCTGAGCATCAGAGTTTGATCTCCTCCCTTGCCTTTGAACATTCCTTGTCCTTGGATTTTTACCTTTTGCACCACCATCAGTAGTGTCATCTTTCCGAGTCAGAGTTTGAGAGCCTTTGCATTTGTCTTGAGGCACTCTCTCCCCCTTTTTGACATCATCAGACAGCAAAACTGATGTGAGCAATTCAATGGAATTTGCAATTTCATCCAACTTAGTTGACATTTTGACTTGATTTTCTTCAACCTTGGACAACCTGGAATCAAAAACTTTCTGATCTTTACACAAGGAAATATACAATGATTTATCCTTCTGTTGTGTAAGTTCCCTTGCAGCTATATCATTCCTTAGACCTTCAATAACCTTGTCAGAAGCATCAAAACGATTGTTTAATGATTTGACTTGGATAATTGTGGCTTTGAGATGAGTGAGAAGCTCTGGATTTGTAATCTCTTTAGATGACTTTGTGACAAAGTCTGCAGCTCTCTCATCAGAAAAGATAGTATCCTTGTTCGACCAATTTGAAAAGTACATCTCTTGAAAATGCTCAGCCGTAGCTCGATTGACCTCTCTTAGCTCATCAGAGTTTGCTTGACAACCAAATAACTCCTCTTGGGAATGATCAGAACTATCATCATCATTAGCATTCTCTGCATCAGGTTCTGGAATATCAGAGTTTGCAACAGTCTTTGCAATATTCTCATCATTTTCAGCTACAGCTTCTTGTACTGGAATCTCTGCAATAATCTCTTGAACAGTTTCTGTAGCATGTACAGCAACATTCTCAGTAGCATCAGTATTTAAGGTCTGATCAACTTCCTCACCCTTTTCAATTACCTGGTGAGTAACAGAGAGAATCTCTGTGTGGGTAGCCATAGAATCTTCAAGAATAACTGTGTGATCAGCTTCCACACCCTCTGTTTCATCAAAAGCTTCAAGATGGTCAGAGTGTACAGAGTTGTGTGCTTCAACATCCATATCAAATCCTTGTGGCTCAAAAATCTCAGCCTCAATATTTTCTGTAGCCTCCTGAACAAGAATTTCAGGAGCTTCATCTGCATCTTCATTTGCAGCTTCCTCAACTACATCATCAGCGTTTGATGTAGGAGCTTCATCTTCAGCACTTACATGTTCCTCAAAAACTCTGTCCAAATTGACAGCTTCAGCATTTACATTTGATGCACCAAAAAGATGTGCAGCCACCAATCTTCTTTTTCTCTGATGAAGAGTTTCTTCATCAGTTTCACTGTCCTCATCAGCATTATCAGACTTTGGCCTTTTTGCCCTCTGCTTCTTTGATGGACCAGCAGACTGTGGCATAGAGGTTTTTGACACACCAACTTCCGTAGCTGGATTCACAGACTTTGAAGATTTGAAAGCCCTGTGTTTGATCCTACCACCAGTCCTTGGTTGTTGAGATGCGGATTGAATAGGTTCAGAGTTTACAAATTTAGGTTGAGTTGGAGATGGAGAGACCTCAGGATTTACTGGTTCTTGTTGGTGTTGAGGTTCAGGATTTAAAAACTGAAGAATTCTCTCAGGTAACAACAACTCACCAACATTTACCTTCTTTAAATCCTTATTCGTAAGATCAGAGAATACCCTTTTGTGCAATTTGAATGAGGGAATTACGTCCTCCTCATTAATCTCAACATTATTAACACATGCAGAGAATAAAATTTGACAAAATCTAGAAAAATAGACTACATGCCTATTCTCTGTTAATTTCTCTCCTATGTTCATTAGGACAAGTCTAGAAAAATCATAATTACTGTTAAAAAGAAGTGAATACCCGATTTGCAGACTGTCGATTGGAATAGCATCCCAATTTGTACATTTCTTCCCGAACGCTCTAGTTATGCAATCGAAAAAGAAACTCCATTCTTTTCGTAAGAGCGGTCGCTTCAATTGGCCTATCTTCGCCAAAGATCCAGTATACCCAATAGCTTGCATCATTCTCTGAAGATCAGTATCACCAACAACAATGGTGTACGCGTCAGAATTTGCAAAGCCCATTGCTTCACGAACAGTTCCTGGAGTTATGACAAACTCTGTCTCCTGGAACTCAAAAACTATGGATGGGGTACCAGAATCACCACCATCATCATAGACACCAGTCTCCCAGAAAGCTTTGATCTGAGATCCATAAAGCTTTGCAGGCTCCACTAAAGCACGCCCAATTTCTGACTGAGCAAGAAAGTTTTGTATGATATGAAACGCCTCTGGTGCAATGACAGTGTTTAATGGGGCTGAATAGTTATTAGGGACAAACTCAAGTCCAGAAGCAGTGAAAGCAGTTGAAGCCATTAGTAATGTCAAGAAATAAGCAGAAAATAGCTTCAAAAACACGAGAGAGTTTAAGAAAAGAAAGTGTTTGTGAATATGTGTGAGTGAAACTAGAATACAATTGGAGTAAGTCGTGAAAAACTGTAACGGTTGTGTGTATAATGTATAAATATAAAATTTAAAATTAAAAACTGAACAGTTTTTAATCATTAAAACACAACTGTCTTACCCCGTATTCTGTGTAAATGAGACACGTGTCACACATGCAATGACTGACAGCAGTAATTGGCAGTTTCCAATGCGCATGCGCAGTAAAAACAGCAATAATTACAGCCGATTACACTTTCCTATGTATGCAATCTCTCTCCTCTCTTCAACAATTTTGTTTTAAACAATGCCCAAACATACTCTTTTTAAAAACCAAAACAAATGTTTTTCCTCAAAATTATAAAATGTCTGAAACAAAGAAATCATTTTAACCATCAGAGATTAAAACAAAGTTACCTCGGCGTATTTCACACAATACATCAGTGTTTATCATTTGTCCTTCTTTGTTAATAAACTCTTTTCACAAACTGTACAGGTGTGCATAATTGTGTGTGCAATAGCAGAGTTTACCGAAATCAATATTTAAATCATCTCAAAGTGCATAAAATCCACAAACTAAAGTAGTAAAAACTGGTTGCCTAAACTCTCATTTAAACATAAAATCTGATTTTTATATCTAAACTCTGTAATACTGATATCCTTTCATTTGGATATATCTTTTATTTTTCACCCCCTTTATAGATATATATATTTCTTTTTTTTCTTCTTTTTTTTCTTTTTTTTTCTTTTTATTTTATTAGTTTTTCAGTAATCAGTGGTTGGCACTAGTCACCAAAAATCAAAGATTTTAGCCCTTATTGCATACAATAAGTTCCTGGATCTTCCTAGGCACAACATGATCTCAAAGGAATTTGTGCTCTGTTTGGCATCTTTTGATTTGAGGGTGAATTATTTGCAATTGATAATCAGAGTTTAGACTTTCCATCAGTTAATACAATTAATTTATGAGAGAAAATGCAAACAGCTAATACAAACTCAGTATATAGAATCAATAAACTAAGAGATGCTATAAATACAGAGAAAGTATCATGCTGTGTTAACTTACTGCACATATTTGAGATCAGAATCTATACAACTCTTAAGGATTCATAATTACTTACTGAGAATTATGCTTCATACAAATTTCTTCATTGGTCCTTGTGTTTCAAACAAAAATCATAATCAGAGTTTAACATCAGACTTTAACCGACAGAGTATGACTAACAGAGTTTAGCATCAGAGTTAGCTTTCAGAGTTTATGACACTGGTACGCATAACAGTTAAGACATGCAAGGAATCATGAGCATAAAAATCAAACATGTATAGTTTTTTAGTCTAACCCTTATCTCTAGTCGAAACCAGAGATAATTCCAAGTTCATTTACCAATCTTGTAAAAGTAGCTTCACTCAAAGGTTTGGTGAAGATATCTGCAAGTTGTTGGTCTGTAGACACAAAATGAAGCTCAATGTTTCCTTCTTCCACATGTTCTCTGATAAAATGATACCTTATGCTGATGTGCTTTGTCATGGAGTGCTGTACTGGATTACCTGTCATAGCAATAGCACTTTGGTTATCACAAAAAATAGGTATTTTAGAGTACCTCAAACCATAATCCAGCAACTGATTCTTCATCCACAGAATCTGTGCACAACAGCTACCAGCAGCTATATACTCTGCTTCTGCAGTGGATGTGGAAATTGACTTTTGTTTCTTGCTATACCAAGAAACCAATCTGTCACCTAAAAATTGACAGCTTCCACTTGTACTTTTTCTGTCTATCTTACAGCCTGCAAAATCTGCATCAGAGTAACCAATTAGCTTAAACTCTGATTCTCTAGGATACCACAAACCCAAGGTTATGGTTCCTTTGAGATATTTGAAAATCCTTTTTACAGCTGTTAGATGAGGCTCTCTGGGATCTGCTTGAAATCTTGCACAAAGACATGTTGCATACATGATATCAGGTCTACTTGCAGTAAGATACAGTAAAGACCCTATCATTCCTCTGTAGTTTGTCATATCTACTGAGGCTCCTGTGTCTTTGTCTAGCTTTGTTGCAGTAGCCATGGGAGTTGTAGCAGATGAACTATCAAGCATACCAAATTTCTTGAGAAGATTTCTGGTATATTTTGCTTGATTGATAAAAATACCATCATCTGTTTGCTTGACCTGTAAGCCTAGAAAATAACTAAGCTCTCCCATCATGCTCATTTGATACCTGGATTGCATCAGCTTTGCAAACTTCTTACAAAGTTTGTCATTAGTAGATCCAAAGATAATATCATCTACATAAATTTGAACTAAAAGCAAATCATCACCAGAATTGAAATAAAACAAGGTTTTATCAATTGTACCTCTTGTGAACCCACTTTCTAAAAGAAATTGAGCAAGAGTTTCATACCATGCTCTTGGTGCTTGCTTTAGTCCATATAATGCCTTGTCAAGCCTGTAGACATAATCTGGATGCTTGGGATCTACAAATCCTGGTGGTTGTTCAACAAACACTTCTTCTTCAAGCTTCCCATTGAGAAAAGCACTTTTCACATCCATCTGAAAGACTTTAAACTTCTTGTGTGCAGCATAGGCCAGAAAAATTCTTATGGCCTCCAATCTTGCAACTGGAGCAAAGGTTTCATCATAGTCAATTCCTTCCTGTTGTGAATAACCTTTAGCCACAAGTCTAGCCTTGTTTCTTGTAATCACACCTTCACTGTCAGTCTTGTTTCTGAAAACCCACTTTGTACCTACTATTGATCTATTCTTTGGTCTAGGTACAAGTGTCCAGACTTCATTTCTTTCAAATTCATTTAACTCTTCTTGCATTGCTGTAATCCAATTAGCATCTTGAAGAGCTTCCTCCACCTTCTTTGGTTCTGTTTGAGACAAGAAAGCATGATACAGACACTCATTATTTGTTGCACTTCTAGTTCTCACACTAGCATCAGGATCTCCAATTATGAGATCAGGTGTGTGTGCCTGTGTCCACTTTCTTGCTGTTGGTAGGTGATTTCTTGCATCATTATTGGATCCTCCCCCTTGATCCATGCTCTCCTGATTCATATGTTGACTTTCTGTAGCATCTGAGGCTCCCCCTGAATTGGATGGCTCAGAGTTTGAACTGTCAGAGTTTGAATCAGTTTCCTCAACTGACTCACTTGCAGTGTCTTGTTGAGCTTCTTCACGCTCCCCCTCAACTGATTCTCTATTTTGTTCAATTTGAGAATTTCTAGTTTCTCCAGTATTTGTCAGTAGAGGTTCAGAGTATGCTTCGTCAGAGTTTGTCAGAACCGCTTCATCAGAGTTTGTCGGTACTGCTTCATCAGAGTTTACATCATCAGAGAATAAACCTTCATTTTTAAAACGCAGTTGATCATATCCATCTAAGTCATCAAGTCCAGTTATTTTCTTGTCATCAAATGACACATGTATGGATTCCATGATCACTTTAGTTCTCAGATTGTAGACTCTGAATGCTTTTGTTGACAATGGATAACCAACAAAGATTCCTTCATCAGCTTTTAACTCGAACTTGGTCAACTGTTCAGGATGAGTCTTCAACACAAAGCATTTGCATCCAAATATATGAAAATATTTCAAATTTGGCTTCTTATTTTTCACCATCTCATATGGTATTTTCCCATGCTTGTTGATCAATGTTGCATTTTGAGTAAAACAAGCAGTTTGAACAGCTTCTGCCCAGAAATAAGTTGGTAATTTTGCTTCATCAAGCATAGTTCTAGCAGCTTCGATTAGAGTCATGTTCTTTCTTTCAACTACACCATTCTGCTGTGGAGTTCCAGGTGCAGAAAACTCTTGTTTCACTCCTCTTTCCTTGCAGAAAGCTTCCACAATTGAGTTTCTGAATTCAGTTCCATTATCACTCCTTATAATTTTGACTTTGTGCTGTGATCCTTTGTCCAGTAGATTTACATGATCCATCAGAGTTTGAGCAGTTTCATCCTTCTTTGATAAGAAATACACCCATGTATATCTAGTATATTCATCAACAATTACTAGAGCATATTTCTTTCTGCCCATAGACATCACATTCACTGGTCCAAAGAGATCAACATGTAGAAGATGATAAGGTTCCACTACTGAAGATTCAGATTTGCTCTTGAAAGATGACTTCCTTTGCTTGGCCTTTTGACAAGAATCACACAGACCATCTAAGCTTAGTATTGACTTTGGAAGTCCCCTTACAAGATCTTTTCGTATAAGTTCATTGATGTTGTTCAAATTGAGATGAGAGAGCTTCTTATGCCAATTCCAACTCTCTTCATTTGACATTCTTGCAGTCAGACACACTGTTTTTCCATCAGAGTTTGTTACCAAACTTGCTTCATAAATGTTGTTGCGCCTGTGTCCAACTAGAACAACTTTTCCAGTAGATTTACTGATAACTTCACAGTATTCAGTATGAAAATCTACATGGTTTCCTCTGTCACAGATTTGACTCACAGATAGCAGATTATGCTTGAGTCCTGAGACTAGAGCTACATTTGTGATGATGACACTTCCAAGATTAATATTGCCATATCCCAGAGTGTGTCCTATGTTGCCATCTCCATCGGAAACCTTTGGGCCAGTCTTCTCCTTAAAGTCTGATAGCAGGGCTTTATTTCCAGTCATATGTCCTGAGCATCCACTGTCCAAGATAAGTGTGCTCTCTTTTATACCCTGCAATCACAAACAAACACTAAGTGTTAGTTTTAAGGACCCAGACTTGCTTGGATCCTTTGGCTTTCTTAACATTGTTAGCTTTTGTAGCGGAATTACTATCAACAGAGTTTAAACTAACATTGTCAGACTTTACACTTGCAGAGTTTGCTCTAACCCACTTCAGATTGGGTTTTAGCTCATAGTAATTGTGATAAATAGCATGATAACTCCTACAAGTATAAATAGAATGCCAAGTGCTCCCACAATGTGTGCATAAAGTCTGTGGTTTCACCCTTACATAATCATTCTTTTCTCCTGATGTAGAAGGTAAAGAATTGATATTTTTATTCTTTGTGCAGTAATTAGCAAGATGATTAGAACTACCACAATTATAACATGTTTTCCTTGGAGCACCAGCAGTAGGCAAGTGATTATTTCTATTATTTATGCCTATCTTTCCATTCCTATTCTTCTTGGACCCTTTTGGTTTCATGGCAGATTTTACCTCTTTCAACTTATGATTGAACTATTTTCCTGTCATCAAACCAACATTAACCTGTTTTTCACAAGTTTTTACTGGCTTTCTAACAGCTTCTATTTCCATAAGTTTTTCTGTTATAATATTTTCATGTCTTTCACAGGCTTCATCTGATTCCATATCAGCTTCTCTTATTACAACAGATTTTAACTTATTGGTTTCTGGAACAAATTTCACAGGTTTAAGTTGTGGTTTAACCTTAACCTTGTCTTTAAACCTAAGTTCATCATTTTCACAATAGCCTAAACCTACAGAATCTGTCTGAAACACTTGATGAGTGTCTCTTCCAGAGTCTGTCCAAGTCTTGATTATTTTTCTTTCTTTTTCTAGATCAGATTCTAATTGCTTATATCTTTTGAGCAACTCCTGTTCAACATAAACAACATCATCTCTTTCTTTTTGAATTTGCTTCATATTTTCCAGTTCTCCTTCAAGAAACTTGTTTCTATCTTTAAGACTAAGATTCTCAGATTTAATTCTCTCATTCTCTAAAGTCTGATCCCTATAACTAACATGTACACTTTTCAGATATACTCTTAACTCAGATATATTATCAGTATCATAAGCATAAGTAGTTAGGGGTACCTTATTTTCAGATGATTCAGTCTCATCTCTGACAGTTGCCATAAGAGCATAATTTACTCCATCATCAGAGTCTGAAGTATCTGCCCAGTCTTTTCCTTTAGAGATGAGTGCTTTCTCAGTTTTGCCTTTCTTGCACTCTGGAGCATAGTGACCCATCTCCTTACACTTGTAGCACTGGATTTCAGATTTATCCTTCTTGCCAGACTTGGTCTCCCTTCCATCAGACTTTCTAAAACCTTTCCTTTCAGAATTTGAATCTTTCCTTGAGAATCTCTTCCCTTTCTTAAAGTTCTTGAATCCCATCTTCTTGAAGGTCTTCACCATCAGTGCAGCCATTTGCATCATCTGTTCTTCATCATCCTCAGAGTCAGAAGCTTCATCAGAGTTTGAGTCATCATCAGAGTTTGATGACTCACTTTCAGATTTAATGACTAAAGCCTTTCCCTTGGCTTTCTTCCTTGATGATTCCTTCTTGATGGGCTTCTCCTCAACTTTGAGAGTAACAGATTTTGTCCTTTTACTCAATCTTCTATTCCTTTGTTCTATCTCCAGTTCATGAGTTTTCAACAACCCATAGATTTCATCAAGATCTGTATCAGCAAGCTCATAATTATCTCTTATTATGGTTGTCTTTAAATCCCACTTTTCAGGTAGAGATAACAGAAACTTGAGATTAGACTCTTCAAGCTCATATTCTTTATCAACCAGAGACAGATCATTCAATAGTTTGCAAAATCTGTCATAAGTCTCAGTCAAGGTTTCATTAGGTCTTGAATCAAAGTGCTCATACTCCTGTGTGAGTATTGTCTTTCTGTTCTTCTTAATAGCACCTGTTCCCTGGCATCTGACTTCTAAAGCATCCCATATCTCTTTGGCAGTTTTGCAGCCAATTACTCTGTTAGACATAACATTATCTAAAGCACTGTGGAGAAGATGTCTAACCTTTGCATCTTTTGCAATTGATGAGATGTCCTCAGGAGTCATATCTTTCTTTTCCTTTGGAACAGTCTTTTGTTCTTGACCATCAACAACAGGGGCTAGTTTGGTTGGATTATGAGGACCATCATAAATTCTGTCAAGATATTCTGGATCTGTAGCCTCCAGAAACATGGTCATCTTCACCTTCCAAATTGGATACTCTACTGGTCTGAGAATTGGAACCCTGATTGTTTCATATCGACTCACAGAATTAGGCTTAACCTGTTCAGCCTTGGGAGCAGTTTGATTTTCTTCAGACATGATTATTACTGTGTTTGAATCGTAAAACTGTATATATTAAACAGCCTTGGCTCTGATACCAATTGTTAAGTCGAATACACAATATAATCAAGTATGTATATGAGAATAACAATCAAGAACACTTTTTATAAATCAACAAACTGTAATTATATTAACAGTTTCTCTCTTAGTGATGTTAATGAATCACAAAGAGCTACTAGGTTACAAGAATAATATATTCAATGTTCGCGTCCCTTCTAGGGATAACCTATCTGTGTTTATATAGTACACAGTTACACAATCCTTATCTAATTGATACTCCTATAAATTAGCTATACAATTAACATCAATTAAGGATTGCTTCAGTCTTCTATTCCGTTTCCTTAGCTGTATCAATATATTCTGCTTCTTTCCATCTTCAGAATATATTGCTTCTAGAATCTTTATCTTTGCACCGACAGCTAAGTCAACTATCACCATGTCAGACTTTATCAAACTCTGACTGGCTTCAATGTGAACTCTTCACCCAGTCAGACTTTATCAAACTCTGACTGGCTTCTAGATAAACTCTGATATGTACCTGGTACTTAAACACTGATAAACAAACGTCAGCAATTATATCTAACAGGATGAAACCATGACCAAATATTTGAAGCTTGTGAAAGTCATCATGACCCAGTTTGATGAATCCTATATCGAACACATCCCTAGAGAAGAAAATATGAAGGTCAATGCCTTGTCTAAATTTGCTTCTTCTGATATAGAGAACTATGCTGGAAGTGTATACTTCCAAGTCTTGAAGACCCCGAGCATCAATGGAAAACTAATAGCACCTATTGAAACCTGTTAGTTACCAAATAATGCCTTGGAGGCATGAAAGTTGACAGTGAGAGCATTGAGGTACGCCTTGATCGAAGGGATCTTATACAAGAAGTCTTTTGTCATTCCTTACTTGAAGTGTCTACGACCCTAGGAGGCGGAGTTAGCCTTGAAAGAAGTTCATGAGGGAATTTGTGGGCAGCACTTGGGGGGCAGGGCCCTTGCTCATAAAATCACATGTCTAGGCTTCTACTAGCCAGATATGCTTGATAATGCGAAAGATTATGCGAAGAAGTGCGAACGGTGTCAAAAGTATGCACTTGTGGTTAGGCAACCGCCCGAGATGTTAACATCAGTTAACTCACCAATCCCGTTTGCCATATGGGGCATGGACATACTTGGGTCATTTCTAGTGGCAAGTGCACAAATGAAGTTCTTGATAGTGGCAATTAACTACTTCACTAAGTGGATTGAGGCTAAACCTCTAGCCAAGATAACCATCAAACAAGTATTGCAATTTCTATGGGAAAGTGTAATGTGGCGATATGGAATCCCACGAATCCTGATCACGGACAATGGGAAGCAGTTTGACAATGAAGATTTCAAAAAGTACTGTGAGGAGAACAACATTGAGTTGCGATTCACATCAGTTGCTCATCCTCAAGAAAACAGACAAGCCGAGGTGGCCAATCGAATCATCCTAGATGGAATCAAGAAGAGAGTTGAACGCTCAAGGAGCACTTGGGTGGACGAGTTGCTCCCTATACTTTGGGCATATCGTACCACTTGTAAGGTTACTACTGAAGCAACTCCATTCCTGTTAGCCTATGGGGCAGAAGCCGTGGTGCCAGTGGAGATTACTCATACCTCCCTAAGAGTAGGGGCCTTTGAGCCTGAATCGAACGAAGAAGGTATGAGGTTGGCTCTTGATCTAATTGATGAAGTCAGAGATGAGGCAAATGCCAAGATCGTGGAACATCAGAAGTGAGCATCTTTCTACTACAGCCTGAGGGTTAAAGAAAGGTTCTTTCGTCAAGGAGACTTGGTTCTCAGAAAGATTGAAGCATCCGGGGTTGGACATAAAGGAAAATTAGTCCCTAATTAGGAAGGGACCTACAAAGTCAAGAATGTGTTTGGACGAGGCTCATATAGGCTAGAAATCCTCGAAGGGCATGAGGTGCCAAGGACTTGGCATGTCTCAAACTTAAAAGTTTATTATGTTTAGTGCACCCTAAAAGGATCCGCTAGTAGGACAAGTAGAAATAAGGTTCGATGAAATCATGAGGTTCCTGGAAAGCAGATGAAGGGTTGGACCCGTTTTGATTGGTAGAAACATACTCAAAGCATTGTCAAGTCAAACTACAAAAGAATGCAAAGGAAAGCATACAAAATATGCATGTCAACTGCACAAATAGAGCTGAATACAACGAACCCCGAAGGGTGAATGTTGTTAATAAACATACAAAAGAAAGCCTAAGATGCTTATTGTTAATTAGCGAAAATTTCAAGCTCAAAAGAAGTTTGATATGATAGACTTGAGAAAGAATCACTACGAGTGGAGCCATCAATAAGAACTCGTAAGGGTGAAGGGTTGAAACCCCAGAAACCTAAGACATTCAGTCCAAACCCCATCATTCGATATGCTCAATGAAAGGCTTGAAGCCAAAACAAGACGGTATAAGATATAAAAAGCTTATGCAAATGTCAAGTTAGCCTCGAATAAGGCAAAATCGTCGTAAATGTGTAGGTCACTCCACACTTTACACCAAGACGATACTCGTGAAACACTAGTGTATATTAAAATCCCAAAAAAAGGGTAGTAAGTCCCATGTAAGGGATAAAAAGACCCCAAGTCTCGAAAAAGACCGGTATAACTTCTATGAAATCCTAGTGCATTATCATAGAAGCTGGGGGGCAAATGATATGGGTTAAAAATAACCCTAAACACATAATTAATATTGCATTAATTAAACCTAGCTAGTCCATAAATAAGGCCCATTAATAAGGCCCCAAATTCTAATTAAATATTAATTTCATAATTAATATTTGGGCTAGAAGTACAACATGTATTAGGAGAAGTTCAATACAGGCTTGTTCTAATACAAGTGGGCTTCTTTCAATACAAGTCCGTTATGATATGGAAACAACTCCTACAAGGAAGGATCTAGAATTAATCCTTATCCACCGTCAATGATAAGACTTATCCTTCAAGGAAGTGATAATACTTATTCACTGTCAATGATAAGATTTATTCTTAAAGAAAGTGATAATACTTATCCACCGTCAAGAATAAGATTTATCCTTCAAGGAAATCAATACTTATCCACTAGGCTTCTAAACGCCTATATAAAGGGTCTGACCCCTCATCTCAGAACTACGTTTTAGACTTCATCCTCGAATAAGGACATACAAGTCACTACGTCCTTGGTGTGCCCCTACCGCCATAGCCCCGAGGGCAACACCAAGAACTACGTTTTTTGGCTTGATTCTCAATTACGAATTGAGATACGTAAGCATCTTGTGAGGACCGATTTAGTCGTGAAACACGAGAACAACCATTAAAGCTCGAAGCTCCCTAACCCTAGTATTAAATTCACAAACACAGTTTTTATTCCACAACAGGTATAAAAATAACAAAATAATATATTTTAGTACAATAATAATATGGTAATATATTTTAGATTGATATTATTTTAACAACATAGAATTCAATGTGAGATAGGATTTCAACGTAAGACATAATTTTATTTTTCTTAAAAGACAACATAGAATTCCACGTAAAAAATGATGTGTACGTGAGATAGCATTTTAGGAGGAAACCAAAAAAAAGTGCGAACCAAATTTGGTACAATACTAATAAAAAAAATTCGCTTATTAATAAATGTTATTATAGATTTGGGAACAATTTTGAGATATTTTTTGAACCTCCCGAATTTTTCTTGAAAATAATATTGTGTACTAATTTGGTTATTTAGCACTACGCATAGTACAATTTTATGCCGTGCTTCAACTACTCGCAGATATTGGTGTTGAACAAGGGTGCGCATTCGGTAAACCGAACCGAATAACCGAAATAATTTCGGTTCGGTTAATCAAAATTTAAATTTCGGTTCGGTTTTTTGTAGAAAAATTTTACTAATTCGGTTTTTCGGTATTTCAGTTTTTAATCGCGGTTAACCGAAAAACCGAATAAATAACCGAATTACTAATAATTTGCAGAATATTTAAATTATTAAATATAAGCAGGAATAACATGCCAAATAATTGATCCGGAACCTGCCGGATGGTACAGGTGCTTCAATCTCTTCAATCTCCATAATATTAGTCTGCCATGCTTCCAAGTTGCACAAAACAACTAGATGCAGCAAAATAGGGTATCTCCTACATAAAAATAGCTATGATTTAGCCGACTACTGAATATATGGTAACGACTGTTTGATTAATTTATTAATCAATAGATTAGCAGGAGCAATAGTGAAGTTTTTAGTCCTAGAGCCAACGATACATGCTTGTTTTATTATAAGAAGACTTAATTTAAGTAAGGAAGATGACAGATCAAGAACTGTATGAACATGTAGGGCCGGCCATAGGAATTTGGGTGCTTAGACGAAGTTAGAAAATGGTGCCTTAGCTTTCGCTACAAGAAAAGCGAACAATTCCGATCATCAAATTTGGTCAGAAATTAGTGTTTGCTGTCGGAAATAACGGTTAAACCGACCATCACCGACCGATACGGGTGGTCGGTTAAAACCTGATCGTAAATGACCCCTCGGTCGGTTAAAATATTTATTACCGACCGTCATCCAACCAACAAAAATGGTCGATTATCAAATTACAGTTGTCTGTTGATTGGCCCCACGTACGACGTTGCCACGTGTCCGTTGCCACGTCATGTTATAACCTACCAAAATTGGTCGGAAAAGAGTTGTCGGTAACGTTATATTATAATCTACCTACAGTTGGTCAGGAATGAGTTGGTCAGAAATGTCCGTTTTTCTTGTAGTGTTTATATATTTATGTTAAATTTTTAAAAAATAGTAGCTGTAATTAATTTTACTTAATAAAATAGTAATCATAACATTGCTAAACAATAATGATAGAATATAAATCTAAATTTAAAATAGAAAATATTATATCATATAAAAATTGCATACTTCAGTTGATCATCAAAATAATTACATGGTGATATACTCGATTAACTTGATGTACTAAACACCTCTAAAAAGTGTCACTAGCAACATGTCGTTGTAAATGAAATTGCAGAATTTCTCTTTTATGATAATAACAACAAATTCAAAGAAACTAATAACAAATTAAAAAAAAAACATAACATCGTCAACATCGAGTCCAAGATCACTGAGAACCTCTTCAAACTAGCTAAAAGTTTATATCCTTTTGTATCTCAACTATTATAATTTGGAGGTAGAACTCTTCAACTTTTTTGGAGTCACACAAAAATAGAAGTCCTGAATCACACGAGAGTCATTTGTTCTACATGATTTTTATACGTGTACAATCTAAAATAAGAATAAAGTATCTAGCTTCTACAATTTTCTTTATGATCTCATTTGCTATTTTTTCTTATCTATTCATTATTTTTTTCTAATTATACTCTATATATGATGAGTAAAAATTTTGGTGCCCCTAGTGAGTGTGGTGCCCTAGACCTTCGCCTTGGTGGTCTTACCTATGCCGACCCTGTGAACTTGTAGTGTATTAGATTGATATTATATCCAACATCCCTATCGATCTTATTTTACTTGATGCAAAACAAAAAAAATTGTTAAATGCACCATCAAAGTCCGTAAATAGTCAGTATCATCATCCATCAATAGAATAATATATCATTTCCAAACATCTATTTCAACAAAGTTTTTTTCTTGTTTCTCACTTGTTATCAGTGATGTTCCATATGATAGCACATGCCAATTAAGTACTACTCCATATAAGGTGGCATTTTAGAAAGTCTATAGCATACTATTCATGGCTTGGACTTGGATTACACTTGCAGTAGTAGTTCTTGCTTGCCTTCTCCGGCTATGGCTGAAGAAAAGGACACAGAGAAAATTACCACCAGGACCAAAAGGCCTACCCATTATTGGACACCTTCACATGTTAGGTAAAAACCCTCATCAAGATTTTCAAAAGCTAGCTGAGAAGCATGGCCCTATCATGTCAATGCGCTTTGGATTCATTCCCAACATCATTGTATCCTCGCCAGATGCAGCCAAGCAGTTTCTTAAGACTCATGACCTTAATTTTGCTAGCAGGCCGTCTCTTGAAGCTGCTAAGCACATTTCTTATGAGCAAAGAAATTTGTCATTCTCACCGTATGGTCCATATTGGCGTAACATGCGCAAATTGTGCACCCTGGAATTGTTCAGTAACCTCAAAATTAATACTTTTCAAGCCTTGAGAAAAAGAGAGCTTGCCGAATTAGTAAATATTCTTGAGCAAGCAGCTCAAGAACATGTTGCCGTTGATATTAGTACTAGAATAACATCCCTGACATCAGATATCAGTTGCCAGATGGTGTTTGGAAAGAAGTTTGAGAATAAGGAGTTTGATGAAAGAGGATTTAAAGGCGTGATTGAGGAGGGGATGAAGATGGCAGTGGCTTTTAACCTTGGTGACTATTTTCCATACATTGGTGCACTTGATCTTCAGGGATTGACGAAGAAAATGAAGGCTATAGCCAAAGTGTGGGATCAATTTTTCGAAAAGATTCTTGATGAGCATGACCAGCCAAAGGAGCATGGTCAGACCAAGGACTTTGTCGATACCATGTTGGGTATTATGAAATCTGGAGAGTCAGAATTTGAGTTTGATCGCTCCCACGTCAAAGCTATTCTTATGGTAACCACTCTAAGACTTTAGTCTGCTAGTAGAGGAACTTAGATGGATCATATAATTTTAAGATTCTCCATATTAAAGATTGAGCTATATATGGTACCGAGTATGTTATTTGTCAAAAATGTAAACTACTTACTGATTTTTGTTTCTTAACAACTTCTAGTTCTCATATACATCAGGAAAACACAAATTTCAAGATTTTAGGGGTAACATTTGATCTCCGAAAAAAAGATCATAATCCACTAGTTTGAGAGCTGTGCGTTTTTGTAGTCAATAATTTGTTTAACTCCTTAATAAATGGTCTTTTCAGGACGTGTTTGCTGCTTCAGCTGAAACTTCTTCAACAACAATTGAATGGACACTCTCAGAACTTCTAAGAAATCCAAGAGTGCTGAGGAAAGTCCAAAAAGAGTTAGAACAAGTAGTTGGACTAGACAAGATGGTGGAAGAATCGGATTTGGAGAGTTTGGAATACTTAAACATGGTTATAAAAGAAGCCATGAGGCTGCACCCTGTGGCACCGCTGTTACTTCCTCATCTGTCTATCGAGGATTGCACGGTTGATGGATTTTTCATACCCAAAAATTCAAGAGTAGTAATTAATGTATGGGCAATAGGCCGAGATTCCAAGGTCTGGACTGATGCAGAGAAGTTTCTTCCTGAAAGATTTGTAGGGAGCAATATTGATCTTCGAGGAAGGGATTTTGAACTTCTTCCCTTTGGCTCTGGGAGAAGAGGGTGCCCTGGGATGCAATTAGGTCTAACTATGGTTCGTCTAGTGGTGGCCCAACTGGTGCATTATTTTAATTGGGATCTCCCTAATGGAATGCAGCAATCAGAACTTGACATGACTGAGGAATTCGGGATAGTTGTAGGAAGGGCTACACATCTTATTGCAATTCCTACTAGTCGCTTTAAAAAATAATGATCAATATCTGTCTTCACAAGGAGACTATACTTGTATTTTTACAAGTCTATATTTCTGATAATTAGTTCACTGAGTTTTCATGCTTGCAAACTGAAGCTATACGGTTTGTTTTCACAACAGCAGCTCAGGTAGTCCAGATGCGTCTGTTTTTCTCTACATAGATTTCACATTTGAGGATAAGGAGGAAATGAACAGAAGAGCCTTCAAAGCCACGCTTTAAGAGAGGTCCTGCTTTTTGCAGCTGCCTCTAATCTAGGTGATTACAGTCCTTAACTTCGTAGATATGAGAAGATACAACGAAACAAATCTCAGTATTTGCAACAATGTCTTTGACTGGTCACAAATCTGCAGTCGCTAACTAAAAATTTAACTCAAAACCAGTTCAGGTACTAGAATTCTTGGTAAACTTGTAAGGCACAGTAACAATATTAAAATCCAGGTGCAGCCACTTTTTACAATCCAGGATGTCAGTCATATTAACAAATTAAGGAGAGATAAATACACTAGAAATCATATAATGACGACAATATCATGGGAACAAGTCTAAAAGAAAACAAAGCTTTGAGCAGAAATTGAACCTCATGCAATTTGTTATTATTCTGAAGAGCATGTACCATATTTAATTAAAAGAAAAGATTAAGCTTGCAAGTTGTTGATTTTCTTTGATAGTTTAAAAGCATCTTATTAGGAACTAGAATCCTTGCTACAATTCTGCACAGTTTAGTACTTGATCTCAAAATCCAGGGCCGACCACATGGTACAACCATGTTGTCCTGTTTTTTTATCTCAGAACAAGAAAGTAAGGAGACGATAACTACACTAGAGATGATATAACATCAACAACAACAATATCATGGATAACAGTATCGAAAAGCTGTTGTTAGTTCGTTCTTTGTTCGACTCACATTGAGCATAGGTGATATCTTAAAAAAAAGTTGAAACTACTTGGAGACATTGGTGAAAATTCATAATAATAAGCAACTAAAACATGCCCCTGCCGCCTATGTCCATTTTTAAGTCTCTTGCATGCTTCGTCCAAGTTGCACAAAACCAACCAGATGTAGCCAAAACAGGGTATCTCCATTCTCCTACATTAAGATACCTAGGATTCAGCCGATTAAAAATCCTGTACAGCAGATATAGCAAAATTAATTGATAATTTAGTAATCAATATATTTTCAGGAGCAATTGTGAGGTTTCAAGTCCTAGAGCCAATGATACCACCTCATCACATGCAGAATCAAAATGATACATTATACAAATCAAAGTCAGTGAAATTATCAGTATTATGTCAATACAAATGACCAAAATACGAATTTCAATGGGTAGTGATAATTGTTATCATTGTCAAATGTCGAATACTATGGCCCTCTAGCCTGCTGTATTCATACGAATTATGAACCAAGCAGGTTGAGTTTTGTCATGAATATACTTTGCAAATCTCTAATTTATTGTGTTAAAACACAGAACTCATCATTGTAATGATGAACGGATGAAAACCATGTTGGTTGTAGTAACAACATATGATCACAAAAGATCGATTACAGGATATTAAGAAAGAAAATGCATGCAGCTCTTGCAGATTAAGCATCCTTTTTAGGCTCCAGATACCCCGGGAGTGCCAGCTGACTTGTGTTCTGCACACAAAAAAAAAAAAATCACATTTTAATACAGGATAAATGACTTGATACTGAGTGTAGCCCAGCAGCCAAAAGCAATATAACTGCATAGAACCATGTTGCATCTTAAAAGTAAAAGGAGCCTGAAATTAAATATTACATGTAAATAGATAGCTACATAGTAACTTGAATCACTGGATAATAAATTACTTTGATATGAACTTGAATCACTGGCTTCAGTAAATAGATAGCTACATAGTAACTTGAAAGCACCATCATGTACACGCATTCATTAGGAACTATATTTTGCTGAGTTTGAGCTACTGATAACAAATGCAGGAGTTAAGCTATTCTACTCAAATAAATTAAATATTTTCAACAACTAAGGAAAGCATCCTTAATTTAGGTACGGTATAATTCCTCGGAGTAGCAGCTGACTGACTTGTCTTCTGCGCCTGAAAATCATATTAGAATAGATTTACATGACTTGAGTCTGAATGTGCTTAACATGTTTAAACACTTCTAATTTGGAACAAACTGTGTGGCATTAACAAATTATATATATATAGAAATTAGTCAAGACCAAACAATGTGATGCTATACTTCAGCTGTAAACTCAGGTGGACTGTAGACCAGTGCTCATGATCTAGAAACACAACCTATGTGTAGTGGACTAATATCATTTCACATTCTCATTCAGTCATCCATAAACTTGACTATAGAGTGAAACTTACATTAGATATATCTTATATGTCATTTATTGAACCCTAGGCTCCAACAATGCGTATTAGACATACAACTAAATCAGAAAGCTATACATATATAGAATCTTATAGTATGATAAATCAAGTATTTAGCTGTTATTTTATAAATCCAACATATCAAGTATTCTCTGTTATTTTATAAATCTTATACTATGATAAATCAAGTATTTAAGGAATTGGAAACATATTTTAGAATTATTTAGGGCTTCCTAGTTTATATAGGATGAGAAATATTCCTCCACTAGTGGTAGAGAGACCGCTATAATTTGGTTAAGCTGGTTTTCATCTTTCTTTTAAATAAAAAAAGTTGATAGCTACCGCTGCAATTCAAACCTAAAACTGAGACCAAACCATGCTCCCCCTAGGTACCACACAAAGTGTTTAGTGGATACGTTTGAAAGTTCAATGGCAGGAAGACTATGGATATTGATAGAAAGAAATTGCAAAGTAGTGGAAAAGAAAAATAATTTGTTAAGCACTTCATATGGCCAAAAAATATCAACCAACTCGCAGACCTAATAGCAGGCAACAAATAGAAAGACCTTTGAGAGGATCAACCAAATCAGTACAAACATAGTTTACAATTGAAGAAAACATAGATACGCCTTCATTTATATTTCTTTCTTCTTTCTGGTGACCTAAATCGGCAATATTCAATCCAATTTTATAACTCACAACCCAGTCACCTTAGCAAAAGTTAACGAAGAAGAATCCCAGATATATAATTATGCAAAAGAATTGCTCTCACCAGTAGACAAGTTCCTGGTAGCACCATATTTGCAAAACTGAGTCTGTCAAAGCATATAAAAGGGAAGGACAGGGACTTTGCAGCCTTATAAAAGCGTCGAATTTCATGACATATTTTAGGGCTTAGGGTTTAGGCTTTGTTAATTACCCAGTTGGACTCGATAGTATTTTGAAGATTTTACATGTTTTTGACCTGAAATAAGTGCCCAAGTGTCTATACCCATGTCCAACTCTGGTACTTGATGCAAAATGAAAAGTCGGGTTACAGAGATTTTAATTAGGGCTATACTTTAAAAATTGAGGTCTGGAGATTTAAATTGTCATTAAGAGTAGAGATCAGGAAGACGAGTTGGATTGAAAGAAAGATAACATAAAATCGTGAAAAGGCACGAGAATGGAACAGTTATAGCCTACGATCCCACAAAAAAAATATATAAGAAAGACAACCTGGTAAGGAATGATCTTCTCTTGGCATAACCGATTAATATACCAAATAAATATTGACCAACTCAGAAACCTAATACCAAGACAATGCACCTAGTAAATATTTCATGGCAGAGTAAATATTTAGTTATAGCCTACTGATCAGTTATAGCCTACTGATCCCCCAAAAAAATATATGAGGAAGACAACCTGGTAAAGAATGATCTTCTCTTGGCATAACGGATTAATATGACAAATAAATATTGCACAACCAACTCAGAAACCTAATACCAAGACAAACAAACACAGAGGCATATGAGAGGGCCAACTAAAAGTTACCTGTAAACGGATATCTCATCTTAAACATTCAAAGAGAAAAAGAATCACATAATCAAGTTACTACAATTTTAAATGCCATTATATAAACAATGCACCTAGTAAATATTTCATGCCATAGTAAAAGACTAAAATAACAATGCTAAGAGAAAAAAGATAACAAAGCTTAGTGCAGAAATTGTACCCTCATACACCTTATTCTGAAGAGCATGTACCATATTCAGTTAAAAGAAAAGATTAAGCTCGCAAGTTGTTGATTCTCTTTGATAGTTTAACAGTGCTTGCCGGACCTCTTCACCTCCCCGCAAATTTAATAAATTAATTGATACATTTTTCAAAGCACTTCCATAAACTAGCAAGTATTCAACAAATGACAACTCATCGTCTGTTCCAGAAAATTCTCTAATATCTACTGTTTTGAGATGCGCTGATAAACATTCTGGAATATGTAAATGTTCCCAGGCCCACGTGAAGCGCCAATTTTCATCGGAGAGAGTATCAACAAGCCCCTAACAATTGAAAAGAAAGGGATGTCATAAGTTCACAATCTTTTGTACGAATCCGTCAAATCTCAATTTTATTACTCACCTGTGGAAAAACAAGACTCTGCAGGTTTGGTGAGTTATCAAGGAAGTCGTACAGTAAAGTTTCTCCACAATATACTTCAACACTCAGTTCCAAGTCGATTAAGTTATGGAATGGAGGAAAGCTATCATGAACTGTTCTAAAGTCATAAGTATATGCACGATTGAGGGCCTTCATAAAAAGAAGACAAAATATGTTAGTCATATAAATTCACAGCAAAGATTAAAATTATTTCTTCATACAAGTTAACATCTCTAGCAACCACGACACTTACCTCGACAGTTCTGTCACTTAAACTCAAAGATTTGACATGATTTATCTTTTTAAGAAGCCCAAACACACTATCACCAAACACACTGCTTGGTGTAACTTCTTCTATTATCTGTTCGACATCAATATGCGCCCTTGTCAGGAACGGCAGATTCTCCTTGATCAAGATATCATCAGATGTGAAAGTTCCAAGTAGGAGAGTTTCTAATACCGGCGTATCTATTAAAATTTCAGGCGAAAATTCTTCATCAATTGAATTTCCAAACATGGACAACTTCTTCAATGCAGATCCACAAATACTTAAACGATCGCCGCTAAGCCATTCGCAGCATAGAATAGTTAATTCTTCAAGCACAGGACACTTGAGCAAAAGCGCACTAACTGACTCATAGCTCGAAAACGTAACTTCATCGAATTTAAGGACCCGAAGCCTTGTAAACTTAACATCCTCGGGAACATCAACTAATATTTTAGAACTCATTCGAAGTTTTTCAACACTTGTGCACAAGAACACTTCATCTAACATTTCAAATAACTCTGTAAACCAGAAACAAAGGTCTATCACTTTCAAATCACGTTGAATTGCATTCAGAATCCACTCATCAACGCGGTCCAGATAGTTATCATCACCACATGCTAAACCAAAATTTTCGATCTTCATATCATCTGGCCTGTGCATTAAAATTCTATCAACAAAGTTTGCAAATTTTATTCCCGAATCATTATGATTTTCATCGCAAAAATCGAGATTTGGGAGTGACATGCAGAGCGGCCGCCACCTTTTGCACAAAATACTAGTGCACGCAGCATCTTTTGTTGGAAGCAATGAAAGAATGTTGAGGAGTAACGAGTCAGGTAAATTACTGATTCGATCTTCTCTCGAAATTTTTAATTTCTTTGCCATCATTTTTCAGAAATAATCAAGAACAAATAAAATTTGATTTGAGAGGAGGGATTTGAGCTTACTAGAAAGGAGGGGCAAAATAAAGTAGTGGTGATATATCTGAGTCACTGGCCTGATGCAAGAGTAGGGTGGCGGCTGGGTTATAGGACTGATGGAGTCTGGGTTGTGACCATTAGAGCGGAGTTTCTTACAGATCTTTAAAAATTCACAAATTTTAGTTGGACTTTAAGAATATAAATTCATTAATTAGGAAATGCACAAAATTTTATTATTTTGTTAAATTCAAAAAAATATCAAGAATATTTGAATGTGTATAAATTTTGATCAAATTTCTAAAAATATCATATTTTAATGCAATTTTGGAAACTTACATTGAATAGATTTTAGACTTTTTTAAGAATTTTTATTAAATATTAAGGATTTTAGAAACCACTTTAAAGGTTAGATTTAATGTATCTAGACTTTAGAATCCTTTTTTAAAAGAAAAAAATCTGATGGAATACATCCTTATTATACCTAGAAGATCTTATTGAATATTTAATAAAAAGATTTATTTGAAATCTTTATTTTACAACTGAGGCACAATTATTCACCTCTACGTGATGTGGTACAATTTTATACGCTACATCTTTAAACTTTCACCTACTTCCTTTTTTTTTTTAAACAAACCCTCGTGTGTTCCGGCTCGTCCTTTGCAAGATTTTTTTTTCTTTTGTAATTTTATTTTGCAAACTATTTTAATTTCGTATATAATTATGTTCGTTAAGAAAATACAAATAATTTCATTTTTGCATTACAAGAATAACAGCTTCACACAATGGAGTGACCTGTTGTGTAACACCTTGTGTACTCGGTACTTATCATTATGTTGTGACAACACCACATTTTTTTAGAAAAGTGTTAGTAAAGATTTATCTCCAACAAAACGTTTTTCTTATAGTTTTGTTGTTGTTCGCTAAAGAGACAATAGTTTTCAATCAAAAAAAACTTGTTTTATTTTTTGTTGTACAACAGTTTTCCTGCGGTTGTTTGCTTTAGTTTTCAACAATGGCCTTCTTGTTTGGAAATTGTTGTGTTTGTTCTTTCTAGACAACGCTTTGTTAAACAAGGTTTGTTGTCTGAGGTCATTGCACTCAACATAACAATATTGTGTTATGTTGCGTTTAAGAAGTTAGACAATGGACATTTTGTTTTATATGTTGTATTAATTTCTTATTCACAACGATTTGTCCTCGACAACTTATTGTTTATATTTGTTTTCAATAATGGTCTTCTTGGTCGAGAATAGATGTGTTTTTGTTTTCTAGGAAGCGTTTTCTTAATCATTTTTTTGTTCCTTAAGTTGTAAAACAATGGTCTTTAGATTTGTAAAATGTTGTCTGAATATATACACACAAGCTATTGCAATTTGATTTTTCTTCATTTTTTGTGTTGAATGAGTTTTATTTTACAACGGTTTAGTTATAAAAGTATTGTATTAGTCAAAATCACATGATGCTTTTGTGCAATTTGGGTATTGTTTATAAATGTATTAAACAATGATTTTATATCTACAAACAAAACATGGCAAAATTATTTACAAAACAAAACTCAAACCAATATTCACTGTCATCCAACCAAAGTATATTCTAACCAAACCATACCAACACAACCAAAATAATCGATTACAACCAATTGATAGTTGATATCAATACAACCACAATCCTTTATCACAGAACACAAGAACATGGGCAACAGTTAAAATATTGCAAATTTTACCTTCACAAGAAATTTGAGTTCCTTACCTAGACATATATATATCTTCCATATAGCACATTATAAATAAACCACAGTCCTTAGTCCTTGCTCCCAGATGGGACAGGAACACCCTGAAAAATAAAAATAAAATAAAAGTATATATGTCTACACAATTAACGGAAATCAGAGAAATGGATGAATATACGAAAAATATATTACCGCTAGATTCTCCCACACTATTTTCTTCTTTAGCATCTTCTTAGCACTGTCGATGGCACTACGAAAATGTAATATAAATCAAACTACTAGACATTTTCCTTTATTGTTAAAGCGATTCAAAATTAATCAAAATTCTGATGAGGCACTCACTTATCAATCACCTCAATCCATTCTTCATTTACAATTCGACGTGTGAGTCAAGATTCACAGCAATTAGTGCCAATGGTTCCTAGTAAATCATGAATTCCAACAATGAGAACACTTTATTTTATACAATTTTATTCAAGATTTTAGTCACTATATACACTTTATTGAGTTAATCTTTAATTAAATTAACAAGGACCTTCATGGCTTAAATTGCAGCTAACACAATTATTAATTTACTTCTCACACAAAATGTTCTCTCAAAAAATGATAATTTTCTAAAATTAATTCCTAAAATTTGACCTCAGTTTTTTATTTAAAAAAATCAACACTTATATAAATAGGGATATTAAATATCAACATGTATATAAAGAGGGATAAAAACAAGTACTCACACAGTATTATAAGGCAGCAGAAAAAATTGCGGGAAAAAAAGGAGAAGTTACCGTTATCGTCTTGGAATTTAACTCATGCTCAAAAAACAAGTTGTTTGCTCCTCGTTTCTCAGAATGAAGTTGCTTGATTGTTTTTGTTCTAACAGTAGGAGTCTTGTATCAATGGAAAATCTTCGACTTACTGAATTGAAATCTCATGATTGTCATATGATTTTTCATCCACTGCTCCCGATTGCAATTCGGTCGTTCTGCAAAAACAGGTCAGGAACATTGTTATTCGGTTTTGTCGCTTCTTCAAGGCCATTTTTAGTAAAGTTATTGAGGTCGATAAGTTGGAGAAAATGCAATCTCAGTTAGTAGAAACCTTATGCCAACTTTAAAAATACTTCCCCCCTTCCTTGTTTGATTTAATGTTTCATCTCTCGGTCCGTCTTGTACGAGAAGTTGAGCTTTGCGGACCAATTTTCCTTAGATGGATGTATCTTTTTGAGAGGTATATGAAGACATTCAAGGGATATATAAGGAATTGGGGTCGTGTAGAAGGTTGCACTGTTGAGATTTATATTGCAGAAGAGGTGGTTGAGTGTTTGGCAAACCATGAAGAAGCGACTATTGGGGTACTAAAAAATGGTAGGCATACCAAGGATGCCATTTTCCGGCCATTATCTAGTGCAACGATGATAAACCCGAGCAGCACTGATTTGCACGTAGCACATTTATGTGTTCTACAAAATACAACTACTATTAGGCAATATTTTGAGTAAGTCATTAAATTATATTCATTATGGATAACATTTTCTTTTCTACGCTCATTTCACTTATATAACTGGTTGTATATTTATATTGTCTACTGATAAGCTTGTGCTTTATCTTAATATTGTCCCTATATTCAAGTTATTTTGTATTGATTTGGATTTTTATTTAATAAATTATAATGTTTTATTATAGGTATCAAAGATTTTTAATAAAAGAAGGCTTGGAGCTTAAATAGAAAGAGTTGGAGATTAATTTGATTGAAATTCGGATTTTTTTGACCCGCTTGCGCATTCCATATTGTTTGGACCATAATCGGAGTTCTAGAAGTCCGATTTAGACGATTCAACATCCCACAGAAAGCTTACGAGAAGGGATTGTTTTTAGGAGTGGCCTTGATATCAAAATCCAACCGAGTAAGTCCAGAAACAGAGCCCAACAGCCAGCTACGAATTTTCATTACTAGAATTCAATTCTGATTGAGAAACTCCTTGTATTTGTATTAATTAATTAAAAAAACTTTTATTAGAGATATCATTAGATTTAGATCAGACTTAATAGGGAGAGATAAGAAGCCACACAAGGGAGGAGGAGAAGCCATCAACGGAGAAGGATTCAGCCATTGAAGACATTCAGTAGACTTTGTTTTCTTTTATAATTTTATATCTCTTCTTGTGAACAGGTGTTGGTTAACTTTGGATTATTTTGATACTTTGATAAGGAACTAAACTTGTATTAGTTAGGATTTTTATGGAACCCTGATATGGAATTGTTGGTGTTTTGATAAGAAGTACTATATGCAGTTTATAGTTTATTCATTCAAGCGAATCTCAAGATATATTATTTGCTATTGTTTGGCCAACTCTAGTAAATTATTGAGTTAATTACAATACTGAGAAAGTTATAGTTAAATGACACAATAGTTGAATAGTGCATGATTATATCTTTTGATATTAATTTTGTGACGGTATAGACATATATTGTTACCTTGCATAGTCGTGTGAAATTGGTGCTTAATCGTATTCTTGAGATTAAATTGACCTAGACATATGTTGGTTTAGTTTATAGAATCTATACCATAGTGATTTCGAGAGAAACCTATGATCATTGAATTTCTAGTTAGTAGACTGTGAATTTTATGTAGTATTACACTACGTTATTACCAACATGAACAAATAGTAATTATCTTGACTTATCTTTTCATATCTAAAACCATCCAACTCTCTTTGATAGTATATTATTACTTAGTTAATATAGTTGTTATTTAATTAGTGTTAGTATTAAAACAAAACTCACATCTTGTGTTCTATAACAAAATTGTTCGATATTAATTGCAATTTATACGAATTTACAGTCCTTGAGGAACGATATCTGGTATGTATTACTATATTACTTGTTTGCGAGTGTGTACACTTGCACATTTGTATTTTACCCAACATCTACTATGATTACATGCAGTGAACACATGTCAATTTTGATGACTAAAAATCGGGATCATGTAAATATAGAAATATGGCTGAAAAACAAACAAAATGAGACATTCCCAAAATGGTTCAAAGATAAGGTATTATGTGCATTTCATAATAGTTTTTTGCATTTTTTAACAACTATGTAGCTCACATATGAATCATTTTGCAACTTGGCAGATTGCTCCTGATTTATTTGATGGAAAAGAGGTATCACATGAGATAAGATGGATTGCAGATGGGCCCAACAAAGATATTCATGCATTCAGCGGCTAAAAAATAGATGGTGTTAGCTATAGTACCAAGGATTGTGATGTTACACGTCAAGTTCAATGCAGTGGTGTGTGTGTGTACAAGCCGATACAATGGTTGTGCAGGATAAGGATCAAAATATTGAGCATACGTCACCTACATTTTACGGAGTCATAATTGATATATGGGAGTTGGACTATAACAACTTTAGGATTCCACTTGGGCTATGAAGGGGGTAAATATGAAGGGATATGAAGGGATTAAGGTCGATGACTTGGGCTATACATTGGTTAATTTGAATAGGTTGGGGTATTTGAATGATCCATTTGTGTTAGCAAAACATATTAAGCAAGTTTGTTACATCGACGATCCTCTTAATAAATTATTGTCCATTGTATTAAAATTACCCGATAAAAAGTACTATGAAGACAAAGAGGATGAAAGTGAGGGATCCGTTAAAGTGGAACTTGAGAATGACTTTTTTCTGCCCAATTTGTCGGATGTTGATGAGGAGGACGTGGCTAGTTATATTCGAGATGACATAGATGAACTAATAGAACTTTTGTGATGTAATTTAATTTGTGTTTTTTGAATTTGTAACGATGATTCTTGATACTTGGTTGGTTTGTTTCTGTTAAGTTTCTTCATGTTTGGTTTGTTAGCTAATTTGGCCTCTATTAAATTGGTTTCTTGGATGCATATGATGCCTCTATTTTGATGGCAGGTTAGCTGAAATTCCATTTTTTTTTCTGTACTGAAAATTAGACAACAGTTTTAACAATAAAAGTCTTTTCTGGAAAAAAACATACAATAGGGCACAAACAGTTGTATGTTGGTTCACGGTCAGACAACAATATAAATAGTTGTTTGAACCCATATTAAACAACACAACTTAGAAAACTCTTGTCTCATTACAATAACGGTTTTATGAGACATTGTCTTAGGTCTGTTCATACAATACTGCAGAAACCTGTTATCTATTAGTCACGTTTAGGTAACACCACTTCCAAAATACCCTTGTCTGATTCTGTTTTCTAGATAATGGTTTTTAAACCGTTGTAAGGACTCTGGATTAGAAAATGTTTTTTCGAGGATGAAAAATAACCGTTGTCTGTTAATTCTGGGCAACACTTTTTCGACCGAGCGTTGTCTGATCAGTGTTGTCTAATTGTGTTTTTCTTGTAGTGTTAATACATGACATTGACATGGCAATAAACCTCTACAAGCTAGACTTAACACAAGTCTATTTCATAGTAGTAGCACTAGAAACATGGACTAGAGCGAGAGGGATGCATTTCTTCTATTGATCCTTCCAGCAGCATAACTAATGAGTTCAAAATTAAATCGAATCCGATTTTAATACTGTAAAAGACTTGAGAGGTGAATATCAGGTAATAGATCTCATTGTTGCATTAACAATGTCTTTAATAGGTAACAAAATTTAACTTAGAACCAGCTTAGGAACTAGAATGTCCTGTTTTTTTATTTTAGAACAAGAAAGTAAGAGTAGAAAACTACACTAGATTTAATATAACAACAATATCAGGGATGACTAGTAGCAATAAGATGTTGTTTGTTTGTTCTATGTTCAACTCACATCGAGCACAAGCGATACGTTTGTGTCTTGTGGCCTATGTCATATGTTGTGAGAGGAATTTGGTACAACAATTAGTTGGAGGTTTGCTGGAATAACGAAATAAGAGCATAGAAACCGGCAACGAAATCAGGTTCGCACGCTGCTGCCAAGGTTCAACTGCCTAGAACCGAGAGGTGTTTGTGGCTGTATTTGGACTGAATTCACAAGGTTTCCGAGCAATATAGAGGGAATGATTGCCGGAATTATGAGTCACAAGTGCTCCTACTCGAGATTAGTAGAGAGAGTGTGAGTGTGCAACCTTGTAAATGGCCTACATATCTTATATTTTATAGGAATCAAGTCCATATGTAGTTCTCTATGGTTTGGACTCCTTGCTTGATGAATAATCCACGATTTTGATAGATATTTGCCTCCTGGATATGCTTGATTGATGAATATTTGATAATCTCTTAAGAGTCCTACTCCTAGTAGGTCACTAGAAGCCTTCATCTTCATGTATAAAGTGATATATTTAGCCTATGTATGTATATCTCTTGTATATTTAATAAATATCCTCATAGCTGATGTATTTATCTCGTTCTAGGTGATAGAGATGGACTTAGAATCGACTCCTTGAAGATAGAGACGTGCTCCTTAAGTTTAGGAGGTTGTAGTTGAGTAGGATGATAGGTCCATAATTTAATACATTTTTAATACCTATTTTATGTCTGTTTTCGTAATTTTATTATTTAATAAATTGTTTTTTTTTGTTTTGTAGGAAAATAAATAAAATCATATTTCAAGCAGAAAAAGGTGAAAAAGGCAAGGAGATGGAAATACTTGAAGTCAAAAGGAAATTGGAGAAAAATTGGAAAATTTATCGGAGAAGAAAAAGGAATTGAGGAAATATTTTTATAATCCGATTTGTAGTCAAAGAGCCCAACCCCATTATTTTTCCTATATATATAGATCTCCCCTCTTGTATTTGAGACACCTAGAATTTAGACCTAGAATTTACACCTAGAATTTAGACAACAATTTAGACTAGATCTGATAATTAGGAGTAGGATAGATTTATTATTGTCTTTCAATACAAGTTCTTTATTCTATTCAAACACTTTTGCTTGCATTTTTTATATTTAATTGTTTTGTTTCTTCTACCATGTCTAACTAAGTTAATTCTCCTAGGATGAAGATGAAGTTAATTTGATTATTGTTGATATCTTCTTGTTCCTATTAATTGGTTCTCATAATTTTTCTTGATGCTTAATTGTTCAATTGACAAAGTGATTTTGGTATATTATTGTTACCGAATTTATTTTTCATAGCCTATGTTTGCTCCATGAAGTTTTGATAGGTTATTGTTAGATAACAAGTTTCATAGTATATGCTTGTCTCGTTAATTGATATATCTTATTTGTGAAGGAAAGAGAATTGATTTTAGGGAGAGTTGATATTAATTGTGATTGATTAATGGATTCAGATTCCTAGGTTTTCCATATCTGATTTTAATTGTTAATTAGGTTAAACAAATCTCAACTCAAATCTTATTGTCTAGTTCGCCTGAGTTAATTGTTAGGGTTTTCGAAAATACATAGTCTTTGTGGATCGATCTGTGATTGCTACAACTAAACACTGTGCGCTTGCAGTTTACATTATTTTTACACATCAACTTTTTGGCGCCGCTGCCGGGGATTATTGGTAATTTTCACTCCTTGATATTTAATTCTTCGGATTAGTTTCTTGTTCTTCATTGTTTGTTTTTAGGGAATAGTGAAGCGGAGGAAAGCTTGGACAAGAAGATTGCTAGAAGGCCTCGTTGTCTCTTGTGAAATTTTTGGAAGCGCTTTTCGGTATTCCGTATCACCTCTCTCTGTTTTCTTTCCATCATTATTGAAAAACGCCAAAAAAAATTAAATATTAGAAAAATCCAAAAATATTAGTTAGTTGTTAAAAACCAACTTGTTGCATCATTCATTCTCTCACATAGGAGCACATCATCTAGATTGATTTATTGTCTTTATTGCTTTCCATATTATAATTGTGGTGATTACTGGAGGAAAGAGGTACGTACAATTTAGAATAGAACACATAGTGTAGTGCATCCATAAGTGTTTATTTCTCGTTCTTTGTGTGTTGCATCATCTAATCAATCTTAAGGGCGCCACCCAATTTCAAGAAAAGGTGAGGGATTTCATCACCTTTTTCTTGGCCCACAAATCACTAATTCGTTCATCTTGCATTCCTTTTTCCTTAATAAAATTAATTAGACGTTAGCCCCTAGGATATCGCGCTCAACTAGGAAGAGAATCTAGAAGGAACAAATCATTAAGTATTTTTCGGTGGTGTCTAGGCTAGCGAAAGGTTACATGGCCTTTAGACTGGTGCTTAGAATGGTGGTTAGCCTCTTGGCAATGCTTCCTCCTGCCTGGCTAGTCACGACGAATGTTTTTTGAGCTGTTACTTTTAGTAGTATCTAATTGTTAGGAGCAAGGTCTAGATTTTTTAGGTTAAGATAGATTTTTCTTTTAATTTTCCATTTTTTTTCTTGGGTGTTTACTTATAGCTCTTGTCTGCTACATGCTTACTTGATTTCTCTTCACCCACTAAAATTGAGTCAAAAGTAGTAGTTCCAACAATCGTCATGGTTGTCTCTCTTAAAGAACGTTGTTACCCCGCCCGTGCCGTTCAACCCTCATGCATAGTGCTACCAGCAGTAACCGCAAACAATTTTGAAATCAAACATCATAACATTAGCATGTTACCTAGGTTTGCTGGGGTAGAGGAAGAGGATCCATATCTTTTCATTCGAGAATTTGAGGAAGCACTACAAGAAAAACTGAAACAGACAACACTTATCAGACAACGGTCGGCAGTAAAAGCATTGTTTGAAATTTTCACACAACGGTTTTTTTTTTTGCAAAATCTGTCTGTTGTCTGAAAGAACTTCCACAACGGTTTCTAAAACCATTGTCTATTAGAAGGAGTAAAGCAGAGGCTTTACACAACGGAATTATAAAACCGTTGTCTGAAGAAAGGTCAGACAAGTGTTTCATAAACCGTTGTTAAAAACAGACAAGTGTTTTTTTTTTTGTTACTTAAATGGATGTCACACAACAGTTTGAATAAACACTTGTCTGATTCTAACAACGGTTTACAAAACCATTGTCTGAAGAAACTTAAGACAATGGTTTTGTAAACCGTTGTTAGAATCAGACAAGTGTTTTACTTCTATGTGGACTATACTTAATTCACACAACAGTTTCTGCATACCGTTGTCCAATTGAAATCTTAGAGACAATGGTTTTTGGCTGTTAAATATGTTGCTGTCACACAATTGTTTAGCTTACATAAACCGTTGTCTGATAGTTAAAAAAATTAAAAAAAAACCATAAAATAGTTGTGAAGCATGCTCAATATTTTTATCATTACCCTCCACAATCATTGTATCGGCTTGTACACAGACGCCGCTACATTGAACTTGACAAAAACGTACAAGGTCCGGTTGTGCCGCATCTTTTCAAAAACGTTGAAACACTACTACTTTTGGGAACGGGACATGTGTCAGATTCACTGAATATTTTTTTTAAATGATTTCTTCGACGATCCAACCGTATGGATGTTAATCAGTACTCATTCTAGTGTTGGGAAAAAATAATCAAAAAATAACAAGGCCCGGTTGTGCCGCATCTTTTCAAAAACGTTGGAACACTACTACTTTTGGGAACGGGACATGTGTCAGATTCACTGAATATTTTTTTTAAATGATTTCTTCGACGATCCAACCGTACGGATGTTAATCAGTACTCATTCTAGTGTTGGGAAAAAATAATCAAAAAATAACAAGGCCCGGTTGTGCCGCATCTTTTCAAAAACGTTGGAACACTACTACTTTTGGGAACGGGACATGTGTCAGATTCACTGAATATTTTTTTTAAATGATTTCTTCGACGATCCAACCGTACGGATGTTAATCAGTACTCATTCTAGTGTTGGGAAAAAATAATCAAAAAATAACAAGGCCCGGTTGTGCCGCATCTTTTCAAAAACGTTGGAACACTACTACTTTTGGGAACGGGACATGTGTCAGATTCACTGAATATTTTTTTCAAATGATTTCTTCGATGATCAAACCGTACGGATGTTAATCAGTACTCATTCTAGTGTTGGGAAAAAATAATCAAAAAATAACAAGGCCCGGTTGTGCCGCATCTTTTCAAAAACGTTAGAACACTACTACTTTTGGGAACGAGACACGTGTCAGATTCACTGAATATTTTTTTTAAATGATTTCTTCGACGATCCAACCGTACGGATGTTAATCAGTACTCATTCTAGTGTTGGGAAAAAATAATCAAAAAATAACAAGGCCCGGTTGTGCCGCATCTTTTCAAAAACGTTGGAACACTACTACTTTTGGGAACGGGACACGTGTCAGATTCACTGAATATTTTTTTTAAATGATTTCTTCGACGATCCAACCGTACGGATGTTAATCAGTACTCATTCTAGTGTTGGGAAAAAATAATCAAAAAATAACAAGGCCCGGTTGTGCCGCATCTTTTCAAAAACGTTGGAACACTACTACTTTTGGGAACGGGACACGTGTCAGATTCACTGAATATTTTTTTAAAATGATTTCTTCGACGATCCAACCGTACGGATGTTAATCAGTACTCATTCTAGTGTTGGGAAAAAATAATCAAAAAATAACAAGGCCCGGTTGTGCCGCATCTTTTCAAAAACGTTGGAACACTACTACTTTTGGGAACGGGACATGTGTCAGATTCACTGAATATTTTTTTTAAATGATTTCTTCGACGATCCAACCGTACGGATGTTAATCAGTACTCATTCTAGTGTTGGGAAAAAATAATCAAAAAATAACAAGGCCCGGTTGTGCCGCATCTTTTCAAAAACGTTGGAACACTACTACTTTTGGGAACGGGACATGTGTCAGATTCACTGAATATTTTTTTTAAATGATTTCTTCGACGATCCAACCGTACGGATGTTAATCAGTACTCATTCTAGTGTTGGGAAAAAATAATCAAAAAATAACAAGGCCCGGTTGTGCCGCAACTTTTCAAAAACGTTAGAACACTACTACTTTTGGGAACGAGACACGTGTCAGATTCACTGAATATTTTTTTTAAATGATTTCATCGACGATCCAACCGTACGGATGTTAATCAGTACTCATTCTAGTGTTGCGAAAAAATAATCAAAAAATAACAAGGCCCGGTTGTGCCGCATCTTTTCAAAAACGTTGGAACACTACTACTTTTGGGAACGGGACACGTGTCAGATTCACTGAATATTTTTTTTAAATGATTTCTTCGACGATCCAACCGTACGGATGTTAATCAGTACTCATTCTAGTGTTGGGAAAAAATAATCAAAAAATAACAAGGCCCGGTTGTGCCGCATCTTTTCAAAAACGTTAGAACACTACTACTTTTGGGAACGAGACATGTGTCAGATTCACTGAATATTTTTTTTAAATGATTTCTTCGACGATCCAACTGTACGGATGTTAATCAGTACTCATTCTAGTGTTGGGAAAAAATAATCAAAAAATAACAAGGCCCGGTTGTGCCGCATCTTTTCAAAAACATTATAAAATGTTTCCCCCTTAAACGAAAATTATTACGAGCACCCTTTGCCCCCTTAATTAATTTCTCTCTCGCATTCAGTCTTCGATTAACTATTTTTTTAAATTTTCAAAAATGATGCAGTAACATTCGAATTTTGAATTAATTTTTACTATTATAAATCATGTATAATATATTAATATTTTTTTAATTATATTATGTAATTGACTAATTACACATGATATTTATTTAATTTTAAATAATAAGAATTAAAAAAACATTACACCCGTCTGAAAAAAATAAAAGGCGGCAAGTTTCCCCCCAAACTAAATTATTGGAAGCAGACTTTTCCCCTTAAACGAGAAAACGAAAAAAACACTCTCTCATACACTTATCCTCTCAGTCTCAATTTCACTCTCCCTCTCTCACTCAACTTTCAAGCGACGAATTATGAACGCCATAGATTCAAAAACTCAACTCTCATATTTCTTCTCTTCTTTTATCTATTCCCCTTTTTCATCTCTAATTTGAATCTAATTTGTTTTTGATTTTGCAGGTGGTTTTTGATTTTAGGGATTCCATCACTGGATTCCATCTCTCAACCGGATTAATTGGTAAATACTTCATAATTTTAACTACTTCATTGATTTTGCTATCTTCTTTACTTTTCTATTTTAATTTCAATTAGGGTTACGATTAGGGGTTTCAATTGAGGGTTTCAGTTAGGGTTTCGATTGGGGCTTTAAATTAGGGCTTTAATTTGGGGCTTTACATTTATATGCATAATTACCCTGTTCATATCGCCTTCGTCTCTGAATCAGATTGTCATATGTGTTTTTGGTCTTATTTATATGCAACTAGTGGGAAACAGCAGACAAGTAGCAGAAAAGACAATTTCCGTCTCAAGTGTGTGTGTTTTTTATTTGAGCCAAAGTCGATTTTGGTAGAAGTATAATATAGAATTTGAGCATGATGATTTTGGTAGAAGTGTAATAATAGACCTTCGACTCTTCTTTGTTATCTGTTAAAAACTCATCTTCAGTTGCAAAGCTCGTGGCACTGCCATGTCATATCTTCTATTCTGTGCATACTATCCATTCATTAATACGACTTAGCAAGTTTGTCATATGATGGGAACAACAGATGAGATTGTGAAGGCACCTGAGAAGGGTCCTGTTTTCATGGAGGACCTTCCAGAAGAAGAACAAGTGGTAGCAGTGGTAACATTCTTTCTTAATGCATCTCACAGATGTTTCATTTCCTCAATCGCTTTAATAGTTGTGAAAATTTTGCAATAGTGCATGCTACACAACATATTCTTATTGGTAAATAATTATCTCCCCCTCCATCATTGTCTAATGCAAATTTTATATGCACCCTAATATTGTTATTCCTCTTGGAATATATTTCCTCCCAGAAGCATTCAGTTTTAGACTCGCTATTCAAATTCGACCAATAACTTACTTCCTCAGACTCATGGAGACAATAATTATGGAGAAGTTATTTCTCAAAAATTTCGGTCTCACTTCTCCTATTACATATTGCAAAAGTCAACCTTTTTTTACTGTCTGGTCTAGGTTGCATATACTAGCTTTTCCGAGTCTGAAATTATGTTTACATTTAAAGAATCATAGTTATGCTTTTATTTTTCTCTCTTACTAATTATTAGTCAATTTAATGATGTTTCCCTACTAGTTTACAGCTTAAATATGCACTTGAATCCTATTATCTTTTAGTAAATAAGACATTTGCTTGTAGGGGCATTCTGCTGGCTTATTTAATCTTGGGAATACCTGTTACATGAATTCCACTGTGCAGTGCTTGCACTCAGTTCCAGATCTGAAGTCTGCTTTGATCATGTTAATCCCTTCTTTAAGCATATATAAATATTATGTTTAGATTATACTGGATATTTGGTTTTCATATGTTGGTAAAATTTACCTTAGAAGACTGAATTCTCACTAATTAATATTATCTAATTTTATGATCAGGTATCCACATTCTGGTAGAAGCAATGATTTAGACCAGTCATCTCATCTCTTGACCGTTGCAACCTGGGATTTATTTAGTGAACTTGATAAAAGTGTTAAGGCAGTTGCACCGATGCAGTTTTGGACAGTATGTCCATATCCTTTAGAGTTCTGACAGCTCAATGCCAGATGTTTGATTGGATTAAATAATTTTGTAATTATGGCCGAGTTATTAATAATTATGGATTTCCTCGCTCTTAACAAAATTATTTTGTGCATTTTAGATAATATATATGGAAATGGCTTGAAGACCATATTTTTGTTATTGGTATCCATAGCTTACATCCCTTGAAAGGGGATTGTGTTTTAATGGCTTTTGGATGAAAGGAACAATAAAATATCACTTTGCATTTGTTGTCGGTTACAGACTTCTGCTAATTTGAGCTCTTCTATAGTTTGAGTTGCTTGTTTAAATATTTCTGTGATAGCTTCTGTGTACTGGTACCATACTTGGATTTTATCTAACTTATCTACACTTGCAGGTTTTGCGCAAAAAGTGTCCTCAGTTTGGCCAGGAGTAGCTGGCAACACCACAAACATCATCAGTGCTGCGGTTACTCCAGCTTTTGTAGCTCAATTTCCTGCTGTAAATGGCCTAGGTATATCTTTGGCTCGACTAGATATTGCCGCTGGTGGTGTTATCCAAATGCACACACATCCAGGTGCATCAGAAGTACTAGTAACAATACAAGGTACAATCCTGGCTGGATTTATATCCTCTGCTAACAAAGTTTACTACAAAACTTTGAACAAGGGAGACATTATGGTTTTCCCACAAGGATTGCTGCATTTTCAGATTAATTCCGGAAAAGGTCCAGTTGTTGCATTTGTCAGTTTCAGCAGTGCTAGTCCTGGTCTCCAAATTACTGATTTTGCGTTGTTTGCAAATGAATTGCCTACTGAATTGGTGACTAAAACTACATTCCTTGATCCTGTTGTTGTCAAGAAGCTCAAGAAAGTGCTTGGCGGGACTGGTTAATAATTTAGTTGTTTCAATTGTTTATTTCGTGTCTTCGTTTTCCCTTGTTCTTTTGATTGGTTGATGTCTGCAAACAAGATTCTTTTGTTGTATCTGCATAAATATGCAGTACTTTAAATTTGTGGTTTCTGTGTTTATCATGACATGAGTGTTTAGTAAAATGCTTTTTACTAAACACTCATGTTATAGGTTTGTGATTATAAACAATACCCAAAGTTACAGGTTTGTGATTGATTGTTATGTTTTGTGTTAATTAAGGTGTGTTTTGTGATGCAATGTGTGTGTGTGATTGTGATTTGCTAAGTGCTTGACTGGACGACCTAAGACTGGAAAAGGGTAGGCAGGTTTTATGTTGGGTTAGTTGGAGGCTATTGATACACTCCTGGTACGCTAATAACAGAGAATTAACCATATTACTATCACTTATTAATTCTTTTATTATCAGCCTTTTGAGATAGATCATTCATGTGCAGTTTTTTACTTGTTTCATGGTGCTGCAGGCTTTAAAAATCATCTAGACTGATGAGCCTTTGCTGCGTCCCTGTGGTGTTTCAGAGGTGCTGGCATGAGTGTATAAGAAGTGAAAAAGGTGGAGGTTTTTCGGAATATAAATGTTAGGTTTCGTCGAACTTGTGTAGAGAAATAGAGTATTCATTTTTGACACTGCATCATACCATCAGCTTTACTTGTACACTCTGACTTATTAGATTGAGAATTTCTAAGCATTGTAGATGTATTTTTTCCAGTGTAAGTACTAATAATAAAGTTATTAAGTCATGTTTGGGTTCATATTGAATTTGAAATCTGGGAAATTTTGTTTATTAAAGATTTTTTGTTGCACAAAAATCTAGCTTATTAGATTGTTTTTTGTCCAATACCGTTGTCTATCAAAATCAGAAACAAGTATTTTAGAAACAAAAACTGTTGTGATTCTGCTAATGTTCAAACATGTTTATCTTTTTAAACCATTGCCTAACAGCTTTCAGACAACAGGTATTTAAAGAAAACAATTGTGCAAGTCAAGAATAGACAACAGTTTTTAGAAAGGAAACCATTGTGTTAAACTATTAAGACAATGGGGTTGTTCTACTAAAACCGTCGTAAATATTTAGATCACACAACACTCTTTTGGAAAATAAAGCCTTGTCTGAAAATTAAAATAACAACATTTTCTAGTTAATAAACAATTGTTGATTTATTTGTCAGACAATGGTTTCTACAACAACCGTTGTTGTTCACGCGTTTCAGACAACGTTTTCTAAGACCAAAACCGTTGTCTGTAGGGAATCAGACAACGGACGCGTCCGTTGTCTGAGCTGCGTAACAGACGGCATCTCAATAGACAACGGTTTTCTAGGGCATCAGACAACGGGCAAAAAGCCTTGTCTGATTCAATTATTCTTGTAGTGAAGAGTGTGCTTTACAAAAACTTCAACAGTTAAGTGAGGATTCCATTAGGTTCAGACTCATTAACTTTGCTTTAAAAGAAGATGCTAAACAGTAGTTGAATAGTCTACCGGTTAATTCTATTTCCACATGGGAGGGATTTGTTGCTATATTTCTTAAAAAATATTTTCCCAACCATAAGGCTAACAGGCTTAGGAATGAAATCAAGCAATTTCAACAAAATCCAAATGAGCCTTTTTGGAAATATTGTGATAGATTTCAAAAGTTGTTGTCTAAGTGTCCTCAACATGGTATAGAAAAATGGAGACTTTGTAAAATTTTCTATGAAGCCTTAGATAGTCAAACCACTGCCTTGTTAGAGTCTATGTGTAATGGTAGGTTTATGGATAAAACTAATGAAGAAGCTTGACAATTTTTTGAGGAGTTAGCTGAAAGAACAATGTTGTGGGAGTCAACTAGGGAACCAGTCAGGAAACTGAAAAATCTAAGGACGTACACGTAGTTGGTAATTCTATTGCAACCGAAGCTAAGTTAGCTACTCTCACTAGACGTCTAGAAGCCTTAGAAACCAACAAGGTGTCCTCACAAGTGTTTCTGTGTGCAGACTGTAATTCTCCTACTCATTTGATAGAAAATTGCCCTGAAATTGAACAAGCCAATGCCATGATTCAACATACAATCCTGGTTGGAAAAATCATCCAAATTTCTCATGGAACCAAGGTCAATATAATCAGTATAACCAAAATTCTCAACCTGCTTTTCAAAAGCCCAATCCTGGTCCATACCCAACTCAAAATCCTAACTCATATCCTCCACAAAATCTCGGTCAATATCCAAATTCAGTCCCTTTGAATCCTCCTGGTTTTAGTGAATCTGATAAGAGATTTAATTCTTTAGAAAAGAGTATTGAGGCGTTATTGAAATCTCAAGCTAATTTAACTCAATCTCAACAAAATTTCATGAACACTTTTGACCTAAGATAGGCAATTGCTAAATTCCAACGCTCAAGCCATATCTAAACTAGAGGTCCAAGTTAGTCAATTGGCAAACACCATCAGTGAGAGAGAGAAAAATCGATTTCCTAGTCAACCTGAGATTAATCCTAAATTTCATCCAAATCAAAAGTCTTATGAAAATGTAAATTCTGTTATCTCTCTAAGGTCTGGTAATCAATTCAATAATCATGCTGGTGTCAATACTCAAGCAGAAGATAAGCTTACATCTGAACCAAATCCGTTACTCTTGAATCCTAGTCTTAAACAATCTTCCAATCCCAAGAGTCCTGAAGAAGTTGAATCTAATGAGTCATCACCCTCCGATGAACCACCTTCAAAACCTCCAATCTGATTTGTCTAATGAAAAAGTCTTTAAGCCAAAAGCTCCGTTTCCTCACAAACTTACTTCAAATAAACAATCTGCTCAATTAGATAAGATTTTGGAAGTCTTCAAGCAAGTCAAGATTAACATTCCTCTTAAAAGCGCTATGCAAGCTCTAAAATAAATGCTATGTAAGTTCAAATTTGTAGTAGTGGCTTCTAGGCAGCTTAAACCCTATGAGGTAAACTATCCTACGCATGACTTGGAGTTAGCAGCAGTGGTCTTTGCTTTGAAGATCTGGAGGCATTATCTGTATGGAGAGACTTGTGATATCTTCACTGATCACAAGAGTCTCAAGTATATTTTTACTCAAAAGGAGCTTAACATGAGACAGCGGAGGTGGCTTGAACTTCTTAAGGATTATGATACTAATATTCAGTACCATCCAGGGAAGGCAAATGTTGTGGCAGACGCTCTTAGTAGGAAGAACTTGGGGAGTGTTGCATCTCTAATTACTCAGCCGCATCTTATTTCAGACATGGAGCGCTTTGGTATTGAGTTGTATGTTAGAGGATCAGGTGGTAGCATTGCTAGTTTGAGAGTGGAACCAAATCTGGTTTCAAGGGTCAAGGAAGCTCAAAAGAAAGATACAGGTTTGGATGTTATTAGATCGGAGGTGGCAGCTGGTAAGCAAAAACATTTCCGTGTTGATGATGAGGGTGTGTTATGGTTGGGTAGTAAATTGTGTGTGCCTGCAAACTTGGCGATTCGTGAAGAAATTTTGACCGAGGCTCATAGTTCTTCATTCTCTATTCATCCAGGTTCCACTAAGATGTATAGAGATTTGAAGGAGCACTTTTGGTGGAGTAGAATGAAAGGAGACATAGCAGAATTTGTGGGGAAATGTCTTATCTGTCAACAGGTGAAGATAGATCATCAGAGGGGATTGTTGCAGCAGTTAGATATTCCAGTTTGGAAGTGGGAGAACATTACTATGGATTTTGTGACTCATTTGCCGAGAACCTTCAGGAAGAACGATGTTATATGGGTGGTGGTTGATAGACTTACTAAATCAGCTCATTTCTTACCTATTAGAGAGACTACTTCTATTCATGAGTTGGCAGAAATTTTTCAGCAAGATATTGTTAGACTTCATGGTGTGCCTGTGTCAATAGTTTCTGACAGGGATACGAGGTTTACATCACGTTTTTGGAAGGGATTCCAGCAGGCTTGGGGTACGAGACTTAATTTTAGTACATCTTTTCATCCGCAGACTGATGGACAATCAGAAAGGACGATTCAGACATTGGAGGATATGTTGAGGGCTTGTGCTTTGGAGTGGACAGGTGATTGGGATAAATATTTGTATCTTGTTGAGTTTGCGTATAATAATAGTTGGCACGCGAGTATTGGTATGCCACCGTTTGAGGATTTGTACGGTAGGAGGTGTAGGGCACCGTCTTGTTGGGATGAGGTTGGTAAGACAGTCATTGAAGGACCAGAGTTAGTTAGAGTCACTAATGAGAAGGTGGAGCAGGCTAAGGCAAGTTTGAAGGAGGCTCGATCACGTCAAAAGAGTTATGCGGATCAACATAGGAAGTTTGGTGGATTTGAACCTGGTGATCATGTGTTCTTGAAGGTGTCGCCTTGGAAGGGTGTTAAACGTTTTGGCATGAAGGGGAAGCTTGGTCCTTTTGATGTTATAGAGAAAGTTGGTGAAGTGTCTTATAGGGTTGCGTTACCACCGCAGTTATCTCATGTCCATAATGTGTTTCATGTGTCTGTTTTGAGGGGCTACAAGTATCATCCGCTTCATGTAGTTCAGTATCCATTGCATACGATTAGAGAGGATCTTACTTGTGAGGAAGAAGCGAAAGCTATCCTAGCTCGAGAGGAGCGGGTTATGAGGAAAACTACTATTCCTTTTGTGAAAGTCTTGTGGAAAAATCATTCTGAGAGAGAGGCTACTTGGGAATTAGAAGGGTCTATTCGTGAGAGATATCCGCACTTATTTGATTCAGGTACGATTTTTAGTTTTGTTTGATTCCGGGGACGGAATCCTTTTTAAGGGGGTATATATGTAATATACGTAATTTTTAAATAATAATAATAATAATAATAATAATAATAATAATAATAATAATAATAATAATAATAATAATAATAATAATAATAATAATAATAATAATAATAAGATAAGAACTAGAATTTTACACGCATCAGTTTTGCAGTCCTGATCTTATTAGTATTCGATTAGCTTTGTGGTATTTTATAAACAGTTAAACACACATAACTCACACATACCTAATAACCCTAGTATAGTCATATTATTTTTGGAGAGAGCCGCGCTAAGGGACGAAAGGGAAGAATAGAGTACAGGAGGCAGGAGCAAAGTGATTTTTTTTTATTCCTTCCTCTGTTTTGCCATCTGGTACGCTACTAGTACACTACTGTTGATTTATTAATTTTTCACTATCATTAACTACATTTAATTCTATTTAATGGTTATAGATTGTTTTGCCAAGTTTCCTGATTTGATAAATAGAATATATTATTTTATTAATGTATGTGTTTATCGATATTTAATGTGCTAGTATGACTATTTATGGTACAATTTATGTATGTTTTTGTAATTTAAATTATGGAAGCACAATTTCTTTTCTTAGAATTATTAATGTGATGATTGCTTTATTATAATTAATAATTGATAAACAAGTTATGGTTTTGGCAAGTTCAGGCAACATACACACACTACAGGCGAAGGAGACAGGCCATGGTTTTATCATTCTTTTTTTTTTATATACGAATATTTGTGTTTGATTAATTAATTTATATATTTGGATTTTATAATTTAGTTCTTAAAATTTTGATGATTGTATACATATTATTTAAGGTATTTTTGTAAGTGACGATTGAAGTTACGAGGCAATGGTGTTATTATTTATTTGTGTTATATTACATTATTATTTAAGTTTTGCTGTACACGTAAAGATATGAATTGGGCGGTGATTTTTATTGTGAGTCTTTTGCCAGGTTATGTTTCATGTATTTGCTCTCGGGATTTTAATTATTGATTATTTATAATTTTGTAGTATAGTAAATAAAAGTATTGTAATTATCCTGGCCAGTTTTTATAATTCACCGGTCAACATTTCTTGTGTTGGTGTATTGAATTCATAAGACATGTGCATGACAAGTACTAGTGGTTTAATATACTAATAATGTCAACAACTGAATGAGGAGTGAGAGTAATCTGGTTGATTCACAAGTAATGTTAAATTATATTGTTGTTAATCAGTAAGCGTACACAACACATAAAATAATGACTGATTAATAATAAACTATATCTTGTTATTAGGTCGGGGTCCGGGAACTTAGCGGATCGTGTGTGGATTTTAGTATTAGAGATTTACTATTTTCGAGGTACGGATTTCTCTCCTCTTTTATTCAACGCAACTCCTCTTAGAAATATTTAAATTAAATTCGTTTTGACCTCAAATCTGTTCGTTTGATTTTGAATGATTTTGAATATGAAAATTGTTTTGATTCTGAAAAATATTTTTACAACTGTTTCGAAATATTTAAATATCTGTTTCTGAAATTTTCTGATATTGCGTATATCTTATATCTGTTGGAAATATTGAAAATATCTGTTTCTGTGATTTTTAAGGTTTTGCGAAATTTGTTATTTGAACCCTTAGTGATATAGCGTATACCGAGTTAACCAGCTGTAGGGGTACTACAGCCATGTCATTGCGGCACCAGTGACATGACACTTCCATGGCAGTGTGATTGGTCATGGCGTATCCTTCCGTTCTGATAGCTCAGGAGGCGAGTTTTTGCGCATTTGATATTTGTTTTAGGATACGTGGGTGCACCCAGAATTTATGATTTGTGATTTGTGATTTGTGATTTGATTTGACGGTGACGTTGTATATGCCGTACACGTTATCCGGTTTGTTGCACACATTAGGTACCCTATGATGTGTGTATTTGTATCTGTTCTGTTCTGATCTCGGTATGAAATATCCTAACCCCTCGTTGCTTCAGCCATAATCATTTTTAAATAAATGTTTTATTATAAACTGTCAAATATGAATATCTGTTTTCTGTTTTATAAACTGTATTCCAAATCCGTACTGGGCGATTGGCTCATGCCGTATTCTTTTTCTGGCAGGTGCTTAGGGGGATCTGGGATTGTGTGATGGAGAGCCACCCTTTTATATCATTGATTAGGCTTTGCAGACTTCTATCGTTATTTAGACTTGAATATCATTTTAAAGATTTTGGTTTTTCATATTTACTGCTTTAAACCGTTTTGGAGGTTTAATATTATCTTGGAGATTATTAGACTGTTTATTTATTATTTAGAGATTATTTTAGTGCTCTGTTTGCAGGTTTAAGGTTTAATAAGTAGCCCCTCATTTAGATATAGATGGGGTGTTACAGAAGATGAGTTATTTAAGTTATAAAATATAAAATACCTAATGTGCTCGTGTTATTTTTAGAATATGAGTTGTTTTAGTAGAAAATAAGAAACAGGTAATGTGCTAAAAAAAGCAGTTAGTTATTTATTAATAGTTATACAAAATTATTTTACGTTTTTATATATATGTTGCCCGTATTATTTTTAGAAGATGAGTTATTTAAGTTGGAAAATATAAAATATGTACTTTGCCCGTGTTATAATTTCTAGAAGATGAGTCGTTTAATTTAAAATATATAAAATATGTAATATGTTTTAGCTGAAAAAGGTAATTAGATAGTTATTAGTAATTATAATACAAAATATTTAGAAGTTGAGTTATTTAAGTTAAAAAATATAAAATAAGTAATGTGGGTTGTTTTATTTAGAAAAAATATAAAATAGGTAATATGTTTTAGTTGAAAAAGGTAATTAAATAGTTATTAGTAATTATAATATAAAATATTTAGATGATGAGTTGTTTAAGTTAGAAAATATAAAATGGGTAATGTGTCGGTGTTATTTTTAGAAGATGAGTTGTTTTAGTTAAAAAATACAAAACTAGTAATGTATTGAAAAAAGGAGTTGGTTTTTTTATTTATAATTATATAAAATTACATTATGTTTCCATATATGTTGCGCGTATTATTGTTAGAAGGAAGATGAGTCGTTTAAGTTAAAAAATATAAAATCGTGCCCGTGTTATTTTTAGAATCAAAATTTTGAATTAACAAAATCAAACCTTAGAAAAAGTCTCATTTACCTTTTGAAACACCTGACTTATTCAAAGCAAAATAAAACAACTAAAATAATCATGTTTAAACTAAATAAATAATCCAACAACAACAACAGTTAATGACAATATTAAAGATAAAAATATATACCGGAATGCATTCTCGAGAAACAACTATAACGTATTGTTTCATTTTAACAAGAGCCGAAAGCAGTTATAGTGATAATCACAAGGGAGAGGTCGCGTTTTGGTCAAAGGGTGTATTTTTCGGACACACCAACCGGTATCATGCCAGACCGCCTCAGGCCCAACACGTGACACGTAAATCGGACTATGGTCCTTCAACCTAGAGAGTGCGGGAAAAATCCCCACGCCCCCAAGAATCAAACCTTGAATGCTTTGGTCACGTTTTGAGCATTTATGGAACAAGGAAAGAGCATCATCGATATTATTGAAACCATATTTTTATCTCTCATCTGGTAATTGTTGTAATTTTATATGTGAATATGAAATATGGGTAGAATGAGGAATGTAAAAGGGGTTTGAGTTAGGATTATTAGCATGAAAATGAACAACACAAATTGATAATGACGAATTGACGATATAAACAAGAAAAATGGTTCGCGAGTCATCATCATCATAAAAAATGAGATTAATCTTGAGGAAATACTAATGTCTTAGCTGGCTCTTAGTTGTGCAACCGAGACTGCTAGCTAGTAACCATTTCGATGAGGGATGAGAAAATGGTAATATAGTTACAATATCGCAATAAAACTGTCTTAGAATGATTCATGATTCTGGTGCAGTAATTGACGGGGCTCCGTTCTTTTACCAAAATTTTCCATTATTTTGTTTTTTTTTTGAATTTAGAAAAATATACTTTTTGTATTCAAATAAACACCAAAAACTTTTTTTGATTGTTTTCTGAGAATACTAACTACGAGACAACTAACTATTAGAAAATAATTTGCGAAAAAATTCTTATCGATATTATTTTCCAAAAATGATTTTTGACCTGAGTGACCCCATATCATTTCCATTGGAAGTTATTTTCAAGCATTTTATCCAAATTCACCTATATTTCCAACACTAGTTATTAGTAGTCTATCAGTACCCTTAACATGTAGACCTAGGTAAACATAGTGTTAGGATCACATTCACTAAAAATCAACCTTAATTAAAAACAATAACAAATTAACGTGGAAACCCCGGGTAAAATCACAAATCTTACAAGATTGGAGTTGTTCCCTCACTCAACACTCTTGAATACAATCACATCAGCTTGATCACAAAAACTCTTTCTTGTGTATCGCACACAACTCTCTAACTTTTGCAATACTCCAAAACCCCTACAAATATCAATATTTTTAGGCACCACAAATAGTCTAATCCTAATATCTTTCAAACCCTATTTGTGAAAATTACCATCTTTTCTTATCTTGGATAAAAATCTTTCCACAATTCGTATTTCTACCAAAATAAGACTTAACTCAATTATCACAAATTAGAATACTGCTCATAATAGGATTCTTAACTTATTTAGGAATTCAGGGCAGACCCCAACAAATCTTCCATCGGCTCGAATTTCCTAATACCTCAACCGATTCCGAGAATTTTACCTTTTTCCTGGTCTTCATCGTCATCGTTTCTTCACCATCTAAACAATAGATGTTCTTCTTATTCATCATCCCTTGTAGAATCAAGCTCTTTTCTTTATACACCTTGCAACTTCGCCCTCTTTCAACGAATCTGTAACCACGTGATGCCAACACACTCAAAGATAACACATTCTTTGATGCATCTGGTACATATGTTGGAACGTACGATATATAGGACTGCGTTTTATGATATGAATGAAAGAGTTCGAAAAGAAGATTAACCTTAATCGCTACGGCGCAAGCGATTCAATTCCACGTCTTCTACTGAATTCCTTGATTCCCTTTGAGCGGAGTGTGGCCTTCGATCTCCCAAAGTTTCCTCTCCTCGAAGCCTCGAAATTCTAAAACCCAAGCTTCGTGCGGCTGCTCTAGGTCTCAATTTTGATTTCAGATTTTTTGTATCTAGCTTTAAGGAGAACGAGAATATATATAGGCTTCAGTAGGGATCATGGACAATTAGGTCAGGCCTTCCAATGACATTCCGAGTAAAGCCCAATGTCATTAAATATTAATTCAATACACTAAAGAATTAATATTTGCACTACCGTTCCTAATACCGCAATTCTTTTATTATTTAATTCGGCTCCTATATTATTTGCTTATTAAATTCTCCACATTTAAGATATCGCATGTCCATTAATTAAATTAATCACTGACAATTAATTTAATTAATATCTTATTTATCCTTGATCATCCACTCAACCTTACAATTATGTCAGAAATTAATCTGCCTGCAAGGCTTCACATAATTATCTTTATGAGCTTTCAAGAGGACATCATCAACAAGTCATTGCATACATAATATCCCACTCTGTATGCAATGTCATTGCTCAATACATAATATTATAATTAATAATTAATTACATCTTATATGAATCAAAACATGTGCATTGCATACAAGTGTCAATCACTACATCCGGATTAAGAACCTAAGCAATAATAATATCATAGAATCTTAGTTCTTCTTAATTGTCAGAATAGAAAAACAATTCTAATATTTTGATCTTGTTCAATATACACAAAGTATACAAGTACTATTCAATAGTCAAGATAAACTATTCCTAAATAATACTTCAGTCATTCCAGTGGTTTGTCTAATACCACTTAGAATATGAACCTTTATTATATTATATATAGACACTGATAATCTAATCTTCCGTTATCCGATTTGATACTAGATTATCCACAATATATAATAAACAGACAATGTAATAATATGCAATCAAGATTCTTAATAAAATGGTCAATGTTTATATACTTCAAACGAATAGTTTAGTATAAAACCCAACAATCTACCACTTATACTCAAGCTACTCTTTGAGTATATCAGTGTTTATTACAAGCAATCCACTACCAGTTTAAATAACTACTATGTGACCAGACATCTGACTTCTATCGCCTCCACGTGTTCCTCAAAAGCCTTAGCTGGTAAGCACTTCGTGAAAGGATATGCCCGGTTGTCCTTTGATGCTATATCGGTCACAACGATATCTCCTCGCTTAACGAACTATCGTATGGGTGATACTTAAGCTCGATGTGTTTTGATGCCTTATGTTCTCGTGGTTCCTTTGTATTTGCAACAACACCAATGTTGTCACAATAAATTGTGATATGTCGTGGCAAATCAGGAACTACATCCAAATCCAGCAGGAAGTTCCTAAACCATATTGCCTCTTTGGCTGCCTCAGAGGCTACCACGTATTCGTCTTCCATGGTTGTGTCTGCGATGCATTTCTGCTTCACACTCCTCCATATTACAGCTCCACCTCCTAAAGTAAAAACACACCCCGAGGTTGACTTCCTCTTATCCCTGTCTATCTGGAAATCTGAATCGGTATATCCCACAAGCAACAAGTCTGAGGCCTTATAAATTAACATATACTTCTTAGTACTTCGCAGGTACTTAAGTATTTTTTTACTACACTCCAATGTTCCTGACCTAGATTAGACTGATATCTACTGACCATGCCCATGACAAAACAAATATGAGGCCTCATACATAACATAACATACATTTAGCTTCCACATGCTGAAGCATAAGGAACTACTTTTGTTAGGAACTATGTTGTTTCTTGATGATAACTAGACTAACTTAGTGAAAATTGTATAAGTAAAAATGTAGGCTTCAATGGATAGCATACTTTTGCATTATCCGTAGAAGGGTAGCTTATCTACGGATAAGACTCAATGTAACATGTTTAAGGAATCTTGATGAATAATCCTGATATGTAATCCTGATATGTAATCTTGATATGCAATCCTGATATGGAATCCTGATATGCAATCCTGATATGCAATCCTGATGTACAATCCTGATGTGCAGTCCTGGTGTGTAATCCTGATTTGTAATTCTAATGTAAAAGTTGAAGTATTAGTTTTTAGGCTGAATAAGTCATGTTGACTATTAATGGATATGTAGAATAGGGAGGCCAATTGTAAATAATTTATGCCTTGTAATTTTACATAAGAGAAATTGGTTGTCTACGGATAGCAACATTAGCCTTCTACGAATGTGGACAATGTACTGTCTACGGATAGCAGTACTGGTCGTCTACGGATGTGATCAAGATACTCTCAACGGATACAACTCAAATAGCTTCTACGGATACACACTGTACTTTGTGAAAGGGGCAGTTCATACAGTGCACATGGGTTGACAAATTTCACAGAGCATGGAAACCAGCATTTCTGGTAAACTCACGAAAAGAAGAAGCATTCTGTTTTGTCTGGTCAAAATTAGCATTTCTATAAAAGAAAATCAGACAAGAAGGGGAAGCTACCAACATATGGACCACTACTCAGAATGGAGAAAGAAGGATTTTGAACAGATTTACTTTTTGTATTATTAGTTGTTTGAAATATATTGTAAACTTGGGATATATAACCAAGTGCAGCATTATTCTAGAATTCAAGAAATCAGTTAGGCAATTTAGAGAGCTCAAAGCAATATCCTTTGTAAATTGCTGAAGCTAGAATATTGTGTATGCAGTTGTGTGTTTATTCATAAACATCACAGAGATTTCTTCTAAATAAAATCTCTCAGGTGGACAAATCAATCCACCTGAATTTTTAATTCTTGTGCTAGTTTTATTTGTTTGTTTTTCTGTTCTTGAATTTACCTTCATATCTTTTCTGTCAAGAACTAAAGAATTTTTAAAGATTGTATTCAACCCTCCCCTTCTACAATCTTGGTTCATTGTCTGGAATAACAATTGGTATCAGAGCAGGCTTCTAATATACAAGAAGTTTAAATATCTAAAGACATCTGAATCATGGGTCATAAGGATTATGGAGTTAAGATACCAGTTCTTCTTGACAGAGAGAATTACTTTCATTGGAAAGTAAAGATGTGTCTACATCTAATGTCAATGGATGAAGGATATGTAGAATGCATAGATCATGACCATCATGTTCCAATGAAGCCAAACACCTCAATAGCTCAAGCACCTGCAGGAGCTCCAAGCACCATTCCAAAGTTACCTTCAGAATGGACTCCTGAGGACAACATTACAGTTCATAAAGATAAAAAGGTCATGAATATTCTGTTCAATGGTCTTGATTCTGACATGTTTGACAATGTTATTAATTGTTCTACAATAAAGGAGATTTGGGACACTGTCCAAACCATCTGTGAAGGAACTGAGCAAGTAAGGGAAAACAAGATGCAACTCCTCATACAACAGTATGAACACTTTCACTTCAAGAGTGGAGAATCTTTGAATGATACTTTTAGTAGATTTCAAAAATTGTTGAATGGATTGAAGTTGTATGGGAGGGTTTATCAAATCAAAGATTCAAATCTTAAATTTCTCAGAGCCTTGCCAAAGGAGTGGAAGCTTATGACTGTTTCCTTGAGAAACACTCAAGAGTATAAGGATTTTACTCTTGAAAGGCTGTATGGAACCCTAAAAACATATGAGCTAGAAATGGAGCAGGATGAAGAAATTGAGAAGGTCCAAAATAAAACTGGATATGTTGCCTTAGTAGCAAGTGTTGACAAGGCTGAGGACATAAAAGAAGAAACTGTTGAAGCTACACCAAGCACAAGTGCTTGTGAAGGTAGGACTGAATCAAGAAAGTGTAAAGGAAAGATGATTGAAGAAAGTGAGCCTTCTAACCAAGATGAAATGGATGAGCTAGATGAACATTTAGCTTTTCTGTCAAGAAAATTCTCAAAGCTCAAGTTCAAGAGAAATCCCGAGGTGTCCAAACCATTCAGAAAGGACTTTCAATCAAACAAGAACTATGTTGAAAGATCCAAGTTTAAATGCTTCAATTATGGAATGGGAGGTCACTTTGCTAATGAATGCAGAAAACCAAAAGATGAGAAGAGTGACAGGAAGTTTGAGCCTGTTGACTACAAGAAGAAATACTTTGATATTCTCAAGCAAAAGGGAAGAGCATTCATAACTCAGGACTATGACTGGGCTGAAGATGGGAATGATTCTGAGGAGGACACTGAATTTGTGAACCTTGCACTGATGGCCGAGTCAAGTGAGCATGAGGCCAGTTCATCATCCAATCAGGTAATCACCACCAACCTCTCTGAGCTTTCTACTGAGGAATGCAATAGTGCAATTAATGATATGTCTACTAAATTGTACCATATGCGTATTTCTCTTAAATCACTTACAAAAGAAAACACCAAGATTAAAGATGCTAATCAGTTTTTAAGTGATAGGAATGCTGTTCTGGAAACTCAATTTATCGAGTTTGAGAAGATGAGATTAGAGTGTCAAGTTGCCAAGGATGATTTGCTTACTGTACTAAAAAGAGAAGAAATTCTCAAAGCACAGTTAGCTAAAGAACAGGAAACAATAGCTAGATGGACTGATTCCAGGAATGTTGCCACGAACATTATTAAAGCTCAAGGTGTGGATACTTTCTACAAGGAATCAGTAAAAAGAGATACGGAGAAACTAGATGTTGAGAATCTAGGATATGACACCTCTACGGATAGTGAGCATCCGTTGATGGGTAACACCTCTACGGATGAGACCTGTCCAAAGAAGTGTACATCTAGTGTGAGTAAAGAAAAACTTAAGAAGCTGAACAAAAAGTATGGTCCAACCAGCAAAAATTTTGTTCAGGGAGAATGCAGCAAAACCAAAACTAAGGATGTCAACGTAGGTCACTTGTCCAACAATCAATTGAAGGGCAAGTTAGAAAACATAGAGGTCAAGGCTGAGGTGAAAAAGAAAAAGAACATAAATGGTAAGGTAGAGATTAATAAGCATAACAACTACACTCCTGACAAGTATGCTCCTAGGAAAACTTGTGTAAAGTGTGGTAGTGTTAATCATTTATCTGCCAATTACAAAAATGTTAAGAATTCATCTATTCCTGTGCCAATGTCTATACCCAATCTGCCTATGCCTGGTTTGCACATAATGATCATGCATCAAATTTGTACGCCAATACGCCATTTGTTCCAAATCCATATGTGAATGCATTCACAATGCCACAAATGACATGGAGCATGCCACACATGAACACTATGTATGCACAACATCTACAAATTCCTGCATCAAACATGTATGCACATGAACATCCTCAACATGTTGTCTCTCAGAGGTCAACACCCAGGGTCAAGGTTTATTTAACTCAACCTGAGATTAAGGTGCAAAATGACAAGAAAGGAAAAGTTAAAGCTAACAGGAAAGGACCCAAGGAAACTTGGGTACCAAAATCAACTTGATTTGGTTTTTTTATGTGCAGGGAAACAGAAAGAATCTATGGTACTTAGACAGTGGCTGCTCTAGGCACATGACTGGTGATTTTACCCTGCTCACAGAGTTTGTGGAGAAAGCTGGCCCTAGCATTACCTTTGGAGATGACAGCAAAGGTTACACTACGGGATATGGCTTGATTTCAAAGGAAAATGTCATCATTGATGAAGTAGCACTAGTTGATGGACTCAAGCACAACTTGCTGAGTATCAGCCAACTATGTGATAAAAGTTTCTCAGTATCATTCAATCAAGGAGCCTATGTTGTTTCAAACAAAGAAAATAACAATGTGGTGTTGACAGGCCACAGAAGAGGTAATGTCTATCTAGCTGACTTCAATTCAACAAGTTCAGATTCTATCACGTGTCTTCTGAGTAAAGCAAGCAAAGATGAGAGTTGGCTATGGCACAAAAGGTTGTCACATTTGAACTTCAAGTCAATGAATGATCTGGTAAGAAGAGACCTAGTAAGAGAAATTCCACAGTTGGAATTTTCCAAGGATGGAGTTTGTGATGCTTTCCAGAAAGGAAAGCAAAGGAAGATTTCCTTCAGAAGCAAGCTAGATTCATCAATTGAACAACCTCTCCAGTTGTTACATATGGATTTATTTAGACCAGTAAATGTCATGTCAATTTCAAAGAAAAGATACTACCTTGTGATTGTGGATGATTTGTCAAAGTTTAGATGGACATACTTCCTGCATTCTAAAGATGAGGCAAGTGGAATCATAATCAATCACATCAAGGCTGCTAATAATCATCCTGATCTCAAAGTGAGAAGAATCAGGAGTGACAATGGCACTGAGTTCAAGAATTCAACAATGAGGCTGTTTTGTGAGGAGAATGGAATCATTCATGATTTCTCTGCAGCAAGAACACCACAACAAAATGGAGTGATGGAAAGGAAAAATAGAACTCTAATTGAGACTGCAAGAACAATGCTAGAAGAATCAAAGTTACCTACATATTTTTGGGCTGAAGCAGTTAACACTGCATGTTTCACTCAAAATATCTCTTTGATCAATCAAGCTAAAGGGATGACTCCATATCATTTGCTCAAGAGAAGAAAACCATCCTTGAATTTTCTACATGTCTTTGGATGAAAATGTTTTGTATTGAGAAATCAAGGTGAAAATCTTGCAAAATTTGAGTCAAAGGCAGATGAAGCCACTTTTGTGGGATATGCAGCTAGAAAAGCCTATAGGGTTTTCAATCACAGAATCAACATTGTTATGGAATCTGTACATGTTGTTTTTGATGATGCCAAAATTCAAGGTCTCACTGATGAGGGTTTTCATGAAACTCTCAGGTTTGAGAATGTGGTGGAAGGTCTGTATTATGATGATGAAGGTGATGATTATGAGGATGAATCTGTCCCTCCAAGAATGATTATTTCAAATATGGATAACTCAAGTTCAAATGAGCCATTCATAGAAGGGACAAATGGAGCATCCGTAGGAAGCCAAATTGGAGCATCCGTAGGAAGCCAAATTGAAGCATCCGTAGGAAGCCAAATTGAAGCATCCGTAGGTGGATCACAACACAGGGTTACTACCCCAATAAACTCAGGAGGAGTTTCTCTGAGTCAAGGATCAACCTCAATTCCACATGATCATGTTTATGACAATGATGCTACATCTTCAAGACTACACCTGCAACAAGAAGAAAATGGACAAGGATCACCCATTTGAACTGATCATTGGTGATGTATCCTCAAATGTGCAAACTAGAAGAGCTACTCAAGATGAATTTTTATACAACAGCTTTCTTTCACAAGATGAACCAAAGAAAGTTGAGGATGCTCTTTTAGATCCAGATGGGGTGTTAGTTATGTAGGAAGAGCTAAACCACTTTGAAAGAAACAAAGTGTGGAAGCTGGTACCCAAACCTAAAGACAGAAGTGTTATAGGAACAAAGTGGGTATTCATAAACAAGATGGATGAAAATGGCATTGTCACAAGGAACAAAGCTAGATTGGTTGCTCAGGACTATTCTCAAGAAGAAGGAATAGATTTGCCCATGTTGCTAGATTGGAATCAATAAGGATATTCCTAGCCTATCCAGCCCATGTCAATTTCAAAGTCTATCAAATGGATGTCAAAAGTGCCTTCTTGAATGGGGAATTAGAAGAGGGGGTGTATGTCAGTCAACCTCCTGGTTTTGAAAATCCAAATTATCCAGAATTTGTCTACTTCCTACTCAAGGCACTTTATGGACTGAAGCAAGCACCTAAAGCCTGGTATGACACACTATCACAGTTTCTTTTAGAGAATCACTTCACTTGAGGTACTGCTGATAAAACTCTTTTCTTTAGAAATGTTAATGGCTCTAGTATACTTATTCAAATTTATGTAGATGACATTTTATTTGGGTCTACAGATGAGAAGCTTTGCAAAAGGTTTGCCAAACTTATGCAAAGTAAATATGAAATGAGCATGATGGGTGAACTTACCTATTTCCTTGGCTTACAAGTTAAGCAAGTGAAAGAAGGATTCTTCATTAGTCAAACTAAATACATTTTTGATCTATTAAAGAAGTTTGATCTAATGGATTGCTCTCCTACTAAAACAACCATGCCAACTGCCACTAAGCTTGATTTGAATACTAAGTAAAAATCTGTGGACATTTCAAGCTATAGAGGCATGGTAGGCTCACTTTTATATTTAACAGCTAGTAGACCTGATATTATGTTTGCTACATGTCTATGTGCTAGATTTCAGGCTGATCCTAGAGAGTCTCACTTAATTGCTATCAAGAGGATTTTCAGATATCTCAAGGGAACACTAAACATTGGCATTTGGTACCCTAGAGAATCTGGTTTTGATCTAATTGGTTATTCAGATGCAGACTATGCAGGTTGCAAAATTGACAGAAAAAGTACAACAGGCACCTGTCAATTTCTAGGAAACAAGCTTGTTTCATGGTTCAGTAAGAAGCAAAATTCTGTCTCTACTTCTATAGGTGAGGCATAATATATTGCAGCTGGAAGTTGTTGTGCACAGATCCTTTGGATGAAATATCAACTAATAGACTATGGTCTAACAATTAATAAGATTCCAATTTTCTGTGACAACACTAGTGCAATTGCCATAACTGAGAATCCAGTGCAACACTCAAGGACAAAACACATTAACATAAAGTATCACTTCATCAGGGAACATGTGATGAATGGTAATGTGACCTTCATTTTGTTCCAAGTGAGCGGTAAATTGCAGACATTTTTACCAAGCCACTTGATGAATCAACATTCTCAAGGTTGGTAAGTGAGCTAGGTATGCATAACTACTCTTAATTTTTTTTAAATGTCTGATAATTTGTAATGCAGCCAGTGTCAACATGTTTCATGAGAATTAAAACTTTCAGAAAAAGTTAAATTTTGTCTAAGTCAAAATTACTCCATCTACGGATAGCCTTATCCATTGATGGTCATTTTTGACACTAGATTTTCTCTACATCTACGGATACTGTTTTTTACTCCTCTACGGATGTCGAATCTCAAAAGGTAAAATCCTATCCGTAGATAGTGTAGTTCTAATCGTAACCATTAAAGCCACAATCCTATCCGTAGTTACATGTGTATAGTACGTGTATGTAATTGCAGTAAATTCGTGGCTTTACTTTTTAAACTCATTACTTTTAAACGTTTATTTTCTTGCCCAATCAGATAATTTCTTTCAATTATTTTGATTTTCTTAGTGAATTATTTTGGTGGAGTATAAATTGATTTTTAGTCTCAGTTAATTATTTTCTATCAATTTCCAAAATTCACTAAGGCAAAAGCTCATCTTTCTCTCTCAAAGCAAAACCTATCTCTCTGCAATTCAAAGCTCTGTATCAATGGCACCAACCAACAAAACTATGTCTCTCACTGGTTTCACATACGAGAAGAACAACTTCACGACACTGGTGGACTTCGAAGAGAAGAACGCATCATATCACACTATGATGAGGTTTTTCCAAAACTGCAAGCTATCCAAGGCAGTGTTCGAAGCCCCCCAAATTGTACTTTGAGGTGATTGAAGCCATTTGGGAATCTGCTGTGTTCGATTCTATCAATGCTACAATCACTTTTGTTCTTCAAGGTAAGGAATATATAATAAATAGTGATGTCATTACAACATGCTTAAATTTGCCGAAAAATAATAGGTTAGAAAAACATAGTAATACTGATATTGTTAACATGCTAAATTCGATTAACTATGCTTTGCCTACGGGTAAGGTTTTCTTTGATGCCATCCTTAAGGTTTTCTCTGGTAAAATTAGCAACTATGATGCAGTTACATTCTCTATGCTAGATATTGCCTATATGCTTCTATTTGATAGCTATTATAACCTAGGATCCCTAATTCTATTTGAACTAGGTGCTAAGCTAGGAAATAAAGCATCTAGAAGTAAAAATGTATACTATGCTAGATTTATCATGTTGCTAGCTAACCATGTAGAGAGTAACCTGGTGGTCAAATTCTCTGCAAACTCCAAAGATTGTTGGGTTTAAAATAAGAGAGTCCATGAGGACTTGAATAGGCTGAACCATAACAAGGAGGTACAATTGGTTTATCCACCAATTTTGAATGCAACTCAGGAGGCACAGGTAAGTCAGGTAATTTCCTCAATTGTACCTTCCTCCATTGTCATTTCTTTGATTTCCAGTGCCACTATGGAGGCTGGTACTGTCCAACAGCCTCCTACCCAAGTGGCCACCTCTAAAATTCTAAAATCCAAATCCAGTAAGTCAACCTCAGGTGTCTCTCAAAAGGCACCTATTGTAAAAACTACCAAAACCCTTGAGGGGAGTGTGAAGGTGGTAGTAAGTGGTGAGGGAAGGGGTGAACATCAAAGAAACCCCAAGAACAAGGAGGGTGAGATTAGTGTGTCCCAGCCAAGCCACCATCTATCTTCTCAAAAAGATATAGTGGTTGAAAAGGAAGTTATCACATCCCTAGTAGCATCCTCCCAAAAAGATGTTGCTATTGAAAATAGTCCCCATCCAGGGACACAGCGCAAGAGGGATAGGGACACCAGAAGCCCTACAGATACAACCAAGGCCTATGAAAGGAGAAAATGTCTAAGATATCTAGGGCTGCACAGGGATCACACACAATGCCAATGGCACCATCACAAATTCAGTTTAATGTGGCTCCAGTAAATGTGGAGTCAAAGCCCCATTCTTTACTCATTCAAACTAACACAGAAACTCCAAGCTCAACTACTCTCTCTTTGGATGTGGACATGATTCACACATCCATTCCTGATTCTCCATCTTTAACCTTCTTGGAGAAGCCCCACTCTGAAATTGGTGGTCATCATCTTCTTGATAATTTGTTGGACCACCAATCCATCATTTCTAGAACTTTGGCTCCATCTGTGGCTCTAAACTTAAAATCAATCTCCACAAATTCAGCCATAGTCTCAATTTCCAAAGCTACTTCTTTTTCTTCATCTACGGATATCTCTCATCCGTTGATGGGTGTTTGTCTGTCTACGGATATGCCTCAAGTCAGCTATCCGTTGACATATACTTCTACTACCTCTACGGATACTCCTTCCACACTTGCACTTCCAACTTCAAATATGACAAATTCAAGTGTGGATGTGTTAGTAGTAGTTCAAACACTCTTAGGATTGAGGGAAGGGGGTGAAGCTACTGAGAGTCAGGGGCTGGCTTGCAGCCAGGAAAAAGGAGAGGGAGAGAAAGAGGGATAGACTATTTCGTCCAGTCTGGTAAGAGTGAGCACTGAGAGTTCCACCTTAGTAGGTGAAGGTGAGGGTGTGAGGGATGTGAGCCAGGGGGAGCTCCTGATGCAAGAACAGAGAGAAAATGAGAGAAAGGCAGGTACATGAGAGATAAGGATGGAAGACACAGCCATTGCAAGTGAGTTAATGGATGTCAATGAGGCAGACAGGGAGAGGCTGTTCCAACTTGAATATCAAAATGAGTTGGATCAAGTCAACCTGAATGTGGAGACAGAAAAGATGTTGCATTTGGTACACACTACTGAATCAATGTCTAGGGCAAAAGAAGAAATTCAAAATCTGCCTCCAGGAGCTGGTGAAGACTTCGAATATGATGAAGACAGTGATGATTCTGAGAGTGGTGAAGGAGGAGCTGATGGCCCTTCCACTCTCCAAGAGATGCCTCCTTGGCTGTTTTCAAACTCCTATGTTCACAATGACACCAAGGCAGTCATTCTCAAGAATTATAAAAGGGCACATGGTGAAGCTCAAACATCCAATCCTTTGCATGCCACTATTGTTCAAAATTTTGTGACATCACTTCAGCTTCATCAGGCCCACATCCTTCAGCAGAGAGCCAACACAAATGACATCAAGGGCCATCTTGATGGGATAAATAATGCTTTAGAAAGAAGAGTTGATGTTATTGCTCCTTCTACCTCTCAAAGATTCAAGCAAGATAAGCTGGTGAAGGATGTGGATGCCCTTACTGTGAGGATGGATAAGATGGAGAAGCAAATGGACACCTTCCTGACTATTCAAAATCTACAGACTCAGCTTCTACAACAATTACTGCAGGCTACTGGTGTAACTCAAACCTTTGATGATAACAAAAAGGGGGAGGGTGCATTAGTGGTCTCTGAAACAGTAACCTCTTCAGCCAAAGGTGTGTCATCAAGCCAGGGTGAGCCACCTCAAATCATAGCAAATCCAAGTGAGTTTCAACTCACAAAAGTGGTCTCTCCTCAAGCTAATTAAGGATGCTCAAGCCTTCCTCAATTCAGAGAGGTTAATCAAAGAATCCATTTTCAAGGCTGTGACTTCATCATTAACAGAATCAGTGCATGTTCACACAACCATCCTGAAAGTTCTCACTCCTGATACCATTATTCTGCAAAAGGAATATGATGCTGAACATTCAAGTGTCAAGGAGTTTGAACCAATCTTCAGTGGAAGGACTGACTCTCCACCAAGACATCCTGGCAAGAACAAGTTAGAAGTGGACAATCCATTCCCCAAGCCTGATGATTCTAAGGTGTTAGCAGCTCTAATCAGGAATCTCAAAAATACTGAAGATATAGAGCTCAGACAAGGGATGACTGTTATCTATAGAAATGGTAAAGAAATTCACATCACAAGCAGCCATCCCAGGTTCAATGAAGCTAAAAGAGAAGAGATTGTCGGATTGAGGAGAGAAGCCAATCCCCAGGGTTTTGAATCTACACCAGATAAACATGCTAGATTGGCCTAGGAACTAGTGAGGAAAATGGAAGAAGAAAGTAGTGAGGCTGTAGGAGGAAGAGGCCCCTACTAAAAGAAAATTGAAGAAAAGGAAGACAATGCCTCACTTAGATTGTTTTAATTTAAAAAGAAGTTAGTTTATAGTTTGTAATATGAATATAATGTATGAGACATAAATAATAATTTTTTTAATAATAGTAATTTACACTAGTAGTGAAATTATTACGAGAATTAAGGATATATACACAAATTTGATGATTTTTTACGATATAAAGTGAAAAATACATTATTTAATATATAAATTTAAAAAACAAAGTTTATGACCCACTTGCAAGTTGAGTATAAGTTGAGTGATCTTTTTGATATTTAATCCTTTAATTTACACATCATTTTCTTATGTGGCAAATGAGGTGGACTGAGAAAACAATATTTAACGGACTTCCGTTAAATTCAAACTCAACTTAACCGACGTGAAAATTTTTATATGTTTAGTGATTAGATTACAAGGATCAATTGATTGAGTGATGTATTTGAAAGTTTTTTTTGTTTGATGATTCACTTGCAAGTTAGACGTCAGTTGAGTGATAAAAATGTCATTTAACCCTCATGAGCATGTATAATTTCACCTTGTCATAACTCATATCACGTTAGCCCGTGGTCATATATTTTTTTCCTTGCATGCTCCGCTCATGCTCTTTCTGTATCTTTAGTAGCTTTAAACTATTATCAAGGTTGACTGGATTCTGTTTTATTTTCTTATATGATCTCTTCTTTTGAATAACCTGATACTGGTATCATTAATATGTCAATTTTTTTTTGCGCTTGTATTTATTTGAAGTGCATATCTTGACAATTTTAATTTGTTTTTTAAATCTTATTGTTAGATTTGAAAATGGCAAGCAAATTAATTGCTTTTGAATTGGCAAAGATTGAACGATTGAATGACGTTAACTATGATATGTAGAGTCGAAAAATCAGATATGGGTTTATCCATGATAATCTGGAAATCACAATTGAAAAGGAAGTTCATGTGGTAGGAGAAGCTCCTACTGATGTTCAAAAGAAGGAGCACCAATAGTGGTTAATATGCGACAAAAAGGCAAAGAGTCTCATGTTAATGTACATGGAGGATAATCTGATCAAGATTTTCGAGACATTTGAAAGTGCCAAGAAATTGTGGGATGCTCTCAAAGGAAAGTATGATGCAATTTCTGATGTGAATGTGCAACTTTTGTTACACAAGTACAACACCTGCAAGATGAGTGAAAGTGACAATGTGATTGATCATTGTAATAAGATGTTGGTGATGGCCAAGGATTTTGTGGCAGCAGGAAATGAGCTTTCTGAGAACATTCAAATTGCGGGGATCTTGAATAGCCTACCCAGCTCACTCAACATGGCTGCAACAACTCTGAGGTTGAATGGAACAATCAAGAGTGCGTCTCAGCTTTCAGCGGCTTTGGCTATGGAACACGATTTGTTGAATAGCCGTAAACGTTTGAAGTTGAATTTGGCTCAAGAAGAGGAGTTCAACTTGGCTCAGACAAAATTTAGATCAAGCTATCAAAATAAGAGGCAAGAAAGGCTAGGTCCTTCAAAAGGAAGAACATTTAAGCAAAAGAAGAAATTTCCTCTTGGAACATGTTATAATTGTGGAAAATATGGGCATTTTAAGAATGATTGTCTCGAGAATCAAGAAAAAACTGAAGACAAGGTCCAAGAACAAAGAGGACCAAGTAAACGTGAGTTTGTGGGAGTTATCGAGTGTAACGCCGGCCATGTTGCTACAAATGTTGATGGATGGTGGATTGACTCTGGTGCAACCTGTCATATTGCGAAGACTAAGAATAACTTGATTGAGTATCAAGAGTTGAAGAAGGGAAAATAAAAAATCTTTATGGGAAATAATACCTACTTGGATGTTGTGGGTATTGGTACTTATAGGTTGGATCTTGAGGATAGTGTGATGGTTCTAAAGAATGTGATGTTTGCTCCAAACATGAGAAGTAACCTTGTTTCCATTCCGGCAACGAATTGGAAGTGCGTTTTTATAACAATAGAGTTTCTATTCGAAAGAACAAGAAGGTGTATGCTATGGGTAAGTAATGAGTTGTTTAACCTTTGAATTGTTGCTAATTAATAAATAACGGCCAAGTATGAGCATAGTCATGAGTTTCTTTGAATTTTAAATTGTGAGTTAAGTTTGACAATAATCGGCGTTTATAAGCCCGTCAAATGTTTAAAGTTATGTTGGAATTTATAAATAATAAGAATTTTTTTATTCTTGTTTAATTACATTTGGGGTTATATTCGGTTATGATATCACTAGTGATATTTTTTAGTGAACTGAATCTGACTCGAACAATAATTTTTTAATGTGTGAGAAAAGTGGGAGTTATATAGATATTTATCAAATAAGTAAGTGGAGATGTTGTATTTGACTTTATTTAATAAATATAAAATGTATTGAGTTACAAATATATTAATTTTAAGAATAATATAATTGACATATTGTGTAAGTAAATTGGGGGTTACAAAGTTAGTGAGAGTTACAATAATAATTAGATATGGGGGTTACAAAGTTAATATTTGTGGGTGTTACAAATATTGGGGGGAGTTACAAATTTGTCAATTAATATGTGGATGATTTTATGGGGCAGTTACACAAGTTTAACTGGTGAAGATTGTACTAAGCATGCCTATAAATTGTGGTTGAAAACTCAATGTACAAGCACACAAAACAAGCCATTCTCTAGCATTATACCAAAATGCATATTATTTTTATTATAAACAGTTTGAATGAAATAATTTCCTGAAAATATTACATGTACTTATAACCCCGAATGAAACTTAAGATCAATTACATAACAACGCGTGAAGCTATCAATAAAATTGTTATAAAGATCTGACCAAATTAAAACCGATTTTTTTCAACCCAAAGTAACCTAGTGCCATTTAGAGAGCATCATTCTCTAGCATTATATCAAAATGCATATTATTTTTAGTATAAATGGTTTGAATGAAATAATTTCTTGAAAATATTAGTTGAACTTATAACCCCGAATGAAACTCAAGATCACACGCCGACTAACATCTAACAATTACATAACAACGCTTGAAGCTATCAATAAATAAAATTCACAAATATTAATAATACTAGCTTAAAACTGTGTGATGCATGGTTGAAATTTAAATTTATTATTTTTTTATAGTTTAATATTTCATTTTTTTTTTATTTTTATATTTACTTTTCATGAATATGATTTTAAAATTTGAATAATTCTACTGGTTGTTGAATTCGAGGTTGAGTTGACCTACTTGTTGTGTTTGTTTTGTATTTTAAGAGTTTTGTGTATAATAATATAATACAGATGTGCTTAATAGTTTATTTTTTATTAATTATTTTATATGAATTGAAAGTTATAGAAAAAATTATAATAAAACATAAAATTTATAAGTTTAATATAATAATATTACCGTTTTATATAGAAGTTACCCGTATTATTTTTAGAAGATCAGTTGTCTCCGTTAAAAAATATAAAATTGGTAATGTGTTGAAAAAGGTAATTAATTATTTAATATATTGTCGTTCTATATATATGTTGCATGTATTATATTTAGAAGGTCAGTAGTTAGAAAATATAAAACAACTAAAGTGTTTTAGCTAAAATAGGTACCTGATTATTTATTAATAATTATATATAATATATTGTCGTTCTATATATACGTGGTGTGTGTTGTCCATTTTATTTTTAGAAGATGAGTTATTTAAGTTATAAAATATAAAATACCTAATGTGCTCGTGTTATTTTTAGAATATGAGTTGTTTTAGTAGAAAATAAGAAACAGGTATTGTGCTGAAAAAAGCAGTTAGTTATTTATTAATAGTTATACAAAATTATTTTACGTTTTTATATATATGTTGCCCGTATTATTTTTAGAAGATGAGTTATTTAAGTTGGAAAATATAAAATATGTACTTTGCCCGTGTTATAATTTCTAGAAGATGAGTCGTTTAATTTAAAATATATAAAATATGTAATATGTTTTAGCTGAAAAAGGTAATTAGATAGTTATTAGTAATTATAATACAAAATATTTAGAAGTTCAGTTATTTAAGTTAAAAAATATAAAATAAGTAATGTGGGTTGTTTTATTTAGAAAAAATATAAAATAGGTAATATGTTTTAGTTGAAAAAGGTAATTAAATAGTTATTAGTAATTATAATATAAAATATTTAGATGATGAGTTGTTTAAGTTAGAAAATATAAAATGGGTAATCTGTCGGTGTTATTTTTAGAAGATGAGTTGTTTTAGTTAAAAAATACAAAACTAGTAATGTATTGAAAAAAGCAGTTGGTTTTTTTATTAATAATTATATAAAATTACATTATGTTTCCATATATGTTACGCGTATTATTGTTAGAAGGAAGATGAGTCGTTTAAGTTAAAAAATATAAAATCGTGCCCGTGTTATTTTTAGAATCAAAATTTTGAATTAACAAAATCAAACATTAGAAAAAGTCTCATTTACCTTTTGAAACTAAATATAAAATTTTAAAATATTTATTAATGAAGGAAAATAAACATTAGAAAAAAACTTCATTTGTCTTTTAAATTCTTGCTGGAAACTAAATATACAATTTTTTTTTGCTAATTAAAAATATACAATTTTAATATTCTTGCCTTTAGAGTTTTTACTAATGGAGGAAAGTAAATAAACAATTTAAATATAATACTAATTTTTTGATTAGAAAATATCTCAATTGCATTGTTAAATCATTCTTTAATAGAGAAAACTAAATATACAATTTTAATATTATTGTCTTTAAAATTATGACCAGACTACAAAAACTTTCGGGACTACAAAATTTTCAATGTCTTTAATATAATATAGAGATTATTCCTCGAGTGTTGTGAACTTTCCACATGCTTCATATTAGTTTGATATGCATCTCTTGTGTAGGGAACAAAATAAATTGACATAAATTTGTTTACTTTTGCGTCCGAAAAGATATATTTGAGTATAATTATATATTTTTCGTTCATACATGTTTTTTTTATAAAATCCATGTTTTAATTTGACTTACTTGTTCATATAAACATTAAAAATAAGATTTTTTACAGTGTATTGTACAGACTAACACATATAGAGTACGAATTTATGTCATAAGTAGAAAACATATAGTAATTTTGTCTTATAATGACTGAGAAAATAAAGTTTAAAAATAAGAGTGTTTTTCAACACAAATCAAATTTTGGAATAAAGTTCTTTAATATTTATCAGCATAATGTTGAGAAACAGTTGAGATGTCGTTCAATCAATATGTCAAAAATTAATAATCTTTTAAATTTTTAATAATTTAAATTATTGATAGGTATAATGTGGTTGATCGATCATATTATTTTGTGTATATGCCTCCTATGCATTATTCTATTTTCTAAAATATTTATTCTTGTAAACTTGGCTATTTTAATCCAATATTTATAAAGTTTATTATCATTAATATTTATTCCAACCAAAATTTCTAAATAAGTGTTATCTGACATTATAATCGATATATATATATATATATATATTAATTCTTACATTTTGTCCTATTATATATTATATATGATCCTTTTTTTGAAGAAAGTTTTCTTTTTTTAACTTGTATAAAATTCATTTAACTATCACTTTTGTACTATCTAATATTTTTAAGAATATCATCTTTCAATTATTTTAACTCAGGACCAAATAACTTTTTCAAACATAGTTAAATTTATTCATTAATTCGATTCTGATTAATCAATCTATTTTTCTTTCATAAATTTACTATATAAATTCATATTTAAGCAATATGCGTATATCAAGCTAAACGACACAGAATTAAACTATAACCGGTACATCTCGTCTGGGTTTACCGCTTGTTAGTCGTGATAAATCCAACGTAATGTTTCCATATTTGTATTACTCTTATTTATTTCCCTTTTCTTATATATGGTGCAATGATTAATTTTTGAAATTGGTAGAATACATAATCACGTACCATATTTTTTTCAAAATATAAAATTTTAAAAATAATCTGAATACCATCATTTTACTCAAATGTTAAAGTAATAGTAAAAATAGGATACATGTCGGATTAATGTAAAAGAATTATTAACTCTAAATTAGAAAATTATGTAACACAATTGTTAGAAGGATGAATTATTTAAATGAGATACTGATTTAGTTCACCATAAGAAATAAATTAACTCATTTTTCCCCAATAAATAAGAGAATGACAATTTGTTTTTGAAATTGGTTTTACGTACCATATTACAAAACTAATATACAAAATTTCAAAAATAATGTGAATCACCATTATTTTTACGGTAAAAGGAGAGGTTGGTTTTATGTAAAAGGATTTTCAAATTAAAACCAAAAAAAAATGTAGCACAATGTTGGAAGAATGAATTGTTTAGAGGAGGTCGGTGCTTCAATGAATAAATTACCTAGATTTTACGGTTAAGTTACACCTCTTTCCTTCTAATTTATTCTTTCAACAATGAGTTTTACATGTATCACACTTCTAATTGGACTTATACTTCACAAAATATAACATATTAAATGTGCTTTATGAAAATATATTTTACAAAATATAGTGTTATATAAATAATATTTAAAATAATATTCCTGTCTTTTCAAATATATGTTACAAATAAAATTGTATTTTATAGAATATTAAATTATTTTACATATATAATTAGCTTTTGAAATATGGTATGAAATCTTATCATATTTATTTAAAATTGCATTCAATTTATGTGAAAATAAATCAAGAGTTATTTTGTATGAGATGTTGAAAATAATTGTTTTAAAGTGGAAAAACTTTTAACAAAAATCACATTTGTAGAAGAATAAAAATATTTTCAATAATAATTTATATAAATAGTTTAAGTATTTAAATACAACACATATGTTTAGATATCATAAAAACTACCGTATTATATATAAATTTGTGAATATGTTTAATGGGCTTAAAGAAAAAAAGAAAGAGAAACTGGGCAGTAAATTAACCGTGAGTTAGTAGTAGCCAAGATTTACTCGTGCTTAAATTCAGAACAAAAATTAACTCATTTTTTTCTCATTAAATAAATGAGTGGCATATGAATAGCTAAACACTTTTAAATAATTAAAAATATTAAAATAGATTTTAAAATAAATAAGTAAGAGTTTGCCCGTTATATTTTTGGAAAAGAAGGGATTTCAGTAAGGAAAAATAAAAAATTTAACATATATATTTAGTTTAAAAAAGAAAAATGCCCGTGATATTTTTGGAAAATTAGATTTTAAAATTTAATATTTAAAAATATTTAAATACGGTTTAAAATAAATACGTAAAGGGTTTTCCCGTGATATTTTTAGAAAAAGAATTGATTTTAATGAGAAAAATAGAAAAAGTAAGTTGAAAAAGGTAATTGTTTATAAATAGGTATTTGATTATTTATATTTTTTAATATTTCCGGTAATTGCATTTGTTAAGAAAAATAAGTAATCATGTTAAAATAGGTAAACTTTTAAAATTTAATTATAATATTAAAATAGGTTTTAAAATAAATAACTAAAGGTTGTCCGTGATATTTTTGGAAAATGATGGGTTTTAAGGAAAAATAGAAAAACTAACACGTTTTAGTTAAAAAAAAGGTAATGGTCCGTGATATATTTGAAAAAGTACGGGAATTTGTTAGAGAAAATAATGTATTTTAGGTGAAGAAGGTAATTGGTTATAATAGGTAATATTATTATTTAATAATATATTTTTATAAATAAGTATGGTTAATTAAGTAAAAACACGAAGTAAAGTTCAGTAAAGCCAATTTAGTAAAATCACAACGTACCATAGTGACCAACCAAACTTTTAATGTTTCTTCTATTATATAATATTAATATGTGGAGACCGACCGTTTATGCTGCATAAACGACCGTTTTTTACCATTCCATTACCAGAAAACCGACCGATTAAGCACATAACCGACCACATTCAAAGTGTAAAACCGACCGTCTCCTTAAAGAGTGGTCGGTTATAAGGTGGTCGGTTCTAGGAGTGGTCGGTTATAAGGTCGTCAGTTATGAAACTTAAAACACGTTCTGCTAGAAAACCGACCGATTATGCACATTTGACCACAGTCCGTTATGTGTGTCAGTCAACATTTTACGTATTGCGATAACCGACCGCCAGTGGTTGGTTTTAGGTTGCTGACGTGGTGCCACGTTGTGCCACGTGTAGTAAGTGGACAATTCATTGCTCGTGCATTGTAGTTTAGAGAATTGACCTCATCAGCAGTGAGTTCCTTGACTGGTTTGGGCTTTCCATCTTTCATAGGAATAATAATACCATTTTCAACAGCATCCCATTCATAGACATCCTTTTGGAGAAAAAATTTCATGTGAAACTTCCAATCATTGTAGTTTTCAGCTCCAAGAAGAAGAGGAAGAATGTTGTTTGAGTGACGTTCTTGCCAATTTGATTGTGCCCTTGATCTCTAGCAAAATAAACACTTAAAAACAAATGTCAAATGCATCTGCTTTGATACCAATTGAAATTAATTAGGCACAATATATGAATGAGTCTGTCTCAATTGACAAAGAGTCTGTCTCTTTGTTAAAAGGAACCGTCTCAATATGTTATATATAAAACAATAACTAAATTAGAATATTCTGCAGAATTATAAATAACACCAAGACTTTTCACTTGGTTCGGCCCCTATCAATATCTATGGCCTACGTCCAAGTCTCTATGCCAACTAGCACAGAGAATATATTATTAACACAATAATAATACGCTTACAGTTTATCCAGATTACAAAATAAGAACCTCTTGGAAGAACCCTTCCATTGACACAAATGTCCACTAGCAGCACGAACCCTAGCTCGCTAGCTGTAACACCCCAGTCCCACATCGAGGAGATTTAGGACTTGTGTTCAGTTTATAATGCAAAGTACTACTACTAATTGCACCAACAAAATCATGATATTTTGGGGGCCTGTGGTGGGCTAGTCGTTACTCAAGTTGGCTGCGTTTGGGCCAGTAGGCTTCGGCTTATTCGGACTCGGAATCGGGATTTGACTCGATTTTCGAAAAAGGCTCGGGATTTGACCCGGGTTGTCACACTACCAACCTTGGTTGAATTTTGTAATCCTATCTATTTGCCACAACCCGACACAAGTATAGATAAAGAAATTAATACAACTTTAGAATAATGTATCTTCTAGAACTGATTTGATCTTGAATTCTTTTAGAAGACTGTAAATTGATTTCTCGAAGGAAGAAGTTGAAATCACCGATCTGTATGTATTTATATGATTCCTGAAATTATAGCTGTTATGAGTTTGAACTGAAACGGCTATAAACAAATGATAAGGATTAGAATCTGTTAGAAAGATTGAATATTAAACATAAACAGATTTGACAAAGTCTTAACCGAAATAATATAACAAATAGGATAAGCATGAAGAACAATATCTGAATTTGAAAAAGTCAGCTCTCCTAAAAACAAGTAAGATCAAATCAATCAGTTAAGATATACACTTTTCTGCAAAATCATCCTCGTCTCTGACTAGATCATTGTGAGTCTCATTAAAAGTTATGTTAATAGACTCTTCTACTTTATCTTTAACAGTATTAAATACTCGATAAGCTTTACTGTTAGCAGCATAACCAAGAAAAATACCTTCTACAGCTCTAGCATCAAATTTACCTTTATTAGGCTGAGTATCTAAAATAAACCATTTAGATCCAAAAACTCGAAAATAACTAATGTTAGGTGTTTTCTGTTTCAACAATTCATATGGAGTTTTCAGTAATATAGGACGAATTAAAACTCTATTAAGAACATAACAAGAAGTATTTACCGCTTCAGCCCAGAATTTTCTAGGTAGCTTACTCTCATGCAGTAATGTTCGAGCAGTTTCTTGAAGAGTTCTGTTCTTACGTTCTACTACTCCATTCTGTTGTGGGGTGCGAGGAGCAGCAAATTCATGTGTAATTCCTCTGGATTTGCAGTATGTGACAAAATCCTTTTCAAATTCACCACCATGATCACTCCTGATAGTTCTAAGCTTAAAAGAAAACTTGGTCTCAAGGTTAGAAATGAGATCTTATAATTCTACAAAAGCTTCATCTTTAGTTTTCAAAAATAGTACCCATGTGAAACGAGAAAAGTCATCAACAATTACAAAAGCATACCTTTTGCCACCTAAACTGACATACCTTTCTGGTCCAAATAAGTCAAGATGTAACATCTGCAAATGGAACAGTTGTTGATATCTGTTTCTTAATTTTAAAAGAAGTGCGAACCTGTTTTCCCATATGACATGTCGGGAAAGGTTCTGTCTTTTTATATTTGAGCCTGGGTAAACCTCTTACCAAGGAATGAGAAGAAATTTTGTTGATGAGATCCATATGAACGTGACCTAAACGTCTATGCCACAAGTTTTGTTGATCTTGAATTGAAGCTAAGCAGATTTCTTCCTTCTGTTCATCAAAATCTAATACAAAGATATTTCCTTGCCGTTTGGCTATTAAAGGAGTGTGATTAGAATTAGTACTAATAAGACACATATTCTTACCAAACTTGCATCATGACATGCATCTGTTAGCTGACTAACATTGATAAGATTATACTTTAAACCATCAACTAACCGTACATTATTAATGGAAAACTTGTCGTTACCTATGGTACCTTTACCTGTGATCCGAACAATAGTCGAATCTCCAAGAGTAACAAGACCTCCATCTCGAGCGTCTATGGAAAGAAATTATGATTTGTCTCCTATCATGTGACGAGAGCAACCACTGTCTATGATCCATTTGTTTCTAGATACATGAGCCTTCATACAGATCTGCAAAACATTTATATTTTAACTTTAGGTACCCATATCATTTTGGGTCCTGACTTGTTAGTATCTACAATGTTATATAAATGTCGTTCAGACTTTTTAATCCACATTGGAACAATATTGTATGTAGAGTAAGGTTTAGAAATGTGGCCCTTGATACCACAAAGATTTGATTGAGCAGATATATGTTCTATCTTTCCACAGTCTTTGCATTTTTCGTAAGGCATCGAATATTTCATAACTATTCTTTTACTTCCTTGTTGGAAGACAGATTTTCTGACTGAACTGTAGTCTAAGCCTTCTTTATCCAAAGATGATTTCTGTTCTGCTAGTAATGCATCGAGAGTGCCTTCACCATGAACGAATTTTGATAAATCTTTCTTCAGGAGTTCAATCTTATTCTGAAGATCAAAAAACTGTCTTTCTGTATCAGCCTTCTTGCTTTCTGTAGATGTTTGTTGTTTTAGAGTGGTCAAGCAGGCGTCCTTCATTTCTATTTCGTTCCTCAAATAATCATTTTCTTCTGAGAGTTTTGAAACCTTTTCAGATATTACTTTGATTTCTTCTGTAAGCAGTTCATCTTTCATGGAGTCATCCATCTCATTTAGAACTTCGTTGAGAGTTTGTTTTAGATAAGCATTTTTCTCTCGTAAATTTTTGTTTTGTACCTGCAATAATACCACATTTCTAGAACTATCAGGATTTGAAGAGTTAGAGATAGTATTTACCTCTTCATCATCAGTGATATTGTTTTCAATGCTAGCAAGACATAGTTGAGCAACTTCATCATCAGAATCTATTTCAGCTTCAGATTCATCATCGCTCCAGGTAAGAAATGCTTTATTCTTTCTTTTGTCTTGAAATCCAGAAGCTTTATGTTTTGCCTTAAGCTTGAAACAATCCTTCTTGAAATGGCCTTTCTTTCCACATTCAAAACATGCGTCGTCATTTCAACCATTTCTGCCATCCTTCTTCTTAGTATTAAATTTAGTGAATCAATTTGCAGATTTCTTCTCTGCCAAATTTTTTTGAAACTTCTTGGTGAGAAGTGCAATGTCTTCATCAGAATCTTCATTAGAGTCATTAGCATGAAGAGCCAATGTCTTCTTTCTAGGAATTTCATCTTCTTCATCGTACCTGCGTAATTGATTTTCAAATTCTTCCAATTCGCTAAAGAGAGTAAGTGTCTCCATAGCAGAGATTAATGTAGAATCTTGAAGAGTGGTAACTTTAGGTGCAAATTTCTTAGGCAGTGATCGAAGAATCTTTCTGTTGATTTCAGCCTGTGGAATATGTCTTTCGAGTAATGCAATAGAATTCATCAATGTGAGAAAACCACTACAAGAAAAACTGGCATTTGTGACGGACATTTGTGACGGATTTTTTCCGTCACAAATAGTGACGGATTTGGGACGAATTTTTCCGTCACAGAGTTTTGTGATGGTTTTGTGACGGAAAAAATCCGTCACAAATTTCCGTCACAAAACTGTCACAAATCCGTCAAAAAACTATATTTGTGACGGATTTGTGACGGATTATACCGTCACAAGTTTGTGACGGATTTGTGACTGAAAAATCCGTCACAAAATGTATAAATAAAAAAACATGCAAATTTGTAACGGATTTGTGATGGAAGAAGTCAGTCACAACAGTAGTGACGGAAAAAATCCGTCACAAAATATGTTAATAAAAAAATTCGAAAATATTTTTTATTTGTGACGGATTTTGTGACGGATATTTGTTTGTTGCAAAAATTAATTAAAAACAAAACAAAGCTATTTTGATTCAGTGACGGATTTGTGACGGATTTGAGCTTTTGACGGATTTTGTGACGCATTTGTGACGGAATATTCCGTCACAAAAGGTCAATAATGAAAAAAAAACTACTTTGACCGTTAAAAAAAGACATCAAATAAGCTTGTAATTTTTTGTTTTTTTTTTGTGTATCAGTAAAATGATATGGTATTAACATCCGTACGGTTGGATCGTCGAAAAAAATAATTTAAAATATCATTTTGTGTAATTGGGACGATACTAGGTATCGCGAGTATTGTGTTTTGGAAATTTACATTATGAAATCATACAAGATGAGCTTGTAATTTTTTGATTTTTTTTGTATATCACTAAAATGATATGATATTAACATCCGTACGGTTGGATCGTCAAAAAAAGATTTTAAAAATATCGTTTTATGTAATTGGGACGATACTAGGTATCGCGAGTATTATTTTTTGGAGATATACATTATGAAATCATACAAGATGAGCTTGTGATTTTTTATTTTTTTTGTATATCATTAAAATGATATGATATTAACATCCGTACGGTTGGATCGTCAAAAAAAGATTTTAAAAATATCGTTTTATGTAATTGGGACGATACTAGTTATCGCGAGTATTATTTTTTGGAGATATATATTATGAAATCATACAAGATGAGCTTGTAATTTTTTGATTTTTTTTGTATATCACTAAAATGATATGATATTAACATCCGTACGGTTGGATCGTCAAAAAAAGATTTTAAAAATATCGTTTTATGTAATTGGGACGATACTAGGTATCGCGAGTATTGTTTCTTGGAGATTTATATTATGAAATCATATAAGATGAGCTTGTAATTTTTTGATTTTTTTTGTATATCACTAAAATGATATGATATTAAGTCAAAAAAAGATTTTAAAAATATCGTTTTATGTAATCGGACGATAGTAGTTATTGTGATGTTTTTTGGAAATTTATATTATAAAATCATACAAGATAAGTTTTTATTATTTTAATTTTTTTTCTCACTAAAATCATTAGATATTAAAAATATTTAATATTTAATTTTTTTAATTTAATATTTAATATTTTGTGAGTTTTTAAAATTTATTTCTTATTTTAAAATTATTAAAAATAATATTTTACTATTAAAAACATCCGTCACAAATCCGTCACTGATCACATTTAGTCAAAAAAAAGAACATAAGTCCCTAAATCTAACCTAAATCACTTACTCGTTTCATCACTCAGCTCAGCTCGTGTCTCTGCTCAAATCATTGTCTCTCTCAGCTCGTGTCTCTGTGCTCGAATCACTCTCTCCTCAGCTCGTTTCTCTGTGCTCAAATCACTCTCTCCTCAGCTCGTTTCTCTGTGCTCAAGTCACCCTCTATTTCCCCAAATCGAAGGCTGCTCAATTCACATCAAATCGAAGGCTGCTCAATTCGAAGCTTAATTCAAGTGTAAAGGTTAGGCAGATGCTCTTCATACTTCCGATTTGCTTGCTAATTAACTGTAAAATTCGTGGATTGTGATTATTATATGAGTTTGTATGTGTTTCTTTGTGTGTTTGATAGTTAATATTAGGGATTTAAAGTTATTGTATGAGTTTGTATGTGTATAAAATCTGATTGGTAACTGGTATCTGATTCTATGTGTGTTTGATTGCTTGACTTCTTCCGGTCATTTTAAGCATGTCTTTATTACAGAGCACAGTGAAGACTTTTCTCCTACAGGGGAAAATTGATACCTGATATCATATAATATTATGCAAGAAATACCTAGGAAAATGATAATGAAGTATTTACATGAATATTTGTGTACTTGTAGAAGCTAGTGTTTTCTCATAATTGCATTATCATAAAGGAAAGGTCCTTTCTATAGACTGGTTCAGTATGGTCTGGTTGAGGTCATGTGGATATTTATGCTCCATCTGATAGAATGATATTTTCCATATTATTTATTTGATAAAATGCGTAAAATGCTCTTATTTTGGAAAACAAATGAACAAGATAAGGTATCGTACAAAAGTATGCTTTAACAAGCGTAATTATTAAATAGGTAGATTATTTGAATACTAACGTGATAGCCATAACAATGGCCGAGGACCGTAGTTGGATGTACAATCGCATTGAGAAAGGTTTAGTACGATCAGAGTTTCGTGATGGGGTTTTGAGATTTGTTGACTTTGCACTTCATCAACCCGGGTGTACAGATGGAGCAAAGATTAAATGTCCATGTATACTTCCAAAGTGTCGTAACAAGAGGTATCTTGAGGTTGATGAAGTGATGATTCACCTGTGCCGTAAGGGATTTATACCACACTATGAGGTGTGGAGCTCACACGGGGAACGATTTGTTCACAAAGATACCCATGTTGGAGAGTCTTCCAATCGAGTAGATTATCGAGGAGACTACATTCAAATGGTCATGGATGCAGCCGGGCCCGAAATGTTCGATGTCGAAATGGATGAAGAACCAAATCCTGATGCAAAAAAATTCTACGAATTGTTGGATGCTGCAAGTAAACCATTGTACCCCGGTAGTGAGAAACACACTCAATTATCTTTTATTTCTCGAATCTTGAATGTGAAGTGTGAAAGCAAAATGTCTAATTCGGCCTTCAGCGATGTATTACAATTGATTAAGGAAGTGATTCCTGAACCTAATCCAGGAGTTCCAGGAAATTATTATCAGGCTAAGAAGTTAAGCACATGGATAATATGGTAAGCTTATTTACTCGAAACACGTTCCTATTGTTTGCACTGATGCTTTCACCTTAAGATATTCACCATCTGAATTAACTAATTGGATTCAGAAATTAAAAGTTAAAAGAACAGAGGTCCTGTTAATGGTCACGTAAACTGGTTGATAAATTGCCTAATGAGAATGTTTTTTTGAATGTAGCGGAAGAAAGCATCCGGTGAGTCACCAAATGCCTGGGAAGTTTTTCAGAAGATAAAATGTCGGAATGGAGTACCCGTGGATGAACAATCAAAGCAAATCAAGGTACATATTTCAGGGCTTAAGCAAATCTGAGTTTGTCAATGATCTTGTCCGTTGGAAACAAATTTGGTGATAGACTTTCAACTTTCCCTGGCTACTAAAATCTAAAAACTGGGACAAGATGTTGCTGGGTTGATGGATTTGATATATTTGTAAATCTCGTAAATGGGTTTGTTAAAGATACTTTGGTTAAATGTTATTGATGCTAGGAAACAACTCTAGGCAGGATTATGTACTTGAACGATTAAAATTGTATTAAATAATTAAGGTAGAGGGGAAATCTTGTGTCCGAATTAGGTAATTGGTAGTTAATTTGTCATTCAACTACTAAATAAGTGATAGTGAAGATCCCTTGAACACTAAGGTTTAATTTGGCTATGTAGAGTCAGATTACGTGGATAACATTTTGCTAATGATAATGAAACCTGAGAATGCTTGTAGATTTTATAGTCAGAAGTTCATATGAGAGAACAATTATGGATGTACCGAAAAATTCTTTTAACATTTTGGAGGCCTGATGACTAGATAATTAAGTAGAAATAAATGAGGCACTTGTTATGCTGGCTTGGATAATTAAGTAGAAAAATTCTTAAAATTCTTAAAACCTGATGACTAGATAATTAAGTAGAAAAATTCTTAAAATGCTGGTTCATCTTTTTCACTTTTAGACCAACTGAATCAACTGAACATTTAGTTTAAACTTCCAGGTTTTAGTTGTAAGATCTTAAATCTGGTAGTAGTGGTTGCGTACATCTTTAATTAAAATCCTTTTAGGAGTAATTTTTTAAATTTTCCTTAGTTTTGGAAATGAGAAAAAAATGGGTTGTTACAACGAGGACTTGGAAAAAATCTTCGTAGATTTTATTTTTTCACAACTACAGGCCTACACTTCTGATGTGGTATATTATATTTGTTTTTCCTCCTTTTTAAACAAGCCAGCCCATCAAAACTTATATGAATATAATTAATAAGTATTATTTACATAAAAACTTGTATAGAATTGAATAATAAAAGTATATGAAAAATAAATAATATTTAAAATTGTCGTTGAAAAGACAAAATGTAATATCTGTTTTTTTTTTTTGCATTAACATAAATATACGAATTGTTTAACTGATTGTTTCCCTTACATGACATATAATATGGAAGATTGTTACATTTTTGCAATTTATTTGAAAACCAAACCAAACTACTATTTGTTAAGGTTGCTCATTTTATTCCTTAATGAATTTTGTATCATTGACTTTATAAATTTTTGCAGGACCGAATGGATGCAAGGATTAAACAATTGACGGATGAAGGTGTTGCTTATGATATAAATGAAGTTTTTGGTGAAGTCAATGCCAAAACCAAGAAACAGCGGGTCGTTGGCTTAGGCAGCGCAGCATCCTCTTTCTGCATTGCTCCTAGTGGTCCTAGTGGTGAATCATCAGGGCAAAGCACCAGGCAAGTGACTGAGGAGATCCAACAATTGAAGGAAAATCTTAATATTAAGGACGAGGAGATTCGGCGATTGAAGGAGGAACAAGAATCCATGAAGGAGCAGTTCAATGAAAAACTTGCTGAGGTGTTCCGAAGGCTTGATGGAACTAATGAATGTTGATTGTTGTATATTGGTATTGTATTTTGACTGTTGGATTTGTTGAATTGGTAAAAATGATGTTTGTGTGGATTTATTACTATAATTTGGTAATTTAATTTGGTAATTTAGTAGTGAATTGAATTTCATTGATTTGTCATAATTTGGCAATGGTACAGGTTCAGAATGCATTTTTGTGTATTGTTATTACTGTTTTTGTACAGTACAGGGAAAGGTATAAAAGAAAAAAATTATTTTCAAAAATTTAGTAATCAGTGACGGATTTGTGACGGAAACAGGCTGTCACGAAACTTGTAACATAAAAAAGCCGTCACAAATCCGTCACAAAATTGATTTGTGCCAACAGTTTGTGACGGATTTTGTGACAAATAATTCCGTTACGAAATTTTGTGATGGAAAATTTTGTCACAAATCCGTCACAAATATTTGATTTGTGCCAATAGTTTGTGACGGATTTTGTGACAGAAAATTCTGTCACGAAATTTTGTAACGGAAAATTTTGTCACAAATCCGTCACAAATATGTCCCGTGTGACGAAAAAAAGTATACGTTTCGTGACGGAAAAATTCCGTCACAAAATATTTGTGACGGATTTTTTTGTCACAAAATCGATTTGTGACAATGGTTTCTGTGACGGAAAAATTCCGTCACAAATCCGTCACAAAGCCATTTGTGACGGATTTTCAGCCTGTTTGTGACGGATTTGGCCGTCACAAATTCCAGTTTTTCTTGTGGTGAACGTCCCTGAGCTTCTTTAATAATTTCATCATTTTCAAGTCTGAAGCTTTCATAATCACTTAGTAGTAGATCCAGCTTCACTTCACGAACTTTGGATGTTCCTTCATGACTCACTTTGATAGTATCCCAGACTTGCTTAGCAGACGTGCACGCTCACTACAAGAATAAGCTAATATACCAACAGAATTTAGCAACGGAAATCCATCTGTTAGTAGTTACAGACAGATTGCTAACGGATATCAAAAATTTGAAAAGTCAAAATTCTACCAACAGAAACCCAGCAGATCACTAACGGATATTTAATAACGGAATATTTTCGTTGGTAAAATAGGCGCCAAAAATGTCCGCCCAAATGTGCCAATAAAGTAGCTATGGTTTGCTAACAGATTTTTTACTTACGAAATAGTAATGACATAATAACTGTTTCGTAACGAATTGCCAACCCAAATTAACACAAGTTACAGCTTTTGTTCTGTTAGTAATCTGTTACCACTTTTAAATCGGTTAAATATATTCCGTTACTAGTCTGTTATCATTTTTAATTTGGTTAAATAGTTAGTATTTATCGGATTGGTGTTTGGTTTTTTATAAAAATATTTATCGGCGATCCAACCGTACGGATGTAAAAATCTATTTATTTTAATGATATTTTAAATTTTTTGGAAAATAATAAATTCATTTGGTTTGAGATTTTAAGAGTCAATTAGCACTTTCACTTATACTTCTAATTAGTGTTTCCTCCTAAATTAGTGTTTCGATTTTTTTAAAAAAATATTAATCGAAGATCCAACCGTACGAATGTGAAGATCTATCCATTTTAATGATATTTTAAAAAAATGGAATATAATAAATTTATTTGGTTTGAGATTTTAAGAGTCAAGTAGTACGTTGACTTGTACTTTTAACTAGTGTTTCCTCCCGGATTGGTATTTTGATTTTTTAAAAAATATTTATCGACGATCCAACCATACGGATGTGAAGATCAATCTATTTTAATAATATTTCAAAACTTTAGTAAAATAACAAATTTATTTTGTTTGAGATTTTAAGAGTCAATTAGTACTTTGACTTGTACTTATAACTAGTGTTTCCTCCCGAATTGGTGTTTTGATTTTTTAAAAAATATATATCGACGATCCAGCCGTATGGATGTGAAGATCTATCTATTTTAATGATATTTCAAAGAATTTGGAAGATAATAAATTTATTTGGTTTGAGCTTTTAAGAGTCAATTAGTACTTTGACTTGTACTTTTAATAAGTGTTTCCTTCCGAATTGGTGTTTCGATTTTTTTAAAAATATTTATCGACGATCCAACTGTACGTATGTGAATATCTATCCATTTTTAATGATATTTCAATTTTTTTGTAAAATAATAAATTTTTTTGGTTTGAGATTTTAAGAGTCAATTAGTACTTTGACTTGTACTTTTAATAAGTGTTTCCTTCCGAATTGGTGTTTTAATTTTTTTAAAAATATTTCTTGACGATCCAACCGTACAGATGTGAAGATCTATCCATTTTAATGATAATTCAAATTTTTTGGAAAATAATATATTTATTTGGTTCGAGATTTTAAGAGTCAATTAGTATTTTGACTTGTACTTTTAACTAGTGTTTCCTCCCGAATCAGTGTTTCGTTTTTTTTAAACTATTAATCGACGATCCAACCATACGTATGTGAAGATCTATCCATTTTAATGATATTTCAAATTTTTGGAAAATAATATATTTATTTGCTTTGAGATTTTAAGAGTCAATTAGTATTTTGACTTGTACTTCTAACTAGTGTTTCATCCCGAATTGGTGTTTCGATTTTTTTAAAAATATTTATCAAAGATCCAACCGTACGGAATTGAAGTTCTATCAATTTTAACGATGTTTCAAAAATTTTGAAAAATAATAAATTTTTTTGGTTTGAGATTTTAAGAGTCAATTAGTACTTTTACTTGTACTTCTAATAAGTGTTTCAATTTTTTTAAAAATATTCCTTGACGATCCAACCGTACAGATGTGAAGATCTATCCATTTTAATGATAATTCAAATTTTTTGGAAAATAATATATTTATTTGGTTCGAGATTTTAAGAGTCAATTAGTATTTTGACTTGTACTTTTAACTAGTGTTTCCTCCCGAATCAGTGTTTCGTTTTTTTAAACTATTAATCGACGATCCAACCATACGTATGTGAATATCTATCCATGTTAATGATATTTCAAATTTTTGGAAAATAATATATTTATTTGCTTTGAGATTTTAAGAGTCAATTAGTATTTTGACTTGTACTTCTAACTAGTGTTTCATCCCGAATTGGTGTTTCGATTTTTTAAAAAATATTTATCAACGATCCAACCGTACGGAATTGAAGTTCTATCAATTTTAACGATGTTTCAAAAAATTTAGAAAATAATAAATTTAAAATGAAGATTCTCCTAGCATGATTCTCCTATTTAAAATGAAATTTTTTTGATCAAACCGTATGGATGTTAAGATGGTTAAAGATGAAGAGTCTATGCAAAAATTCAGATATTTTTATTTGTGAGATCTTAATTTTTTTAACAACTATTTTTAAAAAAATATTCACGTTATAATATATCTTTGGTTTTCCTACGAGGAGAAAAAATGAAGTGTTGAATGTTCTATTCATAGGCCATGTGTCGAGATTTCATTGGACAAAAACAGAGCACACGGATTACAATGATTCATCAATTTACAACCATTGATAAGGAAAAGGAGAAGACATTTCAACGGATACACATGACCCAATAATTCATATCTATCTCTCATATCTATCTCTCATGCTGTCACTCAACTACCCATTCACTCTTTGCCTTCATTACTTTTAAATCTCATACATTCATCTTCATAGATCTAACCTCGCTCTTTCCCATTCTGTCTTAATAAAATTTTCATAACTCCAAGTACATAATATATATCCATTGCTCAATTTTCTAGCCTCCCTACGTATAGACATGTACACACACATACACATTTGCATGTGTATTCATTGAAAATTAACTTCTAGGACAGCATGATGACAAGCTGAGAAGAAGCCTCCTACAAGAATAAAACTGATGTCAAAAGGTCAGCGTCGCCGCCACTATTTTGAAGAACCTTGGATTTTGTTGTTGATAAAAAAGAAGAGATACAAGGCTGTTTATTATGTATTTTTGATTATTCAATCATGTTATTTGTTTCTCTCAACATAAAGTAAGAAAAATTACTCATGGAATATCAATGTAATTTAAATTAGGATATAAATTTTCTTACCCATGAGTTTGTAAAGACGGTTTTGATAATTTTTGATGTGTTCAAGACTTCGCTTTGTATGGTTCTAAAAGTTCATCCTAGAATTACTTACAAATTATCAATTGGGAATTTGTTATTAAATTTGACAACGAAAATTTCATTAGCATATGGTGCTAACAGTACTAATAGATTATCCGTTGGCAATTCGTTGCTAAATTTAATAACGAAAATTTAATTTGTTGGCATGTGGTTGCTAATAATACTAGCAGATTATCCGTTGGGAATTTGTTACAAAATTTTATAACGAAAATTTCGTTACCATGTGGTTGCTAACAATGCTAACAAACTATTCCGTTACTAAGTTGGTTGGAGAATCGTTATTTTGAAAACATGAATTCTGTTGTTAGTATGTTGATATTCCGTTGTAAAGTTTAGTGACGAAAACAAATCCGTTGGTAGCTACTTCCCAACGACGTTTACTCCAACGGACCATTTCGGTGGCCATTCCGTTAGCAAACTGTCTTAATAACGGATTTTCTTAATCTACCAACGAAATTTTCTGTTGTTAAAACAGGATTTTCTTGTAGTGGCTGAAACTTTCCTTAGTTCAGTTGAGCTTAGTCCATTCAGAAGACAATTCATTGCTCGTGCATTGTAGTTTAGAGAATTGACCTCATCAGCACTGAGTTCCTTGACTGGTTTGGGCTTTCCATCTTTCATAGGAATAATAATACCATTTTCAACAGCATCCCATTCATAGACATCCTTTTGGAGAAAAAATTTCATGTGAAACTTCCAATCATTGTAGTTTTCAGCTCCAAGAAGAAGAGGAAGAATGTTGTTTGAGTGACGTTCTTGCCAATTTGATTGTGCCATTGATCTCTAGCAAAATAAACACTTAAAAAGAAATGTCAAATGCACCTGCTTTGATACCAATTGAAATTAATTAGGCACAATATATGAATGAATCTGTCTCAATTGACAAAGAGTCTGTCTCTTTGTTAAAAGGAACCGTCTCAATATGTTATATATAAAACAATAACTGAATTAGAATATTCTGCAGAATTATAAATAACACCAAGACTTTTCACTTGGTTCGGCCCCTATCAATATCTATGGTCTACGTCCAAGTCCCTATGCCAACTAGCACAGAGAATATATTATTAACACAATAATAATACGCTTACAGTTTATCCAGATTACAAAATAAGAACCTCTTGGAAGAACCCTTCCCTTGACACAACTGTCCACTAGCAGCAAGAACCCTAGCTCGCTAGCAACCTTGGTTGAATTTTGTAATCCTATCTATTTGCCACAACCCGGCACAAGTATAGATAAAGAAATTAATACAACTTTAGAATAATGTATCTTCTAGAACTGATTTGATCTTGAATTCTTTTAGAAGACTGTAAATTGATTGCTCGAAGGAAGAAGTTGAAATCACCGATCTGTATGTATATATATGATTCCTGAAATTATAGTTGTTATGAGTTTGAACTCTATAAACAAAGGATAAGGATTAGAATCTGTTAGAAAGATTGAATATTAAACATAAACAGATTTGACAAAGTCTTAACCGAAATAATATAACAAATAGGATACGCATGAAGAACAATATCTCAATTTGAAAAAGTCAGCTCTCCTAAAAACAAGTAAGATCAAATCAATCAGTTAAGATATACACTTTTCTGATTAAGTTATATTAATAACTTAGATAAACTTTCAGAAAATCATCATCATTAAAATCCGAGTATTAACACTGGTATCACGATATTTTCAAAAATTATTTAACCAAAGCTAATAAAAATTTGAAGGACATACAATTTGCAGCCTGTACGAACGAGGACTTTTAGAACTTGGGAGCAAATTTCAGAAATATTCTGGACTTTGCAGTTTAGGACGAGAAATTTTCCTCCACTAAGGGCAGAGCGACAGCCAGAATTAAGGTAAACTAAAATTTTGTGCTCCCAGCTTATGAAGACTATACAATGACTGCTACAGACTAAATATAACTAAACTAGTGTAGCACAAAATCCTGCTACAGACTAAAGCCTAAATAACTACCAGACCAGGCGTGGATAAGAACTGAACTTTTATTCCAGCAAACTATCTATCATTGGTAATAAACTAATAACCTATGTTCTTGAATCACTTAGGCGACTTACGTTTTTTATTTAGCATATAACAGTTCCTAAGCTTATAAATTGATTGGTTTAATAACAAAAACTGATTTATTCATAACCAAAAATTTTAAAGCTGAAGCTGAACCGTTAATTTGTTTATGGTTTTTAACTTTAAATACAAACTTGATAGCTACGGTACTGTTCGACCCTAAAAACTGAGCTGAACCAACCAGTGCTTCCCATTGGTACCACACAAAGGGTCAGGGCCGGCCGTCGCCTAAGACCCCCAACTTTTAGAGGCCCCAAAAATTGAGTACTCTTATATATATTTTTATTTAATAATTTAAAAATTAAAAAAATGTGTGCAAACTTATTTACAAAGTTCAATGTATACGTTTGAAAGTTCAATGGATACGTTAGAAAGATCAATAGAGGAAGACGATGGATATTAATAGAAATAAATTGCGTAGTAGTGGAAAAGAAAAATAATTTGTTAAACACTTAACATGGCAAAAAAATATCGACCAACTCGCAGACCTAATAGCAGGCAACAAATAGAAAGAACTTTGAGAGGACCAACCAAATCACTTTAGAGAAAACATTTACAATTGGAGGAAACCTAGATACGTCTTAATTTATATTTCTTTCTTCTTTCTGGGGACCTAAATCGGCAATATTCAATTCATATTTAAAATTTACAACCCAGTCACCTTAGCAGAAGTTAACAAAGAAGAATCCCAGAAAGATAATTATGCAAAAGAACTGCTTCCACGAATATACAAGTTCCTGGTAGCACCAATATTTGGAAAAATGAGTCTGTCAAAGCATATAAAAGGGAAGGACATGGACTTTGCAGCCTTATAAAAGTGCGTCGAATTTCAGGACATATTTTAGTGCCTAGGTTTTACTGTTTCTGCTTTATTACCTGGTTGTACTGAATAGTATTTTGAAAATTTTACATGTTTTTGGCCTGAAATAAGTGCCAAAGTATCTATACCCATGTCCGACACTGGTACTCGAGGCAAATGAAGAGTCGGGTAACAGAGATTTAGCAAAGGGAGATAAAAAAGTTTTGATGGTGGAAGATTATAATGATTGAAAGAAAGATATCATAAAATCATGGAAAGGCACGAGAATTGAATAGTTATACTGATCCCCCAAAAAAAACATATGAGAAAGTTAACCCGGTAAGGGAATGATCTTCTCTTTGTATTTAACCATAATATACACTACAAGAAAATAGGGCTAATTTCGACAAACCAAATTCGACAGAAACTAAATTCGACAGAACTCCGTCGAAATTATATATTGCGGCTAAATTCGACAGTTTTTGGCCGAAAATGCATTCTGTCGAAATTGATCTGTCGAATTTAGTACTAAATTCGACAGATTTTTTTATGTTGTCGAATTCAATACTAAATTCGACAGATATTTTTATGTTGTCGAATTTAGTAAAATGTGGGAATTTAGTACTAGCTCCTAAATTCGACAAAAAACGGTCGAATTTAGTACCAACTCCTAAATTCGACAAAAAACGGTCGAATTTAGCCGCGGTTGAAAATTTGTGCAGTTCAAATGAAAATCCCTTAAAAAGAGAGGGAAAAGTCCCATCAAAATATTAAATTTAGAAAACTAAATTCGACCGAATTCGGTCGAATTTGAAACTAAGGTTGGCGGGAATTTTGCCGCCTAAAAAATTTCAATTTTGGTAAAAAACAGGAAATTTGCCGCTCAAAAGTTTCAAAAATATTTTCCACCGAATTTAGTCGAATTTAATAAATGTGACCAAATTGGGTTGAATTTATTATTTTCAGAATTTTAAAAATATGTTATTAATTTTATAAATGTTTGCACACATCTTGAAAAATAAATAAAAATACTAGGATAACATTCATTACATTTAAGAATTTAGTTGTACAAAAATTTTACATAATTTTTTTTATATGATTAGATAATGTTGAACTGTCATTTTTTGATACTTTTAGAAAAATTAAATAAAATATCTAATTAATTTTAAAAAATACAAAAAAAATATGAATGTATTTATACAACATGTTACATTCAATAATTTGTTTTTAATAAATAATAGTGGGTAGAAAAAAAAATTATAATTTTGTACATAAACGGCATAGTTGAGTTGAATATGGGGGTTTAGGATTTAGGGTTTAGATTTAGGGGTTGGACTAGGGTTAGAGTTTTTAGTTTATTTAAAAATTATTTTGAGTAATCCAACCGTACGGATGTGAAGATTATCAAAAGAATATAGTGTGTGCAAAAATTAATTAATTAAAATATATATATCTTAAACATTTTAACAAATATGTATATGCCACTTACACTAAATTCGACTATAAACGCTAATTGGTCGAATTTAAGCTTTAGTTCGACTGATATCGATCGAATTTAAGCTTTAGTTCGACTGATATCGATCGAATTTAGCTAAATTCAACCGATATCAGTCGAATTTAGCTAAATTCAACCGACTTCTGTCGAATTTACCCGTGTTTTATTTCGACCACTAATCTGTCGAATTTAGCTAAATTCAACCGATTTCTGTCGAATTTACCCGTGTTTTATTTTCGAACAGATTCATGCCACGTGTCACGCTTGTAGTGGTTGAAAAACAAGCACATGGATTGCTCTTTTACATTGAATCTAGACCATCCATTTCTTTCCTAAAATATTTCATCCTAACCATTAATTTAATTATACTCATCTCTTTCTCTTTTATATATTTCATTCATCTCTTTTGAAAATAAATTCTGTCATTATAGGAGCAGTATATCAAATATTCAACAGGTTATTTTTTGATTTTCTTTACTTCAGTCCCAACCAAATTCAGTCAGCAAGTGCACACTTTGTCTTAGTAATTGCCAAGACCCAACAGCCACACCTTGCGGTATATGTGTTTTGGTGGTATTCCCTTGCATCTTATTCAGTTTTCTTGTTCTGTTAAACTTTCTCCTTGACAATTTCAGGATTAAATCTTGGTTATCTATTTGACCCTTTGCAGGAACTGCATTACGGAGTGGTGTAATAAGAAGCCAGAATGTCCACTATGTCGTTCCCCTCTAACTCATTCAAGCTTAGTTTGTTTATTACATTTTTAGAAATTGTTATATTTTTAGTTCAACATTTAGAAATTGTTGTATTTTTATTACATTTTTAGAAATTGTTGTATTTTTAAATTAACTACATGTATCCATTATTGTTTAATGTAATTACCTTCTTGATATGTAAACGTTACAGAAAATTGGATCAATTTTTGAGCAGCAGATTCTGCTGCTTATTTTTTAAAAAACTAGTGTTCATTAAATTCGACCGAATTTGGTCGAATTTAATATGTAATTTCGACTGTGTTCCGTCACATTTAGCATACTAAATTCGACCACATTTGGTCGAATTTAATGCACTACGGGCGCCACAATTTGAAAATTTAAATTTTTTTAGCGGAATTTGAAAATTTCAAAATTTTGAAATATTCGGCTAAATTCGACAAAAATCTGTCGAATTTAATATGTCGAAAATAATCCGTCGAATTTACATAAATTCGACAGAATTTGCTAAATTCGACGCGAGCATTTTCGACAAACACATTTTCTGTCGAATTTAGTTAAATTCGACAAAATTCCGTCGAATTTAGTTAAATTCGACAGAATTTTTCTTGTCGAATTTAGCCGTTTTCCTTGTAGTGATAGTAATAATTTAGTCCTTAGCATAACAGATTAATGTGCCAAATAAATATCGCCCAACTTTGAAACCTAATACCAAGACTAACAGACACAGAGACATATAAGAGGGCCAACTAAAAGTCACAAAAGACAGAGTCTTTACGGTGGGAAATTAAGGCGAGAAATCCAGGTACAACTTCCTCTACTTATATTTCTTTTCACTAGTAACCTGAAAGGATCGGAGCGGCTCAGTGCTGCCAAGAGGAACGAGCTACAACTCTACTGTGCATCTTACCTATCTTCAAGTAATCTAGAGTTTGAAATCCATGTCCAACCATTCATTTTCAACTATAATTCTATAAATGGATCACATAATCAAGAAATTACAATTTTAAATGCAATTCTTAAACAATGCACATCCAAAATATTTCATGCCAGAGTAAAAGGCTAAAATGACAGTGCTAAGGGGGAAAATGTGTAGCAACAACTAATACAAGTCTAAAAGAAAACAAAGCTTAGTGCAGAAATTGTACCTCGTACAAGTTATACTGAAGTTAAAAGAAAAGATTAAGCTTGCAAGTTGTTGATTCTCTTTGATAGTTTAACAGTTCTTGCCGGACCTCTTCACCTCCCCGTAAATTTAATAAGTTTACGGGGAGGTGAGTTTTCAAGGAAGTAAGTATCAGTAAAGTTTGTCCACAATATACTTCAGCACTGAGTTCCAAGTCGGTCAAGTTTTGGAACGGACTATGGTATATAAAGATTTGACATGATTAATCTTTTTAATCAGCCCAAACACACAGTCACCAGACACACTGCTTGGTGCAACTCCATCTGTTATCTGATCGACATCGATATGAGCATTTCTTAGGAATGTCAAATTCTCCTTGATCAATATACCATCGGATGCGAAAGATCCAAGTACGAGAGTTTCTAATACCAGTGTATCAAGAAAAAGTTCTTCATCAACTAAATTTCCAAACAAGGACAACTTCTTCAATGCAGATCCATAGATACTTAAACGATAGCCACTAAGCCATTCCCAGCATAGAATAGTTAAATCTTCAAGCACAGGACAGTTGAGCAAAAGCTCACTAACCGACTCATAGCTCGAAAACGTAACTTCATCGAAGAACTTAACATCCTCGGGAACATCAACTAATATTCAAGAACTCATTCGAAGTTTCTCTACACTTGTACACAAGAACACTTCATCGAACATTTCAAATAACTCTGTAAACCAGAAACAAAGGTCTAACTCTTTCAAATCACGTTGAATAGCAATGAGAATCCACTCATTGACGCGGTCCAGATAGTTATCATTACCACATTCTAGACTAAATTTCTTGAGTTTGAAATCATTTTAATGTTTTGGCTATTATTTTTCGGAAATAATCAAGAACAAATAAAATTTGATTTGAGAGGAGGGATTTGAGCTTACTACAAAGGAGGAACGAACTAAAGTAGAGGTGAAAAATCAGAATCACTGGCCTGATGCAAGAGTAGCTAGAGGGTGGCGGCTGGGTTATAGGACCTATATGGAGTCTGGGTCGTGACTATTTGAGCGGATTTTTTTCCCACTCTCCAAAATCTCATAAAATTTAGCTGATTTGGAAATTCAATTTCACCAGAAAATTCACAAAAATTTTCACTGGGCATTTGAATATGTTTAAATTTTAATAAAGTTTTTAAACCGAATTTAAATCTTTTCATATTTCAATAAAATTTTGAAAACTCAAATTGAATAGATTTTAATGATTTTTTATAGGTACTACAATATTTAAAAAAAAATTAGATTCAATGTATCCGGACAATCAAAATTCAATTTTTTCAATAAAATCTGGTTAAATACATCTCCTTATCGGGAAATATCTAATTAAATATTAAATCCTGATGAAATCTTTCTTTTTAACAGTACTTCTAGCACCAAATTAATGTTATTCACAAACCTATTATCTCCCGTGGTGAAGTATAATTGGTTTATATCTGTGGTGCATCATATGTGGTACAAGGAAAATACCAAATCGGTATCCAAATTTTTTACCAAATATTAGATTTTGATTAGTTTTAGTAAAATGCATGGACCCCCCTATCATGTCATTCGGGAATAGAGTAACGCTACTAATTCAAAATAAATTTTAAAATTTTTCCTAAATGGCATAGCATGAAAGTGGTTGGTTTTAATTCATGAGCGCACCGCCTATTTTATTATTAAAAAATTACTTATTATGTAACTACTAGATGATAACCCGTGTGAAACATGGTCTAGTTAATTTATTTAAAAATTTAAATTATTTATATAATATAAATCTATAACCTTTTTTAATAAGCGAAACCCTTTTTTAACGATATTTTATAAAAATTGCACATATTTTAGCTTGATCAAACATTAAACTAAGTATTATACGCGGGAGAGTTAGTAGAGATAACTAATAAAAGGGTATAAAATAGATTGAGATTTGTATCTTGATTCAACAAATAAGTAATTATAATCGGGTATGGTGATTGATCTCATTGTCACGTTGATGAGTATAATAATATAATATATTTGGTACAATAATAATACTATAATATATTTTAGATTGATATTATTTAGCTGTATAAAGTAGATTGAGATTAGTATCTTGATTCAAAAACTAAGTGATTATAGTGATATGATGTGACACTGATGGGTATTGATATGGGTTAAAAATAACCCTAAATACATAATTAATATTGCATTAATTAAACCTAGTTGATCCATAAATAAGGCCCAAAATTCTAATTAAATATTAATTTCGTAATTAATATTTGGGCTAGAAGTACAACCTGTATTAGGAGACGTCCAATACAGGCTTGTTCTAATACACGTGGGCTTCTTTCAATACAAGTCTGTTATGATATGAAAACAACTCCTAGAAGGAAGGATCTAGAATTAATCCTTATTCACCGTCAAAGATAAGACTTATCCGTCAAGGAAGTGACGATACTTATCCACTGTCAAGGATAAGATTTATTCTTCAAGAAAGTGATAATACTTATCCACCGTAAAGGATAAGATTTATCCTTCAAGGAAATCAATATTTATCCACTAGGCTTCTAAACGCCTAAATAAACGGTCTGACCTCTCATCTCATAACGATGTTTTAGACTTCATCCTCGAATAAGGACATACAAGTCACTACGTTCTTGGTGTGCCCCTGCCGCCATAGCCCCGAGGGCAACAACAAAAACTACGTTTTTGGCTTGATTCTCAATTACGAATTGAGATACGTTGGCATCTTGTGAGGACTGATTTAGTCATGAAACACGAGAACAGCCATTAAAGCTCGAAGATCTCTAACCCTAGCATTAAATTCGCAAACACAGTTTTTATTCCACAACATTTGGCGCCGTCTATGGGAAAACAACATCAACCATGGCAAACACGCGAAGAACGACTCGAGAAACTCAGACTTCTGAAGGACTTCCTCTTACCTCTGAAACGGAGACTCATGGAAGCCAACCACCGCCAACCACTGGCACTCAAGGGGCAAATATCCCCCTCACCACCACTCAAGGACCGGAAATCCCAATTTCGGTTGAAGGGACGAATCCCCTGTAAATGGTCGTTCATGGACCTAATCCACTCTCTAGCAACAAATCACAACCTCCCCACTGCTCGTGAATGCATCACGTGGTGTTCAACTTCATACCAGGATCTTTCCCAATACGCAACTCAAATTCTAGGGATGCCAACTTATGGTATGCCACCTCGACCCACGGTGGGCAGCAGTGGTATCAATCCAAACTACCATGAAGCATATGTCCCCCCTTACATTCAAGGTTTGGGACCCCCAAATCAACAAACTCAAACTCGGCAGATCCCATTGATTCAAGACTACTCGGGACCCTATACTGAGGATGAAAATTACTCAACTGGAGAAAAGAGGGATGTTTCTCCAAGAAGAAGACGTTCTTCCCAAACGAATCGGGAATAACCCCAAACCACTAAGGAAAGGATTGCGGCCCATGGGGCAGAGGTTGCAAGACTCAAGAAATTAGTGGCAGAAGAAGAGGCTGCAAAAGCACAAAGCCAAGCAACTGGAAGAGTCCCGGTGATCAATTTGGATCCGGCACCGAGAAGAACCAAGAGGGTTGAAGCCCCAAGGGGTGATCCTAATGTTTTGTTACCCCTAGAAGATCCTGATGATCCTACACCACCTTTCACTCAGGACATCATGAAAGCTAATATATCGAGAAAATTCAAGATGCCAACGATCAAAGCTTATGATGGAATAGGAGATCCCGCGAATCATGTGAGAACTTTCTCTAATGCACTGCTGTTGCAGCCAACCAATGACGCGGTTAAGTGCAGAGCGTTTCCACAAACCCTAGCGGGCATGGCTCAACGTTGGTACAACCGTTTACCTCCCAATTCTATTGGATCCTTTAAGGAGCTGAGCAAGGCGTTTATCAACCAATTTGTTAGTGGGAGGGTGCATGAGAAGAGTTATGCATCGCTCATGGGAATCCAGCAAGGAAGGAATGAAGCTTTGAGAGATTATATAAATCGATTCACTGGGGAGGCTCTGAAAGTCCCGGATTTGGAGGACAAAGTAGTTATGATAGCCCTGCAACAAAGAACCACTGATGATCACTTCAAGAGGTCCTTGGCAAAGCATCCACCCGAAAGCATGTTGAAACTCCAAGATAGAGCCGGAAAGTACATTAAGGCTGAAGAAAGCATGAGGAAGTATGAGTCCGCTACTGGTGGAAGTGGAAATTCAAAGAAAAGAAAGGAGACCCAGGAATATGATGTTAAGGTAAAATTTCTTAGAACGTCAAAAGATTCTGATTCTTCACCTAAGAAGAACAATTTTGGGCCAAGGTTCACGGAATACGCAAGATTGAACACTCCCAAGAGCCAAATTCTGATGGAAATAGCAAAGGAAGAGGATCTCCGATGGCCGAAGCCACTGAGGATTGACTTATCTAAAAGGAATCAGAATCAATTATGTCAGTTCCATAAAGAATTTGGTCATGACACGGATGATTGCAGACATCTGAAAGATGAAATTGAGTTTTTGATTTGAAGAGGAAAACTTAATAAGTTCACTAAAGATGGGAATCAAGGGAGTCAAAGAGGAAACTATGAAAGGAAGGATTACGATAAAAGGGACAACGATCAAGATCGTAATTACAAACCCCGAGGGTCTGTCATCAACATGATATTTGGAGGACCAACTGCTGCTGGGTCCTCCCGAAACTCAAGAAAAGCTTATGCCCGGGAAGTAATGACTGTTGTAGGAGAAGCACCCAAGCGTGCCAGAACGGAAATAGCAATAAGTTTTGATGATTCTGACTTAGAGGGAGTGAAATTTACCCATGATGATCCCCTAGTCATCGTACCTGTGATAGGCAATTCTGAGACGAAGAGGGTTCTGGTAGATAATGGAGCTTCCGTGGACATCTTGTTCCATGACGCCTTCATCAAGATGGGATATACCGATTCACAACTGAATCCTTCAAACATACCCATATATGGATTCAATGGAGTGGAATCAAAGGTGGAAGGCACAATCCAACTACCTATGACAATGGGGCAAGGTTCAAAAACGACTACTCAAATGCTGAACTTTATAGTTATAAAGGCAACCTCAACCTACAATGCGATCCTTGGAAGGACAGGTCTTCATGTATTCAAGGCTGTAGCCTCGTCTTACCATCTGAAAATCAAGTTCCCAACGAGGAATGGGATTGGTGAGGAACGAGGTGATCAAAGAATGACCAGAAGTTGTTACGTAGCTGCGTTAAGGCCTGATGGAGTCGGGGGCAGGTTCTTCCCATTGAAGATATGGAAACTAGAGACAATGAAGATAGAAGAGGGAAACCGGCTGAGGATTTAATCCACATTCCCTTAGTTCCTGGTGAACAAGAAAAAGTCACTTACGTTGGGGCACTGTTGCCTGAACCCTGGAAGGGCAACATTATATCTTTCCTCCAAGAGAATGAAGATGTTTTTGCTTGGACAGCAACTGATATGCCATGGATTGATCCCCAATTGATAACTCACAAGTTGAACGTAGATCCCGAAAGGAAGACGGTGAAGCAAAAGAAGAGGAACTTTTCTCCAGAAAGGCAAGAGGCCATAAAGTAAGAGGTAGATAAGCTCTTGGAAGCAGGATTCATTGAAGAGATTCAATTCCCTGAATGGTTGGATAACCCAGTAATGGTCAAGAAAGCCAATGGAAAGTGGAGAATGTGCGTAGACTTTACGGACTTGAGCAATGCATGTCCTAAGGACTGTTTTCCCCTACCAAGGATCGACACTTTAATAGATGCCACTGCAGGGCACGAAATGATAAGCTTCATGGATGGCTTCATCGTATACAACCAAATCAAGATGCATAAGGATGACATTCGCAAGGTATCATTCATTACTGATTTTGGTGTTTATTGCTACTTAGTTATGGCCTTTGGACTCAAGAATGCAGGTGCCACGTACCAAAGTTTAGTGAACAAAATTTTCAAACATCTCATTGGAAAGACCATGGAGGTTTACGTGGATGACATGTTAGTCAAAAGCCTCGATAAGGCCGATCACATAGAGCACCTCCGAGAGGCATTTGAATTGCCGAGACACCATAAAATGATGTTGAATCATTCCAAGTGTGCCTTTGGCATAAGGTTAGGCAAGTTTTTGGGTCTCATGGTCTCTAAATGAGGAATTGAAGTTAACCCCGACAAAATTAAAGCAATTATGGATATGGAACCACTGCACTCTGTTAAAGATGTTCAGAAACTCACTAGGAGAGTGGCAGCATTGGGAGGGTTCATCTCCAAGTCAGGGGAAAAGTGTCTACCCTTCTTCAAAACATTGAATAACATGAAAATTTTTGAGTGAACAGAAGAAAGCCAAGAAACCTTTGAGGCCTTGAAAAAATACATGACTGAAGCACCATTGTTGGCAAAACCAAAACCTGGAGAAACGCTATATCGATACTTGGCAGTTTCAAACACCGCTTTGGGAGCTGTTTTGGTGAAGGAAAAATCAAAGGTTTAGAAACACAACTACTATGTGAGCAAAATTCTGCACGGAGCAGAAGTAAACTACTCTCTGATAGAAAAGTTTGCTTTAGCCTTGATCATTGCCTCAAGAAAATTACGCCCGTACTTTCAGACGGATAAGATGGAAGTCTTGACTGACCAACCATTAAGAAACATCTTGCATTGTCCTAAGGTCAGCGGAAGACTGATCAAATGGGCGATTGAGTTGGGAGAGTTCGACATCAAGTATAAGCCTCGAACGGCCATTAAAGCACATGCACTTGCTTACTTCATGGTTGAATGTACCATCGATAACCAAGAAGTCGGGGGGCAGGAAGTAGTACCCTTGGAAGGTAAAGAAGCTGAAAAACAAGATGAAGAGATGGTATTTAAGGAATACTGGGTGCTCAATTTTGATGGGGCATCAAAAATAAAATCAAGTGGAGCAGGTTTAGTGTTACAATGTCCCGATGGATTTCTCATTGAGTATGCACTAATGTTGAACTTTCCGACAACAAACAATGAAGCTGAGTATGAAGCCCTGATAGCTGGCTTAGGTTTGGCTGGGGCCTTGAGAGTTAATACTCTCAAAGTCTGTGGAGACTCGAGATTGGTAGTCTCACAAGTAAATGGAGAATTTGAGGCTAAGGATGTGTTAAGTCGAATACACAATATAATCAAGTATGTATATGAGAATAACAATCAAGAACACTTTTTATAAATCAACAAACTGTAATTATATTAACAGTTTCTCTCTTAGTGATGTTAATGAATCACAAAGAGCTACTAGGTTACAAGAATAATATATTCAATGTTCGCGTCCCTTCTAGGGATAACCTATCTGTGTTTATATAGTACACAGTTACACAATCCTTATCTAATTGATACTCCTATAAATTAGCTATACAATTAACATCAATTAAGGATTGCTTCAGTCTTCTATTCCGTTTCCTTAGCTGTATCAATATATTCTGCTTCTTTCCATCTTCAGAATATATTGCTTCTAGAATCTTTATCTTTGCACCGACAGCTAAGTCAACTATCACCATGTCAGACTTTATCAAACTCTGACTGGCTTCAATGTGAACTCTTCACCCAGTCAGACTTTATCAAACTCTGACTGGCTTCTAGATAAACTCTGATATGTACCTGGTACTTAAACACTGATAAACAAACGTCAGCAATTATATCTAACAATCTCCCCCAACTTGTTCATACCAAAATGTACAAGTTAAAAAGATAATTAATGATGTCAAAACATATAACAAATGCAGTGTTTAAAATATAACAGAGTTTAAGTTTAAAACAGAGTTCAAATTTAACTTAGAACAGAAAACATAAAAACTTACAGTCAGACTTTACTTGACTTCTTCAATATCAGGTACTGTCCTGAGATAATCAATCAGCAGTCTTCTTTCAGCCTTCTCTAGCTCATCCACCATAATCTCTTTTAGCTCTTTAAGTTCTGAATCACTCTCTCCTGTTTGGTAGATAGCAGCTCTTAGAGAATATATGCTGTTTCTTCTCGTATCATTTCCTAGCCGAATAAAATAAGACTTGTCTGACTCCAAGTTAAATTCCAAAGTCTTTATTCCAAGTGCAGTTCTAAATCTAGCACTATTTCTCTTCATCTCCACTAACTTTCCAGTATGATCCCTATACTTTGGAATATAAACACTTGATACTCCTCCTCCAAGCATAGCTTTAGATCTCAGCATCTTTTCTCTCAAAACTTGAGCAACATCATGAGTATGTCTGTTTTTAACTTTTAGAAGATAAAGTACATATTCCAGTTCTTCCCATGATTTGAGATTAACATCAGATTCTCCAACTTTATAAACTCTTCCATCACTCATGAAGTATAACAAAAACTGCTTCTTCAATACTTTGTGAAAAATCAACTGAACAGATTCTAACTTATCAAGGTTTTCTTGTGTAACCCCAATACCAGGTTCTGCCAGTGAAATGTTATCTTGAGATCTGTTATTTGTTCTTCTCTCTCTGTGTGATCCCAGTCCAGATTTATCAAAAGCTTCTTTTCCCAATACAGTTCTGGTTTCTGAGAAATTCACAGCTTCAAACTTTAAGTCTTCAAGAATTTTAGGTTTGCTGAATCCTGGAAGTTGTGTAGATTTCTGTACAACTTGAGCAACGTCAGAGGTTGTCACATTCTTAACAATAACATCAACTTGAGCATTGTCAGAGGTTGTCACATTCTTAACAATAACATCAACTTGAGCATTGTCAGAGGTTGAATAATTCTTCTTTTCCAGGTTAGGCTCTTCAATCATCACGCCTTTACCTTTATCAGCGTTTGAACCAATAGGCCTCCTTGAGTACTGTAAACTCTGATCAGAGTTTACATTCTCTTTGATAACAATTCCTTTTTCTTTTCTCCTTGGAGCCTTGATAACCTTCTGTTTGTAGATTCCAGCTTCAACATCTTTCCTGTGTTCTTCAGCAAGCAATTTCTCTTCTGCCTGGATATCTTCAATAGTAACATCTTTACCATGTTCTGCTAAGAATAACTGTGTAGCAACTTCTTCATCAGTAACTGGAGATTTAGAGGAAAGAAGTAAACTTCTAACCCTTGAAGAAGACTGCCCTCCAGTGTATAATCTTTTTCCATCAGCATTCTGAGCATCAGAGTTTGATCTCCTCCCTTGCCTTTGAACATTCCTTGTCCTTGGATTTTTACCTTTTGCACCACCATCAGTAGTGTCATCTTTCCGAGTCAGAGTTTGAGAGCCTTTGCATTTGTCTTGAGGCACTCTCTCCCCCTTTTTGACATCATCAGACAGCAAAACTGATGTGAGCAATTCAATGGAATTTGCAATTTCATCCAACTTAGTTGACATTTTGACTTGATTTTCTTCAACCTTGGACAACCTGGAATCAAAAACTTTCTGATCTTTACACAAGGAAATATACAATGATTTATCCTTCTGTTGTGTAAGTTCCCTTGCAGCTATATCATTCCTTAGACCTTCAATAACCTTGTCAGAAGCATCAAAACGATTGTTTAATGATTTGACTTGGATAATTGTGGCTTTGAGATGAGTGAGAAGCTCTGGATTTGTAATCTCTTTAGATGACTTTGTGACAAAGTCTGCAGCTCTCTCATCAGAAAAGATAGTATCCTTGTTCGACCAATTTGAAAAGTACATCTCTTGAAAATGCTCAGCCGTAGCTCGATTGACCTCTCTTAGCTCATCAGAGTTTGCTTGACAACCAAATAACTCCTCTTGGGAATGATCAGAACTATCATCATCATTAGCATTCTCTGCATCAGGTTCTGGAATATCAGAGTTTGCAACAGTCTTTGCAATATTCTCATCATTTTCAGCTACAGCTTCTTGTACTGGAATCTCTGCAATAATCTCTTGAACAGTTTCTGTAGCATGTACAGCAACATTCTCAGTAGCATCAGTATTTAAGGTCTGATCAACTTCCTCACCCTTTTCAATTACCTGGTGAGTAACAGAGAGAATCTCTGTGTGGGTAGCCATAGAATCTTCAAGAATAACTGTGTGATCAGCTTCCACACCCTCTGTTTCATCAAAAGCTTCAAGATGGTCAGAGTGTACAGAGTTGTGTGCTTCAACATCCATATCAAATCCTTGTGGCTCAAAAATCTCAGCCTCAATATTTTCTGTAGCCTCCTGAACAAGAATTTCAGGAGCTTCATCTGCATCTTCATTTGCAGCTTCCTCAACTACATCATCAGCGTTTGATGTAGGAGCTTCATCTTCAGCACTTACATGTTCCTCAAAAACTCTGTCCAAATTGACAGCTTCAGCATTTACATTTGATGCACCAAAAAGATGTGCAGCCACCAATCTTCTTTTTCTCTGATGAAGAGTTTCTTCATCAGTTTCACTGTCCTCATCAGCATTATCAGACTTTGGCCTTTTTGCCCTCTGCTTCTTTGATGGACCAGCAGACTGTGGCATAGAGGTTTTTGACACACCAACTTCCGTAGCTGGATTCACAGACTTTGAAGATTTGAAAGCCCTGTGTTTGATCCTACCACCAGTCCTTGGTTGTTGAGATGCGGATTGAATAGGTTCAGAGTTTACAAATTTAGGTTGAGTTGGAGATGGAGAGACCTCAGGATTTACTGGTTCTTGTTGGTGTTGAGGTTCAGGATTTAAAAACTGAAGAATTCTCTCAGGTAACAACAACTCACCAACATTTACCTTCTTTAAATCCTTATTCGTAAGATCAGAGAATACCCTTTTGTGCAATTTGAATGAGGGAATTACGTCCTCCTCATTAATCTCAACATTATTAACACATGCAGAGAATAAAATTTGACAAAATCTAGAAAAATAGACTACATGCCTATTCTCTGTTAATTTCTCTCCTATGTTCATTAGGACAAGTCTAGAAAAATCATAATTACTGTTAAAAAGAAGTGAATACCCGATTTGCAGACTGTCGATTGGAATAGCATCCCAATTTGTACATTTCTTCCCGAACGCTCTAGTTATGCAATCGAAAAAGAAACTCCATTCTTTTCGTAAGAGCGGTCGCTTCAATTGGCCTATCTTCGCCAAAGATCCAGTATACCCAATAGCTTGCATCATTCTCTGAAGATCAGTATCACCAACAACAATGGTGTACGCGTCAGAATTTGCAAAGCCCATTGCTTCACGAACAGTTCCTGGAGTTATGACAAACTCTGTCTCCTGGAACTCAAAAACTATGGATGGGGTACCAGAATCACCACCATCATCATAGACACCAGTCTCCCAGAAAGCTTTGATCTGAGATCCATAAAGCTTTGCAGGCTCCACTAAAGCACGCCCAATTTCTGACTGAGCAAGAAAGTTTTGTATGATATGAAACGCCTCTGGTGCAATGACAGTGTTTAATGGGGCTGAATAGTTATTAGGGACAAACTCAAGTCCAGAAGCAGTGAAAGCAGTTGAAGCCATTAGTAATGTCAAGAAATAAGCAGAAAATAGCTTCAAAAACACGAGAGAGTTTAAGAAAAGAAAGTGTTTGTGAATATGTGTGAGTGAAACTAGAATACAATTGGAGTAAGTCGTGAAAAACTGTAACGGTTGTGTGTATAATGTATAAATATAAAATTTAAAATTAAAAACTGAACAGTTTTTAATCATTAAAACACAACTGTCTTACCCCGTATTCTGTGTAAATGAGACACGTGTCACACATGCAATGACTGACAGCAGTAATTGGCAGTTTCCAATGCGCATGCGCAGTAAAAACAGCAATAATTACAGCCGATTACACTTTCCTATGTATGCAATCTCTCTCCTCTCTTCAACAATTTTGTTTTAAACAATGCCCAAACATACTCTTTTTAAAAACCAAAACAAATGTTTTTCCTCAAAATTATAAAATGTCTGAAACAAAGAAATCATTTTAACCATCAGAGATTAAAACAAAGTTACCTCGGCGTATTTCACACAATACATCAGTGTTTATCATTTGTCCTTCTTTGTTAATAAACTCTTTTCACAAACTGTACAGGTGTGCATAATTGTGTGTGCAATAGCAGAGTTTACCGAAATCAATATTTAAATCATCTCAAAGTGCATAAAATCCACAAACTAAAGTAGTAAAAACTGGTTGCCTAAACTCTCATTTAAACATAAAATCTGATTTTTATATCTAAACTCTATAATACTGATATCCTTTCATTTGGATATATCTTTTATTTTTCACCCCCTTTATAGATATATATATTTCTTTTTTTTCTTCTTTTTTTTATTTTTTTTTATTTTTATTTTATTAGTTTTTCAGTAATCAGTGGTTGGCACTAGTCACCAAAAATCAAAGATTTTAGCCCTTATTGCATACAATAAGTTCCTGGATCTTCCTAGGCACAACATGATCTCAAAGGAATTTGTGCTCTGTTTGGCATCTTTTGATTTGAGGGTGAATTATTTGCAATTGATAATCAGAGTTTAGACTTTCCATCAGTTAATACAATTAATTTATGAGAGAAAATGCAAACAGCTAATACAAACTCAGTATATAGAATCAATAAACTAAGAGATGCTATAAATACAGAGAAAGTATCATGCTGTGTTAACTTACTGCACATATTTGAGATCAGAATCTATACAACTCTTAAGGATTCATAATTACTTACTGAGAATTATGCTTCATACAAATTTCTTCATTGGTCCTTGTGTTTCAAACAAAAATCATAATCAGAGTTTAACATCAGACTTTAACCGACAGAGTATGACTAACAGAGTTTAGCATCAGAGTTAGCTTTCAGAGTTTATGACACTGGTACGCATAACAGTTAAGACATGCAAGGAATCATGAGCATAAAAATCAAACATGTATAGTTTTTTAGTCTAACCCTTATCTCTAGTCGAAACCAGAGATAATTCCAAGTTCATTTACCAATCTTGTAAAAGTAGCTTCACTCAAAGGTTTGGTGAAGATATCTGCAAGTTGTTGGTCTGTAGACACAAAATGAAGCTCAATGTTTCCTTCTTCCACATGTTCTCTGATAAAATGATACCTTATGCTGATGTGCTTTGTCATGGAGTGCTGTACTGGATTACCTGTCATAGCAATAGCACTTTGGTTATCACAAAAAATAGGTATTTTAGAGTACCTCAAACCATAATCCAGCAACTGATTCTTCATCCACAGAATCTGTGCACAACAGCTACCAGCAGCTATATACTCTGCTTCTGCAGTGGATGTGGAAATTGACTTTTGTTTCTTGCTATACCAAGAAACCAATCTGTCACCTAAAAATTGACAGCTTCCACTTGTACTTTTTCTGTCTATCTTACAGCCTGCAAAATCTGCATCAGAGTAACCAATTAGCTTAAACTCTGATTCTCTAGGATACCACAAACCCAAGGTTATGGTTCCTTTGAGATATTTGAAAATCCTTTTTACAGCTGTTAGATGAGGCTCTCTGGGATCTGCTTGAAATCTTGCACAAAGACATGTTGCATACATGATATCAGGTCTACTTGCAGTAAGATACAGTAAAGACCCTATCATTCCTCTGTAGTTTGTCATATCTACTGAGGCTCCTGTGTCTTTGTCTAGCTTTGTTGCAGTAGCCATGGGAGTTGTAGCAGATGAACTATCAAGCATACCAAATTTCTTGAGAAGATTTCTGGTATATTTTGCTTGATTGATAAAAATACCATCATCTGTTTGCTTGACCTGTAAGCCTAGAAAATAACTAAGCTCTCCCATCATGCTCATTTGATACCTGGATTGCATCAGCTTTGCAAACTTCTTACAAAGTTTGTCATTAGTAGATCCAAAGATAATATCATCTACATAAATTTGAACTAAAAGCAAATCATCACCAGAATTGAAATAAAACAAGGTTTTATCAATTGTACCTCTTGTGAACCCACTTTCTAAAAGAAATTGAGCAAGAGTTTCATACCATGCTCTTGGTGCTTGCTTTAGTCCATATAATGCCTTGTCAAGCCTGTAGACATAATCTGGATGCTTGGGATCTACAAATCCTGGTGGTTGTTCAACAAACACTTCTTCTTCAAGCTTCCCATTGAGAAAAGCACTTTTCACATCCATCTGAAAGACTTTAAACTTCTTGTGTGCAGCATAGGCCAGAAAAATTCTTATGGCCTCCAATCTTGCAACTGGAGCAAAGGTTTCATCATAGTCAATTCCTTCCTGTTGTGAATAACCTTTAGCCACAAGTCTAGCCTTGTTTCTTGTAATCACACCTTCACTGTCAGTCTTGTTTCTGAAAACCCACTTTGTACCTACTATTGATCTATTCTTTGGTCTAGGTACAAGTGTCCAGACTTCATTTCTTTCAAATTCATTTAACTCTTCTTGCATTGCTGTAATCCAATTAGCATCTTGAAGAGCTTCCTCCACCTTCTTTGGTTCTGTTTGAGACAAGAAAGCATGATACAGACACTCATTATTTGTTGCACTTCTAGTTCTCACACTAGCATCAGGATCTCCAATTATGAGATCAGGTGTGTGTGCCTGTGTCCACTTTCTTGCTGTTGGTAGGTGATTTCTTGCATCATTATTGGATCCTCCCCCTTGATCCATGCTCTCCTGATTCATATGTTGACTTTCTGTAGCATCTGAGGCTCCCCCTGAATTGGATGGCTCAGAGTTTGAACTGTCAGAGTTTGAATCAGTTTCCTCAACTGACTCACTTGCAGTGTCTTGTTGAGCTTCTTCACGCTCCCCCTCAACTGATTCTCTATTTTGTTCAATTTGAGAATTTCTAGTTTCTCCAGTATTTGTCAGTAGAGGTTCAGAGTATGCTTCGTCAGAGTTTGTCAGAACCGCTTCATCAGAGTTTGTCGGTACTGCTTCATCAGAGTTTACATCATCAGAGAATAAACCTTCATTTTTAAAACGCAGTTGATCATATCCATCTAAGTCATCAAGTCCAGTTATTTTCTTGTCATCAAATGACACATGTATGGATTCCATGATCACTTTAGTTCTCAGATTGTAGACTCTGAATGCTTTTGTTGACAATGGATAACCAACAAAGATTCCTTCATCAGCTTTTAACTCGAACTTGGTCAACTGTTCAGGATGAGTCTTCAACACAAAGCATTTGCATCCAAATATATGAAAATATTTCAAATTTGGCTTCTTATTTTTCACCATCTCATATGGTATTTTCCCATGCTTGTTGATCAATGTTGCATTTTGAGTAAAACAAGCAGTTTGAACAGCTTCTGCCCAGAAATAAGTTGGTAATTTTGCTTCATCAAGCATAGTTCTAGCAGCTTCGATTAGAGTCATGTTCTTTCTTTCAACTACACCATTCTGCTGTGGAGTTCCAGGTGCAGAAAACTCTTGTTTCACTCCTCTTTCCTTGCAGAAAGCTTCCACAATTGAGTTTCTGAATTCAGTTCCATTATCACTCCTTATAATTTTGACTTTGTGCTGTGATCCTTTGTCCAGTAGATTTACATGATCCATCAGAGTTTGAGCAGTTTCATCCTTCTTTGATAAGAAATACACCCATGTATATCTAGTATATTCATCAACAATTACTAGAGCATATTTCTTTCTGCCCATAGACATCACATTCACTGGTCCAAAGAGATCAACATGTAGAAGATGATAAGGTTCCACTACTGAAGATTCAGATTTGCTCTTGAAAGATGACTTCCTTTGCTTGGCCTTTTGACAAGAATCACACAGACCATCTAAGCTTAGTATTGACTTTGGAAGTCCCCTTACAAGATCTTTTCGTATAAGTTCATTGATGTTGTTCAAATTGAGATGAGAGAGCTTCTTATGCCAATTCCAACTCTCTTCATTTGACATTCTTGCAGTCAGACACACTGTTTTTCCATCAGAGTTTGTTACCAAACTTGCTTCATAAATGTTGTTGCGCCTGTGTCCAACTAGAACAACTTTTCCAGTAGATTTACTGATAACTTCACAGTATTCAGTATGAAAATCTACATGCACTAGTACAAAAATGATCTTTTACGTCGCCTATTATACGTCGGTTCTATCCAAAGGCGACGTATAAAATACTTATATACGTCGGTTCCGCCTAAAGGCGACGTATATAAGTGTTTTATACGTCGGTTGAGGAAAAGGCGACATATATAATTCTACTATATACGTCGGTTGAGTAAAAGACGACGTATATAATGACATTATACGTCGGTTGAGGAAAAGGCGACGTATATAATGCTACTATATACGTCGGTTGAGGAAAAGGCGACGTATAATATGTACTTTTTACGTCGGGCTTTGTATAAGACGACATTTAAAATCAATTTTTTAAATTACCCTTTTAACCCTTCCCATTTTAAAAACCCCAAATCCCTAAATTAGATAGCAGTTAATCCCCAAAATCCCAAGAACTCTCTCCCCTTTCTCGGTTACGCCTCCATCACCACCAACACATCCACCGCCTCCAGCTCTCGGTTGTGCAACGCAAGTTATCCCTAATTGTCTCTGTTACCTTGCTCGTCAAGCTTTGATGTTTGGATTTCCGATTAATACTACGAGGATTTACTCGCTCTCGTCGTTTTGTCCGATGAGTGATAGTGGATCAGATAGACTCGGCACTCTTGAGTCTATTTGCTCAGGTTTGGAACTCTTCGGTTGCTGTTAATTTACGATATAGATCTCGAAAGTGAAGTGAATTGAATTGTTATTTTTTTTTTCGTTTGAATTAGTATTGTTGCGAAGTTGAATTTGAATAGGAGCTTCTTGTTGATGTTAATTGTTTAATTACGAACTGAAATTGATCACTGAGTGATGTAAGATGCGTATATGATAGTGTGTTTTATATTTATCCGTGTGGAACCTGTTTAATTAAAATTCAAAGCAGCTTGTTTATGTGAATTGGTTGTTTATGAACTAAAATTGATCATTGAGTAATGTATGATGCGTATATGATAATATGTTGTGTATTAATTTCCGTGTGAAATCTGTTTAATTTGAACTCAATTCCAAATTAAACAATTCAGAAGACATCCTGCAAGATATGAAGTCGAGTATGGGATCAGCCCAAGATTTTCTACATCGACTGGAAACAATTCGTGTTATGTGAATGAAGGAAGTCGCCAAATCATAGATTTTAAGTGACAGAGAGAGACTCTATTCCCGTTGGATTTTTCTTTAATTTAGTTACTATTTATTTATTTTTGAGTTGTAATGTCTGGCTGAAAGCTTCATATCATGCTATTATCTGTTGGTACTGGTCTTGATGTCTAGTTATAATTAAAAGCAAATGATATTTGTTGTCTAAAACTAGATACAAAATGGGGCTACATTTGTTGTGATAGACAAGACTACTAATCCTCGGGATGGAAGTCCGGCGTTACTTATTCAAGGTATTAATGCATTAATATGTCCTCTGTTCTTTGAAGTTCATGTGGGAGACACATTTCCTCCATTTTCATGTATGTTTAATTTAGTTGCAGTATATAATCTTCTGAAACCTTGTATGTCTATAACAAGATGATGGTGGTGGAATGCACCCGGAATCTATTCGCCATTGCATGAGCTTTGGATTTTCAGATAAGAAGAAGAAAAACGCAATCGGGCAGTATGAATATATTGAGTTCATTGGCGCTCATTTTTGCTCTCCACTTTGTGTGCTGATTACTAACTGTAACTCCACAGACGGAAATGGGTTTAAGACGAGCAGTATGAGACTTGGTTCGGACGTTATTGTCTTCACCCGACACTCCAGTGCGAGGTTTGACATCTGTTCAAGAATTTTAAATGTATCTCGACATGTATATTGGCAGTTTATATGATTTTTTAGGCATCAGGAGAATCTTTAAATTTAGGCTATCTCTGAATCCTCAGTCTTCCATATAGTTAACTACAATATCGAACAAAATTTAAGGTTACTTTGCAATTTGATGCAATATGGCATCTGTTGAAGTTTTTCAGCTAAAACTTCATGGAATCTGTATTATTGCCCTTTGCAGAACATTAAACATCAGCATCTGAAGAACATTATGCCAATTTCATAAGAATATTGTCTACTTGTGTTTTCTTCAGAATTTATCTGTCCTCTGCTTTTGAGTATTTTAAAGTTTATTTAAGCTGATATAATTTTTTTTATGAGCAGGGGACTTTATCAGAGTGTTGGACTTCTCTCTTATACATTTAAGATGTCATACATTACTGCATTATCATACATTTAAGAGTGTTGCCAATGATCTCATATTTCCAGAAATCATACTGTACAAGCCTCAAATCGGAATCAATTCAGAGGTTTGTTTTCTTTCTACCTCACTATGTATTACATAATCTAAACTTTGTGATATAATTCAGATGAGCGATCTCATTACTTTTAAACTCTTTTAGCAATTATGCAATATGTTCAAGCAGCTTCTTGAAATAAGCTACTTCATCGGACACACTAGTTTGAATAATGAATACTTCTGACACTTTGCTTCCTAGAAAACTGAACAATCTACTTCTTGTTGTCTGTTTCAGAAATCAACCTTTTGTGCCACTGGTATACGATTTCAGTAGCCTCTACGTTGTGTCTGACGAGTGTTTGTAATATAATTAGAATCCATAACATTATGTCTTCCTTTTGGTCTTCCTTTTGGCAACTCTTTGGGCTGATGCGTATATGATAATATGTTGTGTATATGATAATATGTTGTGTATTACTATATTGAACTGAATTGGTTATCTGTTGCGTATTGGTTGTTTTATGTAAGATTTTTTACGTAATTTCCGCTCTTATCTATTTACTTATTGGCTGCTTTTATTATTTCAGGGATCTCGGAAGTCAATGCTATACAATGGTGGGGGGAACTTTGTTGAGTTACTGGAAGACATGGATACATCTGAGTCAGAGCATTCATGTGGCTCCTAGAATTAAGATTTTCTTTTTAAGATTTGTATAATTACAATTAGCAGGAAGCAAACCTTGACCCCTAGAATGATTTTTCTAGTGCTCTGATTTACCATTGTATTTCAGATTTGTATAATTAGAATGGTTTGTATTTCAAGTATGTGATAATAATTATTTTAATTTAATTAGTCACTTTGTTGAGAAATTTGGGTTGCAAGTTTTATTATTATTTTTGGTTGTTAATAATAGGAATTTTGATGTATATATAAATATAAACAGGGGAAAAAATGTCATTTTTCAGTAGACATACGTAGGCCTTTTTGGTCTTATACGTCGCCCTTTTTGATCTTATTCGTCGCCTTTTTTTGATATTATACGTCGCCCTTTTTGATTTTATACGTCGCCCTTTTTATGACATTATACGTCGCGCTTTTTGATCTTATACGTCGCCCTTTTTATGAAATTATACGTCGTCCTTTTTGGTCTTATACGTCGCCTTTTTAACCGACGTATATGATGCTTTATACGTCGCCTTTTTAACCGACGTAAAAGATGGTGACTTTATACGACGCCCCTGTATACGTCGCCAAAATGGCGACGTAAAAGACCAAAAAAGGCGACGTAATAGGCCTGTTTTGTACTAGTGATGGTTTCCTCTGTCACAGATTTGACTCACAGATAGCAGATTATGCTTGAGTCCTGAGACTAGAGCTACATTTGTGATGATGACACTTCCAAGATTAATATTGCCATATCCCAGAGTGTGTCCTATGTTGCCATCTCCATCGGAAACCTTTGGGCCAGTCTTCTCCTTAAAGTCTGATAGCAGGGCTTTATTTCCAGTCATATGTCCTGAGCATCCACTGTCCAAGATAAGTGTGCTCTCTTTTATACCCTGCAATCACAAACAAACACTAAGTGTTAGTTTTAAGGACCCAGACTTGCTTGGATCCTTTGGCTTTCTTAACATTGTTAGCTTTTGTAGCGGAATTACTATCAACAGAGTTTAAACTAACATTGTCAGACTTTACACTTGCAGAGTTTGCTCTAACCCACTTCAGATTGGGTTTTAGCTCATAGTAATTGTGATAAATAGCATGATAACTCCTACAAGTATAAATAGAATGCCAAGTGCTCCCACAATGTGTGCATAAAGTCTGTGGTTTCACCCTTACATAATCATTCTTTTCTCCTGATGTAGAAGGTAAAGAATTGATATTTTTATTCTTTGTGCAGTAATTAGCAAGATGATTAGAACTACCACAATTATAACATGTTTTCCTTGGAGCACCAGCAGTAGGCAAGTGATTATTTCTATTATTTATGCCTATCTTTCCATTCCTATTCTTCTTGGACCCTTTTGGTTTCATGGCAGATTTTACCTCTTTCAACTTATGATTGAACTATTTTCCTGTCATCAAACCAACATTAACCTGTTTTTCACAAGTTTTTACTGGCTTTCTAACAGCTTCTATTTCCATAAGTTTTTCTGTTATAATATTTTCATGTCTTTCACAGGCTTCATCTGATTCCATATCAGCTTCTCTTATTACAACAGATTTTAACTTATTGGTTTCTGGAACAAATTTCACAGGTTTAAGTTGTGGTTTAACCTTAACCTTGTCTTTAAACCTAAGTTCATCATTTTCACAATAGCCTAAACCTACAGAATCTGTCTGAAACACTTGATGAGTGTCTCTTCCAGAGTCTGTCCAAGTCTTGATTATTTTTCTTTCTTTTTCTAGATCAGATTCTAATTGCTTATATCTTTTGAGCAACTCCTGTTCAACATAAACAACATCATCTCTTTCTTTTTGAATTTGCTTCATATTTTCCAGTTCTCCTTCAAGAAACTTGTTTCTATCTTTAAGACTAAGATTCTCAGATTTAATTCTCTCATTCTCTAAAGTCTGATCCCTATAACTAACATGTACACTTTTCAGATATACTCTTAACTCAGATATATTATCAGTATCATAAGCATAAGTAGTTAGGGGTACCTTATTTTCAGATGATTCAGTCTCATCTCTGACAGTTGCCATAAGAGCATAATTTACTCCATCATCAGAGTCTGAAGTATCTGCCCAGTCTTTTCCTTTAGAGATGAGTGCTTTCTCAGTTTTGCCTTTCTTGCACTCTGGAGCATAGTGACCCATCTCCTTACACTTGTAGCACTGGATTTCAGATTTATCCTTCTTGCCAGACTTGGTCTCCCTTCCATCAGACTTTCTAAAACCTTTCCTTTCAGAATTTGAATCTTTCCTTGAGAATCTCTTCCCTTTCTTAAAGTTCTTGAATCCCATCTTCTTGAAGGTCTTCACCATCAGTGCAGCCATTTGCATCATCTGTTCTTCATCATCCTCAGAGTCAGAAGCTTCATCAGAGTTTGAGTCATCATCAGAGTTTGATGACTCACTTTCAGATTTAATGACTAAAGCCTTTCCCTTGGCTTTCTTCCTTGATGATTCCTTCTTGATGGGCTTCTCCTCAACTTTGAGAGTAACAGATTTTGTCCTTTTACTCAATCTTCTATTCCTTTGTTCTATCTCCAGTTCATGAGTTTTCAACAACCCATAGATTTCATCAAGATCTGTATCAGCAAGCTCATAATTATCTCTTATTATGGTTGTCTTTAAATCCCACTTTTCAGGTAGAGATAACAGAAACTTGAGATTAGACTCTTCAAGCTCATATTCTTTATCAACCAGAGACAGATCATTCAATAGTTTGCAAAATCTGTCATAAGTCTCAGTCAAGGTTTCATTAGGTCTTGAATCAAAGTGCTCATACTCCTGTGTGAGTATTGTCTTTCTGTTCTTCTTAATAGCACCTGTTCCCTGGCATCTGACTTCTAAAGCATCCCATATCTCTTTGGCAGTTTTGCAGCCAATTACTCTGTTAGACATAACATTATCTAAAGCACTGTGGAGAAGATGTCTAACCTTTGCATCTTTTGCAATTGATGAGATGTCCTCAGGAGTCATATCTTTCTTTTCCTTTGGAACAGTCTTTTGTTCTTGACCATCAACAACAGGGGCTAGTTTGGTTGGATTATGAGGACCATCATAAATTCTGTCAAGATATTCTGGATCTGTAGCCTCCAGAAACATGGTCATCTTCACCTTCCAAATTGGATACTCTACTGGTCTGAGAATTGGAACCCTGATTGTTTCATATCGACTCACAGAATTAGGCTTAACCTGTTCAGCCTTGGGAGCAGTTTGATTTTCTTCAGACATGATTATTACTGTGTTTGAATCGTAAAACTGTATATATTAAACAGCCTTGGCTCTGATACCAATTGTTAAGTCGAATACACAATATAATCAAGTATGTATATGAGAATAACAATCAAGAACACTTTTTATAAATCAACAAACTGTAATTATATTAACAGTTTCTCTCTTAGTGATGTTAATGAATCACAAAGAGCTACTAGGTTACAAGAATAATATATTCAATGTTCGCGTCCCTTCTAGGGATAACCTATCTGTGTTTATATAGTACACAGTTACACAATCCTTATCTAATTGATACTCCTATAAATTAGCTATACAATTAACATCAATTAAGGATTGCTTCAGTCTTCTATTCCGTTTCCTTAGCTGTATCAATATATTCTGCTTCTTTCCATCTTCAGAATATATTGCTTCTAGAATCTTTATCTTTGCACCGACAGCTAAGTCAACTATCACCATGTCAGACTTTATCAAACTCTGACTGGCTTCAATGTGAACTCTTCACCCAGTCAGACTTTATCAAACTCTGACTGGCTTCTAGATAAACTCTGATATGTACCTGGTACTTAAACACTGATAAACAAACGTCAGCAATTATATCTAACAGGATGAAACCATGACCAAATATTTGAAGCTTGTGAAAGTCATCATGACCCAGTTTGATGAATCCTATATCGAACACATCCCTAGAGAAGAAAATATGAAGGTCAATGCCTTGTCTAAATTTGCTTCTTCTGATATAGAGAACTATGCTGGAAGTGTATACTTCCAAGTCTTGAAGACCCCGAGCATCAATGGAAAACTAATAGCACCTATTGAAACCTGTTAGTTACCAAATAATGCCTTGGAGGCATGAAAGTTGACAGTGAGAGCATTGAGGTACGCCTTGATCGAAGGGATCTTATACAAGAAGTCTTTTGTCATTCCTTACTTGAAGTGTCTACGACCCTAGGAGGCGGAGTTAGCCTTGAAAGAAGTTCATGAGGGAATTTGTGGGCAGCACTTGGGGGGCAGGGCCCTTGCTCATAAAATCACATGTCTAGGCTTCTACTAGCCAGATATGCTTGATAATGCGAAAGATTATGCGAAGAAGTGCGAACGGTGTCAAAAGTATGCACTTGTGGTTAGGCAACCGCCCGAGATGTTAACATCAGTTAACTCACCAATCCCGTTTGCCATATGGGGCATGGACATACTTGGGTCATTTCTAGTGGCAAGTGCACAAATGAAGTTCTTGATAGTGGCAATTAACTACTTCACTAAGTGGATTGAGGCTAAACCTCTAGCCAAGATAACCATCAAACAAGTATTGCAATTTCTATGGGAAAGTGTAATGTGGCGATATGGAATCCCACGAATCCTGATCACGGACAATGGGAAGCAGTTTGACAATGAAGATTTCAAAAAGTACTGTGAGGAGAACAACATTGAGTTGCGATTCACATCAGTTGCTCATCCTCAAGAAAACAGACAAGCCGAGGTGGCCAATCGAATCATCCTAGATGGAATCAAGAAGAGAGTTGAACGCTCAAGGAGCACTTGGGTGGACGAGTTGCTCCCTATACTTTGGGCATATCGTACCACTTGTAAGGTTACTACTGAAGCAACTCCATTCCTGTTAGCCTATGGGGCAGAAGCCGTGGTGCCAGTGGAGATTACTCATACCTCCCTAAGAGTAGGGGCCTTTGAGCCTGAATCGAACGAAGAAGGTATGAGGTTGGCTCTTGATCTAATTGATGAAGTCAGAGATGAGGCAAATGCCAAGATCGTGGAACATCAGAAGTGAGCATCTTTCTACTACAGCCTGAGGGTTAAAGAAAGGTTCTTTCGTCAAGGAGACTTGGTTCTCAGAAAGATTGAAGCATCCGGGGTTGGACATAAAGGAAAATTAGTCCCTAATTAGGAAGGGACCTACAAAGTCAAGAATGTGTTTGGACGAGGCTCATATAGGCTAGAAATCCTCGAAGGGCATGAGGTGCCAAGGACTTGGCATGTCTCAAACTTAAAAGTTTATTATGTTTAGTGCACCCTAAAAGGATCCGCTAGTAGGACAAGTAGAAATAAGGTTCGATGAAATCATGAGGTTCCTGGAAAGCAGATGAAGGGTTGGACCCGTTTTGATTGGTAGAAACATACTCAAAGCATTGTCAAGTCAAACTACAAAAGAATGCAAAGGAAAGCATACAAAATATGCATGTCAACTGCACAAATAGAGCTGAATACAACGAACCCCGAAGGGTGAATGTTGTTAATAAACATACAAAAGAAAGCCTAAGATGCTTATTGTTAATTAGCGAAAATTTCAAGCTCAAAAGAAGTTTGATATGATAGACTTGAGAAAGAATCACTACGAGTGGAGCCATCAATAAGAACTCGTAAGGGTGAAGGGTTGAAACCCCAGAAACCTAAGACATTCAGTCCAAACCCCATCATTCGATATGCTCAATGAAAGGCTTGAAGCCAAAACAAGACGGTATAAGATATAAAAAGCTTATGCAAATGTCAAGTTAGCCTCGAATAAGGCAAAATCGTCGTAAATGTGTAGGTCACTCCACACTTTACACCAAGACGATACTCGTGAAACACTAGTGTATATTAAAATCCCAAAAAAAGGGTAGTAAGTCCCATGTAAGGGATAAAAAGACCCCAAGTCTCGAAAAAGACCGGTATAACTTCTATGAAATCCTAGTGCATTATCATAGAAGCTGGGGGGCAAATGATATGGGTTAAAAATAACCCTAAACACATAATTAATATTGCATTAATTAAACCTAGCTAGTCCATAAATAAGGCCCATTAATAAGGCCCCAAATTCTAATTAAATATTAATTTCATAATTAATATTTGGGCTAGAAGTACAACATGTATTAGGAGAAGTTCAATACAGGCTTGTTCTAATACAAGTGGGCTTCTTTCAATACAAGTCCGTTATGATATGGAAACAACTCCTACAAGGAAGGATCTAGAATTAATCCTTATCCACCGTCAATGATAAGACTTATCCTTCAAGGAAGTGATAATACTTATTCACTGTCAATGATAAGATTTATTCTTAAAGAAAGTGATAATACTTATCCACCGTCAAGAATAAGATTTATCCTTCAAGGAAATCAATACTTATCCACTAGGCTTCTAAACGCCTATATAAAGGGTCTGACCCCTCATCTCAGAACTACGTTTTAGACTTCATCCTCGAATAAGGACATACAAGTCACTACGTCCTTGGTGTGCCCCTACCGCCATAGCCCCGAGGGCAACACCAAGAACTACGTTTTTTGGCTTGATTCTCAATTACGAATTGAGATACGTAAGCATCTTGTGAGGACCGATTTAGTCGTGAAACACGAGAACAACCATTAAAGCTCGAAGCTCCCTAACCCTAGTATTAAATTCACAAACACAGTTTTTATTCCACAACAGGTATAAAAATAACAAAATAATATATTTTAGTACAATAATAATATGGTAATATATTTTAGATTGATATTATTTTAACAACATAGAATTCAATGTGAGATAGGATTTCAACGTAAGACATAATTTTATTTTTCTTAAAAGACAACATAGAATTCCACGTAAAATATGATGTGTACGTGAGATAGCATTTTAGGAGGAAACCAAAAAAAAGTGCGAACCAAATTTGGTACAATACTAATAAAAAAAATTCGCTTATTAATAAATGTTATTATAGATTTGGGAACAATTTTGAGATATTTTTTGAACCTCCCGAATTTTTCTTGAAAATAATATTGTGTACTAATTTGGTTATTTAGCACTACGCATAGTACAATTTTATGCCGTGCTTCAACTACTCGCAGATATTGGTGTTGAACAAGGGTGCGCATTCGGTAAACCGAACCGAATAACCGAAATAATTTCGGTTCGGTTAATCAAAATTTAAATTTCGGTTCGGTTTTTTGTAGAAAAATTTTACTAATTCGGTTTTTCGGTATTTCAGTTTTTAATCGCGGTTAACCGAAAAACCGAATAAATAACCGAATTACTAATAATTTGCAGAATATTTAAATTATTAAATATAAGCAGGAATAACATGCCAAATAATTGATCCGGAACCTGCCGGATGGTACAGGTGCTTCAATCTCTTCAATCTCCATAATATTAGTCTGCCATGCTTCCAAGTTGCACAAAACAACTAGATGCAGCAAAATAGGGTATCTCCTACATAAAAATAGCTATGATTTAGCCGACTACTGAATATATGGTAACGACTGTTTGATTAATTTATTAATCAATAGATTAGCAGGAGCAATAGTGAAGTTTTTAGTCCTAGAGCCAACGATACATGCTTGTTTTATTATAAGAAGACTTAATTTAAGTAAGGAAGATGACAGATCAAGAACTGTATGAACATGTAGGGCCGGCCATAGGAATTTGGGTGCTTAGACGAAGTTAGAAAATGGTGCCTTAGCTTTCGCTACAAGAAAAGCGAACAATTCCGATCATCAAATTTGGTCAGAAATTAGTGTTTGCTGTCGGAAATAACGGTTAAACCGACCATCACCGACCGATACGGGTGGTCGGTTAAAACCTGGTCGTAAATGACCCCTCGGTCGGTTAAAATATTTATTACCGACCGTCATCCAACCAACAAAAATGGTCGATTATCAAATTACAGTTGTCTGTTGATTGGCCCCACGTACGACGTTGCCACGTGTCCGTTGCCACGTCATGTTATAACCTACCAAAATTGGTCGGAAAAGAGTTGTCGGTAACGTTATATTATAATCTACCTACAGTTGGTCAGGAATGAGTTGGTCAGAAATGTCCGTTTTTCTTGTAGTGTTTATATATTTATGTTAAATTTTTAAAAAACAGTAGCTGTAATTAATTTTACTTAATAAAATAGTAATCATAACATTGCTAAACAATAATGATAGAATATAAATCTAAATTTAAAATAGAAAATATTATATCATATAAAAATTGCATACTTCAGTTGATCATCAAAATAATTACATGGTGATATACTCGATTAACTTGATGTACTAAACACCTCTAAAAAGTGTCACTAGCAACATGTCGTTGTAAATGAAATTGCAGAATTTCTCTTTTATGATAATAACAACAAATTCAAAGAAACTAATAACAAATTAAAAAAAAAACATAACATCGTCAACATCGAGTCCAAGATCACTGAGAACCTCTTCAAACTAGCTAAAAGTTTATATCCTTTTGTATCTCAACTATTATAATTTGGAGGTAGAACTCTTCAACTTTTTTGGAGTCACACAAAAATAGAAGTCCTGAATCACACGAGAGTCATTTGTTCTACATGATTTTTATACGTGTACAATCTAAAATAAGAATAAAGTATCTAGCTTCTACAATTTTCTTTATGATCTCATTTGCTATTTTTTCTTATCTATTCATTATTTTTTTCTAATTATACTCTATATATGATGAGTAAAAATTTTGGTGCCCCTAGTGAGTGTGGTGCCCTAGACCTTCGCCTTGGTGGTCTTACCTATGCCGACCCTGTGAACTTGTAGTGTATTAGATTGATATTATATCCAACATCCCTATCGATCTTATTTTACTTGATGCAAAACAAAAAAAATTGTTAAATGCACCATCAAAGTCCGTAAATAGTCAGTATCATCATCCATCAATAGAATAATATATCATTTCCAAACATCTATTTCAACAAAGTTTTTTTCTTGTTTCTCACTTGTTATCAGTGATGTTCCATATGATAGCACATGCCAATTAAGTACTACTCCATATAAGGTGGCATTTTAGAAAGTCTATAGCATACTATTCATGGCTTGGACTTGGATTACACTTGCAGTAGTAGTTCTTGCTTGCCTTCTCCGGCTATGGCTGAAGAAAAGGACACAGAGAAAATTACCACCAGGACCAAAAGGCCTACCCATTATTGGACACCTTCACATGTTAGGTAAAAACCCTCATCAAGATTTTCAAAAGCTAGCTGAGAAGCATGGCCCTATCATGTCAATGCGCTTTGGATTCATTCCCAACATCATTGTATCCTCGCCAGATGCAGCCAAGCAGTTTCTTAAGACTCATGACCTTAATTTTGCTAGCAGGCCGTCTCTTGAAGCTGCTAAGCACATTTCTTATGAGCAAAGAAATTTGTCATTCTCACCGTATGGTCCATATTGGCGTAACATGCGCAAATTGTGCACCCTGGAATTGTTCAGTAACCTCAAAATTAATACTTTTCAAGCCTTGAGAAAAAGAGAGCTTGCCGAATTAGTAAATATTCTTGAGCAAGCAGCTCAAGAACATGTTGCCGTTGATATTAGTACTAGAATAACATCCCTGACATCAGATATCAGTTGCCAGATGGTGTTTGGAAAGAAGTTTGAGAATAAGGAGTTTGATGAAAGAGGATTTAAAGGCGTGATTGAGGAGGGGATGAAGATGGCAGTGGCTTTTAACCTTGGTGACTATTTTCCATACATTGGTGCACTTGATCTTCAGGGATTGACGAAGAAAATGAAGGCTATAGCCAAAGTGTGGGATCAATTTTTCGAAAAGATTCTTGATGAGCATGACCAGCCAAAGGAGCATGGTCAGACCAAGGACTTTGTCGATACCATGTTGGGTATTATGAAATCTGGAGAGTCAGAATTTGAGTTTGATCGCTCCCACGTCAAAGCTATTCTTATGGTAACCACTCTAAGACTTTAGTCTGCTAGTAGAGGAACTTAGATGGATCATATAATTTTAAGATTCTCCATATTAAAGATTGAGCTATATATGGTACCGAGTATGTTATTTGTCAAAAATGTAAACTACTTACTGATTTTTGTTTCTTAACAACTTCTAGTTCTCATATACATCAGGAAAACACAAATTTCAAGATTTTAGGGGTAACATTTGATCTCCGAAAAAAAGATCATAATCCACTAGTTTGAGAGCTGTGCGTTTTTGTAGTCAATAATTTGTTTAACTCCTTAATAAATGGTCTTTTCAGGACGTGTTTGCTGCTTCAGCTGAAACTTCTTCAACAACAATTGAATGGACACTCTCAGAACTTCTAAGAAATCCAAGAGTGCTGAGGAAAGTCCAAAAAGAGTTAGAACAAGTAGTTGGACTAGACAAGATGGTGGAAGAATCGGATTTGGAGAGTTTGGAATACTTAAACATGGTTATAAAAGAAGCCATGAGGCTGCACCCTGTGGCACCGCTGTTACTTCCTCATCTGTCTATCGAGGATTGCACGGTTGATGGATTTTTCATACCCAAAAATTCAAGAGTAGTAATTAATGTATGGGCAATAGGCCGAGATTCCAAGGTCTGGACTGATGCAGAGAAGTTTCTTCCTGAAAGATTTGTAGGGAGCAATATTGATCTTCGAGGAAGGGATTTTGAACTTCTTCCCTTTGGCTCTGGGAGAAGAGGGTGCCCTGGGATGCAATTAGGTCTAACTATGGTTCGTCTAGTGGTGGCCCAACTGGTGCATTATTTTAATTGGGATCTCCCTAATGGAATGCAGCAATCAGAACTTGACATGACTGAGGAATTCGGGATAGTTGTAGGAAGGGCTACACATCTTATTGCAATTCCTACTAGTCGCTTTAAAAAATAATGATCAATATCTGTCTTCACAAGGAGACTATACTTGTATTTTTACAAGTCTATATTTCTGATAATTAGTTCACTGAGTTTTCATGCTTGCAAACTGAAGCTATACGGTTTGTTTTCACAACAGCAGCTCAGGTAGTCCAGATGCGTCTGTTTTTCTCTACATAGATTTCACATTTGAGGATAAGGAGGAAATGAACAGAAGAGCCTTCAAAGCCACGCTTTAAGAGAGGTCCTGCTTTTTGCAGCTGCCTCTAATCTAGGTGATTACAGTCCTTAACTTCGTAGATATGAGAAGATACAACGAAACAAATCTCAGTATTTGCAACAATGTCTTTGACTGGTCACAAATCTGCAGTCGCTAACTAAAAATTTAACTCAAAACCAGTTCAGGTACTAGAATTCTTGGTAAACTTGTAAGGCACAGTAACAATATTAAAATCCAGGTGCAGCCACTTTTTACAATCCAGGATGTCAGTCATATTAACAAATTAAGGAGAGATAAATACACTAGAAATCATATAATGACGACAATATCATGGGAACAAGTCTAAAAGAAAACAAAGCTTTGAGCAGAAATTGAACCTCATGCAATTTGTTATTATTCTGAAGAGCATGTACCATATTTAATTAAAAGAAAAGATTAAGCTTGCAAGTTGTTGATTTTCTTTGATAGTTTAAAAGCATCTTATTAGGAACTAGAATCCTTGCTACAATTCTGCACAGTTTAGTACTTGATCTCAAAATCCAGGGCCGACCACATGGTACAACCATGTTGTCCTGTTTTTTTATCTCAGAACAAGAAAGTAAGGAGACGATAACTACACTAGAGATGATATAACATCAACAACAACAATATCATGGATAACAGTATCGAAAAGCTGTTGTTAGTTCGTTCTTTGTTCGACTCACATTGAGCATAGGTGATATCTTAAAAAAAAGTTGAAACTACTTGGAGACATTGGTGAAAATTCATAATAATAAGCAACTAAAACATGCCCCTGCCGCCTATGTCCATTTTTAAGTCTCTTGCATGCTTCGTCCAAGTTGCACAAAACCAACCAGATGTAGCCAAAACAGGGTATCTCCATTCTCCTACATTAAGATACCTAGGATTCAGCCGATTAAAAATCCTGTACAGCAGATATAGCAAAATTAATTGATAATTTAGTAATCAATATATTTTCAGGAGCAATTGTGAGGTTTCAAGTCCTAGAGCCAATGATACCACCTCATCACATGCAGAATCAAAATGATACATTATACAAATCAAAGTCAGTGAAATTATCAGTATTATGTCAATACAAATGACCAAAATACGAATTTCAATGGGTAGTGATAATTGTTATCATTGTCAAATGTCGAATACTATGGCCCTCTAGCCTGCTGTATTCATACGAATTATGAACCAAGCAGGTTGAGTTTTGTCATGAATATACTTTGCAAATCTCTAATTTATTGTGTTAAAACACAGAACTCATCATTGTAATGATGAACGGATGAAAACCATGTTGGTTGTAGTAACAACATATGATCACAAAAGATCGATTACAGGATATTAAGAAAGAAAATGCATGCAGCTCTTGCAGATTAAGCATCCTTTTTAGGCTCCAGATACCCCGGGAGTGCCAGCTGACTTGTGTTCTGCACACAAAAAAAAAAAAATCACATTTTAATACAGGATAAATGACTTGATACTGAGTGTAGCCCAGCAGCCAAAAGCAATATAACTGCATAGAACCATGTTGCATCTTAAAAGTAAAAGGAGCCTGAAATTAAATATTACATGTAAATAGATAGCTACATAGTAACTTGAATCACTGGATAATAAATTACTTTGATATGAACTTGAATCACTGGCTTCAGTAAATAGATAGCTACATAGTAACTTGAAAGCACCATCATGTACACGCATTCATTAGGAACTATATTTTGCTGAGTTTGAGCTACTGATAACAAATGCAGGAGTTAAGCTATTCTACTCAAATAAATTAAATATTTTCAACAACTAAGGAAAGCATCCTTAATTTAGGTACGGTATAATTCCTCGGAGTAGCAGCTGACTGACTTGTCTTCTGCGCCTGAAAATCATATTAGAATAGATTTACATGACTTGAGTCTGAATGTGCTTAACATGTTTAAACACTTCTAATTTGGAACAAACTGTGTGGCATTAACAAATTATATATATATAGAAATTAGTCAAGACCAAACAATGTGATGCTATACTTCAGCTGTAAACTCAGGTGGACTGTAGACCAGTGCTCATGATCTAGAAACACAACCTATGTGTAGTGGACTAATATCATTTCACATTCTCATTCAGTCATCCATAAACTTGACTATAGAGTGAAACTTACATTAGATATATCTTATATGTCATTTATTGAACCCTAGGCTCCAACAATGCGTATTAGACATACAACTAAATCAGAAAGCTATACATATATAGAATCTTATAGTATGATAAATCAAGTATTTAGCTGTTATTTTATAAATCCAACATATCAAGTATTCTCTGTTATTTTATAAATCTTATACTATGATAAATCAAGTATTTAAGGAATTGGAAACATATTTTAGAATTATTTAGGGCTTCCTAGTTTATATAGGATGAGAAATATTCCTCCACTAGTGGTAGAGAGACCGCTATAATTTGGTTAAGCTGGTTTTCATCTTTCTTTTAAATAAAAAAAGTTGATAGCTACCGCTGCAATTCAAACCTAAAACTGAGACCAAACCATGCTCCCCCTAGGTACCACACAAAGTGTTTAGTGGATACGTTTGAAAGTTCAATGGCAGGAAGACTATGGATATTGATAGAAAGAAATTGCAAAGTAGTGGAAAAGAAAAATAATTTGTTAAGCACTTCATATGGCCAAAAAATATCAACCAACTCGCAGACCTAATAGCAGGCAACAAATAGAAAGACCTTTGAGAGGATCAACCAAATCAGTACAAACATAGTTTACAATTGAAGAAAACATAGATACGCCTTCATTTATATTTCTTTCTTCTTTCTGGTGACCTAAATCGGCAATATTCAATCCAATTTTATAACTCACAACCCAGTCACCTTAGCAAAAGTTAACGAAGAAGAATCCCAGATATATAATTATGCAAAAGAATTGCTCTCACCAGTAGACAAGTTCCTGGTAGCACCATATTTGCAAAACTGAGTCTGTCAAAGCATATAAAAGGGAAGGACAGGGACTTTGCAGCCTTATAAAAGCGTCGAATTTCATGACATATTTTAGGGCTTAGGGTTTAGGCTTTGTTAATTACCCAGTTGGACTCGATAGTATTTTGAAGATTTTACATGTTTTTGACCTGAAATAAGTGTCCAAGTGTCTATACCCATGTCCAACTCTGGTACTTGATGCAAAATGAAAAGTCGGGTTACAGAGATTTTAATTAGGGCTATACTTTAAAAATTGAGGTCTGGAGATTTAAATTGTCATTAAGAGTAGAGATCAGGAAGACGAGTTGGATTGAAAGAAAGATAACATAAAATCGTGAAAAGGCACGAGAATGGAACAGTTATAGCCTACGATCCCACAAAAAAAATATATAAGAAAGACAACCTGGTAAGGAATGATCTTCTCTTGGCATAACCGATTAATATACCAAATAAATATTGACCAACTCAGAAACCTAATACCAAGACAATGCACCTAGTAAATATTTCATGGCAGAGTAAATATTTAGTTATAGCCTACTGATCAGTTATAGCCTACTGATCCCCCAAAAAAATATATGAGGAAGACAACCTGGTAAAGAATGATCTTCTCTTGGCATAACGGATTAATATGACAAATAAATATTGCACAACCAACTCAGAAACCTAATACCAAGACAAACAAACACAGAGGCATATGAGAGGGCCAACTAAAAGTTACCTGTAAACGGATATCTCATCTTAAACATTCAAAGAGAAAAAGAATCACATAATCAAGTTACTACAATTTTAAATGCCATTATATAAACAATGCACCTAGTAAATATTTCATGCCATAGTAAAAGACTAAAATAACAATGCTAAGAGAAAAAAGATAACAAAGCTTAGTGCAGAAATTGTACCCTCATACACCTTATTCTGAAGAGCATGTACCATATTCAGTTAAAAGAAAAGATTAAGCTCGCAAGTTGTTGATTCTCTTTGATAGTTTAACAGTGCTTGCCGGACCTCTTCACCTCCCCGCAAATTTAATAAATTAATTGATACATTTTTCAAAGCACTTCCATAAACTAGCAAGTATTCAACAAATGACAACTCATCGTCTGTTCCAGAAAATTCTCTAATATCTACTGTTTTGAGATGCGCTGATAAACATTCTGGAATATGTAAATGTTCCCAGGCCCACGTGAAGCGCCAATTTTCATCGGAGAGAGTATCAACAAGCCCCTAACAATTGAAAAGAAAGGGATGTCATAAGTTCACAATCTTTTGTACGAATCCGTCAAATCTCAATTTTATTACTCACCTGTGGAAAAACAAGACTCTGCAGGTTTGGTGAGTTATCAAGGAAGTCGTACAGTAAAGTTTCTCCACAATATACTTCAACACTCAGTTCCAAGTCGATTAAGTTATGGAATGGAGGAAAGCTATCATGAACTGTTCTAAAGTCATAAGTATATGCACGATTGAGGGCCTTCATAAAAAGAAGACAAAATATGTTAGTCATATAAATTCACAGCAAAGATTAAAATTATTTCTTCATACAAGTTAACATCTCTAGCAACCACGACACTTACCTCGACAGTTCTGTCACTTAAACTCAAAGATTTGACATGATTTATCTTTTTAAGAAGCCCAAACACACTATCACCAAACACACTGCTTGGTGTAACTTCTTCTATTATCTGTTCGACATCAATATGCGCCCTTGTCAGGAACGGCAGATTCTCCTTGATCAAGATATCATCAGATGTGAAAGTTCCAAGTAGGAGAGTTTCTAATACCGGCGTATCTATTAAAATTTCAGGCGAAAATTCTTCATCAATTGAATTTCCAAACATGGACAACTTCTTCAATGCAGATCCACAAATACTTAAACGATCGCCGCTAAGCCATTCGCAGCATAGAATAGTTAATTCTTCAAGCACAGGACACTTGAGCAAAAGCGCACTAACTGACTCATAGCTCGAAAACGTAACTTCATCGAATTTAAGGACCCGAAGCCTTGTAAACTTAACATCCTCGGGAACATCAACTAATATTTTAGAACTCATTCGAAGTTTTTCAACACTTGTGCACAAGAACACTTCATCTAACATTTCAAATAACTCTGTAAACCAGAAACAAAGGTCTATCACTTTCAAATCACGTTGAATTGCATTCAGAATCCACTCATCAACGCGGTCCAGATAGTTATCATCACCACATGCTAAACCAAAATTTTCGATCTTCATATCATCTGGCCTGTGCATTAAAATTCTATCAACAAAGTTTGCAAATTTTATTCCCGAATCATTATGATTTTCATCGCAAAAATCGAGATTTGGGAGTGACATGCAGAGCGGCCGCCACCTTTTGCACAAAATACTAGTGCACGCAGCATCTTTTGTTGGAAGCAATGAAAGAATGTTGAGGAGTAACGAGTCAGGTAAATTACTGATTCGATCTTCTCTCGAAATTTTTAATTTCTTTGCCATCATTTTTCAGAAATAATCAAGAACAAATAAAATTTGATTTGAGAGGAGGGATTTGAGCTTACTAGAAAGGAGGGGCAAAATAAAGTAGTGGTGATATATCTGAGTCACTGGCCTGATGCAAGAGTAGGGTGGCGGCTGGGTTATAGGACTGATGGAGTCTGGGTTGTGACCATTAGAGCGGATGGGTTGTGACCATTAGAGCGGAGTTTCTTACAGATCTTTAAAAATTCACAAATTTTAGTTGGACTTTAAGAATATAAATTCATTAATTAGGAAATGCACAAAATTTTATTATTTTGTTAAATTCAAAAAAATATCAAGAATATTTGAATGTGTATAAATTTTAATCAAATTTCTAAAAATATCATATTTTAATGCAATTTTGGAAACTTGCATTGAATGGAGTTTAGACTTTTTTAAGAATTTTATTAAATATTACGGATTTTAGAAACCACTTTAAAGGTTAGATTTAATGTATCTAGACTTTAGAATCCTTTTTTAAAAGAAAAAAATCTGATGGAATACATCCTTATTATACCTAGAAGATCTTATTGAATATATATTTAATAAAAAGATTTATTTGAAATCTTTATTTTACAACTGATGCACAAAATTAATGTTATTCACGTCTACGTGATGTGGTACAATTTTATATGCTGCATCTTTAAACTTTCACCTACTTCCTTTTTTTTAAACAAACCCTCGTGTGTTCCAGCTCGTCCTTTGCAAGATTTTTTTTTCTTTTGTAATTTTGTTTTGCAAACTATAATTATGTTCGTTAAGAAAATACAAATAATTTCATTTTTGCATTACAAGAATAACAGCTTCACACAATGGAGTGGCCGGTTGTGTAACACCCTTGTCTACTCGGTACTTATCATTTTGTTGTGACAACACCGCATTTTTTTAGAAAAGTGTTAGTAAAGATTCATCTCCAACAAAACGTTTTTCTTATAGTTTTGTTGTTGTTCGCTAAAGAGACAATAGTTTTCAATCAAAAAAAACTTGTTTTATTTTTTGTTGTACAACAATTTTGCTGCTCAAATGGTTGTTTGCTTTAGTTTTCAACAATGGCCTTGTTCGGAAATTGTTTTGTTTGTTCTTTCTGGACAACGCTTTGTTGTTTAAGGTTTGTTGTCTGAGGTCATTGCACTCAACATAACAATATTGTGTTATGTTGCGTTTAAGAAGTTAGACAATGAACATTTTGTTTTATATGTTGTATTAATTTCTTACTAGCTTATAACCCGTGCCAAGCACGGGCCGAACATGAGTCGACATTAAAATATTAGTATTAATAAATTATTAATAAATATTATTTAAAAATGTATTTTTCGAGAATTGAATGATAAAAATATATAACAAATAAATAACTATTTAATTATGTAGTTATAGACAATCGAACTATGCATAAAGTTAAAAAAATTAAAGTAAATAAATAAATCTTATATGATTACGTAGTTGCAAAGAATCTAACGCTCGATGAAGCTAGCTATTGAATTTAAAGTAAATAAATAAATCTTGTATAATTACGTAGTTGTAAGGAATCGAACCCTGGATAAAGCTAAAGAATTTAAAGTAAATAAATCTTGTATAATTATGTAGTTGCGAGGAATCGAACCCGGGTTAAGTGATAACCAAATTTGGTACTTTGGTACTTTGGTACTTTAGTACTTTAGTACCGCGCGCCATTTTCACATTGTTTTGCTTATTAATAAAGAGTATAGATTCACAACGATTTGTCCTGGACAACTTATCTTCTTCTATATATAATATATAATAAGCCGACTAAGGGCAAAGTTTGCCAAAAAATTGCCCGTGAAATAACGAGTATACCCCTAACGAACTGTGAATTACACTTCTGCCACAACCTCTAAAGAGCGACTACCGTTACATTGATTGTTACACCTTCCTCTTCTTATTCTTCTTATTCTCATCCTAATACACAATTCCAGTTATAATATTTCGAGGACTCATTATCATCTCGCTGTGTCCCCCTGTCATAAAAAAGGTACGAATTTGTACCCATTATGCATTCATGTATAAAAATATATTTTTGTACATGTACTATGTTTCCGGAAACCTCTGTTTCTTTTTATTATTTCAGTTTCATAAAATCAATTGTCGAACCTATTACATTTTCCAACATTGGGGGAACTAAAACTGGTCATGTAACTTGTGTGAAATATAATATTTTTATAGGCTGTTACATGTTTGATGAAAGGTCACAACCAACTTTTGCATTGTTATGTTTTAAATTTGTGTTTTGAGATAAATTTACACCTTGTGAAATGAAAGAAGAGGGCCTTTTTTTTAATCACGTCTGGGCTGAATTCGGTAGGTATTGTGAATTAGCTAGGGTGCTATTGATTCAGTATAACGAGACCAAGATGTATCTGATTTAATTTTAGAAAGATGGGGAATAAGTGCTTGATTTTTTTTAGATGTGCCAGTTTTATTTGGTTATATTTATGTTTTTATTGTTATTGGATTGAACTATATAGTTATTGTCTATTATTTTATACAAGATGATTTCTTAAGATCTCGTGCATATTGGATGTAAGCAACACAAGAAATGCAATATACGTAAAATGGCATAGATATCAGTAAAGGTGATAATGTGTGACGCGTTTAGAAGTGGTCTTTAGAGAATGCGTGTTTTAGAGAATGCGTGTTTCAAGTGAGCGTCGTACTTAGTAACGTTTTATGTGATGTTGCCGTAAATGACTTTATGTTTTTATTTGTTAAGTTCCTTTTGTTTTTCTTATCTACTTCTCTATATAATAACCCAACCAAGGGCAAAAATGAGACAAAAAATTGCACATGAAATTATAAAAGTACTATTTATTTGAAAATAACAAAATTGACACTCTGAATATGAGATTACCGAACTATCCAGCTCAATTTTAGAAAAACAAAGTTGTCCACCTCATCTGTGTGTTGGCTCTCAGTCACGGCTCACGAGCTCCTCTTATGGCAATTCTTTCATTATCAGAAAATTTAGGTCTACAAACTACAAATTCTGAGTTTGGTTAGGATCTCGCGCTAGATCACCTTTTAAGAAATCAAAATCGATCTCAAAATACCAACCTCAACATGTATTTATTGTTGATCCGCTAAGGTATTGTGTTCTTCCAACCCTAATTCTTTAAAATATATGTGTATATATCTTAATTGTTAAAGCATATTACCACTTGCAAGTAGACATCACTTTTCAATATTGTATAGGTTACCCAGTTTGGTTTGTATTACACAAAAGCAGAGAGCAATGCTTGATTACGTCCCCAGTTTGTCAGTCTGTGAAACGGGTGAGTGGTGTTGGTTTGTCTACATATTCTTTACGGTTCATAATTTTTTGCCTTATAGTATTTTAATTTTTCTGTGCAGGAGTGTTTCTTCTACACCAAATAGTGAACAACTTGATGCAACTAAAATCAATAAAACTAGCGCACAAACATTCACCAGACTAATTATTCATCTGTTTGTAGCCTTTCTTTTTTTAATCGGATATACTGGCCTATTTTTAGTTGGTTTCGAGGTTTTCTATCTCTCTACATTAATCATACTACTATCTTCCAATACACTTTCTTTGGCCAGACGCTGGTAACATTTATGCCCCCTGCTTGAACTGTTCTTACCTTCCATCCACATGAGAATAATTCTTGTAGTTGGCATTGAGGACTCTTCAATGCTAAAATATGACTCTAGAGTTATGAGGTCTTTACAATCACAGATATCTATCCCTTGATGAGCTAACTACTGAATTACATAGGTAAAAAGCAGTTAGAGGGTCATCAAAAGGGAGGAACTTGTCTGGACTTTCCAATGTTTTAAGGCCTCTTTTATCATCAGGAGCCAATGGTCAGGTATTTCTCTGGCTATGTTAAAAATTAGCACCATAACATCTTTGCCACTTGTAGAAGATATCATGTGGGTGTGCCATTATGCCTCTACATGATCTGTAGTAATTGAAGTTTCATAAATTTTTTAGATTTGTGTTTGTAGCATGGACAGATGGAAGAAGCAAGCCAGAAAATTCAAGCACATTTCTCCTGGTAGAGAATCAAATCCTCTTGTGCAGATATGTGTCCAATTTTACCAAGACCGAATTTATCTGTCGGTTATCCATGAAAAAATGATATCAATGTACGAGGTAGCAAAGCTTAAGTGCATTAAAGAGGTGCACAAAGTTTAGTGTTCTAAAGTAGGATCCTGGGAGTCTCACGCGGCTTCTCCACAGTCTCTTATTTGCGTTTCTCTGGTTTTTTACAATTTCACTGTTTAGTAATTTAAAGACTATAATCAACGCAGAAATTCATGGGTTTAGGCAGGAAGCAACGGTCCAGGCAAAATCGAAAGGTTTGGTCTTTTGATTGTTCTGCTTTTGGTGGAAGTTTTTGTTACAATTGCCAATACTTGTATATATTCACTCCTATTGAGCCTCATTGTTCTCATCATCACCATGATGTTCTCAGAACCCTCAAGCACCCCTTAGTTTTAGCATGCAATTACATCACTAATATATATGAAATCTTTAGTTTTGGCAATTACATTATACTATGTAAATTTGGTAGTTAGATTTTTTTATTAGTTATGAAATTTGTTTTTCGCAACTGTTTCGATGACAAAATTTGAGAGTGGAAAACTTGGTCTGAGCAGTAGCTGCATGTATTATTGCAGGCTTGAAGTAATGGAAGAGTGGGAAACAATGGTTTTCCGCAAATGTAACAAAGAGGATGGTACCATGCATTTTTTTATAGCAGAAGGCCGATATGTTTGAGGTCTTTGCCCGTACTACTACATATCATATTATAATTGTAAGCAAATCCACTCTCTTCTACATTTAGTTTTGGTTGTAACATATGCTATGCTCTGTGGTTTTCTCATATTTTAAGTTTCAGTACAAGTGTTGATATTTTATATAATTAAGTTTGAGGTTTAGAAAATGAACTGCAAATATAGCTTCTTGTAATTCATTTTTTAGATTGCAAGTTTTTTGCTCTTCCAGGGGCTGCATATTAGTTGTGTAGGACCTCCACTGCGAAGCCAATAAACCTCAAAACTAAAATCATATGCCCAAAATATCAGGACTTCAAAGACCAATGTTCTCTTTTTTTGCTTTGGATTATCTTATTGAGGACATGTGGTTCATAAAATTTTAACCCCTTATCTTACAGGGTTTTTGGTGTTTAATTTCGAGTAATAAAATTTGAAACTTTCTTTTGATGTGTTAATATTTTGTGGATTAATTTACCATTCTTTTACATTTCATTCTCGGATCTAATTATTATGATTACCCTTTGCAATAAAATGCGAACATCATAGTTTTTTTTTATAACTTAGGTATGCCATATATTATACTCGCAGAAACATATAACAGTTTGGGTTAAATGTCAAATACATTATTCATTATGTTTGAATGTATCAAATTAGTCATTCATTGCAAAAATGACTCAATTTAGTCACTAATTTAAAATTTTGTATCAACTTAGTCATTAAAATGTTGAAATTTTGTATCAATTTAGCCATTCCCAGGTGATGTCCTTGACACGAAATCTTAAATTGGTGACTAAATTGAGTCATTTTTGTAATGAATGACTAATTTGATACATTTGAACACAACGAGTGGTGTATTTGATATTTAACCCATAACAGTTTATGCTCTAATACATTTTCCCAAATTTTAGTTTTGACCTTTTGTAAGGCTATTTGGGTAGCGAAACTTGATGTTTTTAGGGTAAACCAGATGGAATACCGAACTATGAATATGTTAACTTATCTTGGAGGTTTTTAAAGGTTACACTAATTTATTAGGGAAATCAGGTATTATAAGATTGCCTCAACGAACTTTATTGTGTATTTAATATATACATGTGTCTTGTGTTCTTTCTTTAAGTTGTCATTTTTTGAGCCCTTAAGTTTTACTTTTCCAAGAGATCGGAGGTCTTTATAGTTATTATAGCTCTTACTTGTGCGCAGTTTCGTACAATATAGATGACTCGGTCTTTGATAGGTTTTTTACTGGAACATATATCAAATTCTACAATTTTAATTGTGGACCATCTAAATTAATGAAGTTTAAATAAGTTGAGCTAGCCTTGGACCTATGCTCGTAGAAATCAATACAAAAATCAGGTGCAAATAGGATTGTGTAAACAAGCTTTCTGTTATATTCACATAACCTCTGCACAATATCGTGGAATATGGGGCTAATGACTAATTTTGTTGAAGTGAAGCTTCTCCCACCTTTTGCAAGAAGAGTACTAAGGCAACCCCTAAATATGTTATTACAAGTAAAGCACATATGTTTTAGTCCTAGATTTCTAATTCGAGGTCACTTTTCCCTCACACCTCCACTTATTATTGGCACCAGCTTTTTCTTGCATCCAGTTAGCTACTTACTATTCATACATGCATTTTCATGTCGCACCTCGGTATGAAACTATGTAGAATTTTATTACCCTTCCTGGAAAATATTTAGGCAAAAGGCAATTTTGACTTTCACAGTTTACAGAATTGTCCTCCGTAAAATTAATTTATTTTGACCTTTGTTACCGATAGTTTCTTGCAAGGTGTGTTTCGTTAGATTTTATAGTTTGCATTGCAATAAATTTAAGAATGAATTTTGTGCATGTGAATTAGATGGGTCAGAAAGATGTAAACATTCTTCATCTCTGTATGCTTGAAAGCCCTATTACATAAGTTCACAAAGAAGAGCTCACTTGCTGGTCATAAAAATCAAAAATCCGTTGCATATTGTACTAGAACAATATAATGAAATGGCACCGGATTACAGATTGCATTATGAATATAACTATTGTTACTATATACATGATAAATGCAAAGTCTATAGAACACCTTTAATATTGTTCTTTAACAAATTTTGAACTTTTTAACACAGGATTCGGGAGAACATGATGTGGCTATTTTAGCATTCTTTCATCCTAATCTCATTAATCTTATAGGTATAGTGGGTTTTAAACTCTTTAAATTTTGTAGGTACCTTTTTTTGTTGTTACGAGGGAATATGTTACAAACATCTATGGGTGATTTCTTTGAGCAGTTATTTTGTTAATATTACAGACTAATTTTACTAACACTGTGCTAATGGTATACTCAGTTAAGAGTTTGCCTTTCTCTTAATGTACACATCTACCGGCTAAAATTCTTAAAGAGCACAAAAAGAGATATTTTGAGTGTGTTGCTAACTCTAGCCTTAGTGATAGTCTGCTAACAAGTAACAACAATAGTAAGAGCCCTGTTCCCCTTTTCTTTTCTTTTTTTGACAACAAGAAGTCCATATAAAGAATTTTTGTATTAGTTTTGTATTATGTAAATTAATCATTTTATCATGGTTGTTTTTATTATTTCTGTTCTTTAAATTGGTTGCAGTAGGTTTCGACGAAATTTTAGTAGCTAAGAGATTGAGAGTATACACCAATATGCAAGCGAGTTTCGCTACTAATTTTCAGATTATTCTTGATCCGGTTTTTATTGTGTATCTTTAATTCTTTAAAGGATAAATTATATGTATTTCCATAGGTAATGCAATCAATACAAATACAATCATTTAGAACTATCATGCATGATTGAAAGAGTTTAGTTCCTTAACATGTGATTAAGGTACATATTTTGTGATTAATATGGACTCCTTCGTATCTTTCACTAACAAAACATTTTCATCCTAATCCCTCAAATTTTGAATTTGGTAAATTTTATACAGTACTAGAAAATGATCCGTGCCTAGCACGGGTTATTACGCTAGTTGTTTATATTTGTTTTCAATAATGGTCTTGTTGGTCGAGAATAGATGTATTTTTGTTTTCTAGGCAGCGTTTTCTTAATCATTTTTTTGTTCCTAAGTTGTAAAACAATGGTCTTTAGATTTGTAAAATGTTGTCTGAATATATACACACAAGCTATTGCAATTTGATTTTTCTTCATTTTTGTGTTGAATGAGTTTTATTTTACAACGGTTTGGTTATAAAAGTATTGTATTAGTCAAAATCACATGATGCTTTTGTGCCATTTGGGTATTGTTTATAAATTTATTAAACAATGATTTTATATCTACAAACAAAACAGGGCAAAATTATTTGATCAACAACCATTACAAAACAAAACTCAAACCAATATTCAATGTCATCCAACCAAAGTATATTCTAACCAAACCATACCAACACAACCAAAATAATCCATTACAACCAATTGATAGTTGATACCAATACAACCACAATCCTTTATCACAGAACACAAGAACATGGGCAACAGTTAAAATATTGCAAATTTTACCTTCATAGGAAATTTGAGTTCCTTACCTAGACATATATCTTCCATATAGCACATTATAAATAAACCACAGTCCTTGCTCCCAGATGGGACAGGAACACCCTGAAAAATAAAAATAAAATAAATTTATATATGTCTACACAATTAACGAAAATCAGATAAACGGATGAATATACGAAAAATATATTACCGCTAGATTCTCCCACACTATTTTCTTCTTTAGCATCTTCTTAGCACTGTCGATGGCACTACGACAATGTAATATAAATCAAACTACTAGACATTTTTCTTTATTGTTAAAGCGATTCAAAATTAATCAAAATTCTGATGAGGTACTCACTTATCAATCACCTCAATCCATTCTTCATTTGCAATTCGACGTGTGAGTCAAGATTCACAGCAATTAGTGCCCAATGGTTCCTAGTAAATCATGAATTCCAACAATGAGAACACTTTATTTTATACAATTTTATTCAAGATTTTAGTCACTATATACACTTTATTGAGTTAATCTTTAATTAAATTAACAAGGACCTTCATGGCTTAAATTGCAGCTAACACAATTATTAATTTACTTATCACACAAAATGTTCTCTCAAAAAATGATAATTTTCTAAAATTAATTCCTAAAATTTTACCTCAGTTTTTTATTTAAAAAAATCAACACTTATATAAAGAGGGATATTAAATATCAACATGTATATAAAGAGGGATAAAAACAAGTACTCACACAGTATTATAAGGCAGCAGAAAAAATTGCGGGAAAAAAAGGAGAAGTTACCGTTATCGTCTTGGAATTTAACTCATGCTCAAAAAACAAGTTGTTTGCTCCTCGTTTCTCAGAATGAAGTTGCCTGATTGTTTTTGTTCTAACATTAGGAGTCTTGTATCAATGGAAAATCTTCGACTTACTGGATTGAAATCTCATGACTGTCATATGATTTTGCATCAACTGCTCCCGATTGCAATTCGGTCATTCTGCAAAAACAGGTCAGGAACACTATTATTCGGTTTTGTCGCTTCTTCAAGGCCATTTGTAGTAAAGTTATTGAGGTCGATAAGTTGGAGATAATGCAATCTCAGTTAGTCGAAACCTTATGCCAACTTGAAAAATACTTCCCCCCTTCCTTGTTTGATTTAATGTTTCATCTCTCGGTCCGTCTTGTACGAGAAGTTGAGCTTTGCGGACCAATTTTCCTTAGATGGATGTATCCTTTTGAGAGGTATATGAAGACATTCAAGGGATATATAAGGAATTGGGGTCGTGCAGAAGGTTGCATTGTTGAGATTTATATTTCAGAAGAGGTGGTTGAGTGTTTGGCAAACCATGAAGAAGCGACTATTGGGGTACTAAAAAATGGTAGGCATACCAAGGATGTCATTTGCCGGCCATTATCTAGTGCAACGATGATAAACCCGAGCAGCACGGATTTGCACGTAGCACATTTATGTGTTCTACAAAATACAACTACTATTTGGCAATATTTTGAGTAAGTCATTAAATTATATTCATTATGGATAACATCTTCTTTTCTGCGCTCATTTCACTTATATAACTGGTTGTATATTTATATTGTCTATTGATAAGCTTGTGCTTTATCTTAATATTGTCCCTATATTCAAGTTATTTTGTATTGATTTGGATTTTTATTTAATAAATTATAATGTTTTATTATAGGTATCAAAGAGTTTTAATAAAAGAAGGCTTGAAGCTTAAATAGAAACAGTTGGAGATTAATTTGATTGAAATTCGGATTTTTTTGACCCGCTTGCGCAGTCCATATTGTTTGGACCATAATCGGAGTTCCAGAAGTCCGATTTAGACGATTCAACATCCCACAAAAAGCTTATGATAAGGGATTGGTTTTAGGAGTGGCCTTGATATCAAAATCCAGCCGAGTCGGTCCAGAAACAGAGCCCAACAGCCAGCTACGAATTTTCATTACTAGAATTCAATTCTGATTGAGAAACTCCTTGTATTTGTATTAATTAATTAAAAAAACTTTTATTAGAGATATCATTAGATTATATGAGACCTAATAGGGAGAGATAAGAAGCCGCACAAGGGAGGAGGAGAAGCCATCAACGGAGAAGGATTCAGCCATTGAAGACATTCAGTAGACTTTGTTTTCTTTTATAATTTTATATCTCTTCTTGTGAACATGTGTTGGTTAACTTTGGATTATTTTGATACTTTGATAATGAACTAAACTTCTATTAGTTAGGATTTTTATGGAACCCTGGTATGGAATTGCTGGTGTTTTGATAAGAAGTACTATATGCAGTTTATAGTTTATTCATTCAAGCGAATCTCAAGATATATTATTTGCTATTGTTTGGCCAACTCTAGTAAATTATTGAGTTAATTATAATACTGAGAAAGTTATAGTTAAATGACACAATAGTTGAATGGTGCATGATTATATCTTTTGATATTAATTTTGTGACGGTATAGACATATATTGTTACCTTGCATAGTCGTGTGAAATTGGTGCTTAATCGTATTCTTGAGATTAAATTGACCTAGACATATGTTGGTTTAGTTTATAGAATCTATACCATAGTGATTTCGAGAGAAACCTATGATCATTGAATTTCTAGTTAGTAGACTGTGAATTTTATGTAGTATTACACTACATTATTACCAACATGAACAAATAGTAATTATCTTGACTTATCTTTTCGTATCTAAAACCATCCAACTCTCTTTGATAGTATATTATTACTTAGTTAATATAGTTGTTAATTAATTAGTGTTAGTATAAAAACAAAACTCACATCTTGTGTTCTATAACCAAATTGTTCGATATTAATTGCAATTTATATGAATTTACAGTCCTTGAGGAACGATATCTGGTATGTATTACTATATTACTTGTTTGCGAGTGTGTACACATGCACATTTGTATTTTACCCAACATCTACTACGATTACATGCAGTGAACACATGTCAATTTTGATGACTAACAATCGGGATCATGTAAATGTAGAAATATGGTTGAAAAACAAGCAAAATGAGACATTCCCAAAATGGTTCAAAGATAAGGTATTATGTGCATTTCATAATAGTTTTTTGCATTTTTTTACAACTGCGTAGCTCACATATGAATCATTTTGCAACTTGGCAGATTGCTCCCGATTTATTTGAATGAAAAGAGGTATCGCATGAGATAAGATGGATTGCAGATGGGCCCAACAAAGATATGCATGCATTCAGCGGCTACAAAATAGATGGTGTTAGCTATAGTACCAAGGATTGTGATGTTACACGTCAAGTTCAATGCAGTGGTGTGTGTGTGTACAAGCCGATACAATGGTTGTACAGGATAAGGATCAAAATATTGAGCATACGTCACCTACATTTTACGGAGTCATAATTGATATATGGGAGTTGGACTATAACAACTTTAGGATTCCACTTTTTCGTTGTAAGTGGGTAGATGTGAAGGGATTAAGCTCGATGACTTGGGCTATACATTGGTTAATTTGAATAGGTTGGGGTATTTGAATGATCCATTTGTGTTAGCAAAACATATTAAACAAGTTTGTTACATCGACGATCCTCTTAATAAAATATTGTCCATTGTGTTGAAATTACCCGATAAAAAGTACTATGAAGACAAAGAGGATGAAAGTGAGGGATCCGTTAAAGTGGAACTTGAGAATGACTTTTTTCTGCCCAATTTGTCGGATGTTGATGAGGAGGATGTGGCTAGTTATATTCGAGATGACATAGATGAACTAATAGAACTTTTGTGATGTAATTTAATTTGTATTTTTTTGAATTTGTAACGATGATTCTTGATACTTGGTTGGTTTGTTTCTGTTAAGTTTCTTCCTGTTTGGTTTGTTAGCTAATTTGGCCTCTATTAAATTGGTTTCTTGGATGCATATGATGCCTCTATTATGATGGCAGGTTAGCTGAAATTCCATTTATTTATTTTCTGTACTGAAAATTAGACAACAGTTTTAACAATAAAAGTCTTTTCTGGAAAAAAAACATACAATAGGGCACAAACAGTTGTATGTTGGTTCACAGTCAGACAACAATGTAAATAGTTGTTTGAACCCATATTAAACAACACAACTTAGAAAACTCTTGTCTCATTACAACAACGGTTTTATGAGACATTGTCTTAGGTCTGTTCACACAATACTGCAGAAACCTGTTATCTATTAGTCACATTTAGGTAACACCACTTCCAAAATACCCTTGTCTGATTCTGTTTTCTAGATAATGGTTTTTAAACCGTTGTAAGGACTCTGGATTAGAAAATGTTTTTTCTAGGATGAAAAATAACTGTTGTCTGTTAATTCTGGGCAACACTTTTTCGACCGAGCGATGTCTGATCAGTGTTGTCTAATTGTGTTTTTCTTGTAGTGTTAATACATGACATTGACATGGGAATAAACCTCTACAAGACTTAACACAAGTCTATTTCATAGTAGTAGCACCAGAAACATGGACTAGAGCGAGAGGGATGCATTTCTTCTATTGATCCTTCCAGCAGCATAACTAATGAGTTCAAAATTAAATCGAATCCGATTTTAATACTGTAAAAGACTTGAGAGGTGAATATCAGGTAATAGATCTCATTGTTGCATTAACAATGTCTTTAATAGGTAACAAAATTTAACTTAGAACCAGCTTAGGAACTAGAATGTCCTGTTTTTTTATTTTAGAACAAGAAAGTAAGAGTAGAAAACTACACTAGATTTAATATAACAACAATATCAGGGATGACTAGTAGCAATAAGATGTTGTTTGTTTGTTCTATGTTCAACTCACATCGAGCACAAGCGATACGTTTGTGTCTTGTGGCCTATGTCATATGTTGTGAGAGGAATTTGATACAACAATTAGTTGGAGGTTTGCTGGAATAACGAAATAAGAGCATAGAAACCGGCAACGAAATCAGGTTCGCACGCTGCTGTCAGGGTTCAACTGCCTAGAACCGAGAGGTGTTTGTGGCTGTATTTGGACTGGATTCACAAGGTTTCCGAGAAATATAGAGGGAATGATTGCCGGAATTATGAGTCACAAGTGCTCCTACTCGAGATTAGTAGAGAGAATGTGAGTGTGTAACCTTGCAAATGGCCTACATATCCTATATTTATAGGAATCAAGTCCATATGTAGTTCTCTAGGGTTTGGACTCCTTGCTTGATGAATAAGCCATGGTTTTGATAGATATTTGCCTCCTGGATATGCTTGATTGATGAATATTTGATAATCTCTTAAGAGTCCTACTCCTAATAGGTCACTAGAAGCCTTCATCTTCATGTATAAAGTGATATATTTAGCCTATGTATGTATATATCTTGTATATTTAATAAATATTCTCATAGCTGATGTATTTATCTCGTTCTAGGTGATAGAGATGGACTTAGAATCGACTCCTTGAAGATAGAGACGTGCTCCTTAAGTTTAGGAGGCTGTAGTTGAGTAGGACACTGCCTTTAGGGGGTTCTAGCGATAACCCATGCCAGACATAGATAGACGTACCCTGGACAGTATAGGCTTGTAGACGGGGTTCACCTGTGAAGCTGCCATGAGGGTTGAACCCCCTAATAACTCATGACTTAACCATATTTCCCTTATTAGCATCTTCATTGGGCCTCTTTGACTAGCATTGGCCCAATCAAATGGGCTTGTAATCTTTATGGGCCGTAAATTAAGCCCGGGCAGATTTAGGGCACAACACCATAATTTCACTCCCTTCAAAAACTCATTATATAACTACTTGTAGATATGGTTGTTAAGCAGCAATAACATGCCAAGTAATTTAGCCAAAATTGTCGAATGGTACAATTACTTGATAAGCTTGGTGAACAAAAGCCTAGCCTCTGCAAACTTATGTTCGGAAAGATACTCCTTAGTTACAGTGTTGTGGGATACCATAGTAGGGATGAAACCATGTTTGAAGATTCTCCAAAGCAATGAAAAGGCATAGTTGAGTTTATTGGAGTGACAACAACAGTTTATGACAATATTAAAGGTAAAAAAATCTACTGGAATGGTTGGATTAAATAAATGGGTTAAGAGAAACAACTATAACCTATTATTAGCATTTGAATACAATGATAATCGCAAGGGAAAGGTCGTGTTTTCAGCATTTATGGAGCAAGGAAAGAGAATCATCAATATTATCAGAGCCACATTAGTATTGTTGGAAATTAATCTTAAACTTAATTCTTTAGTAATTGTTTTATTTGTTTTAGTTGTTTTATTAATTTAAATAAAGAACGTGGTTGTAGTGAACGTTGTAAACGTTAGTGTCAACCCGCAGGAGTAGCTAAGTAGACCAGGTCGTGTGTGTGTTCAGTGTTTTCAGAAGAGTGGGAGTAGTGGAGTTTTTCTAGGATGTTAGTTGCTTGTTTGTAGTTACCACCTCGTTGGTTTAGTCTTTAAATACATGCATGTATGCTTTTTATTTGTATCAAGAATATGTACCAGTTCTTGGTCTTCCCGTGTGTTATATACATATCAGCTGTCTATATATATTGCGTGTGTGTGTTCAAATATCAGTTCCTTTTCTACACTTGGTATCAGAGCTCACTTGATCTAGGGCTTGTGAGTTAATATTTTATACATACACCTATATATATATATATATTAAGTATTTATCTTTCATATTCAATGGCATCAAACAATTTCTCCATCTCTATTCCATTGTTCAAAGGTGATAACTATCATTCATGGGCCATCAAAATGAAAGCATACATGAAGGCTCTTAGTTTATGGGACGTGATTGAGAGTGACACTGAGGTTACTCCTCTTCCAGGAAATCCAACACCTTCCCAAATCAAGAAACATGAAGAAGAAATGGCACGAAAGCCAAAGGCACTTTCATGTATCCATTCAGCGGTGTCTGAAGAAATTTTCACAACAATCATGGGTTGTGAGTCTCCTAAAGAAGCATGGGAAAAAATCAAAGAGGAGTTCGAAGGCAACCAACAAACCAAACTTATGAAAATTCTCAATCTCAAAAGGGAGTTTGAGATGATGGGGATGAAAAGTAACGAAGGTGTCAAAGAATATGGGAGTAGGTTGATGTCTATTGTCAACCAAATCAAACTGCTTGGTGGAGATTTCTCAAGTCAAAGAGTTGTGGACAAACTTTTAGTGACTCTTCCCGAGAGGTATGAAACTAAAATTTCCTCACTTGAAGATACTAAAGATCTCTCGACATTAACTGTTTCAGAATTGATCAATTCACTGCACGCCGTGGATCAAAGGAGGATCATGAGAAAGGAAGAAAATGGAGGAAAAATTGAGGGACTCCTATTAGCTAAAGCCTCATCCTCAAAAGGCAAAGTTCAATGCAACCATTGTCATAAGATAGGTCATGAGGAAAAAGACTGTTGGCACAAAGGGAAGTCACAATGTTTTCGCTGCAAAAGATATGGGCATCTGGCAAAGAATTGTAGAACCCAGATGGATGAAGAAGACATGGCACATTTGATCGAGGGAGAACCACTCCTGTAGAGTTGTGGGTGAGAAGTGCACCCTGGAGAGAAGTGCTCCAAAATTGTGTTTTGATGAGAAGTGCATCAAACTTGATAGTGGTGAGAAGTGCATCACAAAATAAAGAGATGGTGGTGAGAAGTGCATCACAAATGAAGAGAAGTGCTTCATAAATTTAAAGTTATGTACAAGCTTCAAATTAAGGGGGTGATTGTTGGATAATCATATTAATTTGAATCTTGTAATTTGTTTTTATTTATCAGTTGCATATTAGTTGCATGCATGTTGATTTGGTCGTAGAGAACGTGGAGTTAATTTAGGAACTGTTTTGAATAAGTATTAGAGGCTTAACTGCATTAGGAGAGTAAGTGGAATATGGGTGGGCCTAGTTTTTAGCCATGCATATTGTTATCCAGTTCTATTTAAGTTGTAATATTCCTGTTATTAAAAAAAAGCAGAACTTTCACGCATAAGTGTTTTGTTTTCTCTGGTTTACATCTGAACTACTAATATATGTGTATATAAACAGCAAACACTTTAATGTATTTTCTACAAGTATTTCTCATCTAGTAATTGTTGTAATTTTATACGTGAATATGAAATATGGGTGGAATGAGGAATGTAAAAGGGGTTCGAGTTAGGATTATTAGCATGAAATGAACCACACTAATTGATAATGACGATAAATAAGAAAAATGGTTACCGAGTGGGCATCATTGTAAAAAATGAGATTAATCTGGAGGAAATATTAATGCAAGACATTTCTCTCTCTCTCCCTCTCAGATGTGCAAGTGATACTGATAGTAACCATTTCAGTGAGGGATGAGAAAATAAGATTATAAGAATATAGTTACAATATCGCAGTAAAATCGTCTTCCAATGATTCCGGTGCAGTAATTGACGAGGCTCTGTTTCTTTTTAAAAAAATCTGTTGTTAATTAGCTTTTTTTTTTTGGATTTAGAAAAATATACTCTTTGTATTTAAACAAAAACCGAAAACGTTTCTTGATTGTTTTATGAGAATACTATCTATGAGCCAACTAACTATTACAAAATAATTTGCGAAACATTTCTTATTGGACACTATTATTTGCCAAAAATGATTTTTGACATGAGTGTCCCCAAATCTTTTTGATTGGAAGTCAATTTTCGAGCACTTCACCCAAATTCACCTATTTTTACAACACTAGTTATTATAAAGTAGTCTATCAATACCTAACATGTAAAATGTAGAGGTAAACATAGATCGATACAAATGACCAAAATACCAATTTCAATGGGTAGACATAATTGTAATCATTGTCGAATGTCGAATATTATGGTTCTCTAGCCTGCTGTTTTCATACGAAGGATGAACCAAGCAGGTTGATTTATGTCATGAATGTACTCTGCAAATCTCTAATTTATTTAAACACAGAACACATCTTTGTAACAATGAACAGAGGAAAACCATGTTGGTTATAGTAACAACATACTGTGATCTATTAACATATTTTGGACAACTGAGGAAAGCATCGTTAAGGTAATTATAAATAATCGGAGTAGCAGCTGACTTGTCTTGTTCCACTAGTACAGAACTGATTTATAGCGTCGCACTTTTAGCGTCGGTTAATCAGAAAACCGTCGCATATTCGTTCCTATGGCGTCGGTTCAAACAATAACCGACGCTTATTGACTGTTGGCAGAATCAATGGCGTTGGTGTTTTACATTAATCAATGCACAAAATATTTATATGCGTCGGCTTTTAAAATTCCGACGCCTAAAAGTATTTTTTGCGTCGGTTGTCAGAAAACCGTTGCAATAGTGTATCTTTTATAGCGTCGGGCAACTTAGAACCAACGCTCTTGTATTTGCTTCTAGTGTCGAGCTCCTAAAACTGTCGTCATAGCTATAGGTTTATTGCGTTGCCCCTGTTTTAACCGACGATGTAGCATCGAAAATGAAAAATTGCTAAATAAAGTAATATTGTACAAATAATATAATATTCTATATTATGTAATTATACAAATAAGATTTATATTCAAAAATATTAAAATTAATAATTTTATACATATATGTTTTGTAAATAATTTTTTAATATTTTGATCGATGATAAAAATAAAAAGTTCTTTTTATATAAAAATTTATTTAATTAAGTAACACAAACAGTGTTTTTATATATTATGTAATTACTATATATTAACATAAAAAATATATTATTATTGTAACTAAAACATGTTAAATTTCTTCACACTTTTTAAAATTAAGAAATTTTATATTTATTATGGAATTATTTTTTTTGAATTATGAAATTACGGGGGTGGCATGGGCTGGGGGTTTTGTTACTGGATCTAATTTTAGTCGAACTCTCAACTCAAATTATTTGAACTCTCGCCTCTGTACTCTCAACTCTCCACCATTTCCCCCTCAACTCGACTCCCAATATTCGATTAGGGTGTACTCTCGCCTCTGCACTCTGTATTCGATTAGGGATATTCGATTAGGGTTTGCTGGATTCGATTAGGGTTTGATGGATTCTATTAGGGTTTGACTCTCAACTCAATTTGGGGATTCACTACAGGTATTCTTCAATTATTTATTATCAGAAGTTGTTGAGTATTATTTATGTATTTGGGTGAACTTGAATTTGAGTATGTCCGCTTGTGTGTGTATAATTTGTATATGTGTGTATGTATTTGTGTGTAATGGGGTTTCTTCTTCTGGTTTAGTTAGTGGGAGGTTTTTAGATTTGAATGAGTTTCTGAGTAATTCCATTAAACAATTAGTTTGTTATATTATTATAATCTTAGGTGTACAGTTTGTAAATGTTTAATGAGAAAGAAAGAATATTAAGGCAGGATTAGTTTAATGGCACCGTCATAATTAGCGGCGTGAAGATGTGACAAACATGCGAGGAGATAACATTCAACATGTTTGGAAAGAACCCATGTTTTAATTGTACTTGCTCATAATATTTTTTGTTACACTGCTGATTTTTTTGGGATTTAAATTAAATTTTTGAATGAGGTGGCAGGGGTGATATAATAGTTTGATACCTCTGTCAAGGACTCAATTGTAGGAAGTTGGTTGAGTTACTAGCTGGATATGGATAATCCATGTTTTCTTACTGGAAATAGAGTTATTAGCATAATGATCCAATTTAACATCAACATTGAATTCACTTGAACACGACTTTTTTAGGTTAGTTATTTAACTTCCAAAACCAGTTGGTAGTGATAAGCTTGCACTACAAGAAAAACGGGCATTTGTGACCAACACAATTCGCAGGAAATAACAAGAATCGGTCGGTAAAAACACTATAACCGACCACTTACCGACCGATGAAAGTGGTCGGCTGAAACCTGGTCGTAAATGACACCACGGTCGGTTATCACCCTTATTAGCGACCGCAGCCGACCGCCTTCCCGGTCGGTGTCCACTTTTGACACTTGTGCACGGAGAGCCATGTGGCATCTACGTGTCCAATGGCACGTCACCATTAAAACCAACCATCTATGGTCGGAAACATATCGGTTGGAAATATCAAAACGCTGCGTTTTGAGCAGATGCCACGTCATATGCAACCGACCATCACTGGTAGGTAACAATGTGGTAGGTTATGTCAATACGGTTCATTTTATTTGTGGTCTCCGCATAGTCATTTTTGACCACTGAAAACCCACCAATTCAATATTCACATGGTCAGTTTTCTGGGTTAGTTTTGTTGTGAATATGCTAATACACTACTGCTACTTCTTGTTTACCAAACTAAAATCAAGAAATTGCAAATATAAAAACATAAGCAAACATAAAGGAAACAAAGTTACAAACATAAAATTGCAGAAAACCATAAGCTAGAACATTCATTACAGAGATAATGTTACACATCCAACAAAGTTTCAACATCAACCATAAACAAAAATCGACAACATAACCAACAAGTTTCCCAAAAATTCCCAACAAAGTTTTAACATGAACCATAAATGAAAACTAACTTCCCAACAAAGTTTAGTTCAAACAAAGTAACAACAAGTCATTACGAACCAAAAACATCTATGGCCATGTTAATTACATCCCAGACCCAGCTGACTACATTGTAGCATCACCATTGTCATCATTTGCACGCCCTGTTTCACCATCACTGCCAGAGTCGTCATCATACTCAGAACTTTCCCCCTCAGTGAATTCTTGATTTGCTTCTTCAATAGCCTGCAAAAAGCACATTAAAATTCACGCATACATGCGGCTGAATGTAACACAAACATAAAAATTTGAAATAAACATGAAGTACTACTTTTACTATATCTTGTTATATATGGCCCATAAAAAAACATGCAAAAGAGATACAAATATAAACTAAATATAGCAGGCTTACCGCTTATGTCTCCTTCTCATATTTATTACAAATATCTTTCAAGATCAAGGTGACAACGTTCACCACCTCCCGGAAGAACACATTGTTGAAGTTACCCCTACTCTCAGGATCAGATACCTCAACGAGAATTCTAGCCAGGCCTTCTAGTTCCCTGTCATCAAGCTACCTTTGGAACTAAGCAGGGTCAGCTTGCGCACTAGTGACAGCATGTTGGAAAACCTACACAAAAAAATGTGTACCAGCAGCTTTAATTTAAAAACTGATAAATGTGTAACTGTTTCTGGAAAAAAGTAATGTGTGCACAGTGTGAAGTTATTCAAATAATAAGTAACATTAAATATACAACCTGCACGAACAGATGATCTGGGATAGTGGGGGAACGGTTGGGGGCCGAGGATGAGGAACTAGCCCCTCCTCGAGTGCCTTCTCTGTAATGGTGAGCCAAATCAGGAAGCAATGAGCTTGCGGGAACATTAGTAAAACCAATGAGTCGATTCTTTTTGGGCTTCTCAGCTCCATTAGTTCTAGCCTGCAACCACCACTATATAGGCTCAGTCAACTCTATTCTAGGACAACTCCTTCACGCTCTAGAATAGCACTGTAGCGAGCCTGCACAAATACGTTACATTAATTACCACCATTTAGCTATATACCATAAAAGATCAAACAATTGAAATCTGTACAAGCAGGCCAATCATCATATATAATATTGCAAGACAATTAATTTCAGTACTGCATTCATGAATTTTGGTACACACCATTATGTACGTACTTTAGACAGAAAACACAAAAATCAAAAATTTGACAGAAATACAATTAGGTACACTAACTGCAATTGCCATGGCTTCATGCATCACAATTTTATTTTATTATATTTAAACATTATTGAACTTAATTTATAGTTTATATACAGTGCTACTTCTTGTAGACGTATGAGTCACAACATATGTACCATTTAAAAAATTAAAACTATAAATTTTCACTTGATATCTAAACAAGCAAGAAAAAAGGGATATTTAGTTATATTAATCTTTGATTTTTGTGTCGTACTTTGTTGTACTTTGCTACACCGTAAAGACTTCTAAAATTTTATCTTTTTGATAATTTAATTTTAGTTAATGCTAATATTTACTGGAGTTCCCTTTATAGCCTTACTTCAATTCATATATTAATTTAACTTATAAATCTTCTAGTTAAAATAGAAGCATTATCCTCATTTACCATGAGTTGAAAACATGCATATTGAATTTAAATTGCCTTACAAAGGTATAGAACTGTCACATATGCATGTACTCAATATACGACAGAAAACACAAAAATAAAAAATTAGACAGAAATACAATACAATTAGGTACACTAACCGCAATTGCCATGGCTTCTGGCGTAGTGTACACTAATGGCCCCCACTTCCCTCATGTTAGCCCTCCTCAAAGCTGCAATGGTATGTGTCTGTTCACATAGCTCAAGACGTCTTGGCTTCTTTCCTTTGTTCGCTCTTGTCATTTCCTACTCAATGTTTACAATAGTTAATGAACGATTTACAAATATTACAACAACATATATAATAAATCGAAAGGAGAAAAGATACCGGTAGAAATGACAAGTAATAACTTTACCATTTCAATAGCCTCAAATGGTTTTGCACCTGCACTATGCAAGGTAGAAACTTTTTTCCGATTTTTTGCTCCAACTGAAGCCCGATGCTTATGACCCTCGCTATCCCAAAACTTCAACAGGTGGTCCCACAGAATTGGATGGAAATAGGACGGCCTCAAGTCCTGAGCCGACATTCCAGTTTCCGCCATTTTTTTCTGCAAACAATCTTTCTCCTCATTCATCATTCGTTTGCACGATCTCTTCACATGCTCCTTAATGCTATGAGTGGCCTCAAACCGACTCTGGCCCCTCAAGTTCTTGTAAAAATACTGAAAAATAATAATAGTATGTATATATATGTAAAACAGGTTATATATAAATATATATAGCATTCTTGCAGTGCTCTTGCAAAAATATAAGTGTCCAACTGTATGTACATGATAAAAAAATACATAGCGTATGATGATATACCTTAAACTCAGTTACAACGCCATCCATACACCCGGGGTGTTTTGCAGAAATATCAGTGTAGGTATACGATCCCGCCGGCCAGTGCTCACGAATAATTGCAAGCAAAGTCTTTTTGGCAGTGTCGTCAAAAATACTGCACGCAATCCACAATAAATGATAACCAATTACAACAAAATCCATGGAAAATAATTCAATATCTTGTATATATTATTTTAACTAGAAATAAATTGAGTTTATAATTTACCGCCCCCCATGAATGTCTATGCGTTCAGGTTTTGTGGGCATCGTCTCCCCGAATCTGCCCATTGAATTTGTTCTGGGCTTGCGGCCCCTCCAAGCACACTCCTCGGTAGGTGTCATTCTATGCGTATTAGGATCACGCGGACTTGCTGGCCTTTCTGGACTACTTGGAGGACTTTCTGGACTTGGCGGAGTTCTTGGCGGGCTTGGAGTTTGCATTCTGCCTCTGTTTGAACTACTACCTGCAGCCCTTGCAGCCCTTGCAGCCCTCCCATTGGTACTCCCTCTAGACACAATCTCCTTTGACTTTCCCTTGTTCTTTCTTGGCGCCATGGACTACAAAATAAACATATATAATATATATAAATATATATATATATATATATATACATAGAAAGAAAAATAGAATTAGTTATATATCATCCTAATAGTCCCAAAAAGTTAATTACTTACAAACAAAGATTCATTTTTAAATTTAAAAAAATATATGAAAAAATTATGAATCTGCTTATGAATCCCTTATATATATATAAGAGATTCAAAAAGAGATTCATAATTTTTTCATATATTTTTTTAAATTTAAAAATGAATCTTTGTTTGTAAGTAATTAACTTTTTGGGACTATTAGGATGGTATACAACTATTTATATTTTTATTTTAATTTAAAACTAATTTTTAAAAAAAGTTCCTTGGTTCTCTTTTTAAGAGGGTTCTCTCTAGAGCCCTGGCCTATATATATATATATATATATATCACTGTAAATGGCATCAAGATTAATCATAAGCATTACATTAATATCATGACAAAAATAAGCATGATCATCAATCACCTAATAGCTTACAAATTAATAAAGCACAGAAGGTTTTCATGTCCCAATTAATCTCTTACAGAATGCTAAGAGCAAAGGATATATACTTCTCAAGATTACAACTTTCAGAGAGACGTGTGTAAAACGGAAGACGCAAAAGATTTATAAAATAAAGCTTTCAAAGGATATAAAATGCTCACAGATTATCAAACTTAGGAGCAAGGCAGAGATGCTTATATTTACACAAAAAATAGCTTATTTTTGCGCGTAATTAAATCAGCCCGCCCTACTAATTAATTATAGGTTCCATATCATCATAAAAACAACGGAAGTTATCGAGAATTAACACTATTAATGATAAATTAATACAGTGAGAGCATACTACCCATATATTTTAACACATAGAGAGGCATATAATTATATATAGAAATTAAAAATAAATCATAACCAATTTTATAATTTTACGCAGAGTGAAACTTTAAGAATGCATGCAAACCACCCATCCAAGAGAGAGAGAGAGAGAGAGAGAGAGAGAGAGAGAGAGAGAGAGAGAACTTGCACCAAAATATATCAAGACGAATCATATTGATAGATCAAAAAAATAACTGAAGAGAACAGAGCAAAAAAGTAAAAACCTAAACAAATCAAAAATTAAGAAACTGACCTATCAATTGATAAAGCAAGACATACATATATTATCAGAAATAGACATATTATCATCAAGAATGCATTATGAAGCAACAAAATTGGATTATGAAGCAACATAAATGGATTTTAAAGCAACAAAAATAAACAGACATGCAGATATAGTCGATATATGATGGTATAATGGATATAGATTAGGATTATGGTACCAGAGATGTAGTTGATTATGGAGGAACTAAGCAATTGAATGTCGGTCGCTCAAACCCTAGCACATCGATTGTATGCGACAAACCCCACTTTGCAAAGAAAAGGTATAAAACCCCACTTCGTAGTCTATTGTTGATATGGACTGAAATATAACCCTTGATATATAATTAATGATGCATTAATTAGACCTAATTGGGTCCAAAGATTAGGCCCGACAAAAGGCCCGAAACCCTAATTATTTATTAATTTCGTAATTAATAAATAAGGGAAATTATCAGCTCATTAAATGAGTCCAAAATATAATAAAATCTTCATAGAAGGATCCAGAATCCCAATCAAATAATATGATGAGTCATAACACTTATCAGGTAAGGATAATACTTGCATACCAAGTAATATACTCCTTATCAGTTATCAATAACGAGACTTATCAATTAAGACTCCTAAACATACCATAAATGCTAGGCTCTAGACGCCTATATAAGGACCCTCGTCCTTCATTCTAGAACTACGTTTTTATTGACTTGATTCTCTATACAGCAGAGATACGTAGGCATCTTGTGAGGACCGATTTAGTCCCGAAACACAAGAACAGTCATTAAAGCTTGAACGCTCACAAACCCTAGCCTTTAATTCACAAGGTACGTTTTTTGATCCATAACATTTGGCGCCGTCTGTGGGAACACAACATCAACCATGGCAAACACGCGAAGAACAACTCGAGCTTCTGAAGAACTTCCTATCACCTCCGGTGCTGATACTCATGGAAGTCAACCACCACCAATCACCAGCACTGAAGGGACGAATATCCCCACCAACACTCAAGGATCAGAGATCCCAATTGAAGGGACGAATCCCCTGCAGGTGGTCATTCATGGATCTAATCCACAAGAGACCACTCACCAGCAAGCAATCACAACCTCCCCACTACTCATGAGTGCCCCGAGGGGCCTTCAACTACATACTACCGATCTCCCTCAATATGTGAATCAGACCCTTGGGATGCCTACCCATACCAGGCCCCCTCGACCCCCGGTGGGCGGTAGTGGTACCACTCTGGTACACCATGAGGCCTACGTGCCCCCTTACGTCCAAGGTTTAGAACCCCTGAATCGACAAACCCAAACTCTTCAAATGTTTCGAGACGATTTCTCTGGGCCTTACACTGAGGATGAAAATTATAATACTGATGATGACTATCCCCCGCGAAGGAGACGATCTGCAAACAAGGAGCCAACCACTCAGGAAAGGATTGCAGCCCATGAGGCAGAGGTTGCAAAACTCAAAAAGAAGTTAGAGGAGGAAGAGGCTGCAAGAGCAGCCGGGAAGACTCCGGTAATTAATCTGGATCCTACTCCTCCGAGATCCAGAAGGGTTGAAATCCCAAGAGGAGATCCTACTGTGTTGTTGCCCCTAGGAGATCCTGACGATCCTACACCACCCTTCACACAAGAGATAATGAAAGCCACTATATCCAGGAAGTTTAAAATGCCAACCATCAAAGCTTATGATGGAACGGGTGATCCCGCAAATCATGTAAGAACCTTCTCAAACGCAATGCTGTTGCAGCCTGCCAATGACGCTGCAAAGTGTAGGGCGTTCCCACAAACTCTAGCGGGAATGGCTCAACGTTGGTATAGTCGCCTTCCGCCCAATTCTATTGGATCCTTCAAAGAGCTGAGTAAGGCATTCATCAATCAATTTGTTAGTGGGAAGATACATGAGAAAAGTTCTGCCTCTCTTATGGCGATTCGACAAGGCAAGAATGAAACGTTGAGAGAATACTTGAGTAGATTCACTAAGGAAGCTATAAAAGTCCCAGATTTGGAAGATAAAGTGGCTATGATAGCCCTACAGCAAGGAACCACCGATGACCACTTCAGGAGGTCTTTGGCCAAACATCCCCCCGAAAACATGTTGTCACTACAAGATAGAGCTGGGAAATATATCAAGGCTGAGGAGAGCATGAGAAAGTACGAACCCATTGCTACTGGCAATGGAAATTCAAAAAAGAGAAAGGATGCTCCAGAATATGATGCAAGAGAGAAGTATCCTAGGGCATCAAAGGATTCAGATTCACCACCCAAGAAAAGCAATTTTGGGCCAAAGTTCACAGAATATGCAAGATTAAACACTCCCAGGAGTCAAATTCTGATGGAGATAGCAAAGGAAGAAGATATCAAATGGCCGAAGCCTATGAGGGCCGATGTGTCAAAGAGAAATCAAAACCAATACTGTCGGTTTCACAAAGAAGTTGGCCATGAGACAGATGACTGCAGGCAGCTGAAAGATGAAATTGAGTTCTTAATTCGAAGAGGAAAGCTTGGTAAGTACACCAAGGATGGAAACCAGGGAAATCAGAGAGGAAATTATGAAAGGAAAGACTACGATAGGCGGGACAATGATCAAGACCGAAATCCCAAGCCCCGAGGGCCTGTCATCAATATGATATTTGGAGGACCAACTGCGGCCGGACCTTCCAGAAACTCCAGAAAAGCTTATGCCCGTGAGGTAATGACTGTGGTTGGAGAAGCACCGAAGCGTGCCAAGACTGAAGTATCTTTGAATTTTGACGATTCAGACCTTGAGGGAGTGAAATTTCCCCATGATGACCCTCTGGTCATAGTACCTGTGATTGGGAACTCAGAAACAAAGAGAGTTCTTGTTGACAATGGAGCTTCAGTGGACATCTTGTTCCATGATGCTTTCATCAAGATGGGTTACACTGACTCTCAGCTAACACCCTCAAACATGCCCATATATGGGTTCAATGGAGTAGAATCGAAGGTAGAAGGCACAATTCAACTCCCAATGACAATGGGACAAGGTTCGAAGACATCTACTCAAATGTTGAATTTCATAGTTATTAAGGCAACTTCAACCTACAATGCAATTCTGGGAAGAACGGGACTTCATGCATTCAAGGCTGTTGCCTCGTCCTATCATTTGAAGATCAAATTCCCTACAAGGAATGGGATTGGTGAAGAAAAAGGTGATCAGAAAATGGCTAGAAGCTGTTATGTAGCCGCGTTGAGGCCTGATGGAGTTGGGGGGCAGGTTCTCCCAATTGAGGACATGGACATCAGAAACGATGAAGAAAGGAGAGGAAAGCCAGCTGAGGATCTTGTTCCCATCCCCTTGATCCCAGGAGAACCAGACAAGGTCACCTACATTGGAGCTTTACTACCTGAATCTACAAAAAGTAAGTTGACATCCTTTCTTCAAGAAAATAGTGATGTATTTGCTTGGACAGCAGCTGATATGCCAGGGATTGATCCCCAATTGATAACCCACAAATTGAATGTGGATCCTGAAAGGAAAACAGTGAAACAAAAGAAAAGAAATTTTGCCCCGGAAAGGCAAGAAGCTATCAAGCAGGAGGTAGAGAAACTCTTGGAAGCAGGCTTCATTGAAGAAATTCAGTTCCCTGAATGGTTGGCTAACCCAGTGATGGTCAAAAAGGCTAATGGAAAGTGGAGAATGTGTGTAGACTTCACCGACTTGAATGATGCATGTCCCAAGGATTGTTTTCCCTTACCGAGGATTGATGCTTTGATAGATGCCACTGCTGGGCACGAGATGCTAAGTTTCATGGATGGCTTCAGTGGATACAACCAAATCAAGATGCACAAGGACGACATCTCCAAGGTATCGTTCATCACCGACTTTGGTGGTTTCTGTTATTTGGTAATGGCATTTGGACTTAAGAATGCAGGGGCAACATACCAAAGATTGGTGAACAAGATTTTTGAACCACTGATTGGTAAAACAATGGAAGTTTATGTGGACGACATGCTAGTCAAGTGCCTCGACAAGGCAGACCATATAAAGCATCTTCGAGAAGCATTTGAAGTGCTGAGGCACTACAAGATGATGTTAAACCCAGCGAAGTGTGCCTTTGGGGTCGGCTCAGGAAAGTTTTTAGGTCTGATGGTCTCCAAGAGGGGGATCGAAGCTAACCCCGACAAGATCAAGGCAATCCTAGACATGGAACCACCCAAGTCTGTTAAGGATGTGCAAAAATTGACAGGAAGAGTTGCAGCTTTGGGAAGATTCATCTCCAAGTCTGGAGAAAAATGCTTACCTTTTTTCAAAGCACTCAAGAATGTAAAAAATTTCGAGTGGACACCTGAAAGCCAAGAAGCCTTTGAAGCCCTGAAGAAATACATGGCTGAAGCACCACTGTTGGCAAAACCAAAGCCAGGAGAAATCCTCTATCTGTACTTGGCAGTATCCAACACTGCCCTTGGAGCTGTTTTGGTAAAGGAAGAATTGAAGGTTCAGAAACCCATCTACTATGTGAGTAAGATCCTGCATGGGGCAGAAATAAACTACTCTACCATAGAGAAGTTTGCCTTAGCCTTGATAATGGCCTCAAGAAAGCTACGTCCATACTTCCAGGCGCACAAGATAGAGGTTTTGACTAATCAACCTCTAAGGAACATTCTGCACAGCCCTCAGGTTAGTGGAAGGTTGATCAAATGGGCTATTGAGTTAGGAGAATTTGATATCAAGTATAAGCCTCGTACGGCCATAAAAGCTCAAGCACTCGCCGACTTCATGGTTGAATGTACCATTGACAACCAAGAAGTCGGGGGGCAGGAGGTAGTAGTGGAAGACAGCAAAGATGATGACATGGTATCCAAGGAATGTTGGGTGCTCTATTTTGATGGAGCATCAAAAACAAAATCAAGTGGAGCTGGTTTAGTCCTGCAAAGTCCTGATGGATTCATAATAGAGTATGCACTAAAACTTGACTTCCCAACGACAAACAAAGAGGCTGAGTATGAAGCTTTGATTGCTGGCTTAGGGCTAGCTGGAGCCCTGAGGGTCAAAACTTTGAAAGTCTGTGGGGACTCAAGGTTAGTTGTTTCTCAAGTAAATGGAGAGTTCGAAGCCAGAGATGAAGTCATGGCTAAGTATCTGAAACTTGTCAAAGCCATCATGACTCAGTTCGATGAATGCTATGTGGAGCACATTCCAAGGGAGGAAAATATGAAGGCTGATGCATTGTCTAAGTTTGCCTCTTCTGAAATTGAAAACTATGCCGGGAGTGTATACTTCCAAGTCTTGAAGACCCCAAGCATCAATGGAAAGTTGGTAGCCCCCATTGGTATCACCAGCTGTTGGATTGATCCCATCAAAGCTCATCTGGAAACTGGGTGGCTGCCCAACGACACTTCAGAAGCACGAAAGCTATACGTCAGAGCACTAAGGTATGCCCTAATTGAGGGAATCATATACAAGAAATCTTTTGTTATTCCATATTTGAAGTGCTTGAGACCTCAAGAGGCAGAATTGGCCCTAAAGGAAGTGCATGAAGGGATTTGTGGACAACACTTGGGGGGCAGAGCTTTGGCCCATAAAGTCACTCGCCTAGGTTTCTATTGGCCAAGTATGCTTGCTGATGCAAAAAGTTATGTGAAGAAATGTGAACGGTGCCAGAAGCATGCATCAGTGGTTAGACAACCACCTGAGATGTTGACATCCGTAAACTCACCTATCCCTTTTGCTATGTGGGGAATGGATATACTTGGGCCATTTCCAATGGCAAGTGCACAGAGAAAATTTCTGATAGTTGCAATTGACTATTTCACTAAATGGGTTGAGGCTAAACCTTTGGCCAAGATAACCACCAAGCAAGTGATGCACTTCTTTTGGGAGAATGTGATATGCAGATATGGAATTCCACGAATCCTGGTAACGGACAATGGAACTCAATTCAACAATGACGAGTTCAAGAAGTACTGTGATGAGAATGATATCAAGTTGCGCTTCACTTCTGTTGCCCATCCTCAAGCAAATGGGCAAGCTGAAGTTGCAAATCGAATTATCCTAGATGGACTAAAGAAAAGAGTTGAACGCTCCAGGAATACTTGGGTAGATGAATTGCTTCCCATACTATGGGCATATCGTACTACTTGTAAAGTCACCACTGGAGCTACCCCCTTCTTGCTGGCTTATGGGGCCGAGGCAGTGGTTCCAGTGGAGATTACTCACACATCTCCTAGGGTTGAGGCTTATGAACCAGAGGCAAATGAAGAAGGCTTGAGGCTGGCTTTAGATCTAATTGACGAAGTTAGAGACGAGGCAAATGCCAAGATAGTTGAACATCAGAAACGAGCATCTTTCTACTACAACCTAAGGGTTAAAGAGAGATTCTTTCGTCAAGGGGACTTGGTCCTTAGAAAAATTGAAGCATCTGGAGTTGGACAAAAAGGAAAGTTAGCCCCAAACTAGGAAGGGCCCTATCGGGTCAAGAATGTGTATGGACGAGGCTCATACAAGCTGGAAACTATGGAAGGGATTGAAGTGCCTAGAACTTGGCATGCCTCCAACTTGAAAATCTATTATATTTAAGGTGTTTTCCTAAGGGGACTCACTACTGGAAATAAGGTTTGATAAAACCAACCCAAAGTTTTAAACTTGGGTATTATGTAAGGGCTGAGCCCATTTCTTCAAAGTTATGAATTATATATTCTTATCCATTGTGTTTTGAATGCATTACATACTGATAGATATGTGCAAAATGCTAAATAGACATGCAAGATCAAGAGGCAAGAAAACAAGCTACGAATGGCCACAAAATATAAATAACTTGCAAACAAAGTTAAGTTATGCCCAAAGGCAGAATTGCATAAAATAAATAAAAGCTACAGATAGCTATGATTGAGCACCACTCCCTCCTGGCTCATCATCAGAAGCCTCCTCCTCGCCAGACTCTTCCTCTCCAGAATCTTCCTCCTCTTCACCAGACTCCTCCTCACCAGAGCTGGATCCCTCTAACTCTTCATCAGGCTGGGGGGCATGTTCAGGATTGAGAATCCTGTTGTCCTCATCCATATCATCCACTCCAGCCAAGGCTTTCTCCAACTGATTAGGAGCATGGGGGCTGGGGAAGTCAGAAAGGGTAAGGGAGCCAGGAATTCTCCTCGATACCTCAGCTAAAGCCTCATCCCATCCTTGAGTGAACTGGACAGGGAAAAGAAGATCATCATGCTGAGTTATGATCTCCTGATACTCAGCAGAATCAAAGTACTCATCAATGATACGATCCTTCCCCTTCCTTAACTCGACCAGCTCAGTTTGAGCCTCCAATAGCTCTTTATCCCTTCGATCCAAGGAAGCTTTAAGAGAACCAACCTCCACCTGGGCTTGATCATACTTAGCCTTGTTGGCCTCAGAAGATGATCGCCAGGCTTTGGCTTGAAATAAAGCCCCTTGGAAATTTGCATTAGCCTACAAATAAAACACAAGTTAGAAATAATAACTTGGGGCATAAAAAAAGAGAGAAAGAAAAAGAAACTTACAGCAGCAAAGGCCTGGGCTCCTGCACACTCTGCCCCTTCCAGGGTGGAGTTAGAAACAAAATCCTTGTAGTCACAAGGAGTCAATGAATGGTGTGACCATTCAACAGCATGAGCAGACACCCCCACTATGGTGTCCTTTTTCCTTATCCCCCAGTTGGGGCGCCATACAGAACTCTTAGTTGAGCCCTCGACCTCATCCACCTCAGCCACATGAGGCCTCAAAATGGCAGGGCCTTTCTCGGTCAGCCTGGGATCCTTCAAGCAAGCCCTTTTGATCCTTGCTGTCTGCCCGCCTTCTGGCTCATTTTGCTTGTTGATAAACTCGGCAGCTGCAAACAAAAGTCAAGGAAAACAATTGGTATAAGGCAATCTTAATACAACTACAAGAAAATAAGAAAAAGAATTACCCTTGTCAGAAACTCTTGAAAGTCCCAGAGTCTTAAGTAGAAACTCGTCCAGAAGCTCCCAAGCCATGGTGGCATAGTTATCCTTGATGAGTTCAGCATAGGCAAGGGCCTCCCCCTCAGACAGAACTATGTCACCAGGACTACCATCCGAAACTCTACTAAATGAGCTTTGGAATAAGGTACCCCAGTCCCCTCCATCCCACATCAAATACATAAATTCATCTCTCCATTTGGGATTGTTGTCGGGAATGGATTTTGGGTGGAAGATGGGGGGTGTTATGGGTCGATGATTAATATATACCCAACCCAAAGTTTGGGAAGAGCTATTTTTAAATTGAAAAATCCTTCTAAAGAGAGCAACAGAAAGAGGGAAATCATTTTTTAAGCACAAAACAATAAAGCACATAATAAGTCTCCAAGCATTGGGAGGGAGTTGACAAGGACTGATTCCTACATCGGCTAGAAGTTGAGGAATGAAAGGATGGAATGGGAATCGAACGCCTGCAGCCAGGACCCCTTTGTAAATGCAAAGAGCATTTGGGCGCCAATGGCAGGAACGATCCCCAGGTTCAGCTAGGACTAACCTATAAGGTGGCCTAATTCTATACATATTCTTGTAATTAGCAATTGCATCAGCATCATTAAATCTATTGCTATGGTTATATGAATCTAAATGTGAAACTGAGGGATATTCATCACTACGTTCTAAGATCATATCTTGTAATGACATAGTGGGAGAACGAATGATGATACCTCTTTTGGACGCTTGATTCATCTTCTGAAGACGGCTAGCAGAACGATCAGCCATTTCAAAAATCTTCGAAGTAACCCAGAAAAATGAGACAACTCCAGAAAACCTTCAAGTGATGAAGGTGGAAACCCAGAAAACTGGAAAAATTCCAGAAATTCTTCAAATCTTCAAAAGTAAAACCCAGAAACCTTCTTGGGAGGGAGATTTCTGCCCAGAAAACTCAGAAAAACCTTCAACTGAGGAAGATTATAACTTAGAAGATGAAACTCCGAAATTTAGAGAGAGACTTGAGGAGAGAAGAAATTTGGAAAGTAGAAAGTGAGAAATGAGAAGTGAAAGTGAAGAGTGAAGATTCACTCTTTTATAGAAAAATTTCTAACCGGTTGACTTTCCGGTAAAAGGGAATATCAACCGGCTAAAGCCTGTCAAAGCCCATAATCATCCTATGGGCTACTAAAACTAAGGCCCAAAGAGTTAGGCCCAAGTAAATATCAAGGCCCAGGGTCCAATATGAATAAAATTCAAGAAAAAACTTTGGCCCAAGAAGTGAGCTAAAAAAGAGTTTAAGGCCCAATATGTAATCAAGGCCCAAGAAGTTGAAAGCTTAAGTAATTTCTAACTCAAAAGTTGGAAATATTTCTAAGGCAAAAACAGATGACTCCAAGTCAAAAATGAATACAAAAGAATGAGGTCGAAATTATATTAATTCCTGGCCGAATGTTCTTGGTCGAAATTATACTAAAAGTCTTGTTCGACCAGCTCGACCTCACCTTAGCTGAGATCGATGTTTTTGCATAAGGATCCTGATCGAAATTCCAGGTCGAAACATTACAAAAACCAAGTACAAAAATCCTAGTCGAAGAATAACTAAGCATCCTAGTCGACAAAATCGACCTCGCCATCTTTTCCTGGTCGATTTCGACCAGGATTCCTGCTCGAATTTACACTGCATTCTGGTCGAACAAATCTGTTCGAAAATAAACTGAAAAATGAGTTCGACACGTTCAACCTGGAAACAGTTTGAGGTCGAAAAACTGAACAAAATTCCTGGTCGAAAAACTGAATGAAATTTCTGGTCAAAATCACGCTAAATCGAGGTCGAAATTTTGAGCTCGAAAATACACAGAAATTCCTGATCGATGTTTTCGACCTCATTCCCCTTCCAGGTCGAAATTCGACCTCAATTCCTGGTCGAAAAACTAAATTTCTGGTCGAAATTACACTAAATCGAGGTCGAAATTTCCTGCTCGAAAATATACTGTAATTCCTGGTCGATGTTGTCGACCTTGTTCCCACTCCAGGTCGAATTCGACCTCGATTCCTGGTCGAATATGACTTGGAATCCTGGTCGAAAATGACCTGGATCCCTGGTCAAAATGACCAAATTCCACGACAATTTGAGGTTGAAAAATGCCTTGAAAAATGAAAAATTCCTGGAAAAATATGGAATAATTTCTACAAAAATCTTGAAGGATTTTTCCAGAAATTGGGGGGCAACTGATATGGACTGAAATATAACCCTTGATATATAATTAATGATGCATTAATTAGACCTAATTGGGTCCAAAGATTAGGCCCGACAAAAGGCCCGAAACCCTAATTATTTATTAATTTCGTAATTAATAAATAAGGGAAATTATCAGCTCATTAAATGAGTCCAAAATATAATAAAATCTTCATAGAAGGATCCAGAATCCCAATCAAATAATATGATGAGTCATAACACTTATCAGGTAAGGATAATACTTGCATACCAAGTAATATACTCCTTATCAGTTATCAATAACGAGACTTATCAATTAAGACTCCTAAACATACCATAAATGCTAGGCTCTAGACGCCTATATAAGGACCCTCGTCCTTCATTCTAGAACTACGTTTTTATTGACTTGATTCTCTATACAGCAGAGATACGTAGGCATCTTGTGAGGACCGATTTAGTCCCGAAACACAAGAACAGTCATTAAAGCTTGAACGCTCACAAACCCTAGCCTTTAATTCACAAGGTACGTTTTTTGATCCATAACAATTGTCAAACGGCGTAGTATTGAAGTTACAAGTGTCCCTCAACTATTGAAGCCCGGGTTTTAATTTTCACCAAAAAAGTTGAATAAAACTCAATTATTGAAGGCGGGTCTTTTAACTTTCACCAAAACAAAAAGAGCGGGATGTGAAATATTTCTACCAAAACCAGCTTGGGGAAGAATCGAACCCGGCCCTCCTAGTTAGGTGAACCGGCACCAAACCACTGTAACAACAACGACAATTGTTAAATATTGAGAATCTAACAATATATATAACTGGAATGTGTGGTCAAGAATTTTGATTTCAAAAATAAATCCTCAAATTAATATTTTCAAAATTAATAATAATAATAATTAGGTAGTCAAATGTATTAAAAATTTATGAAAGAATTATAAATTTATTATAATTAGTATAAATATATCAAAAAGGGTTATAATTGACCATTGTGAGATCCTAATGGTCGGTTATAACTTTCAAAAAGGCATTTTCGTTATTAAAAAACAACAAAAGAACTTCAAGAAAATTGATTTTTTTTGTAGAAATATGTGAACTACATGTTTCCAGATCCGTACAGTTAGATCGGATAAGACTTTAATTTATTTTTTTTAAAATGTAACCCTAAGCCAAATTTAAGTGTAAATTAATATTTTTATTATAAAAACCCAATAGATTAATTTGAAATGAGTTGATTTTTTGTAGATTAGTACGTTAACTACCTCTTTCAATATCCGTACGGTTGGATTAGTTAAAAAGTTAATTTAAATTTTCATACTATCTAACCCTAGGCTACAGTCAAACAAAATCGAAACCCTAAACTCCAACATTCAGAGAAATAGACGTTTACTTATTAAATTTTTTGAAAGAACGAATTTTTAATTCTTTTTCTTCCCTAACAGAACATCTAACTTACGAAAGACCATTACATGATATTATACGTTTTTTAATATTGTTGTACGATGATTTCAAATTATTTAGTTTCTAGCATATTTTAAAGTAATGGGGAAAAATATTTTTTTTTTTAAAAAGAAAGTTCACTAATTATATTTTTCTATAATTTAGGGATATATTTAGAGTTCGTAACATATATATTTTATTTAATATATTGTATTTTGAACCAATCAAAAAATAAAAATAAATAGGAAACACATTTCCGACCAATGTTGGTCGGTTTTGGTATTTCATCGGTTTTAAAGTTGTGCGTGCGTGAGAGGGGTGGTGAAGTCTCTCCGACTGTCAGATTAAGAATATGGTCGGTTTTCTGGCAATTAAATGGTAAAAAATCGTCGGAAATACTCTTTTTGGTCGGTTTTCTGGGAATTAAATGGTCAAAATTCGTCGGAAATACTCCTTTTGGTTAGTTTTCTGGCAATTAAATGGTCAAATATTGTCAGAAATAATCCAAAATGGTCGGAAATAATCACATGCTAATCTCGTAACAAACTCTTGAAAATTATATTAAAATATCATAACAATATTCGTGTTTCTACAAATTCATCACAATCTCAATCCATAGTACTAGTCATAATATTTGTAATCATTACAACATCTTTGAAATGTTACAATATCACCACTAGTGAATATTTTCATAGCCTTCATCATCCTCATCCTCGTCCTCATCATCATCCTCTTCGTCTTCGTTTTCATTTTCTTGGTCTTCCTAATTTAACTCTTCATCATTTTCATTGACATTGTCATCTTCTTCCTCAACTATATCTTCATCATTATCATAATCTTCGGATCGAATTCTTGGAATTGGCTCATATTGTCCAAAGTCAACAAACAATGAAAAAGATGTCGATGCATTTGAAGTATCTTCTTGGTATGGATTTTCGGTGGAAAGTGTAATTGATTCGTCAAGATGACTTTTTTTAATTGAAACAACCGTATATATATTACTACGGGGGTTTACTACACTAGGTGTATAGTACACTTGACTCGCTTGACTTGCTAAAACAAATACCTCGTTGGACCTCAATCTTGATTTTATATCAACGGTAATAACTCGATTTTTGTCAACGCGTACCCCACTTCCCGCGGAATCAAACCAATGACATTTAAACAAATACACATGATTTCCACCTCTATAAATGAGTCTAACAATTTCTTCTAGTTGACCATAATAATTTTCAAGGATATTTGCATGAGAAGTACCTTTGACGATAACACCGGAATTTTTTCTACTATAAAATTTGTACCTATTAACTTTACAATTTTCAAATGTGAATACGGTGTGTGCCAGGTGTGTGCCGGTCCATGAATTAGATCTTTGAACCGTGGATATATCTCAACATCATCTTGAACCTAAATATCATTAAATATTAGAAATATAATATGTATGCATGTTAAAATTTGTATAAATAATAGAAATATAATATGTATGCATGGTTACCTTTCTTTTGAACCAACTTTTGAAGTGAGTCTTAAGAAGTGATTCCAATTCTCTGGGTGTTGCACGGGTATAAGATGCGTATTCCCTACACATAAGTGAGAATTATTAAAATTTAATCTTTAAAATTAAAAAAAATATTTAACATTTTTCACAAATAGAACATACCGAATATATGGTTGAACCTCCGGCATGTTCAAGAGAACATAATATTCCGCAATGAAGTGTTCATTATCATCTAAGTATCGAACAACATGTTTTCCATTGCACTCAATTGGATATCTAAAAACTTCCAAAATACTATCATCTTGTTTTTCAACCACAACTTCATTTCGACGCACGATATTATGAACCGTTTCAACATTTGATTTAAAGTAAAATGAACAAAAGTTGACGGTTTTCTTCCTCGACATATTGTTCCGCAATCGAACCTTCCACCCGCGCCTTATTTTTGATCTTATCTTTCATAAATTTCAACAATCGTTCAAAAGGATACATCCATCGATAGTGAACGGGTCCCCCAAGTCGACATTCTTCGGCCAAGTGTAGGATTAAGTGTTCCATAATATCAAAAAAACTTGGGGGTGGGGGGGAAATAGTTTCTAACACACATAATGTCTTCACTATGGATTTCTCCAAAATTTCTAGATCACTACGTACTAAAATTGTTGAACAAATATCCACAAAATAATTTGAAAGTGCCGCTAGGGCTTCTAAAATATCACGAGGCAAGAACTCACGAAACGCAATACTCATCAACTTTTGCATGAAAATGTGACAATCATGTGATTTTAAACCATGAAATTTAAGAATGTCCAACTTCACGCATCGAGATAAATTTGAGCAACATCCATTGGGAAGATCCAATGATGATACCCATTCACATAAAAGTCGAATTGGGGTCTATTAAGCGTAAAGCGTGCTTTAGGCTTCACATCACCTTGTAACCATAAACTAGGCATCAAATTAAGTTCCTTACAATCGACCCTAGATTTTTTATGATCTTTTGTCTTGAAACGATCATGCATAATTGTGTAAAATACATTTTCGAATACATTTTTTTCGGTATGCATGACATCTATACAATGTCGTAGACCAAGTGATTCCCAATATTCAAGTTCAAAGAAAATTGGCTTGCTCGTCCAATTTTGTTCTTTTTCATAACTCAAAGCTCGCTTTTTGGTCAAACTTCCGGGTGGAGGAAATTCTAAATGATCAAATGTCAATTTTTCATAGTCACCGCCCATCCACCGTCTAAACACGGCCCTCTCCGTACTCGCAAACTTAGACCCTTTCTTCCGTAAAGAATCATTTTCACTCAAAAAAACTCGATTAGTGCCATACCAACATGCCTTTCCACATTTTTTAAGTTGAAAACCTTTTACACTTCCAAGACAAACCGGACATCCCATCTTACCTTTTGTTGACCATCCTTTAAGTTGTGCTAAAGCCAGAAAATCACTAATAGTCCACATAAGTGCCGCCCTCATGTGAAAATTATTTTTTGAATGTCAAATTTTTCCAATCATCTCCATCCGCAGGGTGACTAATTTCTCCTTCTTTTACCGTCTCTATCCTTGTACCATGTCATTTGTTTAGCCGTATATTCTGACATAAATAATCGTTGAAGGCGACTTATAAGAGGAAAATGTCTTAAGATCTTGTTGGGAATGGTGGTACTCTTTTTCCCATGTGCTTTTTTATAACGATCCTTTTGACAATAATCACAAATTATTTTGTCTTTGTCATCCCCGTAATACAACATACAATTATTCTCACATGCATCAATTTTGTCGTATGATAACTTCAATTCCTTCACCATTTTTTTACCTCATAGTAAGTAAATGGTAATGTGTTATTTGGTGGTAGAACATCGCCAATAATCTCAAGTAACAAATTAAAAGACTTCTCACTACAATGTGATGTATTTTTAAAATGCAACAACCTCATAGAGAAAGACAATTTTGTGTACTAAGTGTTTCCCGGATAAATGGGTGTTCCACATCTATTGACTTCTTTGTAAAATTCGGAAGCATTTGCATTAGGAGGCTCTTCTACCCTACTAGTACTTGCATTACTAGTATTATCATTATTACGATCAAAGGCATCACTAAAAATTTGGGCTCCAACATCTCTTAACATCGCCTCCATATCTACCGGTTGTTCAACCACTCTTTCTTCACAACGTGGTCTTTTTTTTTGTCATTTTGGTAAAGACTCGCCATGAAATGTCCAAACTTTATAACCCAGATAAATGCCACTAGCTATCAAATGATATCTAACATTATCAATAGTCTCCCAATTTATATTTGTACAATTAATACAAGGGCATTTCATGTAACCTTCAATCACTCCTTTATTTTCCATTGCAAATTTTATAAATTCCTCAACATCCAATTTATACTCCGAAGTAAGTGTTAATCGATTACTTTCTAACCGGCGATTCATCCAACTACGATCTTTGGTTGACATCTACATACAAACAAATATATATATATTCTTAACTCATCATTTTATATACAAACAAATATTCTTAATTAACTCATTTCATATATATATATATATATATATATATATATATATATATATATATAGTATATGCACATACATAAGAATAAACACCACATTTATAGAATCAAGAAAATTACCTTATATTTTGTACCACCTTCTTCTTCTTCACCTTCACCTTCTTTTATACAACCTATAAAACAAAATAATTCAACACACACGCACATATATATATATATATAACACAATACACATACACACACGCATATATATATATATATATATATATATATATATATATATATATATATATATATGTATATATATATATGTCTTACAATTATAGTTTGCTCTTTTCTTTGTCTTCTCCAAATTTTGATGAACTTTCAAGAAAATAGAAAGTGAAGGTGATATTGCTACAATAAACAAAAAGTGACAGAGTCATAACCGACCGATGCGGTCGGTTTTGTGCTGCCCGTTCCAGCTTGCATAGATCAGCCAATCAGAACGCTGCAGTTGGAAAAAATTAGGTGACAACATTTAATGCATAGTGGCGGTTGGTTATCACCATAGCGGTCGGAAATAAAGTGGTCGGCTACGATACTGACGTGTAATCGACGTGTAATCTGGGACCCTTTTTTAGTGACGTGTACCTGTGACGCTACGGACAACAGTGACTCTGGGCCCCATTACCGTCATTATCGACCACATGTGATCGGTCCGTGGTCGGTTTTAATTTTGTTTACGACCATTTTTGGTGGTCAGAGAATACGGTCGGTTTTAAGCTTGTATTCCCGACCACGTGCATTCGGTTGGTTTTCAGTGGTCACAAATGCCTGTCTTTCTTGTAGTGTTGTGTTAATGGTTTTATATATATTGTTACAGTGTTGGCCTCTAATAACATAACTATATAAATTTAGAATCTCTAATTAAGTTAGAGACATGTAAATTGAGGTATAGATATAAGATAATAATGTATAATTAAGCACATTTGTTGAACTTCCCTTTTATATATTCTGTAGAAATATAACATGGATTGCCATACGTGGATGCACAAAATATCACGTGAACACAAGAATATATTGATGGAGTTGAAACATTCATTCAGTGTGCGGAGGAAAACCTGAAGAAGAAAAGGGAACATGGTAAAGAAGATAGGATCACATGTTCATGTCATGATTGTTATAATTGTAAGAAGTATTCTAGTGTTGCGACAATAGAATTAAAATAGAAAATCGTATTAAAATAGAATTTACATAACTCAAGACTGAGTGTGTCATTAACAACTTCTATATATAGAAATTAATTAGACCAAACAATGTGAAGCTAAGCTTGAGCTGTAAACTCAGGTGGACCAAATTTTTCGATCTTCAAATCATCTGGCCTGTGCATTAAAATTCTATCAACAAAGTTGGGAAATTTTATTCCTGAATCACTATGATTTTCATCACAAAAATCGAGATTTGGGAGTGACATGTAGAGCGGCCGCTTTTGGACAAAATACTAGTGCACACAGCATCTTTTGTTGGAAGCAATGAAAGAATGTTGAGGAGTAACGAGTCAGGTAAATTACTGATTCGATCTTCTTTTGAAATCTTTAAATTTTTTGCCATTATTTTTCAGAAATAATCAAGAACAAATAAATTTTGATTTGAGGGGAGGGATTTGAGCTTACTAGACAGGAGGAACGAAATAAAGAAGTGGTGATAAATCTGAATCACTGGCCTGATGCAAGGGTAGGGTGGCGGCTGGGTTATAGGGCCGATGGAGTCTGACTATTTGACCCGATTCTTCAAAATCTTATAAAATTTGGCTCGATTTCGAAAATACAATTTCACCGGCAACTTCACAAAAATTTTCACGAGTATTTGATATGTTTAAATTTTAATAAAGTTTTTAAACCGAATTTAAATTTTCTCATGTTTCAATTAAATTTTGAAAACTTAGATTGAATGGATTTTACCTATTTTTGATTGATACTACAATATTTTAAAAACTTCTTCAAAATTTAGATTCAATGTATGGGGGGACAATCTAAATTCAATTTTTTTAATAAAATTTAATTAAATACATCTCCTTATCTAGAGTATCTGACTTAATATTAAATTCGGTTGAAATCTTTTTTAACAATTCAGGTTCCAAATTAACTCAATCATTTTTGTGTTTATTCTACTTGATCATTTTTTAGAGGGAGTATGAATTTTCATTATTGAATTAACTTTATTTTTCTTTTAAAAAATAAACACAATTGGGGCACCAAATTAATGTTATTCGAGCAGCAAATTAAAGTTACTTCACGTGGTGAAGTATTATTGATTTATATTTGTGGTGCTGGTGCATCATATGTGCTACTAGCCTACCATCAATTTCTATATATTTTAGATGTCCCTCTCATTTCTATATACTAGTTTTATACCCGTGCATGGAACGTTTAATAAATTATTTTATTTTAATATTTTTATAATTTTATTTATTTATTGATATCTTTGTGTATTTTCATAAAAATATAAATTCATTAAGTTAATAATATATTTTTCATATGTATATATTACTTCGGTTTATGTTATACTTCTTGAAATGATAAAAATTACGAATTTTTTATATATACAAATTCACTAAAATAATGATTATTTATATGTTTATTCATTGTTTTTATAAATTCAATTTTAATAAATTTTAGTGTAAATATTTAAAATATTAAAATTATATTACTTCTATTATTCTTTACTTTTATAGAAATATTACTTTTTCTCTATAGTATTATTAATAACTCTAATTGTGTAATTGTTTTATAGTACAGAGTTTTAGCTATGTAGGACCCGTAGAAAATTTTTAGCTATGCAGGACCGCAGGCGACCAACCAAACCATACCTTACACTAATTATATATAAAAGATATAATTCCAAAAATAATAACTTTTAATAATATAAAATATTATTACACTCACTACTTTTCTCCACTATCTCTAATATAAAACACTATAACACTCAATACTTTCATCCATTATCTCAAATCTATTATTAAATATTAATAGGTCTCATCACTTTACCCATTTTTCATCTAATTTTCCTCATTTTTTATATATTTTATTGGTCTCAGTGTTCATGCAGAGATGCATAGAATTCAACGGTCAGAGGGAGTACAATTTTATAAGCTGATTTCTTAAACTTCCACGTACCTACTACCCGTTGTGTAATCCAGCTTCTCTTTTGCAAGATTCTTTATAAAAGAAATGTTTTTAAAAAAAAAAAAAAGTCTTTCGTAATTTTGTTTCACAAACTGTTTTCATTTCTTTGAGCAGCATACCTAATTAAAGAGCACCAAATTATTTCGAATCCGACTTGTAATCTAGTAGGAGATCTGAGAAGTGAGTATGAGGTAACAAAATCCAGGTGCCATCACTTGTTATAATCCAAGTGTCCTGTTTTTTAAGTTTAGAAACAAGAAAGTAAGGAGTAGAAAACTACACTGTATAACAACAACATCCGAGATAACTAGTAGCGATAAGCTCCTTTTCGTTTGTTCTCTGTTCGACTCACATTGAGCATAGGTGATACATTTTGTGTCTTGTGGCCGATGCCATATTTCCACTCCCTTCAAAAACTGATGATGCTAGAACTACTTGTAGATATTGGTGTTGATTATTAATTATAAGTAGCAATAATGATAGCAATGAAGCTAAGTGCAGAAAGAAAATCATTGGAGGAATAAAATAGATGCTTTCATTGATATAATTGTTTCTCCTGAATAATACAATGTGCTCACTGACCTTTATAGCCAATCAGTGTTGTCACTACAAGCCAAAATAAACATAACAACCTTGTACTACATTCCAGGTGCAGTAATTTATTTAGTAACTGTTATAAAAGGAAAATGAGTTGGTGATTCATGAGGTATCCTTCAATACTCCCCCCTAAAGCCGGAGAGGGAGGCGTAGCTGAAGCTCCCAGCTTGCGTATTAGATGTTGATGTTGTGGAATAGAGAGGACCTTCGTGAATATGTCAGCCACCTGTTCAGAAGATGGTGCATGTGAGGTGTTTATGAGACCGGACTTTACTTGATCACGAACAAAATGACAGTCGATTTTCACGTGTTTGGTGCGTTCGTGAAGAACGGGATTAGCAGAAGACGGATAGCCAAGTTACTTCACAAGTTGTGAGGGCCATTGCCTGATATTCTGCTTCGGCTGATGAGCGTGCCACAACAGCCTGTTTCTAGGCCTTCCATGATGAAATAGGAGACTATCCTCAAAAGATACAATAGCCAGTGGTTGACTTGCGTGTTGTGGGGTAGCTGGCCCAATCGCTATCATAGTACGCAGTAAGCTGAACAGCACTAGAGAAAGCAAGGAGAATCCCTTGGGAAGGTGAGATAGCTAAGTAACGAAGTAGCCTCTTCACTTCTTGCAGATGAACAGTTGTGGGTGCATTTATGTATTGGTTGAGTGTGTGAACTGTGAATCAAATGTCAAGACATGTATTTCTTTTAAGAGAGGAAAAAACCAGATGAAGATTTGTCTACTTCAAGCCCCAAAAAATAACGAATTTGCCCCAAATCTTTCATGTGAAATTGAGTGGACAATATGTGTTTGAGATGATGTATTTCATCCAGAGAAGAGCCGCACACAAGAAGATCATCCAAGTATATAAAGACAGCAAGCACGAATGTGGGAGTTTGTTTAAGAAATAAACTATAATCAGATTTTGATTGTTAAACCCAAGGGTGAGAAGAGTCATTGAGAGCTTGGAGAACCAAAGACGAGGGGCCTGTTTTAAACCGTACAAAGATTTAATCAATTTACACACCAGATTTTGAGGGTAATTTACATGCACCAGTGTTGTTCAACTTAATTCTTCACCCAATGTTTGTATATCCCGATGGCAGCTTCATGTAAACATCTTCCAGCAATTCTCCGTGTAAAAATGCATTAGACATATTCATTTGTAGGGTGTGCTAATCTTGGATAGCAGCAACTGCTAGCCATGTGTGAACTATAGTCATTTTCACAACGGTTGTGAATGTTTTTGTATAGTCTTCACCAATTTTTTGTCGACAACCTAGTATAACAAGTTGGGATTTGTATCGTTCAACACTACTATTCTTTTCCAGGCCTTCAAGCTCATCATTCACACCCAATGGTCACTACTATGTTTTATTCTTTTCCAGGGCTTCAAGCTCATCATTTATCGCTGAGACCCAGTGTGGTTGCTGTATAGCCTGTTTGAAGCTAGTTGGATCATTGGAAGAAGCAAGAGAGGTCAAGAAACACTGAAAATTAGGTGTGATTTCAGTGATAGACAAGTTGGAAATTGACCGGCAAGAGTTTGTAAGATAATCTGAATGCCATTGTGAAGGTTGGTGATGTTTAGTCGATCTTCGTGGCTCAATTGGTGGAGTAGTTCTCTGTATTGAAGACCGCAGAGGTGGAGATGTTTCAGGGGAGTTGGGCCTGGAGTATTCTGAAACATATGTTTCATCAGAAGCATGGGTAGATGGCATGGATATAGGTACTGGCTGCATATATTTAGTAGTTGTTCCAGTCTGGAAAGGGAAGATTTCTTCGTGAAACTTCACATCCCAAGATTTGAACTGCTCCTTAGTGATTAAGTTAAGCAATCTATACCTTCTTGGTTGGAGGATAGCCCAAAAAAACACACGGAACTCCTCTTGCCTCGAATTTGTCAGTTGGCGCACTTGGGTTGTCGGCAAAAGCAAGACAACCAAACACTCTTATATTATCATACTCAGGTGGAGGTTATAGAGGGCTTCATATGGAGCTTTATTATCCAATAGAGGTGTAGGCAATCTATTAATCAGATGGACAGCTGTCAGTACACAATCTCCCCACAAATTCAAAGGGATATTAGCCTGAAATCGTAGAGCACGAGCTGTTTCCAAGATGAATTTATGCTTCCGTCCAACTCGGGCATTTTGTTGCGACTTATAAGGATATTAAGTCTGATGTAGAATCCCTTTCTCTGCAAAGAATTGCTTGCACAAAGCATTATTGAACTCCAAACCATTATCAGAGCGTGTGGACTTTATTTTTGTATTGAAGTGATTTTGAGCATAGTTGAAGAAGGTCTTGAGAGTTTGCAGTGCTTCAGACTTGTGGGATAGCAAATATAACCAAGTGTACCGTGTGTGGTCATTTACAAGGGTCAATAAATATCTAAAAGTACCTTTTGTGCATTCTTTATAAGGTCCCCATATGTCTATATGCACCAAGTCAAATGACTTGAGTGCACGTGACTCACTAGTTGAGAAGGGAAGTTTTGTAAATCTAGAAAGTGGACAAGTAATACATACTGTAGTGTGTTGTTTGGTGAAACTAGGTAGAGTAGGAATCAAGCTTAATTTTTGAAATAGGAGCATGGCCTAGCCTATAGTACCAGAGGTCAAGACTAAGACTTGAGGTAGATGATTGTGACTGGACAGTGTTCAAAGGAATATCAGAGCTAGATACATTGCAAGTAGCATGTGAATGTGGATTAAAATAGTACAGACCATTCTTGGTATGACCCAGGCCTAGTACTCTATTTGAGACATTATTAGTAATACAACAATAGGTAGGATAAAATTGGACTTGCCAATTATTATCCTTGATCAGTTTTTGAACATATAAAAGACTATGCTGAAACTTAGGCACACATAACACACCAGTCAAGTTAAACCACTAGCAAGAGACACATTACCTATGTGAGAAATAACAGCCTTCTCACCATTAGAAAGATTAATTTGAGGTGAGTTTGATGCCAATGAAACACTGTCAAGATAATGCATGTGTGGTGTCATGTGGTCCGAGGCGCCGGAATCGATTATCCACTCATGACTGAAATCAACAACAGTTTGACATGAAATCATACCAGAAAAATGGTAGTCTAGCTCATCATCCATTTCAGAAGGCTTGGAATTACTTATTTGCAATTGGGGATACAGGAATAGAGCAAGCATTTTCTAGTTTGGATGTGACAAGTGCAGCAACAGCCATTCTCTGTGGTGGTTTAGTGTTAGAAGGCCAACGAGGAGAGTAAGCATTCTAGGGTCTTGTATTGTTGGGTTGTTGATTAGAAAGGTGTTTTGGGTGCCAACAGTCCAACACCTATCATTGGTGTAGCCTTTAACTTTACAAGCTGAGCAAACCAATGATCTGTCATGTGACATTGTCTTTCTATACATTTTAGAGACATCAGATTCAGACACTACAGGAGTCAAAAGAGTTTTATGGGCTTCTTCTTGTTGCACAGCAGCAACTGCATGTTCTACTGTTGGAAGGGGTTGCATCATTAGCAAATGGCTTCGTTGAGGACCATAAATCTCATTTACACCATTAAGAAATTGAAAGAGTCTAACTTCTTCCTTCTGCAACTCTATGGTCGCTAACAACTTCTTGATTTCTTCGGTAGGACTAATAATCATCGAAATAATATTCATTGAATTAAGCTCCTCCCACAATGTCTTCATAGTCGTATAATATTCATTTACAGTATCAGTATTCTGTCTCACCTCATACAAATCTTTGCTTAGCTTATATTTACGAGAATCACTCGTTAAAGTAAACCTTTTTCAAGATTTTTCCATATTTCACAAGCATTAGTCATATACATAATAGACTTTCTAATAGTTGGAGATACATTACCAGTGATCCAAGCTATGACCATGTTATTGCACGTTTCCCACATCTCGTCTCTATTTTCATCATCTACTAGCTTTGTCACTGTTCCATTAACAAACCCCAACTTTCGTTTAGAGGCTAGGTTTATTTCCATGGATCGAGACCATGCTCTGTAATCAGTCGAGCCTTGCAATTTATCAACTTGAATATAATTGGCATTATCAGATGGGTGGAGAAATAAGGGGTTTAACATATCTTGATATGATATTCGTGAAGGTGTTGCCATTTTTTGTGAGAGAATGTTAAGATTTTGAAGAAAGTTTGAATCTTTGTTGTTGATTTGATAAGACAGAAAAGTAAATTTGGGGTTCAAAAAATAATCAAGAAGAGTCTAAGAGATAGAGTAATAGAGAGGATTAGAAAAGGTGAAGAAGTATAAGATATGAGAGAAAAATATTAAAAAAGAGTGTTTGCAGGCAGGAAAGATAGCTTTGATACCATGATAACATGTAGAATTTTATGAAAGCAATGAAGCTAAGTGCAGAAAGAAAATCATTGGAGGAATAAAATAAATGTGTTCATTTATAATTATTTCTCCTGAATAACACAATGTGCTCAGTGACAATTATAGTACATGTGTTGTCACTACCAGCCAAAATAAACATAACAACCTTATACTACATTCCAGGTGTAGTAATTTATTTAGAGGTTAAATATCAAATTGGTCACTCAAGTGAAAACTATATATCACTATCTTCACCGATCTCAACGGACTCTCATTTGAATCACTTAAGTCACAATAAATATCAAACAGATATATCTGAATATGTGATCGTGAAGTAAATTAATATTTTATTGACTTCTATACATTTTTCTTGAATGTCACGATAACCAAATGAAAATTTATGAATTCTAGTATTTTAGAAAATATATTTAGATTTTTTAAAATTTATTTACTATTTATTTTTAATTTTGTAGTTACTTTCTTTTATTTAATTAAAATGAAATACTAAATAAATTTTAAAAAATCTAAATATATTATCGAAAATACTAGAATTCATATCCTTTTATTTGGTTGTGGTAGCATTCAATAAAAAATGTGTAGAACTCAAAAAAAAACATTATCAAAAAAAAATTATTTTACTTTACAATCACATATTTAGATGTATCTGTTTGACATTTATTACAACTTAAGTGATTCAAATGAGGCTCCGTTGAGATTGGTGAAGAAAGTGATATATAATCTTTACTTGAGTGATCAATTTGATATTTACACAGATTTACTTAAGTGATATATAATCTGCAAACAATGGGTTTATCAGACTTGAATTTACTAAACATAACAAGAGCTGGATTATCATAATTCTTATTCAAGTGTAGTACTTCACGTTGGGCTTCCTCTTGTTGTAACAATACTATAGCAGTTTCCACAGTAGGTAGGGGTTGGTGCATTAACAACTGGCTTCTAATAGGATTATAGCTTTCATCTAAACCATTAAGGAACTGGAACAATTTGGTTTCTTCTTTATGTAGGGTAATAGTGGCTAAGAGGGTGTGCACTTCATCAGTTGGGTTATTAAGTACAGGTAGACTGTTCAGAGCCTCAAGCTCTTCCCATAACACTTTCATAGACGTATAATAGTTGTTAAGAGATTTAGAATGATGCCTCATTTCATATAACTCCTTATTCAGTTTATACTTTCTTGAACCGTTAGTAAGAGAAAAACGATTTTCAAGATTACTCCATATAGCTTGAATAGAGGACATAAACATAACAGACTTTTTAATAGTATTAGAAATATTAGCAGTGAGCCAGGCAATTACCATGCTATTACAGGTTTCCCAGAGCTCTGCTTGAATAGGATCATCAGTTGGTTTTGCCACCGTGCCAGTTACGAATCCCAGCTTTCGCTTAGAAGAAAGCTGTATTTCCATAGATCTTTTCGAAGCTCTGTAGTCAGCAGAACCTTCAAGTTTATCCACCTGGATTGAAGTAGGTCCATCTGATGAATGAATGAATAAAGGGTTAAACATGTCTTGATATGTTAATCTACCTGCAGCCATGTCTTTTTATAAAAAGAGATTCAATCTTTTTCAAAAAATAAAAGTAGATCTGGGTTTTTGAACAATGACGAACAGGTAAGATTTGATTGGTGTTTTAAGATCTGTATACAAGAACAATAAGGTGATGGAAATAAAATGAAAGTGATGTTGGGAGTAGTGTTAATCTATCACTGCAATAGATGGCTCTGATACCATGATAAGAAGACTAAAGCTAAGATTGCAAAGCTATTGCAGATAGATGAAAACACAAGAAGAGAGATAATTGGGATAAACAATATTCCTCTATCCCACATCAATGAGTGTAGTCCTCAGCTTATGTAGTGACACTACATGACAAGACATAATAACAAACTAACATGTGCACCTCAGGTGCCAATGTAGGCAGGTGTGTCCAAAATAAAGTTACTACTATGTTGATTACCTCATAAAGGAACTTACAGCTTATTACAGTAAAATAGATAAAGCAGTAAAATCATATTTCTTATCAATTCTTGACGAGCATGACCAACCAAAGGAGCATGGTCAAACCAAGGTCTTTATAGATACCATGTTGGGGATCATGAAAGCTGGATATTCAGAATTCAAGTTTGATCGCTTCGACGTCAAAGCTATTTTAATGGTAACTACTCTTCTAAAATCTTAAGATGTCAGAGTATCTCCAAAGTGCACTCCTAAAAGATTTATAAACAATTATACTCTTAGTTATTACATTGTCAACTCCAACAATACTCTCTCTATAGTTGCTCTTTATACATGTTTATACATATTTCAACTCCACTACAAACTGAAAGAATTGGAGGTATAGGGAGGAGCATGAATCGGATCGGTTCGCGTTTAGGTTAAAACCGAAGTTTCGCGTTTAGGTTAAAACCGAAGTTTTCAAAATCAAAAACCGAAACCGCAACCAAAATTGACGGTTCGGTTTCGGTTTTAAAATTGTGGGATCGGTACAATCGGTTTTAAACACACCTTAATTGAAAAATGCGTAAAACTTAATATTACATCCGTAAAATATATGTGCTCAATAATCTTAAAAATAACTGTTGAAAAGATCAACATGTGTTGCTGTGCTTTGCTACTGTAAATTTGTGCCTGATGATGAATTTCTTGACTTGATGCTGTTGTGTTAAATTTATACTAGTAAACATGCTACTATATAAACCAACCTGTAGGGGTGAAATATCAGGAACACCAACAACTTAACCTAAACTGCCACAAATATCTCCACACAAATAAACTCTGACAAAGGGTTAGTTGAACTCAACATTTTCCTGCAGGTTCTTTCTTTGATACTAAGTTGAGGATGATGAACTACGTCAACAGCATACTGATTTATCCACTGCCTATAATCTCCATTTCACAATATTCACGCTATAAAAAAAAAAGACCAAAACTATTTATGTGTTACTCACTTATAGATTAAAATGTATTTATTTAAAATATTGAAATAAAATATATAATATATATTATTTTTTTGATAATCGGATCGGGCTCCGTTTTTTCGATTCGGAAACCGAACAATCGGTTTCGGTCTTTAATTCTTCGGTTTCGGATTTGAATCGGTTTTATGTGTATCAGTTTTTAGCGATTTTCTTAGGTTTCGTTTTTTTATTGGAAAAAAAGTTAAGAGCCAACTAGAGGCTCTTTAAATTGAGGAGAGAGAGTGAGCTCATAAACTTTTAAAGAGCTTGTAAGAGTCTGTTGGAGCTCTAGTTTTGCAGCTCATATTCTGTCGGAGACAAATAAATTTTTAATTCTTTGATAATGGTATTTTCAGGACATGTTTGCAGCTGACACTACATCAACAACTATTGAGTGGATATTCTCTGAAATATTAAGACATCCAAGAGTAATGAAGAAAGTTCAAAAAGAGTTGGAACAAGTAGTTGGAATGGACAAGATGGTGGAAGAATCGGATTTGGAGAGTTTGGAATACTTAAATATTATTATAAAAGAAGCCATGAGGCTGCACCCTGTGGCACCACTACTACTCCCTCATCATTCCATAGAAGATTGCATGGTTGATAGATTTTTCATACCCAAAAATTCAAGAGTAATCATTAATGTATGGGCAGTAGGCCGATACCCTAAGGTATGGACTGATGCAGAGAAGTTCCTCCCTGAAAGATTTTGTGAGAGCAATATTGATCTTCGAGGAAGGGATTTTGAACTTATTCCCTTTGGATCTGGGAGAAGAGGGTGTCCTGGGATGCAATTAGGTCTCACTATCGTTCATCTAGTGGTGGCTCAACTGTTGCATTATTTTAACTGGGATCTACCTAATGGAATGCAGCCATCAGAGCTTGACATGACTGAGGAATTCGGGGTACTTGTTGGAAGGGCTACACATCTCATCGCTATTCCTACTTGTCGCCTTAAAAAATGATGATGTCTGTACTTCCAAGGGGATTATACTTGTGTATTTAAAAGTCTATATAATCGATAATGAAATGCTGATAATAAGTTCATTGATCATTTCTGTTTTCATTCTTGCAAACTGGAGCTTTACTGTGTTTTTGCAGCAGCAGCTCAGGTAGTCCACATGCATCTGATTTTTCTATAAATAGATTTCACTTTCAAGGATAAGGAGGAAATCAATGGAACTATGGAAGAGCTTCAGAGCCACACTTTAAGAGAGTTCCTGCACTTAGCAGCTGCCTTTAATCTTGGTGATTGTAGTCCTTAACTTCATATACTTGATATCAACGGAATTCAAAATTTGAAGGATACAGCAGATCTGTATTTGAAATTCAATTAACGTTCTAGATAAGCACCAACAACCAAAGGAGAACAGAAAATCAAAAAACTCTCACAGTAAAAATAATATACACTGGCAATGGTCTATTTCTTTGATCACCCCAGTAACCAGTCTGGCTACAGAGGGCACAGAAAAAACTCTCAGTAGTTGCAACAGTATCTTTGATGGGTCACAATCTGCAGTGGCTAAATAGAAATCTGACTAAAACAAACTCATGTAACAATATCAAAAATAAAGTAAGGAGTCGGCAACATTAAAAAAAAAACCACTCTAGATTTCATATAATGACAACGATATCATGGGGATTTCAATCAATATTAAGCAAAACCAGACTCTCCACAAAAGGACTGATGACATAAGGTGGTGCAGAGTCTTCAGTCCAGCGTCTCCAAGAATCAACGAAATCATTTGCTTCATGGTTATCAAGGTTATATAAAATCAAATTATAAGATTTTACAAGTATCCCCAGGACTTGCAGCATAATAAATTCGCTTAGACCAACACACATCTTCTTCTCCCAAGTAAACTCATTTGTGGGATCATCTTTCAATACCCACATGTCAAAATGACTTTCATAGTCTTCCCAAACAAAGTAAGCAATAGATTGACCAAATAGATGAATAACTGGAATAGGTACACGTGACCGATTTGCAATCCAGTCAGGCAATGAGATTTCAGTCAGTATATTAGTCTTGGTATCAAAGCGCAGAAGTATCTTGTGCTTTTCCGAATTAACCCCAACCCAAATTGCAGCTGCATTGACAAAAACAACCTCATCCTCACTACTATTGATTTTGGAAATAAAAACGTTATCTTGATCGGTACATTCCTTCCAAGAATTAGTATTAAGGCTATAAACACCAATGATGACTGAGTGGCGATTGGGGCGCAAATAAGGTTTGATAATATGTACCACAACATAATCAATAAGTTCCGGTACGAATCCAAAAGCTAAAGCCTCCCATAATTTCCCGTGTGATGGAGAGGGAACAGGTGAATCGGGAAGAGTTTTGTATTTTTGAATAAGAGGATTCCATAGATAAATGTTGCGATTATGATCACTATCATCAAAAATGGTTGACGCGCATTTCAAACCATTTGATGTTGCAAACCAGGCCTTTTAGACAAATCAGGGAGAAATTTAATACTGCAGTACTTTTGACATTGTACATCATCTAAGCGTACTGTTAATTTTTCAACATTAAGATCCTGGAAAAATAAATATTTAGGATGACGATTGTTATAGCCAAAATTCGGTATTGGGGTTTTAGGGTAAATTCGGGTCAAGTAATAATCAATTGGGGATATCCAAGATGCAATTAGGGATTGAATTGGTACAAAGGAAGCTCAGGGCTCGTCCTCATAGGGGAGAGGGCGCGCCCCTTTGGCCGTCCAACCCTTTAGGACGCGTCGTCTTTGTGTGACTGACAACTTCACATGACACTACAAGAATAATTGAATCAGACAAGGCTTTTTGCCCGTTGTCTGATGCCCTAGAAAACCGTTGTCTATTGAGATGCCGTCTGTTACGCAGCTCAGACAACGGACGCGTCCGTTGTCTGATTCCCTACAGACAACGGTTTTGGTCTTAGAAAACGTTGTCTGAAACGCGTGAACAACAACGGTTGTTGTAGAAACCATTGTCTGACAAATAAATCAACAATTGTTTATTAACTAGAAAATGTTGTTATTTTAATTTTCAGACAAGGCTTTATTTTCCAAAAGAGTGTTGTGTGATCTAAATATTTACGACGGTTTTAGTAGAACAACCCCATTGTCTTAATAGTTTAGCACAATGGTTTCCTTTCTAAAAACTGTTGTCTATTCTTGACTTGCACAATTGTTTTCTTTAAATACCTGTTGTCTGAAAGCTGTTAGGCAATGGTTTAAATACTTGTATTGAAGTAATGTATTTGGACAACGGTTTTTTTTAACAAGAAGTTGTTACCTAGCTTAATAGACAATGGTTTCATAGAAAATTCAACACATTGCCTAGTACAATGCTTGACAACAGTTTTCATTATAGTCCAATTACCTAAAATAACAAGAGACAATGGTTTTATGTAACAAAATTAAAAAACCAAACTGGCAATATAAAGAAACCAAACTAGCAATATAAAGAAGCCAAACTAAAACCAAAACAAACAGCCATTCCATTCCATCGTGTTCAATAAACCATTACAACCAACACATCCAACCAAGTAAAATTCACGAACTAATTAAGTTAAATATGTTCAACAACATCAGATTTTCGGATGCACATACCCCAAAAGTAGAGACTGAAACCTTCACTTAAGTTAAATAGTTACGCCATTACATGTCCATAGCATATCAGTTAGTCGTTATATATACTGCGCAACTCCCAAAAATACATGTGCATCAGAAAATTTGCGGTGCGTGGTTACTAAATGTGCAAAGAACCTAAGAAGTCTCGTGCTTCATAAAGTACTTCGCCCACTCGATCCTGATTTCATTGAGATCATCGACTCCATAGGATAAGCTGCCCCTCCGTAGCCACTAAAAGATTAAACTATATTATCACCAGATTTCAACATAGAAAAGAAGAACACAAAAGATGACAAAATTAAAAAATTTATACCTTTGAAACAAATTTGAGCTCCTTATCAAGACATATTTCCTTCATATATCGCATGATAAACAGACCACAGTCCTTGGTCCCGGATTGGAGAGGAACACCCTGAAAAATATTTATATAAATATTAACTCATATATGAAGCAACAATTACAGATATCCATAGCCTCAGAAATCTGTATTTACTCGCAAGAAAAAAAGGGAAAAAAAGTAATTAACAAAAAATACTAATCCACTGTCCAATTTGATTAAAACCAGGTCATAACTACAAAGGAAATAAGCACCTGCCTGAAGGTTATATTTATCTTCAAAAATAATTCAGAATATTAATAAGAATGTAAGCAGAGGATGGATACACATAATTTTTTTATTATAAGTGAAACTGTGAAGGCATATGGGCAGCAGCGACGTCAACGTAGGGAAACCAGAACCAGTAAAGAATTTCAGGGTGGGACAAAACAATATTTTCTTAATTAAAATGAAACATCTTTTGCAAAAAAAGGGTATAAAGTGGGGCCCCCAACCTTATTTATCTATTCCAAGAAAGTGTGTTGATGCACATTTGAACTCAATACATCTAACATAAGTAGTCTATCTACATTTTACATAATACACTGAACTGATAAACTAGTATCTTGTGCATGAACTTATACTTTTAGAACACACATCCTGTAAGTGAAAAAGAAACTAAACAATACAAATGTAATGAACTTAAATCTACATAGCAGTTACATAAATGTTATTAACTGTGAAGGCTACAGATATTTCAGAAAAGGGAACAACAAATGACTAAAAAAAAGGGTCAGCGTGAATAATTCCTAGGGCATGCACAGATAAAATCCGAACTATATACTCACAGGGAACAACTGATAACAGAATCACCCTGCTATCAAAACTGAAGTGCTAGGAAATGATCACTGCGATGATATGAAGACACGAACAAAATACGCAGTATGGACAAAAACCCAAGAATCATGCTTTTATATTGCTAGCATCGTAGCAATCTACAGTTCTGTTATAAGGTGTAACACAATAACATCTTACCCCATCACCAATTGCAAACAAACTAACAACTCTGGTGTTCTGTAAACTTCCCTTTAACTACAATTAACTAGAAGAGCATATATATCTACAACAGCCAGCGCAAGGGTCCGCAAACTCTGTAAGCTAACAGCAGCAACAAGGTAGCTGATACACCAAATGATACATATTTCATCAAATAAATAATTGAAATCAGAAATCAGAAACAGATTTTAACCAAACTACACCTTTACATTATTTAGTTCGGACTGGGATGAGAAGTTCAGGAGTGGTGGATGTGCTTTTTACTCTCGAAGAAGAGCTTCTGCTATCAAGGACAGAAGTTGGGCTTGGTGCCTGAAAGCCGCTTGATTCATTGGAATGAGAATTCGCATCATTCTGAAAGGATTTTTTATTTATTTATCAAAAAGGCACCAATATATTAAATATACAGAGAAACATAATATATAAATCAAACTTTTAACTGAGCGCAAAACCATTACAGTAGCAACAATATTGTCTTTGTCTTAGCAATGTGCATAATGATATTGGAAGAGAAAACAATGCCATGAACTAATGTGCGGCCCTCTGGTTTTGCAATATATATTTTTAGAGATTGACCATTGGATGCAAATGAATGCAACATACACTATATGATCTGAAAGAACACCATAGCACAGGTATACAGTTAATATCTCATACATATGAGCAGCATAGATACACAGAAGTACATAACACTGCCAAGTGTGTAACAAAGCAACAAAGTTTATTCAGCTTAGTGCTCAGTGACTATATTTGTAGTGTAACTTGTAAGATACCAAAAGATCGAGTTAATTCACTTATCGAGGAACCCCAGCCTTCTCTGTCTCCTAAATAACAATAACTTAGAATACTACAATTACGGCAATTTCACATGTGAGATTATAAATCGTTCCGGGCCTAAAAAAGAATGCAACATCTCTTTACACCTTAATTGTCCGTAAAATTATTTAAACAAACAAAACCAAAGGGAAAAAACGTATTAGTAAGAAAAAAACAGAGCCGAACCTGGCAAGTGGCCTGAATAATATCTAAAGGAATAGGCACATGGCGTTCAAACAAAGATTCATAGTACAAGCATTGAAACCTCCAATCGAAAGCCCAATTGAAAGCCCCAATCGTAACCTTGACTGAAACCCCCAATTAAAACCCTAATTGAAACCCCCAATCGAAACCCTAATTGAAAATTAAAACAGAAAAGTGAAAAAGATAGCAAAATCAATGAAGTAATTAAAATTATGAAGTACTTACCAATTAATCGGGTTGGGTGATTGAAGCCCTAATTAACCACCTGCAAAATCAAAAACAAATTAGTTTTTTGAAACAAATTAGAGAAGAAAAAAAAAGATGAGAATAAGAGAAGAAGAAGAAGAAGAGAAGAATAAGTTTTGAAACTACGGCGTGAGTTTGAGCGGAGATTGAGTGAGTGCGGAGATTGAGAGTGAGTGAGTTTGAGCGGGATGAGAGTGAGTATGAGTGAGTGCGGCGTGTTTTTTTGTTAAGGGGAAAAGTCTGCTTCAATAATTTAGTGGGGGGAAAATTGCCGCCTTCTGTTTTTCTGTCGTGTACATATATTTTTTTTATATGTAATTTAAAATTAATAAATATCATATGTAATTACAAAATATAATTTTAAAAAAATTAATATATTATAATTGATTACCGATTAACATCCGTACGGTTGGATCGTTGAAGAAATTAATTAAAAAATTTATTTAGTGAATCTAACACGTGTCTGGTTCCCGGAAGCAGTAGTGTTCCAACGTTTCTGGAAAGATGCGGCACAACCGGATCTTTATATTTTTTTATTATTTTTTCACAACACTAAAATGAGTACCTATTAACATCCGTACGGTTGGATCGTCGAAAAAATCAATTAAAAAAATTATTCACTGAATCTGAGATGTGTCATATTCCCAAAATACAGTATTGTTCCAACGTTTTTTGAAAAGATGCGGCACAATTCAGACTTTTTATTTTTTGATTATTTTTTCCCAACACTAGAATGACAATCGATTAACATCCGTACGGTTGGATCATCCAAAAAATCAATTGAAAAAATTATTCAGTGAATCTGACACATGTCTCGTTCTTGAAAGCAGTACCATTCTAACGTTTCTGGAAAGATACGGCAAAACCGGACTTTTATATTTTTTGATTATTTTTTCCCAACACTAGAATGACTACCGATTAACATCCGTACGGTTGGATCGTCCAAGAAATCAATTAAAAAATTATTCGGGTTTAGGGTTGGGGTTGGGGTTTAGGGTTTAGGGTTTAATAAGGCCCAATTGTGGGGCCCACTTTTGTAATATCGTTAAATTACATAGATCTCGATATCCATACGGTTGGATCGTCGATAAATATTTTTAAAAAATCAAAACATCAATCCGGGACGAAACACTAGTTAGAAGTACTTGTCAAAACATAATTGATCGTTAAGATCTCAAACCAAATAAATTTATTTTTTTCTAAAACTTTTGTAATATCGTTAAATTACATAGATCTCGATATCCATACGGTTGGATCGTCGATAAATATTTTTAAAAAATCAAAACATCAATCCGGGACGAAACACTAGTTAGAAGTACTTGTCAAAACATAATTGATCGTTAAGATCTCAAACCAAATAAATTTATTTTTTTCTAAAACTTTTGTAATATCGTTAAATTACATAGATCTCGATATCCATATGATTGGATCGTCGATAAATATTTTAAAAAAATCAAAACATCAATCCGGGACGAAACACTAGTTAGAAGTACGGGTCAAATCACTATTGACCGTTAAGATCTCAAACCAAATAAATTTATTGTTTTCTAAAACTTTTGTAATATCATTAAATTACATAGATCTCGATATCCATACGGTTGGATCATCGATAAATATTTTTAAAAAAATCAAAACATCAATCCGGGACGAAACACTAGTTAGAAGTACTGGTCAAATCACCGTTGACTGTTAAGATCTCAAACCAAATAAATTTATTTTTTTCTAAAACTTTTGTAATATCATTAAATTACATAGATCTCGATATCCATACGGTTGGATCGTCGATAAATATTTTTAAAAAAATAAAAACATCAATCCGGGACGAAACACTAGTTAGAAGTACTGGTCAAATCACCGTTGACCGTTAAGATCTCAAACCAAATAAATTTATTTTTTTCTAAAACTTTTGTAATATCATTAAATTACATAGATCTCGATATCCATACGGTTGGATCGTCGATAAATATTTTTAAAAAAATAAAAACATCAATCCGGGACGAAACACTAGTTAGAAGTACTTGTCAAAACATAATTGATCGTTAAGATCTCAAACCAAATAAATTTATTTTTTTCTAGAACTTTTGTAATATCGTTAAATTACATAGATCTCGATATCCATACGGTTGGATCATCGATAAATATTTTAAAAAAATCAAAACATCAATCCGGGACGAAACACTAGTTAGAAGTATTGGTCAAATCACCGTTGACCGTTAAGATCTCAAACCAAATAAATTTATTTTTTTCTAAAACTTTTGTAATATCGTTAAATTACATAGATCTCGATATCCATACGGTTTTGTCTTTGAAACTTTGGCAGGGGGTTTACTTCTTTATATTATTTTTTTTTAATTTTTTTAACTATCAGACAACGGTTTATGTAAGCTAAACAATTGTGTGACAGCAACATATTTAACAGCCAAAAACCATTGTCTCTAAGATTTCAATTGGACAACGGTATGCAGAAACTGTTGTGTGAATTAAGTATAGTCCACATACAAGTAAAACACTTGTCTGATTCTAACAACGGTTTACAAAACCATTGTTTGAAGTTTCTTCAGACAATGGTTTTGTAAACCGTTGTTAGAATCAGACAAGTGTTTATTCAAACTGTTGTGTGACATCCATTTAAGTAACAAAAAAAAAACACTTGTCTGTTTTTAACAACGGTTTATGAAACACTTGTCTGACCTTTCTTCAGACAACGGTTTTATAATTCCGTTGTGTAAAGCCTCTGCTTTACTCCTTCTAATAGACAATGGTTTTAGAAACCGTTGTGGAAGTTCTTTCAGACAACAGACAGATTTTGCAAAAAAAAAACCGTTGTGTGAAAATTTCAAACAATGCTTTTACTGCCGACCGTTGTCTGATAAGTGTTGTCTGTTTCAGTTTTTCTTGTAGTGTGAATGGATGACTTGACAGAGAATAAGAGCTACATTGATATTGGATTGACACAAGGAAGCTTAGGGCATGCCCTCAGTAAGGGAGAAGGCGCGCCCTCTGGCCGTCCACCCCTTGAGGGTGCGTCCTCTTGGTTTAAAGTAGCTACTTGGTGGTGAAGGATGGCTCCATTGGCTTGATAATGGCAAGATATTGAAGACTTCTCCTTTAGGATGTCTCCTAAGGGAGGGATGTCCGTGATTGAAGACCTCCAGGGGTTTGCCTGATGATGATGTCTGTGATTGAAGGCCTCCAGGGGTTTGCCTGATGATTGAAGAATTCCCTCCTAGGATGTGCCCTAGGAGGTGATGTCCGTTGTTGAAGGCCTCCAGGGTATGCCTGATGATTGAAGGCCTCCTCCTGTATTCAATGGGCGCGTCCTCATTGGGGATGTGGGGTGAACCTTGGTGTGTGCTTTGGGAGCTCTGTTCCTGTACTCAATGGGTGCGTCCTCATTGGGAAACTTTGGAGTAATCCTGCACTTTGCACTCAAACGCTTGGTATCACTTGTCCTGTAATCTGGTGGGTGCTTCTCATTCGGGGGACAAGGATGCGTCCAACATTTGGGGTAAGTCATGGCTATACCTGCAACTACTTTGGTCAGGCAGATAGCTGGTAGCGGTTAGTGTCGGCTCCTAAGTTGGGTCGATGCCGTATCCGTGAAGTCCCTAGAATGTAGTTGAGCCTTGGGCCTTTGTGACTAAGCTGGTTGGAGCTCGATTAAGTAATAATTAATAAAGTAATATTTTTTTCCGGTGTCGAGCTATTACTTTTACAGAGGTTTAACTGTAGTCTCTTGATAGTCTCTACTCTCTTGCATGCATTTACACGGACAAACCAACCAGGTGCGGAAATAACAAAATATCTTCTACATCAGGATACCTGATAACTTGGCCGATTAGCAAGATCCTGTAAAACGCATATAGTGACAGTTTTTGATGAATTAATTATTTCAAAAGAGAACTTTGAGGTTTTTAAATCTTGGAACCACAGTAATACAAGTTTGATGTATCTTGAAAGAAAGAGTAGAAGTGTAGAACAAACACATACATCCAAGACTGATAATTAATCATTTGATGTGTTTTTCTCTTGTTTGTGACTTTGATAAAATAACACATACCAAGCAGTCAAGCACTACTCCTTCTTATACTTATTGAGGCTGTAACATACTACTCATGGCTAGGATTTGGATCATACTTGTAGTTGTAGTAGTAGTAGTACTCGTTTACCTTCTACAGCCATGGATGAAGAACAAGGCACAAAGAAAATTACCACCAGGACCGAAAGGCCTTCCCATTATCGGACACCTTCATTTGTTAGGTAAAAACCCTCATCAAGATTTGCAAAAGCTAGCTGAGAAACATGGTCCTGTTATGTCAATGTGTTAGTGATATGACTCTTTGAAGCTGATAATCAGGAGTCAATATTTATGCTATAATCAAGGACCTGGAATATCTCTCTTTGACTGATTATTAGGCACCTATCTTTTAGCAAATTGTATTATAAAATTGAGCATGATTTCCTGCAAGAATGTTGCTGCTATGCAGTATAAATAAGTCCATGCATATCAATAAAAAGTATTCCAATATTCTACATCATGTTTCTCTTACATACTAGTCTGTAGTTTTTTTATATGTCCAACATATTGGTATCAGAACTCTAGTCTTAAGGGACCTGTGCCATAGAAGAAATACTTTCAAATACATCTCCTAAATACACACCTTCAAAAACCACAGAAACACACACACAAACAAAGAAAAAACTGTGATTCAGAATGAATTCAGAGCATTTCAACAGCATCGCACCACCTGCATTTGACGGTGAAAACTATCATATTTGGGCGGCTTGAATGGAAGCATACCTGGAGGCAAATGATTTGAGGGAACCAGTTGAAGAAGATTACGAACTCCCTCCTTTGGCTAATAATCCAACCATGGCTCAATTAAAGCATCATAAAGAAAGGAAGACAAAAAAATCGAAGGCAAGGGCTATTTTGTTTGCTGCTGTCTCATCAGATATATTCACAAGGATTATGACCATGAAGACGGCATTTGAAATCTGGAATTTTCTCAAAATCGAATACGAAGGAGATGAAAGAATTAAAGGAATGCAAGTGTTGAATCTAGTCAGAGAATTTGAGATGCAAAGAATGAGAGAATCTGAAACAATCAAGGTATATTCTGATAGACTTCTTGGAATTGCTAACAAAGTTAAACTCCTTGGTACTGATTTTCAGATTCTAGAATTGTTCAAAAGATACTAGTTACACTTCCTGAGAAATTTGAAGTTACAATTTCATCGTTGGAGAACTCTAAAGATCTGTCAAGCATTACGTTGGCAGAATTGTTAAATGCATTGAAGGCACAAGAACAAAGGAGGCTTATGAGACAAGAAGGATCTGTGGAAGGTGCTTATCTAGCCAAATCATTCAGCAAAGATGGGGGCAAAAACAGAAATTGGCAAAATACAACCAACAAACCTGGAAGTTTTACAAGCAGTGAAAGCAAACAAATTAACAACACTCAAATCTTTCCTCCTTGTTCATACTGTAAAAAGACTAATCATCCACCAAACAGATGTTGGTGGAGACCAGATGTAAAATGCCACAAATGCGGTCAACTAGGACACATGGAAAAGATTTGCAAGTCTCAACAAGGGGAGGCCAAGGCTGCTGAGAATCAATATCAAGACGAGGAGCAGTTGTTTGTAGCATCATGTTTTTCTGCTCATAATTCTACAAGAAGCTGGCTTATAGATAGTGGTTGTACAAATCACATGACATTTGATCGTGAACTCTTCAGAGATCTTGATGAGGCTGTTGTTTCTAAGGTCAGAGTTGGAAATGGAGCATATATTGCAGTAAAAGGCAAAGGAACAGTTGAAATTCAATGTCATTCAGGTTTGAAATTAATTTCTGATGTCTTATATGTTCCCGAAATAAATCAGAACCTGTTGAGTGTATCTCAGTTGACAGAAAAAGGCTACAAGGTGTTGTTTGATGACAACCATTGTGTCATTAAAGATGCAAGAGATGTAGTTATTTTCAAAGTTCAAATGAAAGATAAAAGCTTCGCCTTGGATTTGACGAAAGAAGAGCAGGCTGCTGTACACAAAGAGGATAACAACACAATAATGTGGCACAAAAGATTGGGACACTTTCATCATGCTGCTCTACTTTTTATGGAGAAGAACAATATGGCGAGAGGGTTGCCTGCATTAGGAGAGGAGACACCTAAGTGTGTTGCGTGTCAGTACGGAAAACAAAATAGACTCCCTTTCCAACATAATGCTTGGAGGGCCACAGAGAAGCTGCAATTGATACACACAGACGTGGCAGGACCAATGAGTACACCATCATTAAATGGCAGTAAGTACTATATTGCGTTTATTGATGATTATTCGAGAATGTGCTGGATTTATTTTTTGAAACAAAAATCTGAAGTTGCTGATATCTTTGGTACTTTTAAAGCTTTGGTTGAGACTCAAAGTAAAAGAAAAATTATGATGATCAAATCTGATAACGGAACTGAATATACCTCTGAAAAATTCAACAAGTTTTGTAGAGATGCAGGCATTGAACATCAGTTGACAGCGCCTTATACTCCTCAACAGAACGGCGTTGTGGAGAGGAAAAATCGAACAATCATGGAGATGGCAAGGTGTTTACTTCATGATAAAGGGATGCCAAAAAAATTATGGGCCGAGGCTGCACATACAGCGGTTTTCTTGCTAAACAGGTTGCCAACAAAAGCTTTGAGGAAGATGACTCCATTTGAAGTATGGTATGAATACAAACCCAAGTTGCTTAACTTGAAAATATTTGGCTGTCTATGTTTCTCTTATATTCCTCAAGTTAAGAGGGACAAGTTGGACAAAAAATCAAATGCTGGAATATTTGTTGGTTACACCCCAAATGCCTACCGGATCTACCAACCACAGAACAACAAAATTACAATCAGCAGAGATGTTCATTTCCTTGAGTCAGAAAAATGGAGTTGGGAAAATGATGAGCAAATCAAGATCCAAGAGGAAAATGATGACGTGGATGATGAACCTGTTAGAGGAACCAGGCCACTCTCCGAGATTTATCAAAAATGCAATGTCGCTTTGATGGAACCCGCGGGATACGAAGCAGCTGCAACTGATCAGAAGTGGATGGCTGCAATGAAGGAGGAGCTAAAAATGATTGAAAAAAATCAGACATGGGAGTTGATGGACAGGCCTAAACACAAGAAAGCTATAGGAGTCAAGTGGGTTTATAGAACCAAGTTTAATCCTGATGGTTCTGTAAACAAGTACAAGGCAAGACTTGTTGTTAAGGGGTATGCTCAGATTTATGGGGTGGACTTTTCAGAAACATTTGCTCCGGTTGCGAGGATGGAAACTATAAGGATGTTGCTAGCTCTTGCTGCACAAAAGGGCTGGACAGTACACCAAATGGACGTCAAATTAGCGTTTTTGAATGGTTTGTTGGAAGAAGAAATTTTTGTCGAGCAACCGGAAGGGTTTGTTTGTAAAGGACAAGAGGACAAGGTATATCGACTGATAAAGGCTTTGTATGGATGTAGACAAGCTCCAAGGACCTGGTATAGCAGAATCGACACTCATTTGTTAAGCTTAGACTTTGCTAAAAGTTTAAGTGAAGCCACACTTTATGTCAAGAAATCAGATAACGAAATTCTTGTTGTGTCACTATACGTTGATGATTTGCTTGTAACAGGTAGCAACTTGAAGCAAATTGACAACTTCAAAGAAGAAATGAAAGTTGTGTTCGAGATGACAGATCTCGGAAAAATGACATTTTTTCTTGGCATGGAAGTGCAGCAAAATACTAATGAAATTTTCATATGTCAAAAGAAATACGCTAAGGAAATTCTCAAGAAGTTTAACATGGAAGAGTGTAAGCCTTCTGCGACCCCGATGAATAACAAAGAAAGATTCTGTGAAAAAGATGTTGCTCCTAAAGTTGATGAAGGACTTTATAGGAGCCTAATTGGATGCTTGATGTATCTGACCACGACTGGGCCAGATATTATGAATGCTGTGAGTATCCTCTCAAGGTATATGCATTGTGCTAGTGAAGTTCATTTTCAAGCAGGAAAGAGAATTTTACGGTATGTTAAAGGTACAACTGATTTTGGGGTCAAGTTTCGTCAAGTTGCAAATTTTAGACTTCATGGTTATGCTGATAGCGATTTAGCTGGATGTGAAGATGATTTGAAAAGCACATCAGGTTATTGTTTTGGCTTTGGTTCTGGAGTGTTCTCCTGGAGTTCAAAAAAACAAGAAATAACAGCCCAATCCACTGCTGAAGCAGAGTTTGTAGCCGCTACTGCTGCTGTTAATCAGGCCTTATGGTTAAGGAAACTCATGATGGACTTACACATGGAGCAACAAGAAGGCACAACTATATTTGTAGACAACCAGGCTGCAATTTCAATCGCTGATAAACCAGTGTTTCATGACAAGACAAAGCATTTCAAAATTAAGTTCTATTTCCTAAGAGAAGTCCAGAGGGAAGGAGAGGTGCAACTGATTCACTGCAGTTCAGAAGATCAAAGTGCTGACATTCTCACAAAGGCACTTCCGAAAATTAGATATGAATTCTTAAGGCATAAGCTTGGTGTTTGCAGCTCCAGAGTCAAGGAGGAGTGTTAGTGATATGACTCTTTGAAGCTGATAATCAGGAGTCAATATTTATGCTATAATCAAGGACCTGGAATATCTCTCTTTGACTGATTATTAGGCACCTATCTGTTAGCAAATTGTATTATAAAATTGAGCATGATTTCCTGCAAGAATGTTGCTGCTATGCAGTATAAATAAGTCCATGCATATCAATAAAAAGTATTCCAATATTCTACATCATGTTTCTCTTACATACTAGTCTGTAGTTTTTTTATATGTCCAACACAATGTGCTTCGGATTTGTCCCTAACATCATTGTCTCATCACCCGAAGCGGCCAAACAGTTTCTCAAGACTCATGACCTTAATTTTGCTAGCAGGCCGTCTCTTGAAGCTGCTAAGCACATTACTTATGAGGGAAAAAGTTTGACATTCGCAACTTATGGTCCTTATTGGCGTAACATGCGCAAATTGTGCACCCTGGAATTGCTTAGTAACCTCAAAATCAATTCTTTCCAAGCCATGAGAAAAAAGGAGCTTAGTGAATTAGTAAATATTCTTGAGGACGCAGCACAAGAACAGGTTGCTGTTGATCTTAGTAGCAGAATAACATCCATGAGCTCAGATGTCAGCTGCCAGATGGTGTTTTGGATGAAGTTTGAGGATAAGGAGTTCGATGAAAGAGGATTTGGAGGTGTAATTCAAGAGGGGATGAAGATGGCGGTGGCTTTTAACCTCGGTGACTATTTTCCTTATATTGGTGCACTTGATCTTCAGGGATTGACTAGGAAAATGAAGGATATAGCCAAGGTATGGGATCAATTTTTAGAAAAGATTCTCGATGACCATGACAAGCCAAAGGAGCATGGGCAGACCAAGGACTTTGTTGATACCATGTTGGACATCCTGAAATCTGGAGATTCAGAATTTGAGTTTGATCGCTCCCACATCAAAGCTATTCTAATGGTAAGCACTCTTTTAAAACTGTGGTAGTAGACAGACTTAATGTGATCATATATATTTACCACTCAAACTCACTTGCACGAGTGAAACACAAAAAGAAGCCACTAAGGAGGAGAACTATCTCATCAAAACTTAATACACAGAAAAATATGCTTTACAACTTCTAATTGCTGTAAACATTTGGAAAAACTATATTTGTAGATCTTGTAGGTGTAACATTCCGCACGACTTAGTCAAGCATATTTCCCTCATCCCAAGGGTCGAGTGTTTGAGCCTCAGTGGGGGTAAATGTGTGTGTGAGTTTTTAAACTTCTTGTAATTTACCTTGCCTACCAAGATCCATTAGCTCTCTAACACTAATTCCATAATATTGTGTATTTTTACTCGATAAATATGTTTTATCTATACCAAATGGCTTTTTAGGACATGTTTTCTGCTTCAGCTGAGACTTCTGCAACAACTATTGAATGGACACTCTCTGAACTTCTACGACATCCAAGAGTAATGAAGAAAGCCCAAAAAGAGTTAGAACAAGTAGTTGGATTGAACAAGATGGTGGAAGAATCGGACTTGGAGAGGTTGGAATACTTAGATATGGTTATAAAAGAAGCCATGAGGCTGCACCCTGTGGCAGCACTGCTACTCCCTCATCTGTCAATAGAGGATTGCACGGTTGGCGGATATTTCATACCGAAAAATTCAAGAGTTTCCATTAATGTATGGGCAATAGGCCGAGACCCTAAGGTATGGACCGATGCTGAGAAGTTCCTCCCCGAAAGATTTGTTGGGAGTGATATAGATATTCGAGGAAGGGATTTTGAACTTCTTCCCTTTGGCTCTGGAAGAAGAGGATGTCCTGGGATGCAATTAGGTCTTACTATGGTTCGACTCGTGCTGGCCCAACTGTTGCATTGTTTTGACTGGGATCTCCCTAATGGAATGCAGGTATCAGAACTAGACATGACTGAGGAATTTGGTCTTGTTGTTGGCAGGGCTACACATCTTATGGCCATTCCTACTTGTCGCCTTAAAAAAGGATGAATTCAGTAAATACAAGGGGGCTATACTTGTATATAGACAAGTCTATATTGCTATTACTGAATGAGATGCTGATGACAAGTTTGATCATTTCATCCTTACAAACTGGCACTGAACTGTTTGTTTTTGCAGCAGCAGCTCAGCAGTCCACGTGCATCTCGTAAATGGTTTAGTATCAAATTTTAATTTTATGTACAAGAAAGAAAGCACAAATCGACATACTTTTCACCGTTAAGCATATCTAGCAGACTAGTACCAATACCACAAACTTTGAGCCAAGTCATCCTCCCATCAACAGCTCCACCCTAGCTGATCTGAACTGAACCATTCATATTTTCTACATTTAGGCATTAACAAATTCATACTGAGCAAATCGCCTATCTAGTGATCATAAGAAAACCGTTGTGATCTTTGTCATGTATTGACAAAACACAAATTATCAGCAAAAAGTCGCAAACATATATGTTCCACATCTGACAGTTGTGCGTGCTCTGTTTTTATATTTCTAGTGAATCTTGGTGGTGTAAGGTTTTATGTCTACCTCCAACTTGTAAGCTAGAACTGAAAATGAAATGTATTTCTATACAAAGATAACATAGCAAATATGCCTACACATTATTCCATCTTTGCTTTATTTTCACTATACAATACAAATGCATGCCTCCACAGAAGTTGCATAGTAAAGTCAGTTTTCTATATAAAATTTTTAGATTTGATTTTATCGATCTCACCGAACAAGCATCTTATAGGGAAGAATGAAGTTAGATTCTCATACTGTTTGTGTGAAATCTCTGACAAAGATATGCAGAGTAGTTTTCTCATAGTTGGCCCTGCAGAGTATTGTTAAGTTTCGATTACACCAAAGCAACTTGGTTACATTTTATGCTCAAGGTAGTATTTAAAGCAGAGCAACTTGAGCAGATGACAACTTATCAACTCTAGCTATGGCTTGGATATTAATAGCCCTTGCATTAGTTCTCCTTGCTTACCTTCAGCAAGCATGGTCCAAGAAGAAATTCGAAAAACGACTGCCTCCTGGTCCGAAAAGTATTCCAGTTTTGGGACACCTTCATCTGATAGGCAAAAATCCGCACCAGGATATGCAAAAATTAGCCGAGGAACATGGCCCCATCATGTACCTGCGGTTTGGATTTGTTCGTAACATCATTGTTTCATCCCCACAAGCAGCTAAGCAGTTTTTAAAGATTCATGATATGAATTTTGCAAGTAGGCCGCCACATGAGGCTGCTAAGTACATATCTTATGATCAGCGAAACTTGTCATTTGGCGCCTATGGTCCTTATTGGCGCAACATGCGTAAATTGTGCACCTTAGATTTGCTTAGTAGTGCTAAAATAAATTCATTTAAATCCATGAGAAAGGAAGAGCTTGTAGAAACTAAACCAAAACAGATGTTACAAATAGAAGACAACGAACTAAGATTCTGGAACAACACACTACTAAGATGTTTAAATTGAAAGAGAAACTGCGTTCAGTGTTCTGCCAACTTGAACGTTTACAAGGGATTTAAATAAATTAGATAACAGATGTGGTGGCTAAAAAATAGCAACAGACCACGACTACTTCCTACTACTACAACTACTTCTATTTTATTCCACAATGATCCTATAAAATCTCCACTACTCTGCTGACCTATTCCACCTGACATTAACAAGACTAATATAAATTAAATAATTTATTAAGTTTAAGATTAATTCCAACATTCACCCCCTTAATCTTAAACTTGTCTCATGCAATCCTTCCAGCCCGTATGGCTTTTAAACTGAGCCCGTATGGCTTTCAAATTGAGCCCGTATGGCTTTTAAACTGAGCCCGTATGGCTTATTCAACTGAGCCCGTATGGCTAGTAATCTGAGCCCGTATGGCTAATAATCTGAGCCCCTTAATCTAAACCTGACTAAACAGAATTTACGAAGCACTTTCTCTTCGCCTGTGATGCACTTCTCACCACCATCAATTTTGATGCACCTTCTCATCAAAAACACTTTGGAGCACTTCTCTCCAAATAACACTTTGGAGCACTTTCTCTCCACAATTCTAAAGGAGTGGTTCTCCCTCGATCAATTGAGCCATCCTTTCTTCATCATTCTGCATGGCCTTCTGCCACTCTATCTAGTTTTTCTGCCTTCAGCAAGCATCTCCGGCATCGCCTCGTCTTTCTCGGCAGCCCCATACTACACATGCAGCTTTGCCACCATCCTGCGACAACCCAAGGACCGGAGGGAAGGCTGTTAAGCCTTGAACCCCCCCCCCCCCCCTCTAGCTCTGATACCAAGTGTAGAAACTAAACCAAAACAGATGTTACAAATAGAAGACAACGAACTAAGATTCTGGAACAACACACTACTAAGATGTTTAAATTGAAAGAGAAACTGCGTTCAGTGTTCTGCCAACTTGAACGTTTACAAGGGATTTAAATAAATTAGATAACAGATGTGGTGGCTAAAAAATAGCAACAGACCACGACTACTTCCTACTACTACAACTACTTCTATTTTATTCCACAATGATCCTATAAAATCTCCACTACTCTGCTGACCTATTCCACCTGACATTAACAAGACTAATATAAATTAAATAATTTATTAAGTTTAAGATTAATTCCAACAGAGCTTGGACTCTTGGTGGATAGCATTCAAGATGCAGCTCGGGAAGGTGTTGCCGTTGATCTTAGCGACAAAGTTGCGTCTATGAGTGCAGACATCAGTTGCCGGATGATATTTGGTAAAAAATACGTAGATAATGAAATCGATGAGAAGGGATTTAAAGTTGTGATTCAAGAGGGAATGCAGTTGTCAGCAATTCCTAATCTTGGCAATTTCTTTCCTTATCTTAGTGTACTTGATCTTCAGGGACTCACCAAGAGAATGAAAGCTGTTGCTAAGGTATTTGATAAATTCTTGGAAAAGATTCTTGATGAACATGCGATACCCAAGGACCCCGGGCAAACAAAGGACTTCATTGATACCATGTTAGACATCATGAAATCAGGAGTAGCTGACTTCGAGTTTGATCGCACACACATCAAGGCTGTTCTACTGGTAAACTACTAATGTCTAAGATCCTTGATCTTGTTCCTTGCTTTTCAAACATTTTAAATTTGCGTCGTGCAATATAATTAATTATTTAAAATACTTCACAGGACATGCTTGCGGCTGCAGTGGACACTGCCGCAACAACTGTAGATTGGACGATGTCTGAGCTTCTTAAAAATCCACAAATCATGAAGAAAGTCCAAAACGAGTTGGCAGAAGTAATTGGCATGGACAAGATGGTTGACGAGTCAGATTTAGCGAGTTTAGAATATTTAGACTTGGTAATAAAAGAAGTCTTCAGACTACATCCAGTGGCACCGTTATTACTACCTCATCAGTCTATAGAAGACTGTGAAATCGACGGGTTTTTTATACCAAAAAAGTCTACAGTCATGGTTAACGTATACGCTATTTGCAGGGACCCTAAGGTATGGACTGATGCAGATAAATTCGTACCAGAAAGATTTGTTGGAAGTGACATAGATCTTCTAGGACGTGATTTTGAACTTATTCCATTTGGCTCCGGAAGAAGAGGATGCCCCGGAATGCAGTTGGGGATCATCATGGTTCGCCTAATTGTTGCACAACTTGTGCATTGTTTTGACTGGACACTTCCTGATGGAATGAAGCCATTGGAGTTAGACATGACTGAGGAGTTTGGACTTGTCGTTACAAGAGCTAATCACCTTAAAGCTACTCCATCTTATCGCCTTCATTTAAATTAGATTCTCGGAAACAGCCTCTCTAGAGCTACTTCTTGTAACAGGATTAAGTTCTGCTCTTCCTCCCTGCGTCCAGCGTCTACAACTAGTTACGCACTAGTTAATGTAAATAAATCTCTTACCACTTTGACTAAATGGTATGTAAGAAATTGGCATGAATATATACATTCCATTAGAGTGGTCAGATTTGCTCATTTTCGCTTGCAAATATCAAGTATGTGCTCCGATACGTTCATTTTGTTTCCAGAATCAAGAAAAATTGAAGTTTGAGTCCATCTCAACAGTTTGTGAACTCTTTCACTTTCGCCATAGTTTAACACTCAATTTATTTAGCATATAACAATAGTTCCGAAAAAACTTCTTTGAAGGATGGCTATCCGAGTGTATTTGTTAATTCTTACACCAACATAGTTCCGCACCTGACAGTTGTACTTGTCAATCGGTGAAGTAGATTCTTTAAGGAATTAAATAGAAAACATAACAGTTAAGATGTATAATGGTGCTTCTGAGCATCTGATGTATTGATGTTTTTTTAATATTTGTTGAAAAGTTGGAAGATTATTGAAAAATTGTTAAGAAGTTGCACGATAGCATCAAAGCAAAATACAAAATCCTCAAACTATCAGATACGCTAGTAAAACTTAGTTTTCAATTGCTAGAATTCTGAATGGAGAAAAGTACCTGCAGTTTAACACAGAAACTGAGATGACTTACATTTACACCTTCCGACAACTACAATTGTTAAGAACATTACGAAAATAAAATGCATTCTTATGTAAAAGTTATGTAATGTTGTGCATGCTAAATCACCACCGGAAGAGAGTAAAAGTGAGAAGGATACAGTTCAGGGAAAGTTAGTTGTTGAGTTTTTATAGAGAGTAAAATGCAAAATGCCTGACTATAATATCGTCGATATGCATTTTGTGTACTCGAACTAAAGAAACTAACAAATTTTTGGTTGAACTATCGTTAAACATATGTAAGAAATGAATCGCTTAATATCTGAGTACAGATTTTCATCAATATATATATTCTGTTCTTACTTCAATAGTTTTATGAATCCCGATGTTTGTCATTTGTAAATCTCAATGCTTTTTTTGTAATTTTTTTCCAATTTCCAAAGACTACCTTGAATATAGAAACCCAAATTCTCCAACAATATTCATGTGAGCAAAATCAATTTCAAGGGCATTTTTAGAAGAATATTATGAGAAGATACTTGGGGTGTACAAAAAATCAACATTTGGGGCAAGGAAAGACGTTTGTAAAATTTGAGGGTTTACATTACATGTACAACACATACACACTGTATTCACCATTAACCAGGTCAAAGTGGTCACAATCCAAGTCTCCTTGTCAATTCTTGAAGGCAACATAATTGATTCCAATATCCATATCTGACAGTATAAACTGATATTTACTCATTATAAACTGATTTTTTAAATGGCAAACGTTGTACATTTATCGATAGATTATCGTGTGATAGCACTATCATAGAATTGATATGAGTTAGTCTTAATTTGTTGGCTAGAACCGAAAATGAAATTAATTTCATCAGTAGTATCATTATCAGCAGAATATTTTTCTCATGCGGTAGGTTAACATAATTCAAAGAACAAGCAAGGTCGGTCACATTATTCACTCTCTCTGTTGTCCAAAATGTACACACAAACAGCAACTTATACAAGAAACGAAAATAAACCTACCTCTTAACTATGCGAAACCAAAGGAATCACGAACAAGATCACTATTTGCAACGGTATGAAGGCAGGTTCTCATAATCTCCGAAGAGCTATACCTAGGCAAACGTAATTGAAGGACACACGTACGAGCTAGTGGTAAGAGGTCAATAGTCTCTTGGTATGGTAGGTCAAGGTCAATAGCACACATGTTTACTATCTATACAGAATTTGACATCCGATTAAAACCATTTATTGGCAAGCCTCTAAATGAAGTCCAAAAGGTAAAGAGTGAAAGCTTCTCTTGTGGTGTCATCTTCCTTACATATTGCTAAAATACATCTCATCACTATAATGGTTATATATCGTAGTTTTAATAATTTGGAGTACTAAAATATATTCATTTGAATTTAAATAAATTGTTGTAAATTAAGGTTATCAAATTTGTTAAAGATGTAATATTCAATACTACGTTATTGCGAATGGATCTACAACAGGTCTATACGAATCAGATTTAACTGAAAACTGATGAAGTTAAGATCAAACCTCCCAAAACATATTAATAGCTTCATGACGTGCAGTGTAGGAGCCACCGTACACAACACATCTTTCCCACTCATCAACAGCAAGATCAGTGGTACCACACAGCAACGACTCCAAATCTGAGAAGTTGAGCAACTTCAAAAACATGATGCAACTTCAAAAACATGACTTGCTAAATGTTTTGAAATAATAAATTAAATTGGTTTAGAAAGTTACCGCTGATATAAAAAGCTCTAGGGAACTGATCGTTGCGGACTTTGAAAAAATCATGATGATCCAGAAGCTCTTTAGACATTGTATAGAACCAATCAACTGTAACTACAATCCCATCAGCTCTCTCAGAATTTGGATCAATCAAATTCACCATAAGGACAGGTCAGAAGATCTTTCATGTTATTATAAACTTCAAGATCAGCCTCCTCGAGATGATCAAGAGTGAGTTCTTCATCGGCTAACAGCACGTGTAAATATTTGAAGAATAAGAAAGAAATTTGAGTTTGGTACATAAGGTCAAGACCCGCTATCTTCCTAGAAAATGTGTAATAACGTAGGTTTGATCTGTTTTGATTTCCTGGAAATAGATCAAAGAAGATAATTTGTGTTACAAAATATATACAAACATTTATCACATGTAGATAATTTATGTGTATGCATGACTTGCTAAATGTTTTGAAATAATAAATTAAATAGATTTAGAAAGTTACCGCTGATATAAAAAGCTCTACGGAACTCATCGTTGCGGACTTTGAAAAAATCATGGCGATCCAGAAGCTATTTAGACATTGTATAGAACCAATCAAGTGTACTCACAATCCCATTAGCTCTCTCAGAATTTGGATCAAGATGTACATTGATCCCACTTGTGAAATTCTTTACGTTTATCGTTTTAAAAATTTTGACAGATTATTCATGTGTTGTTTCATTTTCCTTCCAGAGGATCTATTCCCAAGTAAGAGGAGGGAGGATTTTCAAGGCAAGATCTATTCCAGAGGATCTATTCACCGATTGATCATAATTTACAACATGTATTATTTATTGAACTTTGCATCGCAACAATCTAGTTTATTATATACACAAACATACTCTCTTGATTTTGTTATACATATAATCATTATATTTAGAATCTAAATCGGTAATAACTTTGTTCGTTAAACATACGCATGCACTATCTCTCTTTTTCAGTAAAACAAACACCATTTTTTAATATTTTTATTGATCATAGACATCTCTTTTACTTCAACTTAAGAAAAAAAACAGGAAAAGGATAAATTAAAAAAAAACAGAATTATTAACATTTTCATGATGCACATAATTTTCTTAGTAATATCTTTTATTTTATCATTCTAATCACAAATTGTGTTTTACATGTACAAAACATACACACGGTGTTTACCATTAACCATGCCTAAGTGGCCCCTAAAAGTCCTTTTCATTTGAGAAAGTTCTTTAATATATCACAATCAAGTCCCATTGTCAATTCTCATTGCAGGCAACATATACTGTTGTGTGTGCGCGTGAGGCACACAATAACACCATGCACACTCACATGTTTTAGTAGTTGTACACTACTCCTATATAAAGCCATCAACCTCTCATTACCAATTTTATGGGGGACAAAAGTTCTTTCAACTTATAACAACCCACATAACTCATTTCAAACAACCTATTTCAACTCAATTTATTTATGGATTCCACTAAGAAAATGTCTTAGATCCACACATGAAAGTTTAATTACTCATAACAACAAGGAACAACCTCCAATTGTTAGTTTTCGGAAATTTCATCAAGAACATATATAAAATATCTACTTGAAACTTGTTGATTTGCTGATACAAATATTTCGGAAAATAAGCAAATACAGTGAAAATAGTTTGGAATATCAGTTTGTCTAATTTCTTGGCAAATGATCTGCTTGAGTGAATTAATTCTTCTTGCATGAGCCAGGCAAAGTAACTGAAAGATAGACTGCCCGTCAGCCTTATAAACTGATATTTACTCATCATAAACTGATTTTTTAAATGGCAAAGTTGTACATTTATCGATAGATTATCGTGTGATAGCACTATCATAGAATTGATATGAGTTGGTCTTAATTTGTTGGCTACAACCGAAAATGAAATTAATTTCATCAGTAGAGTATCATTATCAGCAGAATATTTTTCTCATGGGGTAGGTTAACATAATTCAAAGAACAAGCAAGGTCGGTCACATTATTCACTCTCTCTGTTGTCCAAAACGTACACACAAACAGAAACTTATACAAGAAACGAAAATAAACCTACCTCTTAACTATGAGAAACCAAAGGAATCACGAACGAGATCACTATTTGCAACGGTATGAAGGCAGGTTCTCATAATCTCAGAAGAGCTATACCTAGGCAAACATAATTGAAGGACATCTCTTGGTATGGTAGGTCAAGGTCAATAGCACACATGTTTACTATCTATACAGAATTTGACATCTGATTAAAACCATCTATTGGCAAGCCTCTAAATGAAGTCCAAAAGGTAAAGAGTGAAAGCTTCTCTTGTGGTGTCATCTTCCTTACATATTGCTAAAATACATCTCATCACTATAATGGTTATATATCGTAGTTTTAATAATTTGGAGTACTAAAATATATTCATTTGAATTTAAATAAATTGTTGTAAATTAAGGTTATCAAATTTGTTAAAGATGTAATATTCAATACTACGTTATTGCGAATGGATCTACAACAGGTCTATACGAATCAGATTTAACTAAAAACTGATGAAGTTAAGATCAAACCTCCCAAAACATATTAATAGCTTCATGACGTGCAGTGTAGGAGCCACCGTACACAACACATCTTTCCCACCCATCAACAGCAAGATCAGTGGTACCACACAGCAACGGCTCCAAATCTGAGAAGTTGAGCAACTTCAAAAACATGATGCAAGTGCTAGAACCCAAGACTTCATCTATTCCTTCTTTAAAACATTGAATTGGATCCTTCACTCCATCAACATAGATAAATCGAAGATATGCGTCAATGCATTCCAACCTCATATAACTAAAATCATAACTGTCTTCAGAGTGTACCGTCATTACTAACTCAAATTCACCATAAGAAGATCTTTCATGTTATTATAAACTTCAATACCAGCCTCCGAGTGAGTTCTTCATCGGCTAACAGCACCTGTAAATATTTGGAGAATAAGAAAGAAATTTGAGTTTGGTACATAAGGCCAAGACCCACTAGCTTCCCAGAAAATGTGTAATAACGTAGGTTTGATCCATTTTGGTTTCCAAGAAATAGATCAAAGAAGATAATTTGTGTTACAAAATATATACAAACATTTATCACATGTACATAATTTATGTGTATGCATGACTTGCTAAATGTTTTGAAATAATAAATTAAATAGGTTTAGAAAGTTACCGCTGATATAAAAAGCTCTACGGAACTCATCGTTGCGGACTTTGAAAAAATCATGGCGATCCAGAAGCTATTTAGACATTGTATAGAACCAATCAAGTGTACTCACAATCCCATTAGCTCTCTCAGAATTTGGATCAAGATGTACATTGATCCCACTTGTGAGATTCATTACGTTTATCGTTTTCAAAATTTTGACAGATTATTCATGTGTTTTTTCATTTTCCTTCAGATGTAATTCCAGAGGATCTATTACCCGCCTAGAAGTAAGAGGAAGGAGGATTTTCAAGGCAAGATCTATTCCAGAGGATCTATTCACTGATTGATCATAATTTACAACATGTATTATTTATTGAACTTTGCATCGCAACAATCTAGTTCATTATATACACAAACATACTCTCTTGATTTTGTTATACATATAATCATTATATTTAGAATCTAAATCAGTAATAACTTTGTTCGTTAAACATACGCATGCACTATCTCTCTTTTTCAGTAAAACAAACACCATTTTTTAATATTTTTATTGATCATAGACATCTCTTTTACTTCAACTTCAGAAGAAGAAAAAGGAAAAGGATAAATTTAAAAAAAAAAACAGAATTGTTAACATTTAATGATGCACATAATTTTCTTAGTAATATCTTTTATTTTATCATTCTAATCACAAATTGTGTTTTACATGTACAAAACATACACACGGTGTTTACCATTAACCATGCCTAAGTGGCCCCTAAAAGACTTTTTCATTTCAGAAAGTTCTTTAATATATCACAATCAAGTCTCATTGTCAATTCTCATCGTAGACAACATATACTGTTGTGTGGGTGCGTGAGGCACACAATAACATCATGTACACTCACATGTCAACCCATTTCAACTTATAACAACCCACATAACCCATTTCAAATAACTTATTTCAACTCAATTTATTTTTGGATTCCACTAAGAAAATGTCTTAGATCCACACATGAAAGTTTAATTACTCATAACAAGGAACAACCTCCAATTGTTAGTTTTCGGAAATTTCATCAAGAACATATATAAAATATGCCTCAAACTTTTCATTTTCTAATAATATCTACTTGAAACTTGTTGATTTGCTGATACAAATATTTCGGAAAATAAGCAAATACAGTTAAAATAGTTTGGAATATCAGTTTGTCTAATTTCTTGGCAAATGATCTGCTTGAGTGAATTAATTCTTCTTGCATGAGCCAGGCAAAGTAACTGAAAGATAGACTGCCCGTCAGCCTTATAAACTGATATTTACTCATCATATAAACTGATTTTTTAAATGGCAAAGTTGTACATTTATCGATAGATTATCGTGTGATAGCTCTATCATAGAATTGATATGAGTTAGTCTTAATTTGTTGGCTACAACCGAAAATGAAATTAATTTCATCAGTAGAGTATCATTATCAGCAGAATATTATTCTCATGGGGTAGGTTAACATAATTCAAAGAACATGGTCTGTCACATTATTCACTCTCTATGTTGTCTAGAACTTACACACAAGCAGCATTGTGATGGTAATACATATAGCATACACCTTCTCCTTGCTCAAGGTAGAGTATGTTTTATGCTCAAGGTAGTACTTATATATGTAGAGCAATTTGAGCAGTTTACAACTTACATATCAATCTAGCTATGGCTTGGATATTAATAACTCTTGCATTGCTTCTCCTTGCTTACCTTCTCCGAGCATGGTCCAAGAAGAAACTCGAAAGACGACTACCACCTGGCCCGAAAAGCATTCCTGTCTTAGGACACCTTCATCTGATAGGCAAAAATCCTCACCAGGATATGCAAAAATTAGCCGAGAAACATGGCCCCATCATGTACCTGCGCTTTGGATTTGTTCGTAACATCATTGTTTCATCCCCACAAGCAGCCAAGCAGTTTTTAAAGATTCACGATATTAATTTTGCTAGTAGGCCGCCTCATGAGGCTTCTAAGTACATTTCTTATGATCAGAGAAACTTGTCATTTGGCGCATATGGCCCTTATTCGCGCAACATGCGTAAGCTATGCACCTTGGAGTTGCTTAGTAGCGTTAAAATTAATACATTTAAAGCCATGAGGAAGGAAGAGATCAGGCTTTTAGTAGATAATATTGAAAATGCTGCTCGGGAACATGTTTCCGTTGATCTTAGCACAATGGTTGCCTCTATGACTTCAGATGCCAGTTGCCGCATGATCTTTGGTAAAAAATACGAAGATAACGAAATTGATGAGCGCGGATTTAAAGTTGTGATTCAAGAGGTGATGCAGTTGGCAGCAATTCAAAATCTTGGCAATTTCTTTCCTTATCTTAGTTTGCTTGATCTTCAGGGACTCACCAAAAGAATGAAAGCTGTTGCTAAGGTATTTGATAAATTCTTGGAAAAGATTCTTGATGAACATGCGATACCCAAGGACCCCGGGCAAACAAAGGACTTCGTCGATACAATGTTAGACATCATGAAATCAGGAGGAGCTGAGTTCGAGTTTGATCGTACCCACATCAAGGCTGTTCTTCTGGTAAACTACTAAAGACTAGGTTCCGTGATCTTGTTCCTTTTAACATATATAATTAAATATTTAACAAAATACTCGCAGGACATGCTTCTTGCTGCAGTGGATACTGCTGCAACGACAGTAGATTGGACGATGTCTGAGCTTCTAAAGAATCCACAAATCATGAAAAAAGTCCAAAACGAGTTGGCAGAAGTAGTTGGCATAGACAAGATGGTTGACGAGTCAGATTTGGCGAGTTTAGAATATCTAGACATGGTAACAAAAGAAGTCTTTAGACTACATCCAGTGGCACCATTATTACTCCCCCGTCAGTCTATAGAAGACTGCAAAATTGACGGCTTTTTCATACCAAAAAAGTCCACAGTCATGGTTAATGTATATGCGATTTGCAGAGACCCTAAGGTCTGGACTGATGCAGAAAAGTTCAGACCAGAAAGATTTGTTGGAAGTAATATAGATGTTCAAGGACGTGATTTTGAACTTATTCCTTTTGGCTCCGGAAGAAGAGGGTGCCCCGGGATGCAGTTGGGGATCATTATGGTTCGCCTAATTGTGGCACAACTTGTGCATTGTTTTGATTGGACACTTCCTGATGGAATGAAGCCATCGGAGTTAGACATGACTGAGGAGTTTGGACTTGTTGTTACAAGGGCTAATCACCTAAAAGCTATTCCGTCTTGTCGCCTTCATTTAAATTAGATTCTCAGAAACTGCATGCCTCTCTACTGCTTGTACTAGGAGTAAGGTCTGCTCTTCCTCGCTGCTTCCAACGTCCACAAACAGCTTGGAGAGAACGTGATCCGGGCGGAGAGAAAAACAAGTCATAATTACCAGTTTTCATCTTAAATCTGTTGTCTTTTTGACTAATAATATATTAAGAACTGGCATAAATAAATACATATTCATCTTCCTGCTCAACATAGATTTTTCCGACTCAATACTCTTACAAGTTTTGAACCAGACCATCCTTCACTTGTTAAAGCATGTAAGATATTACGCTAATATTGATAAGATTACTAACAAGTCGAACATGTTTAGTTAAATAATTTTTAGTACTAACTGGATCTGAAAATCTCCGTCCAAAGAGATCCGTAAGATCATAAGTATAGCAATGAAAATTTAATAAATTTTTGATATTTTTATGTTAAGTGTTGGAAACTATCAGATATGCAAGTAAGAGTAATTAGTTTTGATTCAATCGTTGGAAACGTAACGAAATGTGTTTCTTCATCAGTTTCATCATCATCTGCACTTCTTTTTTGTTAAGGCCAACATGAACTATCAGTAGTTTATCACGTAATGTGCATTTGTTGAGTAAACACAAACTAAAAGCACAATTAGTGTGATGCTGAAACGAAATATATAGTTCTTGAGTGGAGAAAAGTAGACACATTAAAACACAAGCACAAACAGTGTGACGATGACTTCATTTACACCTTCTCAGAACTACATTTTCTAGAAGAACAGATTTATAAAAGGCTTAATTATAACATAAATCTTGAATTATTACTCTTTGTACACATAAAACCCTAAAAAAAAAAAATATGTTGTACACATCAAACCTTTAAGTACCGATTATGTATATACTAACCCTGCTCCAAAAAATACTACCGAGTAAGGTGGGATTTGAGTGGTATTCTATGTCACCATGTCATCTCTTGTTTGAATAAGATGGGATACAATGTCGATAATTATGTAGATGTTTATTTTTCAATCACAGAAAGGTTTTTTCAAAGATAATATTTCTCATGAATAGACATGAACTATGGTTATTCGGTAGTGTGCTTTGGAGTTGGGGTATATACATAACCAATACTTCAAGGTTTGATGTGTACGACATTTTTTTTTAAGATTCTATGTGTACAAAGAGTTATACTTCAATGTTTATGTTATAATTAAGCCTATTTTTAAATAACATATACATTCTTTCTTTTTTTTTGACGAAGAATGAGAAACTTTATTAACTCAAATCAGCTTCAATACATTGTTTCACCTCAATAGGGACAGACCCCCTATTAAAACTACGATCAGAATAGATATGAGAAGCCCTAGCAAGCGTATGGGCAGCCATATTAGCAGACCGTTTAATAAAATACAACTCCAAGTTGTTTGACTGAATAAAATGCTTACGACATTCCATAATAATCCCTCCAAAACTCGATCTCATAAGAGCTTTACTTCGAATTGCCTGTATAACAACCAAGCAGTCCGATTCTATAACCACCTTCAACTCTCCCCATCTCATGGTCCAACTGAGCGCCTCCTTGATCGCCATCGCCTCTGCAAACTCTGGTCTAACATTGCCTTGAAATAGTTTCGATTTTGCTTCAAACAAAGCTCCTGTACAGTCCCTTGCAATTAAACCAATCCCATACGCATTCTGCTCGTCAAAATTAGCTGCATCAACTGTAATCTTAATTGTGTTCAGTTGAGGTTTCACCCAAATATCAGCTCCATCTCCATCCGCCATAGGCTGAAGACGAGCCTTTGTAGACCTTCCTTGGGCAGCTGTCCATTGTGTAAGAAATTCCTTTGCTGTTGCAACTACATTATTGGCTAACGATGCTTTATTATTCCACACCTTTTCGTTACGAGCTCGCCAAATCGCCCAGCAAACTGTAACTACCAGAGCTCGATCTTTACCAACCCTCCTCCGTAATTCTCCTTCTAGCCATTCTGAGAAATTCTGTTCATGAGCAACCTGAATGTGAATATTTATAACCCTCCAACACTGTCTAGCAAACTGACACCCAACTAATGCATGGAAGCTGGACTCAACCTCATTTATACAGACTGGACATAAGGTTGATACTGAAACATGTCTTTGCTGCAAGAGTGTTAATACAGGTAAACAATTAGCTAGAGCACGCCACACTAGATTTAATACCTTTGGGGGCGCTTGAATTCGTCACAACAGTTTCCAAATGCTATCTGAAAATTGATCCCCCCAAGCCCCTTTTTGTACTTGCAACATCTTGTAGGCGCTCCTAACCGAATACTCTCCTGAGTCTTCAAACTGCCAATACAAACAATCTGAATCACTGTCTTCTTCAATGTGGGTATCTAGTATGCATTGTTGATCTCGTTCATTAAAGATGTCTCGAACCACCTCCAAGTCCCATTCCTTTCTGTCAATACACATGAGAGCAGACACACTGTTGTTATCAATGGCTGGTGACACCGTAGTTATAAATGGGTTCTCATCGCACTGAAGCCAAGGCTGACCTACTATGCTGATTCCCTTCCCTGCCCCTACTCGCCACCTAACCCCTTTCAAAATCACATCCCTTGCCTGAAGAATACTTCTCCATATAAAACTTGGGCTTCCCCCTAATTTTGAGTTCAAAAAATCAGCATCCCCATAATACCGTGCTTTGTACAACCTCGACACCAAGCTCTCTGGATTTGTCAACAGTCTCCAACATTGTTTTCCAAGCATGGCCAGATTAAAATCCCTAAAGTTTCTGAACCCCAAGCCACCTGCATCCTTATGAACTGTTAGACGATCCCAACACATCCAAGTAATTTTCGAATCTTGGCTTGTACTCCACCAGAACTTTGACAAACTTCTCTCTATGTCCTTTGAGATCTCCAAAGGCAGCAAAAACACATTCATTGCAAACGTCGGTAAAGCCTGAACCACTGACTTTATCAAAGTTACTTTCCCTGACTTCGACACCCATTTACCATCCCAACTACTAATCTTCGATCTTACTCTCTCCTTAAGATAGCCAAGAAGAACAGACTTATTTCTCCCCAATAAATTAGGTAACCCAAGATACTTGCTATAGGCATCAGCTTCCCCCATTTGCAATACTCGACAAACCTCCTCTTTATTATACTGGATCACGTTCGAACTAAAGAAAGCTGAAGATTTCTGAGTGTTGATTTTCTGACCTGAAGCCCGTTCATACACAGCTAATAATTCCATCACTTTCCTTGCTTCATTTGTATCCGCCTTGCAATAAAAATAACTGTCATCCGCGAACAGCATATGAGATACTACAGGGGCTTTACGACAAATTTTTATGCCATGAATCCACTTATTACTTTCATATTTACGAATCAGAGCAGACAAGTCTTCTGCACAGATAATGAATAAGTATGGAGATAAAGGATCTCCTTGGCGAATTCCCCTGCTAGGCACAATCGGACCTATGTCAAACTCCCCATGCACTATATTATAAGAGACTGAATTCACACATTTAAGAACTCTCTGCACCCATATTTCACTGAAACCCATCTTCTTCAGAATAGCCTCCAAAAACACCCATTCAATACGGTCGTATGCTTTACTCATGTCAAGCTTGAGCGCCATAAACCCTTCTTTTCCATAATTTTTGCGCTTCAAATAATGCATAACTTCAAAAGAAATCATGATATTATCAGAGATAAGACGACCTGGAATAAACGCGCTTTGAGTATCCGAGACAACTGTATTTAACACTTCTTTCAACCTATTTGCAATGACTTTTGTAACAATCTTCATCAAAACATTACACAACGCGATTGGTCTCAGTTCTGTAACTGTGGTTGGGTTTTTATTCTTCGGAATTAAAACTATGTTTGTGTCGTTCAACCCATGTAATAGATCACCTGTTTCAAGGAACGACTTTACTACCTCCACAATATTTTTACCCACAATTGACCAATGCTTTTGAAAAAAAGCAGGGGACATACCGTCCGGGCCCGGAGCTTTGTCCGGGTACATCTCAAACAACGCACATCTGACTTCTTTCTCCGTTACAGGCATTAACAACATAGTATTCTGATTCTCCGAAATTGATGTTGGGACACAATCAATAACCTCCGATATCTCTGTCTGCGTAGATGTAAACAGCTTCTGATAATAATCCGAAATATGATCCGCTAGACCACTGCTCCATTCTTTCCAAACACCCTGCTCATCTTTCAATTTGACAATTTGATTTGTTCTCCTCCGCGTACTGCAAGCTCTGTGAAAATACTTGGTATTTTTATCTCCTGATTCAAGCCACAGTTGCTTGGATCTTTGACGCCAAAATATTTCCTTTTGGTCTAGAATTAAGAACAACTGCTGTTTAGTAGCCTTATAAATCTCCAATGACTCAGCATCTCCCTTATCTCTATATAATTTCAAACGATCTTTGCAATCCCTGATTCTTTTGTTAAAGCAACCTGTGATTTCTTTCCCCCAAGTCTCCAGATTTTTGCTACAATGTGCTATTCGCTGTAATATATTGATACAAGAATCATCCTCCCAGCTATCCTTCACGATTTGGAAACATAGTGGCTCTGTTAGCCAAGCGTTCTCGAACCGGAATCTCTTCTTCCTACACGGCAAAATTCTTTGATTCGGCTCAAGTAAGAGTGGACTATGGTCTGATGGCGAACCAACTAGATTATAGAGCTTAGCCACAGGGAAAAGAGTAAACCAACATGAGCTAGCCAGAGCACGATCTAACCTGATTTCAATCCAATTCGCCGTATTTCTACCCTTCTCCCACGTGTACTGATGACCACAAAGATCAATATCCTGAAGACCTGTGTCAGTTAACACTTCGTTAAACCCTTCAATTAACCATCTCGGATACCGAGCACCTCCTTTCTTCTCAGTTTGAGAGACAATGTTGTTCATGTCACCAATTACACACCACGGCAAGTTAGAGTCTCTAGATAAGTTACGAAGTAAGTCCCATGTTTTCCTTCACTGAGAACGGTCTGGCTCACCATATAAACCTGTTAATCTCCACGTACCTCGATCACTTGTTCTTATCTCCATATCAATAACATATACATTCTTAAGTAAAAGTAATGTAGTATTGTGGAAGCTGAAGTCACCACTGAAAAAGAGTATAAGTGACAAAAATGCAGCTTCTCACTGGCCTAGACTTTTATAATTAAACGGGACAAAGTATATTGCAACAATCATCTGTCAAATATCCACAGGGATCTTTCCGACGCTAAGCGCGCTGCGACCCTAAGGTATGGACAATAGGCCGAGACCCTAAGGTATGGACTAATGCAGAGAAGTTCCTCCCTGAAAGATTTTGTGAGAGCAATATTGATCTTCGAGGAAGGGATTTTGAACTTATTCCCTTTGGATCTGGGAGAAGAGGGTGTCCTGGGATGCAATTAGGTCTCACTATCGTTCGTCTAGTGGTGGCTCAACTGTTGCATTATTTTAACTGGGATCTACCTAATGGAATGCAGCCATCAGAGCTTGACATGACTGAGGAATTCGGGGTACTTGTTGGAAGGGCTACACATCTCATCGCTATTCCTACTTGTCGCCTTAAAAAATGATGATGTCTGTACTTCCAAGGGGATTATACTTGTGTATTTAAAAGTCTATATAATCGATAATGAAATGCTGATAATAAGTTCATTGATCATTTCTGTTTTCATTCTTGCAAACTGGAGCTTTACTGTGTTTTTGCAGCAGCATCTCAGGTAGTCCACATGCATCTGATTTTTCTATAAATAGATTTCACTTTCAAGGATAAGGAGGAAATCAATGGAACTATGGAAGAGCTTCAGAGACACACTTTAAGAGAGTTCCTGCACTTAGCAGCTGCCTTTAATCTTGGTGATTGTAGTCCTTAACTTCATATACTTGATATCAACGGAATTCAAAATTTGAAGGATACAGCAGATCTGTATTTGAAATTCAATTAACGTTCTAGATAAGCACCAACAACCAAAGGAGAACAGAAAATCAAAAAACTCTCACAGTAAAAATAATATACACTGGCAATGGTCTATTTCTTTGATCACCCCAGTAACCAGTCTGGCTACAGAGGGCACAGAAAAAAACTCTCAGTAGTTGCAACAGTATCTTTGATGGGTCACAATCTGCAGTGGCTAAATAGAAATCTAACTAAAACAAACTCATGTACCAAAATTCTTGGTAACTTCTGTGACCCTAAGTAAGAGTAACAATATCAAAAATAAAGTAAGGAGTCGGCAACATTAAAAAAAAGCCACTCTAGATTTCATATAATGACAACGATATCATGGGGATTTCAATCAATATTAAGTAAACCCAGACTCTCCACAAAAGGACTGATGACATAAGGTGGTGCAGAGTCTTCAGTCCAGCGTCTCCAAGAATCAACGAAATCATTTGCTTCATGGTTATCAAGGTTATATGAAATCAAATTATAAGATTTTACAAGTATCGGTCCACCATTGTTCCTTACACCCAGGACTTGCGGCATAATAAATTCGCTTAGACAAACACACATCTTCTTCTCCCAAGTAAACTCATTTGTGGGATCATCTTTCAATACCCACATGTCAAAATGACTTTCATAGTCTTCCCAAACAAAGTAAGCAATAGATTGACCAAATAGATGAATAACTGGAATAGGTACAAGTGACCGATTTGCAATCCAGTCAGGCAATGAGATTTCAGTCAGTATATTAGTCTTGGTATCAAAGCACAGAAGTATCTTGTGCTTTTCCGAATTAACCCCAACCCAAATTGCAGCTGCATTGACAAAAACAACCTCATCCTCACTACTATTGATTTTGGAAATAAAAACGTTATCTTGATCAGTACATTCCTTCCAAGAATTAGTATTAAGGCTATAAACACCAATGATGATTGAGTGGCGATTGGGGCGCAAATAAGGTTTGATAATATGTACCACCACATAATCAATAAGTTCCGGTACGAATCCAAAAGCTAAAGCCTCCCATAATTTCCCGTGTGATGGAGAGGGAACAGGTGAATCGGGAAGAGTTTTGTATTTCTGAATAAGAGGATTCCATAGATAAATGTTGCGATTATGATCACTATCATCAAAAATGGTTGACGCGCATTTCAAACCATTTGATGTTGCAAACCAGGCCTTTTTAGACAAATCAGGGAGAAATTTAATACCGCAATACTTTTGACATTGTACATCATCTAAGCGTACTGTTAATTTTTCAACATTAAGATCCTGGAAAAATAAATATTTAGGATGACGATTGTTATAGCCAAAATTCGGTATTGAGGTTTTAGGGTAAATTCGGGTTAAGTAATAATCAATTGGGGATATCCAAGATGCAATTAGAGATTGAATTGGTACAAGGGAAGCTCAGGGTTCGTCTAGGGGAGAGGGTGCGTCCCTTTGGCCGTCCAACCATTTAGGACGCATCGTCTTTGTGTGACTGACAACTTCACATGAATGGATGACTTGACAGAGAATATGAGCTACATTGATATTGGATTGACACAAGGAAGCTTAGGGCATGCCCTCAGTAAGGGAGAAGGCGCGCCCTCTGGCCGTCCACCCCTTGAGGGCGCATCCTCTTGGTTTAAAGTAGCTACTTGGTGGTGAAGGATGGCTCCATTGGCTTGATAATGGCAAGATATTGAAGACTTCTCTTTTAGGATGTCTCCTAAGGGAGGGATGTCCGTGATTGAAGACCTCCAGGGGTTTGCCTGATGATGATGTCTGTGATTGAAGGCCTCCAGGGGTTTGCCTGATAATTGAAGAATTCCCTCCTAGGATGTGCCCTAGGAGGTGATGTCCGTTGTTGAAGGCCTCCAGGGGTATGCCTGATGATTGAAGGCCTCCTCCTGTATTCAATGGGCGCGTCCTCATTGGGGATGTGGGGTGAACCTTGGTGTGTGCTTTGGGAGCTCTGTTCATGTACTCAATGGGTGCATCCTCATTGGGAAACTTTGGAGTAATCCTGCACTTTGCACTCAAACGCATGGGATCACTTGTCCTGCAATCTGGTGGGTGCTTCTCATTCGGGACACAAGGATGCGTCCAACATTTGGGGTAAGTCATGGCTATACCTGCAACTACTTTGGTCAGGAACATAGCTGGTAGCGGTTAGTGTCGGCTCCTAAGTTGGGTCGATGCCGTATCCGTGAAGTCCCTAGACTGTAGTTGAGCCTTGGGCCTTTGTGACTAGGTTGGTTGGAGCTCGATTAAGTAATAATTAATAAAGTAATATTTTTTTCCGGTGTCGACCTATTACTTTTACAGAGGTTTAACTGTAGTCTCTTGATAGTCTCTACTCTCTTGCATGCATTTACACGGACAAACCAACCAGGTGCGGAAATAACAAAATATCTTCTACATCAGGATACCTGATAACTTGGCCGATTAGCAAGATCCTGTATAACGCATACAGTGACAGTTTTTGATGAATTAATTATTTCAAAAGAGAACTTTGAGGTTTTTAAATCTTGGAACCACAGTAATACAAGTTTGATGTATCTTGATAGAAAGAGTAGAAGTGTAGAACAAACACATACATCCAAGACTGATAATTAATCATTTGATGTGTTTTTCTCTTGTTTGTGACTTTGATAAAATAACACATACCAAGCAGTCAAGCACTACTCCTTCTTATACTTATTGAGGCTGTAACATACTACTCATGGCTAGGATTTGGATCATACTTGTAGTTGTAGTAGTAGTAGTACTCGTTTACCTTCTACAGCCATGGATGAAGAACAAGGCACAAAGAAAATTACCACCAGGACCGAAAGGCCTTCCCATTATCGGACACCTTCATTTGTTAGGTAAAAACCCTCATCAAGATTTGCAAAAGCTAGCTGAGAAACATGGTCCTGTTATGTCAATGCGCTTCGGATTTGTCCCTAACATCATTGTCTCATCACCCGAAGCGGCCAAACAGTTTCTCAAGACTCATGACCTTAATTTTGCTAGCAGGCCGTCTCTTGAAGCTGCTAAGCACATTACTTATGAGGGAAAAAGTTTGACATTCGCAACTTATGGTGCTTATTGGCGTAACATGCGCAAATTGTGCACCCTGGAATTGCTTAGTAACCTCAAAATCAATTCTTTCCAAGCCATGAGAAAAAAGGAGCTTAGTGAATTAGTAAATATTCTTGAGGACGTAGCACAAGAACAGGTTGCTGTTGATCTTAGTAGCAGAATAACATCCATGAGCTCAGATGTCAGCTGACAGATGGTGTTTGGGAAGAAGTTTGAGGATAAGGAGTTCGATGAAAGAGGATTTGGAGGTGTAATTCAAGAGGGGATGAAGATGGCGGTGGCTTTTAACCTCGGTGACTATTTTCCTTATATTGGTGCACTTGATCTTCAGGGAATGACTAGGAAAATGAAGGATATAGCCAAGGTATGGGATCAATTTTTAGAAAAGATTCTCGATGACCATGACAAGCCAAAGGAGCATGGGCAGACCAAGGACTTTGTTGATACCATGTTGGGCATCTGGAGATTCAGAATTTGAGTTTGATCGCTCCCACATCAAAGCTATTCTAATGGTAAGCACTCTTTTAAAACTGTGGTAGTAGACAGACTTAATGTGATCATATATATTTACCACTCAACTCACTTGCACGAGTGAAACACAAAAAGAAGCCACTAAGGAGGAGAACTATCTCATCAAAACTTAATACACAGAAAAATATGCTTTACAACTTCTAATTGCTGTAAACATTTGGAAAAACTATATTTGTAGATCTTGTAGGTGTAACATTCCGCACGACTTAGTCAAGCATATTTCCCTCATCCCAAGGGTCGAGTGTTTGAGCCTCAGTGGGGGTAAATGTGTGTGTGAATTTTTAAACTTCTTGTAATTTACCTTGCCTACCAAGATCCATTAGCTCTCTAACACTAATTCCATAATATTGTGTATTTTTACTCGATAAATATGTTTTATCTATACCAAACGGCTTTTTAGGACATGTTTGCTGCTTCAGCTGAGACTTCTGCAACAACTATTGAATGGACACTCTGAACTTCTACGACATCCAAGAGTAATGAAGAAAGCCCAAAAAGAGTTAGAACAAGTAGTTGGATTGAACAAGATGGTGGAAGAATCGGACTTGGAGAGGTTGGAATACTTAGATATGGTTATAAAAGAAGCCATGAGGCTGCACCCTGTGGCAGCACTGCTACTCCCTCATCTGTCAATAGAGGATTGCACGGTTGGCGGATATTTCATACCGAAAAATTCAAGAGTTTCCATTAATGTAAGGGCAATAGGCCGAGACCCTAAGGTGTGGACCGATGCTGAGAAGTTCCTCCCCGAAAGATTTGTTGGGAGTGATATAGATATTCGAGGAAGGGATTTTGAACTTCTTCCCTTTGGCTCTGGAAGAAGAGGATGTCCTGGGATGCAATTAGGTCTTACTATGGTTCGACTCGTGCTGGCCCAACTGTTGCATTGTTTTGACTGGGATCTCCCTAATGGAATGCAGGAATCAGAACTAGACATGACTGAGGAATTTGGTCTTGTTGTTGGCAGGGCTACACATCTTATGGCCATTCCTACTTGTCGCCTTAAAAAAGGATGAATTCAGTAAATACAAGGGGGCTATACTTGTATATAGACAAGTCTATATTGCTATTACTGAATGAGATGCTGATGACAAGTTTGATCATTTCATCCTTACAAACTGGCACTGAACTGTTTGTTTTTGCAGCAGCAGCTCAGCAGTCCACGTGCATCTCGTAAATGTTTTAGTATCAAATTTTAATTTTATGTACAAGAAAGAAAGCACAAATCGACATACTTTTCACCGTTAAGCATATCTAGCAGACTAGTACCACTACCACAAACTTTGAGCCAAGTCATCCTCCTATCAACAGCTCCACCCTAGCTGATCTGAACTGAACCATTCATATTTTCTGCTTTAGGCATTAACAAATTCATACTGAGCAAATCGCCTATCTAGTGATCATAAGAAAACCGTTGTGATCTCCTATGTTAAATAATCACATTATAGATAAGGACACAATCCACTTTCTCATCATGTATTGACAAAACACAAATTATCAGCAAAAAGTCGCCACCAATAGTCGTTTTCATTCAAAAATTTTAGATTTGATTATACAATACAAATGCATGCCTCCGCAGAAGTTGCATAGTAAAGTCAGTTTTCTATATAAAATTTTTAGATTTGATTTTATCGATCTCACCGAACAAGCATCTTATAGGGAAGAATGAAGTTAGATTCTCATACTGTTTGTCTGAAATCTCTGACAAAGATATGCAGAGTAGTTTTCTCATAGTTGGCCCTGCAGAGTATTGTTATGTGCTTGTCACATAAGCGAAGCGAACGATACGATTTCTAATCTATACTCTTTATTAAAAGCAGAAAGCCAGGTATACCATGTATACCGCGGTATACATATTATTTTTATCTTATTATTTTTATCTTAATATTATTAATATAATTCTAAATATCTATACTCTTTATTAAAAGAAGAAAGCCCTCTTAATGGTATCAATACTATTATATAATAGATGAAACATTAAAAGTTTGGTTGGTCGGTATGGTACGTTGTTATTTTACTTAATTGCCTTTAACATTAAAAGTTTGGTTGGTCGGTATGGTACGTTGTGATTTTACTTAATTGCCCTTAACTATATTTCATGTTTTTACTTAATTAACCTTACTTATTTATATAAATATATTATTAAATAATAATATTATCTATTTATAACCAATTACCTTTTTCCCCTAAAACACATTATTTTTTCCTAACAAATTCTCATACTTGCAATTACCTTTTTTTAACTAAAACATGTCAATTTTTCTATTTTTCCTTACTAAAACCCCTCATTTTCCAAAAATATCACGGACAAACCTTTAGTTATTTATTTTTAAACCTATAATATTATAATTATTTTTTAAAAGTTTACCTATTTTAACATGTCTACTTATTTTTCTTAACAAATACAAACACTAAGAATATTAAAATATAAATAATCAAATACCTATTTATAACCAATTACCTTTCCAGCTAAAACACATTATAGATTTGTTCTAACAAAGCCCCTCCTTTTCTAAATATATCACAGGAAATTGTCTTTTTCAATTTATTTTTTCTAATTTTCTCAAATAAATTCATTTTTTTTTCAAAAATATCAGAGGAAACCCTTTACATATTTATTTGAAAACGTATTTAAATACTTTTAATTATTAAATTTTAAAACCTTATTTTCCAAAAATATCACGAGCATTTACCTTTTTTAACTAAATATATGTTACATTTTTTTTATTTTTTCTTACTAAAACCCCTCATTTTCCAAAAATATAACGGGCAAACCCTTACTTATTTATTTTAAAATATGTTTTAATGTTTTTAACTAATTAAAAGTATTTAGCTATTTTAACATATCTACTTATTTTTTTAACAAATACAAGTAATAAAATATTAAAAATATAATAATAAAATAACAATTAACAATCCGTGCATCGCACGGGTTTTAAGCTAGTATAAAAGTAAAACAAAAAGAATTAGCTTCAGAATAATCTTAAGTTTCGATCACACCAAAGCAACTTGGTTACATTTTATGCTCAAGGTAGTATTTAAAGCAGAGCAACTTGAGCAGATGACAACTTATCAACTCTAGCTATGGCTTGGATATTAATAGCCCTTGCATTAGTTCTCCTTGCTTACCTTCAGCAAGCATGGTCCAAGAAGAAATTCGAAAAACGACTACCTCCTGGTCCGAAAAGTATTCCAGTTTTGGGACACCTTCATCTGATAGGCAAAAATCCGCACCAGGATATGCAAAAATTAGCCGAGGAACATGGCCCCATCATGTACCTGCGGTTTGGATTTGTTCGTAACATTATTGTTTCATCCCCACAAGCAGCTAAGCAGTTTTTAAAGATTCATGATATTAATTTTGCTAGTAGGCCGCCACATGAGGCTGCTAAGTACATATCTTATGATCAGCGAAACTTGTCATTTGGCGCCTATGGTCCTTATTGGCGCAACATGCGTAAATTGTGCACCTTAGAGTTGCTTAGTAGTGCTAAAATAAATTCATTTAAATCCATGAGAAAGGAAGAGCTTGGACTCTTGGTGGATAGCATTCAAGATGCAGCTCGGGAAGGTGTTGCCGTTGATCTTAGCGACAAAGTTGCGTCTATGAGTGCAGACATCAGTTGCCGGATGATATTTGGTAAAAAATACGTAGATAATGAAATCGATGAGAAAGGATTTAAAGTTGTGATTCAAGAGGGAATGCAGTTGTCAGCAATTCCTAATCTTGGCAATTTCTTTCCTTATCTTAGTGTACTTGATCTTCAGGGACTCACCAAGAGAATGAAAGCTGTTGCTAAGGTATTTGATAAATTCTTGGAAAAGATTCTTGATGAACATGCGATACCCAAGGACCCCGGGCAAACAAAGGATTTCGTTGATACCATGTTAGACATCATGAAATCAGGAGTAGCTGACTTCGAGTTTGATCGCACACACATCAAGGCTGTTCTACTGGTAAACTACTAATGTCTAAGATCCTTGATCTTGTTCCTTTCGGCTTTTCAAACATTTTAAATTTGCGTCGTGCAATATAATTAATTATTTAAAATACTTCACAGGACATGCTTGCGGCAGCAGTGGACACTGCCACAACAACTGTAGATTGGACGATGTCTGAGCTTCTTAAAAATCCACAAATCATGAAGAAAGTCCAAAACGAGTTGGCAGAAGTAGTTGGCATGGACAAGATGGTTGACGAGTCAGATTTAGCGAGTTTAGAATATTTAGACTTGGTAATAAAAGAAGTCTTCAGACTACATCCAGTGGCACCGTTATTACTACCTCATCAGTCTATAGAAGACTGTGAAATCGACGGGTTTTTTATACCAAAAAAGTCTACAGTCATGGTTAACGTATACGCTATTTGCAGGGACCCTAAGGTATGGACTGATGCAGATAAATTCGTACCAGAAAGATTTGTTGGAAGTAATATAGATCTTCTAGGACGTGATTTTGAACTTATTCCATTTGGCTCCGGAAGAAGAGGATGCCCCGGGATGCAGTTGGGGATCATCATGGTTCGCCTAATTGTTGCACAACTTGTGCATTGTTTTGACTGGACACTTCCTGATGGAATGAAGCCATCGGAGTTGGACATGACTGAGGAGTTTGGACTTGTCGTTACAAGAGCTAATCACCTTAAAGCTACTCCGTCTTATCGCCTTCATTTAAATTAGATTCTCGGAAGTAGCCTCTCTAGTTACTTCTAGTAACAGGAGTAAGTTCTGCTCATTTTCACTTCCAAATATCAAGTATGTGCTCAGATACGTTCATTTTGTTTCCAGAATCAAGAAAATTTGAAGTTTGAGTCCATCCCAACAGTTTGTGAACACTTTCACTTTCACCATAGTTTAACACTCAATTTATTTAGCATATAACAGTAGGAAATGACGAAGTAAATTTGGTAAAGAATCGAATATAAAAAAATAACAGTCACGTTTATTTCATCAGAAAAAACTTACACCAACATAGTTCCGCACCTGACAGTTGTACTTGTCAATCGGTGAAGTAGATTCTTTAAGGAATTAAATAGAAGACATAACAGTTAAGATGTATAATGGTGCTTCTGAGCATCTGATGTATTGATTTTTTTTTAATCGGATACGCTAGTAAAACTTAGTTTTCAATTGCTGGAATTCTGAATGGAGAAAAGTACCTGCAGTTTAACACAGAAACTGAGATGACTTACATTTACACCTTCCGACAACTACAATTGTTAAGAACATTACGAAAATAAAATGCATTCTTATGTAAAAGTTATGTAATGTTGTGCATGCTAAATCACCACCGGAAGAGAGTAAAATTGAGAAGGATACAGTTCAGGGAAAGTTAGTAGTTGAGTTTTTATAGAGAGTAAAATGCAAAATGCCTGACTATAATATCGTCGATATATGCATTTTGTGTACTCGAACTAAAGAAACTAACAAATTTTTGGTTGAACTATCGTTAAAGATATGTAAGAAATGAATCGCTTAATATCTGAGTGCAGATTTTCATCAATATATATTCTGTTCTTACTTCAATAGTTTTATGACCAAGGTAAAAATGTGCATCCGTGTGTTCCTGATGTTTGTCATTTGTAAATCTCAATGCTTTTTTTTGTAATTTTTTTCCAATTTCCAAAGACTACCCTTCACCTCAATATAGGAATACAATCTTGAATCAATTCGGTTACCTGATAAAATGGCAAATATAGAAACCCAAATTCTCCAACAATATTCATGTGAGCAAAATCAATTTCAAGGGCATTTTTAGAAGAATATTATGAGAAGATACTTGGGGTGTACAAAAAATCAACATTTGGGGCAAGGATAATTATTGATTCCAATATCTATATCTGACAGTTGTAGTTGTTATGTTCTTATGTTGTTAGTCTATCTTGGGGGCGTAAGCAATATATTCTCGGCATATCTACTTGAAACTTGTTGATTTGCGGATACAAATATTTCGGAAATAAGCAAATTTAGTGAAAAGAGTTCCGAATATCAGTTTGTCTAATTTCCTGGCAAACGATCTGCTCGAGTTCCGAATATCAGTGATGAGCCAGGCAAAGTACCTGAAAAGATAGATTACCCGTCAGCTGCCAGTAGGCAGGTGCTTATAAACTGATATTTACTCATTATATACTGATTTTTTTTAAATGGCAAACGTTGTACATTTATCGATAGATTATCGTGTGATAGCTCTCTCATAGAGTTGATATGAGTTAGTTTTAATTTATTGACTAGAATTGAAAATGAAATTAATTTCATCACTAGTATCATTAAGTATCATTATCAGTAGAATATTTTTCTTATGGGGTAGGTTAACATAATTCAAAGAACAAGTAAGGTCGGTCACATTATTCACTCTCTCTGTTGTTCAAAACGTACACACAAACAGCAACTTATACAAGAAACGAAAATAAACCTACCTCTTAACTATGTGTTAATACCCTCCCGGAATAAACCTCTTTGCTTGCCTTTTTGCTTGCCAGATATGACTATGTCCCGTAAGAAGCTTCTTTGCTTGCCAGATATGACTATGTCCCCGAAGTATTCAACGGACAAGTTGTCATACCCCAAAGTAGATTAAGGAAAATAAGTTAAGGCAATACTTTCTCTTTCAGACCAAAGACAACTCCTTCCTCCAGCACCTTCCACCTCTTGGGCAAAGGGTGTTCCCTTCTTCACCACACCTTGTCTCGTAGACTAAGGCTGCTCCCTTCTCCAATACTCTTAGACAATGAGATATTCTCACGAAAGCAATCACCTTGACAACAAGAAGTAAAAAGGGACAAGCCATCAACTCACACCTGTCACAGGGAAGGGAACATTCTTTCGGACCAGGAGACAAATGGAGGTAACACCAAACACTATAAATACCCAAGTAACCTCACACATGGATGGACTCTAATTTTTCTACACATTTTCACTCACACTCACACATTTGCTCTAAATAATCAGTCACCAAGTAATACATTTTCTGATATTGTTTCTTGTATTCTCCACCACCAAATTACTTACTCTCACGCCGGAGGTGCTTGACGGCCACCACCCCCGGTCAGACATTGTTTTGCAGACTCCCTTCCGACAGCTACACCACATTTCCGACCAAGCATAGCCGGAAGAGGGAAAAGTGCGGTAGAGTGGAGCAAGGAGCATTATCACTTTGTGAAACCAAAGGAATCACGAACGAGGTCACTATTTGCAACGGTATGAAGGCAGGTTCTCATAATCTCCGTTCTCATAATCTCCGAAGAGCTATACTTGGGCAAACGAAATTGAAGGACACACGTACGAGCACGTAATTGAAGGACACACGTACGAAGGACACACGTACGAGCTAGTGGTAAGAGGTCAATAGTGTATGGTAGGTCAAGGTCAATAGCACACATGTTTACTATCTATACAGAATTTGATATCTGATTAAAACCATCTATTGGCAAGCCTCTAAACGAAGTCCAAAAAGTAAAGAGTGAAAGCTTCTCTTGTGGTGTAATCTCCCTTACCATCTATAATTTAAAGAATTGTCAAGGATATATTTTAACATATTGCTAAAATACATCTCATCACTATAATGATTATATATCTACTGTAATTTTAATAATTCGGAGTACTAAAATATAATTAATTAAACATGTTCAACTTGTAAATAATCTTATCAACATTTGCACAATACTTGCACAATACTTAAAGGCACAAGCATGTTTGAATAACAATATATTTTATAATGTTATGCAAACCGAACATATTTGGTATTCAATATAGTTGCTATTTCAAAAAACTCAACCCTATCTTACAAATAAACATTAAATACTGAAATATTGAACTTAAAATAGGTAAATTGTTTATTTGTCAACTCTCTTCTAGTGGTAATTTAGCTTGTGTAGCACTTTATTACTTCTACATAAAAATGAAAATTGATTTCATAATGCTCTTGAATGTTAACGATTGATTTAGCAAAAAAATAAAAACATATCATAACGATTATAGCTTTATGAAGGTCTAAATGTACATCGTCATCATCATCTCCAAAGTTTTCAAAAATATTCTACTATCCAACAAATTATATAAAAACAGATTTTATTACTTTTTCATTACCATGAAGGTTTTCATATCTACTTTACTTTATATAAGAAAGAGCAGTGATAACATTTATGTAGATCTCACCCTCGTAGCCTCTCTTTTCTTATAGATAATTCCCTCCAGATTGTACTTCCAGATTTAGACTTGGTAGGAATGTTTATTTTTGTTACAATATATCTGATAAATATGCATGTTTAGCATTTTGAAACAACCCATACTTACAAGAATTATGTAATACCTTGGTTATTTGGCATCTAAATTCAAGACATCATTCTTATGATAAGAAGCAACTCTTCACATATTCAGAACTTCCAAGATATTGATTGTAATATTTGATGACATTTAGAAAAAAATTGGTTAGACATGCCAACTATTTATTCATATAATTCAGATGCTCCACCAATGTAGATCATAAATGTTCTGTCTTATATTCAATTCCTTACACAATCTACTTTGTCAATTGATAGCTTTCAGATGTGGAACTATGTTGCTATAAGCACAACACAGACAAGAATAATTGCTACCTACCAGAGAAGTTGATGAATTATATATTCATTTGAATTTAAATAAATTGTTGTAAATTTAAGTTATCAAATTTGTTAAAGATGTAATATTCAATACTACGTTATTGCGAATGGATCTACAACAGGTCTATACGAATCAGATTTAACTGAAAATTGACGAAGTTAAGATCAAACCTCCCAAAACATATTAATAGCTTCATGATGTGCAGTGTAGGAGCCACCGTACACAACACATCTTTTCCACTCATCAACAGCAAGATCAGTGGTACCACACAGCAACGGCTCCAAATCTAAGAAGTTGAGCAACTTCAAAAACATGATGCAAGTGCTAGAACCCAAGACTTCATCTATTCATTCTTTAAAACATTGAATTGGATCCTTCACTCCATCAACATAGATAAATCGAAGATATGAGTCGATGCATTCCAACCTCATATAACTAAAATCATATTCATAGTGTACCGTCATTAACAGGTCAGAATATCTTTCATGTTATTATAAACTTCAATATCAGCCTCCTCGAGATGATCAAGAGTGAGTTCTTCATCGGCTAACAGCACGTGTAAATATTTGGAGAATAAGAAAGAAATTTGAGTTTGGTACATAAGGCCAAGACCCACTAACTTCCCAGAAAATGTGTAATAACGTAGTTTTGATCCATTTTGGTTTCCAAGAAATAGATCAAAGAAGATAATTTGTGTTACAAAATATATACAAACATTTATCACATGTACATAATTTATGTGTATGCATGACTTGCTAAATGTTTTGAAATAATAAATTAAATAGGTTTAGAAAGTTACCGCTGATATAAAAAGCTCTAGGGAACTCATCGTTGCGGACTTTGAAAAAATCATGGTGATCCAGAAGCTCTTTAGACATTGTATAGAACCAATCAACTGTAACTACAATCCTATCAGCTCTCTCAGAATTTGGATCAATTCAGAGTGTACCATCATTACTAACTCAAATTCACCATAAGGACAGGTTAGAAGATCTTTCATGTTATTATAAACTTCAAGATCAGCCTCTTCGAGATGATCAAAAGTGAGTTCTTCATCGGCTAACAGCACGTGTAAATATTTGGAGAATAAGAAAAAAAATTGAGTTTCGTACATAAGACCAAGACCCACTAGGTTCCCAGAAAATATGTAATAACGTAGGTTTGATCCATTTTAGTTTCCAGGAAATAGATCAAAGAAGATAATTTGTGTTACAAAATATATACAAACATTTATCACATGTACATAATTTATGTGTATGCATGACTTGCTAAATGTTTTGAAATAATAAATTAAATAGGTTTAGAAAGTTACCGCTGATATAAAAAGCTCTAGGGAACTCATCGTTGCGGACTTTGAAAAAATCATGGCGATCCAGAAGCTATTTAGACATTGTGTAGAACCAATCAACTATAACCACAATCTCATTAGCTCTCTCAGAATTTGGATCAAGATGTACATTGATCCCACTTGTGAGATTCATTACGTTTATCGTTTTGAAAATTTTGACAGATTATTCATGTGTTGTTTCATTTTCCTTCAGATGTAATTCCAGAGGATCTATTCCCTGCCTAGAAGTAAGAGGAGGGAGGATTTTCAAGGCAAGATCTATTCTAGAGGATCTATTCACCGATTGACCATAATTTACGACATGTATTATTTATTGAACTTTGCATCGCAACAATCTAGTTCATTATATACACAAACATACTCTCTTGATTTTGTTATACATATAATCATTATATTTAGAATCTAAATCAGTAATAACTTTGTTCGTTAAACATACGCATGCACTATCTCTCTTTTTCGGTAAAACAAACACCATTTTTTAATATTTTTATTGATCATAGACATCTCTTTTACTTCAACTTCAGAAAAAAAAAAAAGGAAAAGGATAAATTAAAAAAAAACAAAATTGTTAACATTTTCATGATGCACATAATTTTCTTAGTAATATCTTTTATTTCATCATTTTAATCACAAATTGTGTTTTACATTTACAAAACATACACACGGTATTTACCATTAACCACGCCAAAGTGGCCCCTAAAAGTCTTTTTCATTTCAGAAAGTTCTTTAATATATCACAATCAAGTCTCATTGTCAATTCTTGTAGGCAACATATATGATTCCAATATCTGACAGTTGTACTTGTTATATTCTTATGTTGGTAGTGTATCTTGGTGGCGCAAGCTACACTCGGTATATCTGTTGGGTATAATTATAAACTACACAGCAACGATATGGGCAGTTATATATATTTATATTAACAAGAACAGGCAGATAAAACCAATTAATGAAACAAACACGAAGGTCGAAACAAGAATATAATTAGAGACTGTAATAACAAGATAAGAAAGAACACTTATATATGTCAATTTAACAAATACTGGAAAAGAACAGAACATCTGAGTTGCCAAACCTTTCGAGAAATCTTGACTGTTCTTGAAGAGATTATTGCCTTACGCTGCAGCTCAGATCAATCTACTCACAGTAATGACAATGATCAACAGCGACCCGCACCTCAGACCATCAGGATGATTTAATCCAAGTACTGGTCCATCAGGAGTTAAAGTAAATCCTGACCCAGTACATTTAGTTACAAATAAATTCTGATACTATTAAATTAAATCAATAAATAATATTAAATAAACAGGTAATAAAAAAAATTTCCCAGGTCGCCTCGCGTACGCGAGACGCCGAGACATTCGCCCAAATCGCCCTTCGACCTGAGTCGTGTCGTGTCGTGGCGTGGCGAGGCGGTCGGCGGCGCATGTGTGTGCGCGTGAGGCACACAATAACACCATGCACACTCACATGCCTTAGTAGTTGTACACTACTCTTGCACATGTTACTATATAATGTTACTATATAAAGCCACCAACCTCTCATTACCAATTCAACTTATAACAACCCACATAACCCATTTCAAGCAACATATTTCAACTCAATTTATTTATGGATTTCACTAAGAAAATGTCTTAGATCCACACATGAAAGTTTAATTACTCATAACAAGGAACAACCTCCAATTGTTAGTTTCCGGAAATTTCATCAAGAACATATATAAAATATGCCTCAAACTTTCCATTTTCTAACAATATCTACTTGAAACTTGTTGATTTGCGGATACAAATATTTCGGAATAAGCAAATACAGTGAAAATAGTTTGGAATATCAGTTTGTCTAATTTCTTGGCAAATGATCTGCTTGAGTGAATTAATTCTTCTTGCATGAGCCAGGCAAAGTAACTGAAAGATAGACTGCCCGTCAGCTGCTAGCAGGCAGGTGCTTATAAACTGATATTTACTCATCATAAACTGATTTTTTAAATGTTAAAGTTGTACATTTATCGATAGATTATCGTGTGATAGCTCTATTATAAAGCATAATGTAACATAAGATGTAACAGAGATACCTACAACACAACAAAGGACAAGACAGACAATAATATTAATAGAAGCACAGGAATCCAGAATCAAAGAAGAAAAGGTAAACTCAAAAAATCAAAATATGGTATGTATTCTTGAAGTCCGTAAACAGGTCACGGAAAGAAGTTCATGAAAATGTTCTAGCCTTAGTGACAAATAAAGGAACCAGACTTTCAAGACTACAGAAGTATGTGAATGATTTAGAGTCGGTACCACAGGGTTCCAGTGATTTATTTGAAGCAACCAGAACGACAAAGGACTTATCAGAAGCATTGAATTGAAGACATAGAAGAATTGATCAAGTGTTATTCATCTGTGAACCAGACCAGTTGCACCAGGTGTCAGCACTTAAAAGATCAAGGTGTTTAATCGTCTCAGAAGAAATTGATTTAGTCTAAATCTAAACACCCTAAAACTCAAAAGGTTTTTCAAAAGATCAAGGACTAAAGAAATGGTTCGATGGTTTTTCCTTAAAGAAAACCATCGAATGTGATTATAAAAATCTATCAAAAAACCATTAATAAGTAACTTGTCATTCGATAGTTTTTATTTAAAAACGATTGAATGGAAAATTACTTTAATTCATTCGATGGTTTGCAATTGGAGGAGCAGGTGAGTTTTTAGTATTTGTTGTCAGGTTGATGAGAAATGGACGGCCATGATTAATCAAGAATTATGGTTCGGTAGTTTTTCTAACTAAGTCTACAATAACAGAGAATTGAAGAAGTGTCTTCTTCAGAAGAGAGGATTTAACACAGAAGCATTTACGAATAGAGAGTTTGAGCCAGAGAAAATTCAGAGAAATTAATAGTGCTCAGAAATCTATCATTGTATTGATTTTGTGTAACCTTGAACTCATTGAAGCTAATCTACGGATTAGAATTGTAGCACCCCTCGCGGATTATATTTATAAAACAATATATTCCCTGACTCGTGTTTTGATTTGGTGCATTTGATTTCGTAGTTGAACTGAATGATTTATCCGCGAACAAAATTAAATAATTTGTGAGTATCGTATTCAACCCCCCCCCCCCCCTCCTACGATACTTTGGACCTAACAATTGGTATCAGAGCTATTTGATTGACGTACAAATCAGATCCGGTGAATGAGACCAAAATCAAACAAGGCTTGAAAATTTGAAGCAAATTATTTAACTTTCAAAATTTTTCATTTAATTGGAATTTCTTGAATTTTAAACAGTTTGAAATTTTTAGAAACCATGAGTGCTCCAAAGACAACTGCTGGTATTAAAGTTCCCCCCTTCACTAGAGATGATTTCGGTTTGTGGAAGATGAAGATGCTGTTATTTATCAAGGCATCTAATCCGTTGTACATTGGCATATTAGAGAACGGACCGTTTGTATCAATGAAATGAGTAGGTGAAACCACAACACCTGAAGGTACTAGGATCCCTCAAAGTCATATCCCAAAGGATCTATCTGAGTACACAGATACAGATAAAGAACTGATTCGATTGGATACAGGTTTGATGTTGATATTGACAGACTCTGCAGACAAAGAAATGAGCTATCAGTTGATGAACTGTGTGAGCGGGAAACAAATGTGGGATACCATAAATTTGGTAATGGAAGGAACTGAAGACGTGCTAGAAAACAGATTGGACATCCTGACTTCTCAATATGAATCATTTAGGTCACTTCCTGGAGAAAGTATAACTCAGGTCTTTGAGATGTATACTAAACTGCTGAATAAATTATCCATGAAAGGGAAGACATATCCTCTAAGAGAGACAAACAGGAAGTTCATGATGACACTGCCCCATCATGTAGAACACAAGTCCTCATCCATAAGGGAAAGAATTGATTTTACTAAGATGCCATTGGAAATGATTTATGGAAAGTTGAAGACTTATGAGATGGAGCAAGAACAACGAGTGATAATCTACGGACCAGGGACAGTGGACAACAAGTACAATGCACTTGTGAGATCAGTAGCACTTGTAGTGGATGAACCAATAACTTCTGATATTCAGGTTCAAACCCCTAGAGCTGGAAAAGAGGTGATTATAGAAGCTGAAATGGATTCTGTGAATCTGGGTGTTGATGAAAGTGATTACTACACCCTAGAAGAGCTTGAGCAAATGGAAGACAAAACCATGGCGTACTTAGCTGCAAAGTTTAGCCACATTCATTTCAAGAGAAACCCTAAGTACAAGTTCAAGGGCTCAACCAACAGATTCCAGAATAGCAAGTATTCACCAGGCACTGGTTTTAAGGGAGGCTACAAGACTGGCATGATTGATAGAAGCAAATCAAGATGCTACAACTGCAATGAGTTAGGGCATTTCGCCATTGAATGCCGGAAGCCTCGTCAAGCAAGAGACAAGAAAGATGTCTATGAGAAGAAAGATTCTTATGATGAGTTGAAGAAAGAGAATGTTAAGCTGAAAAAGCAACTGGAAACCTTATCTGGAAAACAGAAAGGAAAATCTTATATTGCAGAGGGTAAAAGTTGGGATGATACTGATTCGGATGAAGAGGAAGAGTATGTGAATCTTGCCCTAATGGCTGACTCTTTAGAGGAATCACCACAATCATCTCAGGTACCTATCTTAACAACAATTGACATGTCTAATTCTGAGTACAAGAATATTGTGCAAGATCTTAGTGTAGAATTGTTTAATGTACACACAAGCATGCTAGCATCAGAAATGGAAAATGCTAAGTTAGTTCTTAAGATTAAAAATCTAGAATCTAAGAATGAAGAACTAATGCTTGTAGCTGTCACAATAGAAGATCTAAAACAGAAAAATGAGTACTTAGAGAACAAGGTCAAGTGTAATGCTGAGTAGAGACAATCCTCAAGAAGCAGATTTCAGATTTAGATTTGAAACTGAATGCATATAAGAACTCCGCCTTAATTGCTAAGGAAATAATTGATACTCAGACCTTAGGGAATAAAACTGCTATAGGATTTGACTACAGCAAGAAAACTGGAAAGAAGATAGTGAAATTCCATGTGACACCTCCAGCTGTCAAGAGGAATACTCCACATGTTCTTAAGAATGCAGATTGTCCAGTTTTTGTTAAGCCGTTTCCAACACATTTCAATGAGGATGATCTAATCATTAGACAAGAATTGCTTGAGGAGGATATGTTGAAGGAAAAAGAGATTAAGACTAAGTTGCCTAGGAAGTCAGTAAAAATTGTATTACCTAAAACTGATATAGGCAATAAGGTTAGCAAGGCTAAAAAGAACAGGAATGGGAAAGATGTTGTTAATCAGAATATTGTTCCTTCTTCTCCCATTGCATCTAGGAAGTTGTGCACTATTTATAATTATGCTGGACACCTTACACATGCATGTAAAAAGGTTAAAGTAGAAACTGCTGATACTTCTGCAATGCATAACATGTCTGACATGCCTGATCTTCATAAAACCTGTGGAAAGAAAGAGTGTTTGCTATGTACATACATCATGCATGCTTATTTTAAGTTAATGAATGCATCTGGTAGCAATAGCACTGATAATGTTGAATCCACAGATAATATGAAAATCAAACAGGGTAAGACTAAATTGAATGTTATTCATGTTAAAGTATCTAAACCTTCAGGACCCAAACAATTTTGGGTACCAAAGTCCGCTTAATCAATCTGTGATTGCAGGGTAAGGTTAAAAGCTCAAAGGTCGTGTGGATTCTGGATAGTGGCTGTTCTAGACACATGACAGGTGAAGAGTCCCTGCTTACAGAGGTGGTTAAGAAGACCGGCCCGATTGTAACCTTTGGAGATGACAACAAAGGATTCACTACGGGATATGGTAATCTGAGAATTAGGAATGTCATCATTGAAAACATCTCTCTTGTTGAAGGATTGAAGCACGATCTTCTAAGTATCAGTCAATTTTGTGATAAAGGATACAATGTGGATTTCAGAAAGGACAAGTGCTTGATCACAAACAGGAAGGATGAGAAGCTTGCTCTACTGGGAGTGAGAAAAGGAAATTTGTTTATAGCTGACTTAAGTTCTACCAGTGAAGGAGAAGTTACATGTTTCTACAGTAAGGCATCTTCAGAACAAAGTTGGCTATGGCATAAGAAGCTCTCACACTTGAACTTCAAAACTATGAACTCTTTGGTAAAGAGAGAGTTGGTGAGAGGGTTGCCCCTAATGGAATTTTATCAGGAGGGACTATGTGAAGCATATGAAAAAGGGAAGTCTAAGAAGGTATCACACAAAAGCAGAGAAATGACAAGCATTGATGAACCTCTTCAGCTGATTCATATGGATTTATTTGGTCCAGTCAATGTTATGTCACTTTCAAGAAAAAGATATGCATTAGTGATGGTGGATGACTACTCCAAGTACACGTGGGTGTTATTCTTACATTCAAAGGATGAAGCAACACAACTTATCATTGATCACATCAAAAAGATAGAAGTAGAAGCTAAGCTACCTGTGCGGACAATCAGATCAGACAATGGAACTGAATTCAAGAATGCAGTTCTTAATGATTTCTGCTCAGAGAAAGGAATATCTAGACAGTATTCAGCACCAAGAACTCCTCAACATAATGGAGTAGTGGAAAGGAAGAACAGAACCTTGGTTGAAGCAACAAGGACAATGTTAAATGAATCAAAACTTCCCACTTACTTTTGGGCTGAAGCAGTGAATACAGCTTGCTACACTCAGAATCGAACCCTGATCAACAAAGATCATGAAAAGACTCCGTATGAGTTAATGGCCAACAAGAAACCAACACTGAAGTACTTTCATGTATTTGGTGCAAAGTGCTTTGTACTAAAAGATGGAGAACATCTAGGCAAGTTTGATGCCAAAGCAGATGAAGGCATTTTTCTAGGCTAGTCTCTGGAATCCAAAGCTTACAGGGTGTATGTGATTGAAGATAAGAAGGTATTGGAAAGCCTGAATGTAACATTTGATGACACCAAAAGACCAGGTCTGCAAACTAGAGAGAACTCTGAATCCTTGGTATTTGAAAATCTATCAGGAGATCTCTCTAACACTGAAGAAGAACCTGAAGTTGTTACAGTTATTAATAATAATGATAATGATAATGATTCTGGACCAAGTGGTGACAGTAGTGGAAATCATCAGACTACTACTGGATCCACTAGTCAATCAACAGGGTCAACAGATCATACTGTCAACAACTCAGGGGGAGCAGGAGAAGGATCAACTAATCACACTCCACAACATTTTGAACAAGGAGAATCATCAAGATCGCATCTGCCAAGACAAAGGGTATGGAATAGAGATCATCCCTTTCACTTGATCATTGGTGATCCGGACACATGAGTGAGAACTAGAAGGACATCACAAAATGAATGTCACTATTCTGGGTTTCTTTCAGAAATAGAACCTAAGAAAGTTGAAGATGCCCTAGATGATCCAGATTGGGTGATTGCAATGCAAGATGAACTCAATCAGTTTGAAAGGCAGAAAGTTTGGAAGCTGGTACCCAGACCTAAAGGAAAATCTGTTATAGGAACAAGATGGGTATTCAGAAATAAGTTGGATGAAGATGGCATTGTAACGAGAAATAAAGCCAGACTAGTTGCTAAAGGTTACTCTCAAGAAGAGGGTATAGATTATGATGAAACCTATGCACCAGTAGCAAGACTTGAGGCCATCAGAATGTTTCTGGCATTCGCAACACATTCCAATTACAAAGTATATCAAATGGATGTGAAGAGTGCTTTTCTGAATGGGGAGTTAGAAGAAGAAGTGTATGTGGAACAACCTCCAGGGTTTGAGGATTCAAAACTGGCAGACTTTGTGTACTTTTTATTCAAAGCTCTCTATGGACTCAAACAAGCTCCAAGGACATGGTATGACACTCTCTCTGAATTTTTACTTGAAAATAACTTTACAAGAGGTGTCGTAGACAAAACTCTCTTTTACAAACAGCACAAAAATGATTTGATATTGGTGCAAGTATATGTTGATGACATAATATTTGGTTCTATTAATGATGATTTATGCAAGAGATTTGCTAAGTTAATGCAGAGTCGATATGAAATGAGCATCATGGGTGAATTGTCATTCTTTCTTGGACTGCAAGTGTATCAAAGGCTAGATGGAATATTCATTTGCCAGTCCAAGTACATTAAAGATCTTCTAAAGAAGTATCAAATGGAAGACTCGTCTACAGCAAAGACTCCAATGCCAACTGCCACTAAGCTTGATAAGGATGAAAGTGGTAAGAAGGTTGACATCACAGGCTACAGAGGTATGATAGGCTCCTTACTATATCTCACTGCAAGTAGACCAGATATAATGTTTGCAACATGCTTGTGTGCTAGGTTTCAGTCTGATCCTAAAGAATCTCATCTAATAGCTGTTAAGCAAATATTTAGATATCTTAAGGGAATCCCAAATCTTGGAATTTGGTACCCTAAAGATACAGGATTTGATCTTATTGGATATACAGACTCAGATTTTGCAGGTTGTAAGATTGATCGGAAGAGTACTTCAGGAAGCTGTCAGTTTCTTGGAAGAAGGTTAGTTTCTTGGTACAGCAAGAAGCAACACTCAGTGTCCACATCAACATCTGAGGCTGAATACATAACTGCTGGTAGCTGTTGTGCTCAGATCTTGTGGATGAGGAACCAACTCCGTGACTATGGGCTTTTGTTGACTAAGATTCCAATATTCTGCGACAACACAAGTGCCATAGCAATCTCCAACAACCCAGTGCAACACTCGAGGATGAACACATCGACATCAGGTGAGAGCATGTCATGAATGGAACTGTGGAGTTACACTTTGTACCCACAGATGAACAAATTGCAGACATCTTCACTAAACCGCTTGATGAATCCACTTTTTCTAAGCTGGTTGGTGAACTTGGGATGTTAAATCTTTCTAATTGATTTTGATTAGAAGTCAGTAACTGCAAGAAAGTTCTAGTGAATACATGAGTTTAAGAATTTCCATATCCTTAGGACTCGTGAATTTATTTTCTGGAGCAATTCTCGTAGTTAGGATTATTGTACTAATTTTATGTCATATTTATGGATGATATATCTTCTGGCATTTGATTGGTTATTAATTCTAAAATTATTTAGGTGCTAATATTTGTTCTAAATATTTAAGCATCTATTTAATTCGAATTAATTTACTTTGTTTTAAACATTGTAGATTAAGGTAGTGTTACGACCAAACTCAACACGCAAGTGCACGTGATCTCAAGTAATACAGATAGCAAATAAGGTTCGTTCCTACAGGGACTCGTTGTTTGTCTAGTTAATTCACTCACCAATGTATGATTATTATCCGATGCTAAAACAAATAACAAAGTGGATTTTTGTTATCCCTAAAATTAATCTAAGAATTATAACTAATTATCAACTACTTGAACTGAGATTTATGTCGAATTACTTATGCGAATAAAACATGGGATTTTAACTTCATTAAACAATCCATCTAAAGTCTTCAATTCTCTAGCCCTTTCATGTGATTTGTTAATACCTGATCGAACACACAAAACTGATATAAGCCAACTTTCGTTGTACCAATACCATCCTAAATAATATCCACAATTAAGATAGAAATCACTTAGTCTCCCAATTATGCTTAGTCCCTATATGTCTATAAAGATTGAAAGCATAATGGTTGAAGTACAAGCATTCAATTGATCACATAGTCGTCATAAAACGGTTAGAGTTACGACACTAATTATGAATGATATTCTCACGCATAAACCTATGCTAGCATGGCAAGTTCTAAACTCTTAAATCCACTTTCGCTTCAATAAGAATTAACACACAATTACAGGAGTTAGCTACTCTCCTATAACGAATTAAAACAACCATGATAGGATATCGCATCAATCACACTATAGGCATCGAGAAAATTCAACAAATAAACTTCATGAATAAATCCGCTAAAACCCCATGACAACGAGTTAGTTCATAATCAAACTAATCGTCACCATGGGTTCTAATGTAAACATGATGAAAGAAAACGAATTATATTGAATAAATATCAAGGTTCTAAAGAATACACCCAAACCAAGCATCCACAAGATAGAAAGAATACAAGAATAAATTGAAACTATCTTCTTCCTTCTTCTTCGTGCTTTAAAACTCCGTATATAATATGCGGTATATCTCTCTCTTGTTCTCTAGGGTTTTCTTCTCTTTATATAGGCCTCCAGGTGCAAATAAGTCGTACTGAATTGTAATTTGACTTCAACTCGAAAAATCAACAAATCGGGTCAAAACCGGAATTTTCGTCAGACAGACCGGCGCTGCCGCGCCACAAATACAAAGGAGAGCGGCGCTGCCGCGCCAGAGATTTTCTGTACTGTTTTCCAGCGGCGCTGCCGCGCCATAAGCAAGCACAAACACGGCGCTGCCGCGCCGTGCCTTCTGTCCAGAATTATAGAAAATGTTGTCCTCTTCGCGTGAGCTGTAAGATCGTCAGAATCGGACTTGTAGAACTCCAGATATGGCCAAAACAGTGAAGACTGCGCAACCTACCCGGAAAACACTACAAGAAAAAGTTCAATAGACATCACACATTAGACATCGGTTACTAATTCTACTGATGTTAAAAGGTGTAATAACATCATCCCGCATTAATCTGATGTCTTTATTGTTTGAACACATCGCTTATTTTACTACCGATGTCTAAAGTCTGAATAAAAAATTTCAACCCGCGCCCACTTCAAATTTGTTTCCCCCTTGTTAAAAAATTTCCCCCCTTACCAATTATTTCCCCCGTTTATACCAAATATTCTCCCCCCTTACACTAAAACAAAAACTAAAAATCTCTCACAATTCTCTCTCACCCGCACCCCTGAATCTCTCTCTCTCTCTCTCTCTCTCTCTCCCCTCTCGTCTCTCACCACCACCACCACCACTCACCTCTACTCTACTCACCTCCGTCCTGCACTACTCACCACCATCACCACTCAATATTAATCTGCTCAAATTGGCAAGCTTTAATTTGGGTCTTCTACACGAATAAGGTCTTTTCTGCTAATTCTAGGGTCTATTCTACTGAAATTGGTAAGATTTAATTTGGGGGTTTTTTAAATCGAAACTCTAATTTCTTAAATTGGGGGTTTCATTTACTTGGATGTATTTGCTATACCCTAATTATTTTGAATTTGTGTTTTTGCAGGACCTCTGTCACTTGGTTGTGGTTCATCTGTCACTTCGTCCAATTTGCTCATCGTAGTACCGAAGGTGCGACCCTTAATCGAACTTCATCTTCATCTCAATTCAATTCCAGGTACGCTCTTTGTCTCTCTGTCTCTCTCTCTCTGCTTTCAACTCTTTTTTTTGTAATATTGTTTTTTTTCTTTTACTTTAAAATTCCTATATATGGATGTTTAGATATATTTTACACGTTACACCACATTGATTATGTCACTGTGATATTTGACACTGGCAGTTCTAATCTTTCGGTGCCATCAGCAAAGTGTCACTTATCGGTGAGATTCACATGCTATTTATGAGCCTGGTGAAATATTCTGCGTTTAAGTATGCAAAATCTCATAGGTAAATTTTGTCCCAGGTGGCATGTTTCTTTCATGCAAAGTACAAGTCAAGCCAATCAAGTTCCTACAAGAAAAATGGTTGGTTTAAATTATCTTTCAACCATGTCACGTTGATAGTATAATTCGTATAATTATTTCTATATATAAATACAATTGACTGATTTATTTTGGGTATCTAGTGGTGTACATGCATGAAACATCAACATTCTATGTAATATTGTCTGGCATCTAAATTTTAGATAAAAATTTCCGTGTATTAAGTGTCTGTCTTTCCACAAAATTGTTGTTCTTCTGGTCTTGTGAGAATGGGCTCATTCGAAAAACTAGAACATAAATTAACCAGCGAATAAGAAGATTTGAATTGATGGGTAGATCTTCACTGCAGAGTGGTGGTAGAGTATCCGAAGTCTTCTAGCCTAGTGATAGTGGATACCCCTATCTTCTGTTAACAAGATGTTTAAGTTCAAGCCATTGGAGGCATGGGTGTGTTTAAGCTTCTGCATTTGGTTATTTCCGAAATAAAAATTAAATAATTGGTAGTAGGAATGACGGATACGAAGGGGGTGTCAACTTATGGACTTGACTCCGCACTTAAATACATCCAAAACACATTGACAAATTGCTGAAAACTTTATTTGTGAACTGACTAGAGGAGCACATAACTTGCTGTACCCTTTGTGAATTGATTGTGCAGGTTAGATGTATCCACAGTGGGATAAATTACGCTGATTATGTAACTGTTGCTGAATTATGTCTTATTATGCTTGACATGATCCATCTTGCAGGAACATCTGTTGCTATTCAGTATGGTATTGGAGCTATATCTGGTTTTTTCAGTCAAGACAATGTCAAAGTTGGTGATCTAGTTGTTAAGAAACAGGTAACTTGATTAGCAAATGTTTTTCGGAATAAAAAATTAGGCAACTTCTGAAACAGTTTTAATATGTAAGTTCTAGATTTATCATTGACTCATGGTGCGACTTTGTCAGGATTTCATTGAGGCAACCAGGGAACCCGGTGTTACATTTGTGGCAGCAAAGTTTGATGGTATTCTAGGGCTTGGATTCCAAGAAATTTCTGTTGGACATGCAATGCCGGTTTGATAATGTTTCAGTAGCTTGGCATGGCATGCATAATGTTTCTACTTCGTAGAAGTCAAAGGAAACAGAGAGAGCATTGTTGTGGCACTTGTTAAGGATAAACAAATTTATGATATCTAGTTAATGTTACAGGTATAACATGGTGAAACAAGGTCTAGTGAAGGAACCGATCTTTTCATTTTGGCTAAACCGAAATCCACAGGCGGATGAAGGGGGGGAGATTGTGTTTGGTGGGGTTGATCCGAATCATTACAAGGGAAAACACACTTATGTCCCAGTGACACATAAAGGCTACTGGCAGGTTGGTTACTGTTCCTTTTTATGTTAAATTTCTGATATGTGTTTAGTTGTTTTTCATACTTTAACTCTTTGTTCTTATGTTCGTAGTTCGATATGGGCGACGTTCTCATCGATGAGAAAGAAACTGGTATGCTTTTTTTGGTTCTCATTACAGCACAGTGATATATTTTTGTCTGCTGACTCGAATTTACTTACTTATATCTTTATATTTAATATTGGAATAAGTGGTTTCTTACATAAAATGAATTAATTGTAGCATAATTGGGAACTAAGGTGGGTTGAATAATTTAATTTATTCATTAGGAACTAAGGTGAGTTGATTAACTTAAACGCACACATGTTTGCTAGAAACATTCTGCTTAATCTTCTTTATTGTATACATCCTCTAGCACATCATTTTTAACATTTTCCTTTTATTTTAACGTGTTTATAAAAAGAATATAAACACATTTGCCTATTACTTAGTGATACGATTTATGTCAATGTTTGTTAATTTTAACCTTATTGTTCGTTGAGCATGATGTAGTGTTTGGTATATAGTTGCAATCCTTCATCCAGTCATAATCACAATTTTTTTAATTGATAAGTCAGAATTACAAGCTTCGTACTTTTGTTTAGAGTTTTGTATTGGAATGGTTCAGACCTTTGTTGTCTTACTACTAATTATTTTATGTGGCTTGCAGGTTTAGTACACAATACCCAATCTGCAACTTATTCAAATTGTTCATGTGGAGAATAAGGTATACTCTTGAATTTGGGCAATAGTATTTATTTATCAGGATAATATTTGTATTCATAGTACTAGTGGAGCTCTTAATAGTGGTTTTAGTAGTTAGTCGCCAAATCTTTTCAGTTTAGTTTCCTATTTCATATGGTTGAGTTAAACTCCTTGCGAAATGCTCTAGTAGGCCTTCCAGGGGTAGATGGTCTATCAACTGAACAGAGGAAAAGGCTTACAATAGCTGTTGAGTTGGTTGCTAATCCATCCATTATCTTCATGGATGAGCCCATATCAGGTCTGTTGCTAGTGCAGCTGCGATTGTGATGCGAGCAGTTAGAAACACTGTTGATACAGGACGGACAGTTGTCTGCACAATTCATCAACCAAGTATAGATATTTTTGAAGCATTTGATGAGGTATATGTCTTCTCATTCTCTACTCTTCTGTATGTATAGAGTTGCTACTAATTGTAGATATTATAACATTTGCCCTGCAGCTATTCTTGATGAAGAGAGGTGTTCATGAAGAGAGGTGGACAAGTGATGATTTATAAGAAATTTGGTTTAACAACGCTTGATAAATATGATTTATTTTACGGATTGAATTGCTAGTTTATAGGCAGTTCTGCAAATGCTTTGTAGTTATTTAGTGTGTTTTGTCGATTGAATGTTGATGGATGTGTAGTTAATTTTGCATAACGATGATGATGGAAGTGTGGTTAGTTTCGGGGATTGATGTGTTGGTGGTTGGATGTATTTTCTAAATGGTGTAATATAAATGGTTGGATATATATTGTAAATGGTTCAATTTTTAATTTTTTTAACGCTTGGAAAGACAACGGTTCATTTAATATAGACTCAGAAACTAATATCTAATGGTAACAAATACATCGAAATTTTTAACAAATTCTGATGTCAAAGACCTACATATACATCAATTTTATTGTGGCAAAACTGATGTTTAACACAAAGATATACATCACATTTTTTCTGCAATATCTGATGTCTAAGAAATAAATAGAAATCACTTTTTATTTATAAAATCTGATGTCCAAATCCAAAACAGACATCGGAACAAAGTGATGTCTAAGAGAAGAATCTAAATCAGTTTTTTTTGTGCAAACCGATGTGTATGTAAGTACAGACATCGGTTTCTGGCCGATGTCTAAGATAGACATCACCGACTAAGACATCGGTTGGTAAACAACATAGACATCGGCCAGAAACCGATGTCTATTGACCCTTTTCTTGTAGTGAAATCCGATTTTTAATCAAATTAACCTCCAACTCTTGGTTCTGCAAAACTTACTGAAAACACATTAAACACACCACATACTTGAGTTCAAGTCATCAATTTAAGCCGATATGAAGCGTTCCAAGTGGATTAAAAATCCACTTATCAGGTAGCATAATTTATTGGATTTTAATTGGTTAATATCATTTAATGATATTTAGTCGATTTTATTCTAAGAAAATTGTGAATTTTCTGTAGCTTTGATTTTGGTAAATTTTAAAAGTTTATACAGATTCTAAGTTTACAGAAAACCAAAAAGTTTGATTTCTAAAACAGAACAGGTTTTAGAAATTGGACAGAATCAAAAAATATCGAATTAAGGAAATTCGATAGTTTTTCTAAGTACTAGAAGAAATCTATCGAAAGCAATTTTTGATAGTTTTTGGAAAAGGAAAAGAAAACTATCGAAGACAATTCTCGATAGTTTTTGAAATTCAATTGAAAAAATATCGAAGTGAATTTAATTCAATTAATATTTAAATTCTCGATAGTTTTTCATAAAAGACCTTCGATAGTTTTTTGTTTTACACAGAAACATCATTCAATAGTTTTTCAGAAAAACGTTTTAAATTCCTATTTTCAAACACTTAGATAGTTTTTCAAAAACTATCGAAGTGAAGTTGACATTTTGGCCCCTCTGAGAAAACTATCGATAGTTTATTTAAAAACTATCGAACAGTGAATTTAAAAAATTACCCATGTTAGTTCAAAAAGTATTTAACAGCCCCTTAGAGTTTTTTTTTCATTATTCTCAGATATGGGTTTGTTTGTTTGATACTTACACGAATACATACACATCCAAGAACATCACTTTCGATATAATTCTTCAGTTTTAACCGAGTAAAGCTTGAAAAAATTATTGTTTTTCATTGTTAATTGATTTTAACCGTGAAAGCTTGATTATTTTAAGTTTTTGGAACATATTAAGGAAGAAACTATCGAACTTAAGCTTTTGAACCTTAGAAAAGTGTTAACAGTTCTTTTCTTTAGAAATTGATTGTTTATCAGTTGATTTCTTTGGATTATAGTGATTGTTTGAAGTTCACTAATTAGGGTTCTTGCTAAAGTGGTTCGAGTTTGTGTTAAAAATTTTAAAGGGTTATTTTGTTTAAGGTGATTAATTAGAAATAATTAATTGAAAATTAGTTTTGACTAATCATGTCTCGTATCAGAATGTGCAATCCATTACGAACTTACAGTTTCGTGCATGGGCACAATTTCTGAACACACGTTCTTTAGTGGCTTATGTACTGAGTACTCATGCGGTCCTTTGTATTGATCAATTGACTGCATTGTACACGACAGCCACTGACACATCAGAGAATAATATAAGTTCTTTCAGTTTTGTTGTGCCAGGGGGCAGAACAATAAGGGTGACGGAACATGATGTTAATAGGGTTTTACATTTTCCTACAGAAAACCTTGTTCCTGATCCCAATACTGAAGAAATACATGATTTCTTCACTCTCATTAGAAGTCAACAGCCTAACTACTTTGTGGGAGAGTTCCTAAAGCATTACCTGACCAAGTCATGGAATTTCTTCTTTCACACTTTAATCCATGTTTTTACTGCTAAACTTACAAATATGCATGGCATTCCACTGTTTCTTTAGAAAATAGGGTTTTTCATTGCTAACAATAGGCATATAAACATTGGAAAGCTTGTGATTGATCAGATAATTCTGTGCATGGGACCACTGGATGAAAGAACAGGCATAGATGATGTGCTTTGTTTTTATCCTAGGTTCCTACAGCTAATCCTGAATGATGTGTTAACAGCTGAAGAACGGGAGATTTTTTACGGCGAAGAGACCATGGAGTGCATGAAGATGAAGAGCAATGCCATAACAGCTCTGATAAAGAAGAATCATCTTCCAGGGGTGCCTACTGTTCTAACTGATTATCTAAGAATGGTACCCCTACCACTTCTACCCCCAGGGGAACAGGTAAACGAAGGTAATATCCCTGAACCTGTTGTGGCTCCACAACCTCAACCAATGGATGTTGATCCAGAGCCCTCGGTGGCCATTCCTGACCAAGAGATTGCAAACCCACAATCTCTAACCACGGTCATAGAGCCTTTGGACGAGCCAAATGAAAACATAAACGAACCTCCTTCCCCTACTATACCTAACATTCAGACATCCTTGAGTGTAAAGGGAGATAGTGCCTTAGCAGAACCACATAAGGAGATACGCCATTCAACAACAGCTCTGCCTTCCTCTAAAAGGAGAAGAATAGAAAACGAGGCAACTGTTGAAACTTCATTTCAATCATCCAAAGCGCCCTTTATTGATTTTTCTGATGCTGATTGGGCTACACTAACCAAAGCTATATCTGAACCAATAGCTCAATCAAATAAGGAAGAATTGACGGAAGCAACTGGTGTTCCGACCATATTACGGTCAGGTTCACTGGTTGAAGGTTCTGAATTGAACCAAGAGTCTTCACAGACGTCGAGAGAAGGTTTTGACCTAAATGCACAATTTCAAGGGTCATTATCTAGCTCCCCAGATGGAACATATCTGGATCCTGCGGGTAAAGGGTCTAACGTAGGTGCAGATCGGCAACTCGGTGACAATGAATCAATTTTAATTGAGGAGTTAACTGAGGAAAACTCTTCACAGACTTTAGAGGGAGTTTCAGGGTCTCTGTTGTTAATAGATCCTGATTCTAGCCTCCTAGAGATTCAAACTCTAGATCTTTCAAAGGATACATCATCTACGGATGATCAGCAACTTGGTATATCCAAGGACGGGGACTTGCGAAGCCCCATTGCACCACCGGTGACCTCCTTAAGAATGGCTACGGTGAATTCTGATGCAGGTACAACTAGCACAAAGGGAATGAGTGAAACAAAAACACATACACCTGGCCTGAGTGGGAAAGGAAAGATGAGTGAAACACCAATAGAAACGTTGAGTGAACACCTAGAGCCAAATATGAGGAGTGACCCAAACCCTTATAAACATTGATGATTTGCTACAACCTACAGACAGAGAACTACATGTACAATCCACTCTCAAGGAGATGACAGTTCATGATCGTGAAGGAAATCCACTAATCAAGGTTCCACTGAGACCTTCGTTTGACCAAGGGATCTCCTCCGGTCAAGCCAATGCTTCTTTAACTTTTATTCAAAAGAAAGTTGACTTGGCTGCAGCTGAACTATAACAGGGTCTTAGGCAGTGCATCTGGCACTATAACAGGTACTAAACTGGCAGTGGACTCCCTGAAGAAGGAAGCTATGGAGGAACTAGTCGACTTGAGAGCAGACGTCAAAGAACTTAGAGATGGTTTTATGAATCAAGTGCATGCCCTACAACAAGGACAAGAAGATTTAAATGAAGACGTTCTGGTTATCCGGGATGGTCAAGCAATGGTCAAAGACGCAATGAATACACTGTCAAGAGTGGAGTCTCGTCTCCACAAAAGTTTGGATAAAATCAAGCAGACTACCAACTCAAGACTGAGTGATATTGACCAGAAGATAGCTTCGATACAGGAACTGAACAAGGACATTGCTCTATTCATGGAGAACTAGAGTGACAGGGTAGAGTCGATCTGGAATATGTTGAGAAACCAACAACCTGGTCCTTCAACAACCCATTATGATGAGGATAACTTCGTGGAGGATTCCTCAACTAAGGGGGAGAAAGAAGGATGGGGGAAATGGGAAACTAATGAGAAGATCATAACCACTATTCCAGTGAGACAATACTGGATTGAAGACTTTGTAGAACAAAGAAGTGAAGAGAGATTTGAGGTCATGCATGAGCAACAACAACGGGAAGAACATGAACCATATTATCCCGAGCCAATTGAACATCCTATCTTGGATGATGATATGGAAGAAGCAAATCCTCTGTCACTTGAACAAGAAGCTGCCTTGGAGAGATTGAAAGCTGAGAAAGCAGAAAGAGATGCCAGGCATGCTGAGAAGGAAACTCACAAAGCAGTTCTGAGGAGTGAAAAGCTGAAGAGATTCAAGATGTATAATGAAGCAAGGAAGAAGAAGGTGATTGATTTGGCACAGAAACAAGGAAAAGATTGGGAGGTAGCTTACAATACTTTTTGCGGAGTTGAAGACGGTTTAGAAGTCAACGACAATGTTGAGGTGGAAGTTATCATTCAAGATATAAGAAGTGCAAATCAGGAATATCAGACTTACTTCACTGCATTGAGAAACTCTCTTATCTTTCTGAAAGCTGGGGTTAAAGCAAATGGTGCCTAGAACATAATGATCAATTTCATTGGGAAAGGTACATTTGTGATTTATACTAAGTTTTTCGAACAGAGAACGTATACAGAACTGCAGGTGATGCTCATCAAGATCCAAATAAACACAAGACTAAATGAACTGCTCCATGAGCATGTTAAGGATATCTTGATGAAGGTCAGTCCAGAGATTACTGAAGACCCTCCTATAGATAGATTCATGACGAATGACTTGTTCAGAATCTGCTATTTGACGGAGGACAAACTGAGAGATTATCCAAATAATTATCTAATATCAGTTGAGAAGTATCTTAGATCCACTGGATTCACATCAACGGAGAAGGACAAAGCAGCAGACACTCTAAGAAGATATCTGATGGAGAATGTTCCCTACTATAGGAAGAGAGTGGAGAAAGGGTTGGAAGTGCATACTAGACTACCAAACATGCCAAAGCTGAACAGGAAAGATGTTAACATTGCATGGTTGTGGGCTGGAGTGGGACAAGAGATTGAATACATTGGAAGACACATCAAAGGAGCAATCCTTAAACCTGGAGAACCACTGCACTATCCATCTGTGATTGATTATCAAGCTGCTAACTCCAATCCAGTGATTGAAGAAGGTGAGATTGAGATGGACTGAAGACTTGAAGCAAAGAACAAAAGAACTATCAGCTCAGACTAAAGGAGCAACTTCATTGTATAAAGTTTTAATGTTTTTTGAATTTTGAAATCTGGAAATGTATATATCTCATCCAGAATGCATTTAATATTATTAAACTGTCTTACTTTAATTAGTTTCATGTTTCCTTAGTTAGTTGAGTTATCCTCGAGATATTTGCTTGTCGAACTCTAACAATCAAATAGGGGGAGATTGTAAAGCATAATGTAACATAAGATGTAACAGAGATACCTATAACACAACAAAGGACAAGACAGACAATAATATTAACAGAAGCACAGGAATCCAGAATCAAAGAAGAAAAGGTAAACTCAAAAAATCAAAATATGGTATGTATTCTTGAAGTCCGTAAACAGGTCACGGAAAGAAGTTCATGAAAATGTTCTAGCCTTAGTGACAAATAAAGGAACCAGACTTTCAAGACTACAGAAGTATGTGAATGATTTAGAGTCGGTACCACAGGGTTCCAGTGATTTATTTGAAGCAACCAGAACGACAAAGGACTTATCAGAAGCATTGAATTGAAGACATAGAAGAATTGATCAAGTGTTATTCATCTGTGAACCAGACCAGTTGCACCAGGTGTCAGCACTTCAAAGATCAAGGTGTTTTATCGTCTCAGAAGAAATTGATTTAGTCTAAATCTAAACACCCTGAAACTCAAAAGGTTTTTCAAAAGATCAAGGACTAAAGAAATGGTTCGATGGTTTTTCCTTAAAGAAAACCATCGAATGTGATTATAAAAATCTATCAAAAAACCATTAATAAGTAACTTGTCATTCGATAGTTTTTATTTAAAAATTATCGAATGGAAAATTACTTTAATTCATTCTATGGTTTGCAATTGGAGGAGCAGGTGAGTTTTTAGTATTTGTTGCCAGGTTGATGAGAAATGGACGGCCATGATTAATCAAGAATTATGGTTCGATATTTTTTCTAACTAAGTCTACAATAACAGAGAATTGAAGAAGTGTCTTCTTCAGAAGAGAGGATTTAACACAGAAGCATTTACGAAGAGAGAGTTTGAGCCAGAGAAAATTCAGAGAAATTAATAGTGCTCAGAAATCTATCATTGTATTGATTTTGTGTAACCTTGAACTCATTGAAGCTAATCTACGGATTAGAATTGTAGCACCCCTCGCGGATTATATTTATAAAACAATATATTCCCCGACTCGTGTTTTGATTTGGTGAATTTGATTTCGTAGTTGAACTGAATGATTTATCCGCGAACGAAATTAAATAACTTGTGAGTATCGTATTCAACCCCCCTTCTACGATACTTTGGACCTAACATCTATCATAGAATTGATATGAGTTAGTCTTAATTTGTTGACTAGAACCGAAAATGAAATTAATTTCATCAGTTGTACTATCATTATCAGCAGAATATTATTCTCATGGGGTAGGTTAACATAATTCAAAGAAAATGGTCTGTCACATTATTCACTCTCTATGTTGTCTAGAACTTACACACAAGCAGCATTTAGAACTTACACACAAGCAGCATTGTGATGGTAATACATATAGCATACACCTTCTCCTTGCTCAAGGTAGAGTATGTTTTATGCTCAAGGTAGTACTTATAAGTAGAGCAATTTGAGCAGTTTACAACTTACATATCAATCTAGCTATGGCTTGGATATTAATAACTCTTGCATTGCTTCTCCTTGCTTACCTTCTCCAAGCATGGTCCAAGAAGAAACTCGAAAGACGACTACCACCTGGCCCGAAAAGCATTCCTGTCTTAGGACACCTTCATCTGATAGGCAAAAATCCTCACCAGGATATGCAAAAATTAGCCGAGAAACATGGCCCCGTCATGTACCTGCGCTTTGGATTTGTTCGTAACATCATTGTTTCATCCCCACAAGCAGCCAAGCAGTTTTTAAAGATTCACGATATTAATTTTGCTAGTAGGCCGCCTCATGAGGCTTCTAAGTACATTTCTTATGATCAGAGAAACTTGTCATTTGGCGCATATGGCCCTTATTGGCGCAACATGCGTAAGCTATGCACCTTGGAGTTGCTTAGTAGCGTTAAAATTAATACATTTAAAGCCATGAGGAAGGAAGAGCTTGGACTTTTGGTGGATAGCATTCAAGATGCAGCTCGGGAAGGTGTTGCCGTTGATCTTAGCGACAAAGTTGCGTCTATGAGTGCAGACATCAGTTGCCGGATGATATTTGGTAAAAAATACGTAGATAATGAAATCGATGAGAAGGGATTTAAAGTTGTGATTCAAGAGGGAATGCAGTTGGCTGCACTTCCTAATCTTGGCAATTTCTTCCCTTATCTTAGTGTACTTGATCTTCAGGGACTCACAAAGAGAATGGTAGCTGTTGCTAAGGTATTTGATAAATTCTTGGAAAAGATTCTTGATGAACATGCGATACCCAAGGACCCCGGGCAAACAAAGGACTTCGTCGATACAATGTTAGACATCATGAAATCAGGAGGAGCTGAGTTCGAGTTTGATCGTACCCACATCAAGGCTGTTCTTCTGGTAAACTACTAAAGACTAGGTTCCGTGATCTTGTTCCTTTTAACATATATAATTAAATATTTAACAAAATACTCGCAGGACATGCTTCTTGCTGCAGTGGATACTGCTGCAACGACAGTAGATTGGACGATGTCTGAGCTTCTAAAGAATCCACAAATCATGAAAAAAGTCCAAAACGAGTTGGCAGAAGTAGTTGGCATAGACAAGATGGTTGACGAGTCAGATTTAGCGAGTTTAGAATATCTAGACATGGTAACAAAAGAAGTCTTTAGACTACATCCAGTGGCACCATTATTACTCCCCCATCAGTCTATAGAAGACTGCAAAATTGACGGCTTTTTCATACCAAAAAAGTCCACAGTCATGGTTAATGTATATGCGATTGGCAGAGACCCTAAGGTCTGGACTGATGCAGAAAAGTTCATACCGGAAAGATTTGTTGGAAGTAATATAGATCTTCAAGGACGTGATTTTGAACTTATTCCTTTTGGCTCCGGAAGAAGAGGGTGCCCCGGGATGCAGTTGGGGATCATTATGGTTCGCCTAATTGTGGCACAACTTGTGCATTGTTTTGACTGGACACTTCCTGATGGAATGAAGCCATCGGAGTTAGACATGACTGAGGAGTTTGGACTTGTTGTTACAAGGGCTGATCACCTAAAAGCTATTCCGTCTTGTCGCCTTCATTTAAATTAGATTCTCAGAAACTGCATGCCTCTCTACTGCTTGTACTAGGAGTAAGGTCTGCTCTTCCTCGCTGCTTCCAACGTCCACAAACAGCTTGGAGAGAACGTGATCCGGGCAGAGAGAAAAACAAGTCATAATTACCAGTTTTCATCTTAAATCTGTTGTCTTTTTGACTAATAATATATTAAGAACTGGCATAAATAAATACATATTCATCTTCCTGCTCAACATAGATTTTTCCGACTCAATACTCTTACAAGTTTTGAACCAGACCATCCTTCACTTGTTAAAGCATGTAAGATATTACGCTAATATTGATAAGATTACTAACAAGTCGAACATGTTTAGTTAAATAATTTTTAGTACTAACTGGATCTGAAAATCTCCGTCCAAAGAGATCCGTAAGATCATAAGTATAGCAATGAAAATTTAATAAATTTTTGATATTTTTATGTTAAGTGTTGGAAACTATCAGATATGCAAGTAAGAGTAATTAGTTTTGATTCAATCGTTGGAAACGTAACGAAATGTGTTTCTTCATCAGTTTCATCATCATCTGCACTTCTTTTTTGTTAAGGCCAACATGAACTATCAGTAGTTTATCACGTAATGTGCATTTGTTGAGTAAACACAAACTAAAAGCACAATTAGTGTGATGCTGAAACGAAATATAGTTCTTAAAACACAAGCACAAACAGTGTGACGATGACTTCATTTACACCTTCTCAGAACTACATTTTCTAGAAGAACAGATTTATAAAAGACTTAATTATAACATAAACCTTGAACTATAACTCTTTGCATACATAAAACCCTAAAAAAAATAAAAAATGTTGTACACATCAAACTTTTAAGTACCGATTATGTATATATAGACTCTGCTCCAAAAAATACACCGAGGGATTTGAGTGGTATTCCATGCCACCATGTCATCTCTTGCTCTCTTGTTTGAATAAGATGGGGTACAATGTCGATAATTATGTAGATGTTTAATTTTAAATCACAGAAAAGTTTTTTCAAATATAATATTTTCCATGAATGGACATGAACTATGGTTATTCGGTATTTGATGTGTACGACATTTTTCTTCAGAGTTCTATGTGTACAAAGAGTCATACTTCAATGTTTATGTTATAATTAAGCCTATTTTTAAATAACATATACATTCTTAAGTATTCCGCTGAAAAAGAGTATAAATGACAAAAATGCACAGGCCTAAACTTTTATAATTAAACGGGACAAAATATGTTCCAACAAACATCCGTCAAATATCCACAACCTTTATAAAAACCAAGATCAAACGAATTAGCATCAGCATAACCTTTACATACTGATTTCTATCAATCAGTATGTGACACATATTTTTGCCATACGCATTCAGTAAATCAGTACTATTATACTCAATCGGTATATACATTGCCAATGACTTCACTGAAGACTGGACAAAAGGAAAATTAAGAACAAAAGAATGGCAACCCTTTTCACTAAAAGATCAAATGAAAAATACTACAGTCTCAATTAATTAATGGACACTAGTCCCTTTACACAAAAAATTGAAGGGGAAAATTTTGATTACAAAGGAGAAAGATGAAATAATGAGAATTAACAATGAAGTTACGAAAGAAGGACGTGGAAGGAATTTCAAACCTCTAAGTAGATATAGAACAGATATCTTCAAAAACTTGTCTCATGTTAGGCCTTTCGTTTACGGGGAGAATGCACCGTATTGATATCGAAAGTAATTCATCCATTGCTTGTGAATGCTCTTCACCACGAGAAATATCCCTGTCTATACAGTCCATCCCTCGCCCTTCCTGATCACACAGTCGAACCCAATCTGTAAGATCAACTGCACCTGATTGACCTGAGATAATGTCACCTGCACTTCTTCTAGTCAACAATTCCATCAACATGACACCATATGCATACACGTCAGCCTTAAATGTCGGGACTGGTTTACTCATGGTTGCTAATTCTGGGGCACGATATCCAAGTGCTCCCAGTGTCAATATTTGTTCTGCAATCCCAGCTTGTGTCATGAGTCGGTGGAGACCATAATCTGTAAGGCGAGCATCATAATTGGAGCCTGCCAGTATGACATTTGTTGGCTTCAAGTTTCCGTGAGGCATCCCTTTCTCATGAAGAAACACAAGACTTCGAGCAACATCAACAGCAACCTTGAACCTTTGGCTCAATGATAGCAGTGAGTGCCTCCGAGGTGTTGATTCTGCAAATGAGATAGACTGTTAACTATGTAGAAGACTTTACTATTTGCATAACAATGAGTACAATATGCAAGACATTGTTAAAAGACATGACGACAATATATGAAACATCCAGACTCGGTATTCAACTGTGCTGTTTTTTTAATTCTTTGATAAATGGTATTTTCAGGACATGTTTGCAGCTGACACTACATCAACAACTATTGAGTGGATATTCTCTGAAATATTAAGACATCCAAGAGTAATGAAGAAAGTTCAAAAAGAGTTGGAACAAGTAGTTGGAATGGACAAGATGGTGGAAGAATCGGATTTGGAGAGTTTGGAATACTTAAATATTATTATAAAAGAAGCCATGAGGCTGCACCCTGTGGCACCACTACTACTCCCTCATCATTCCATAGAAGATTGCATGGTTGATAGATTTTTCATACCCACAAATTCAAGAGTGATCATTAATGTATGGGCAGTAGGCCGATACCCTAAGGTATGGACTGATGCAGAGAAGTTCCTCCCTGAAAGATTTTGTGAGAGCAATATTGATCTTCGAGGAAGGGATTTTGAACTTATTCCCTTTGGATCTGGGAGAAGAGGGTGTCCTGGGATGCAATTAGGTCTCACTATCGTTCATCTAGTGGTGGCTCAACTGTTGCATTATTTTAACTGGGATCTACCTAATGGAATGCAGCCATCAGAGCTTGACATGACTGAGGAATTCGGGGTAATAGTGGCTAAGAGGGTGTGCACTTCATCAGTTGGGTTATTAAGTACAGGTAGACTGTTCATAGCCTCAAGCTCTTCCCATAACACTTTCATAGACGTATAATAGTTGTTAAGAGATTTAGAATGATGCCTCATTTCATATAACTCCTTATTCAGTTTATACTTTCTTGAACCGTTAGTAAGAGAAAAACGATTTTCAAGATTACTCCATATAGCTTGAATAGAGGACATAAACATAACAGACTTTTTAATAGTATTAGAAATATTAGCAGTGAGCCAGGCAATTACCATGCTATTACAGGTTTCCCAGAGCTCTGCTTGAATAGGATCATCATTTGGTTTTGCCACCGTGCCAGTTACGAATCCCAGCTTTCGCTTAGAAGAAAGCTGTATTTCCATAGATCTTTTCCAAGCTCTGTAGTCAGCAGAACCTTCAAGTTTATCCACCTGGATTGAAGTAGGTCCATCTGATGAATGAATGAATAAAGGGTTAAACATGTCTTGATATGTTAATCTACCTGCAGCCATGTCTTTTTATAAAAAGAGATTCAATCTTTTTCAAAAAATAAAAGTAGATCTGGGTTTTTGAACAATGACGAACAGGTAAGATTTGATTGGTGTTTTAAGATCTGTATACAAGAACAATAAGGTGATGGAAATAAAATGAAAGTGATGTTGGGAGTAGTGTTAATCTATCACTGCAATAGATGGCTCTGATACCATGATAAGAAGACTAAAGCTAAGATTGCAAAGCTATTGCAGATAGATGAAAACACAAGAAGAGAGATAATTGGGATAAACAATATTCCTCTATCCCACATCAATGAGTGTAGTCCTCAGCTTATGTAGTGACACTACATGACAAGACATAATAACAAACTAACATGTGCACCTCAGGTGCCAATGTAGGCAGGTGTGTCCAAAATAAAGTTACTACTATGTTGATTACCTCATAAAGGAATTTACAGCTTATTACAGTAAAATAGATAAAGCAGTAAAATCATATTTCTTATCAATTCTTGACGAGCATGACCAACCAAAGGAGCATGGTCAAACCAAGGACTTTATAGATACCATGTTGGGGATCATGAAAGCTGGATATTCAGAATTCAAGTTTGATCGCTTCGACGTCAAAGCTATTTTAATGGTAACTACTCTTCTAAAATCTTAAGATGTCAGAGTATCTCCAAAGTGCACTCCTAAAAGATTTATAAACAATTATACTCTTAGTTATTACATTGTCAACTCCAACAATACTCTCTCTATAGTTGCTCTTTATACATGTTTATACATATTTCAACTCCACTACAAAGTGAAAGAATTGGAGGTATAGGGAGGAGCATGAATCGGATCGGTTCGCGTTTAGGTTAAAACCGAAGTTTTCAAAATCGAAAACCGAAACCGCAACCAAAATTGACGGTTCGATTTCGGTTTTAAAATTGTGGGATCGGTACAATCGGTTCGGTTTCGGTTATAAAACCGCATATCACATAAAAATGAGAAAGTAAACACACCTTAATTGAAAAATGCGTAAAACTTAATATTACATCCGTAAAATATATGTGCTCAATAATCTTAAAAATAACTGTTGAAAAGATCAACATGTGTTGCTGTGCTTTGCTACTGTAAATTTGTGCCTGATGATGAATTTCTTGACTTGATGCTGTTGTGTTAAATTTATACTAGTAAATATGCTACTATATAAACCAACCTGTAGGGGTGAAATATCAGGAACACCAACAACTTAACCTAAACTGCCACAAATATCTCCACACAAATAAACTCTGACAAAGGGTTAGTTGAACTCAACATTTTCCTGCAGGTTCTTTCTTTGATACTAAGTTGAGGATGATGAACTACGTCAACAGCATACTGATTTATCCACTGCCTATAATCTCCATTTCACAATATTCACGCTATAAAAAAAAAAAGACCAAAACTATTTATGTGTTACTCACTTATAGATTAAAATGTATTTATTTAAAATATTGAAATAAAATATATAATATATATTATTTTTTTGATAATCGGATTGGGCTCCGTTTTTTCGATTCGGAAACCGAACAATCGGTTTCGGTCTTTAATTCTTCGGTTTCGGATTTGAATCGGTTTTATGTGTATCAGTTTTTAGCGATTTTCTTAGGTTTCGTTTTTTTATTGGAAAAAAAGTTAAGAGCCAACTAGAGGCTCTTTAAATTGAGGAGAGAGAGTGAGCTCATAAACTTTTAAAGAGCTTGTAAGAGTCTGTTGGAGCTCTAGTTTTGCAGCTCATATTCTGTCGGAGACAAATAAATTTTTAATTCTTTGATAATGGTATTTTCAGGACATGTTTGCAGCTGACACTACATCAACAACTATTGAGTGGATATTCTCTGAAATATTAAGACATCCAAGAGTAATGAAGAAAGTTCAAAAAGAGTTGGAACAAGTAGTTGGAATGGACAAGATGGTGGAAGAATCGGATTTGGAGAGTTTGGAATACTTAAATATTATTATAAAAGAAGCCATGAGGCTGCACCCTGTGGCACCACTACTACTCCCTCATCATTCCATAGAAGATTGCATGGTTGATAGATTTTTCATACCCAAAAATTCAAGAGTAATCATTAATGTATGGGCAGTAGGCCGATACCCTAAGGTATGGACTGATGCAGAGAAGTTCCTCCCTGAAAGATTTTGTGAGAGCAATATTGATCTTCGAGGAAGGGATTTTGAACTTATTCCCTTTGGATCTGGGAGAAGAGGGTGTCCTGGGATGCAATTAGGTCTCACTATCGTTCATCTAGTGGTGGCTCAACTGTTGCATTATTTTAACTGGGATCTACCTAATGGAATGCAGCCATCAGAGCTTGACATGACTGAGGAATTCGGGGTACTTGTTGGAAGGGCTACACATCTCATCGCTATTCCTACTTGTCGCCTTAAAAAATGATGATGTCTGTACTTCCAAGGGGATTATACTTGTGTATTTAAAAGTCTATATAATCGATAATGAAATGCTGATAATAAGTTCATTGATCATTTCTGTTTTCATTCTTGCAAACTGGAGCTTTACTGTGTTTTTGCAGCAGCAGCTCAGGTAGTCCACATGCATCTGATTTTTCTATAAATAGATTTCACTTTCAAGGATAAGGAGGAAATCAATGGAACTATGGAAGAGCTTCAGAGCCACACTTTAAGAGAGTTCCTGCACTTAGCAGCTGCCTTTAATCTTGGTGATTGTAGTCCTTAACTTCATATACTTGATATCAACGGAATTCAAAATTTGAAGGATACAGCAGATCTGTATTTGAAATTCAATTAACGTTCTAGATAAGCACCAACAACCAAAGGAGAACAGAAAATCAAAAAACTCTCACAGTAAAAATAATATACACTGGCAATGGTCTATTTCTTTGATCACCCCAGTAACCAGTCTGGCTACAGAGGGCACAGAAAAAACTCTCAGTAGTTGCAACAGTATCTTTGATGGGTCACAATCTGCAGTGGCTAAATAGAAATCTGACTAAAACAAACTCATGTAACAATATCAAAAATAAAGTAAGGAGTCGGCAACATTAAAAAAAAAACCACTCTAGATTTCATATAATGACAACGATATCATGGGGATTTCAATCAATATTAAGCAAAACCAGACTCTCCACAAAAGGACTGATGACATAAGGTGGTGCAGAGTCTTCAGTCCAGCGTCTCCAAGAATCAACGAAATCATTTGCTTCATGGTTATCAAGGTTATATAAAATCAAATTATAAGATTTTACAAGTATCCCCAGGACTTGCAGCATAATAAATTCGCTTAGACCAACACACATCTTCTTCTCCCAAGTAAACTCATTTGTGGGATCATCTTTCAATACCCACATGTCAAAATGACTTTCATAGTCTTCCCAAACAAAGTAAGCAATAGATTGACCAAATAGATGAATAACTGGAATAGGTACACGTGACCGATTTGCAATCCAGTCAGGCAATGAGATTTCAGTCAGTATATTAGTCTTGGTATCAAAGCGCAGAAGTATCTTGTGCTTTTCCGAATTAACCCCAACCCAAATTGCAGCTGCATTGACAAAAACAACCTCATCCTCACTACTATTGATTTTGGAAATAAAAACGTTATCTTGATCGGTACATTCCTTCCAAGAATTAGTATTAAGGCTATAAACACCAATGATGACTGAGTGGCGATTGGGGCGCAAATAAGGTTTGATAATATGTACCACAACATAATCAATAAGTTCCGGTACGAATCCAAAAGCTAAAGCCTCCCATAATTTCCCGTGTGATGGAGAGGGAACAGGTGAATCGGGAAGAGTTTTGTATTTTTGAATAAGAGGATTCCATAGATAAATGTTGCGATTATGATCACTATCATCAAAAATGGTTGACGCGCATTTCAAACCATTTGATGTTGCAAACCAGGCCTTTTAGACAAATCAGGGAGAAATTTAATACTGCAGTACTTTTGACATTGTACATCATCTAAGCGTACTGTTAATTTTTCAACATTAAGATCCTGGAAAAATAAATATTTAGGATGACGATTGTTATAGCCAAAATTCGGTATTGGGGTTTTAGGGTAAATTCGGGTCAAGTAATAATCAATTGGGGATATCCAAGATGCAATTAGGGATTGAATTGGTACAAAGGAAGCTCAGGGCTCGTCCTCATAGGGGAGAGGGCGCGCCCCTTTGGCCGTCCAACCCTTTAGGACGCGTCGTCTTTGTGTGACTGACAACTTCACATGACACTACAAGAATAATTGAATCAGACAAGGCTTTTTGCCCGTTGTCTGATGCCCTAGAAAACCGTTGTCTATTGAGATGCCGTCTGTTACGCAGCTCAGACAACGGACGCGTCCGTTGTCTGATTCCCTACAGACAACGGTTTTGGTCTTAGAAAACGTTGTCTGAAACGCGTGAACAACAACGGTTGTTGTAGAAACCATTGTCTGACAAATAAATCAACAATTGTTTATTAACTAGAAAATGTTGTTATTTTAATTTTCAGACAAGGCTTTATTTTCCAAAAGAGTGTTGTGTGATCTAAATATTTACGACGGTTTTAGTAGAACAACCCCATTGTCTTAATAGTTTAGCACAATGGTTTCCTTTCTAAAAACTGTTGTCTATTCTTGACTTGCACAATTGTTTTCTTTAAATACCTGTTGTCTGAAAGCTGTTAGGCAATGGTTTAAATACTTGTATTGAAGTAATGTATTTGGACAACGGTTTTTTTTAACAAGAAGTTGTTACCTAGCTTAATAGACAATGGTTTCATAGAAAATTCAACACATTGCCTAGTACAATGCTTGACAACAGTTTTCATTATAGTCCAATTACCTAAAATAACAAGAGACAATGGTTTTATGTAACAAAATTAAAAAACCAAACTGGCAATATAAAGAAACCAAACTAGCAATATAAAGAAGCCAAACTAAAACCAAAACAAACAGCCATTCCATTCCATCGTGTTCAATAAACCATTACAACCAACACATCCAACCAAGTAAAATTCACGAACTAATTAAGTTAAATATGTTCAACAACATCAGATTTTCGGATGCACATACCCCAAAAGTAGAGACTGAAACCTTCACTTAAGTTAAATAGTTACGCCATTACATGTCCATAGCATATCAGTTAGTCGTTATATATACTGCGCAACTCCCAAAAATACATGTGCATCAGAAAATTTGCGGTGCGTGGTTACTAAATGTGCAAAGAACCTAAGAAGTCTCGTGCTTCATAAAGTACTTCGCCCACTCGATCCTGATTTCATTGAGATCATCGACTCCATAGGATAAGCTGCCCCTCCGTAGCCACTAAAAGATTAAACTATATTATCACCAGATTTCAACATAGAAAAGAAGAACACAAAAGATGACAAAATTAAAAAATTTATACCTTTGAAACAAATTTGAGCTCCTTATCAAGACATATTTCCTTCATATATCGCATGATAAACAGACCACAGTCCTTGGTCCCGGATTGGAGAGGAACACCCTGAAAAATATTTATATAAATATTAACTCAAATATGAAGCAACAATTACAGATATCCATAGCCTCAGAAATCTGTATTTACTCGCAAGAAAAAAGGGAAAAAAAAGTAATTAACAAAAAATACTAATCCACTGTCCAATTTGATTAAAACCAGGTCATAACTACAAAGGAAATAAGCACCTGCCTGAAGGTTATATTTATCTTCAAAAATAATTCAGAATATTAATAAGAATGTAAGCAGAGGATGGATACACATAATTTTTTTATTATAAGTGAAACTGTGAAGGCATATGGGCAGCAGCGACGTCAACGTAGGGAAACCAGAACCAGTAAAGAATTTCAGGGTGGGACAAAACAATATTTTCTTAATTAAAATGAAACATCTTTTGCAAAAAAAGGGTATAAAGTGGGGCCCCCAACCTTATTTATCTATTCCAAGAAAGTGTGTTGATGCACATTTGAACTCAATACATCTAACATAAGTAGTCTATCTACATTTTACATAATACACTGAACTGATAAACTAGTATCTTGTGCATGAACTTATACTTTTAGAACACACATCCTGTAAGTGAAAAAGAAACTAAACAATACAAATGTAATGAACTTAAATCTACATAGCAGTTACATAAATGTTATTAACTGTGAAGGCTACAGATATTTCAGAAAAGGGAACAACAAATGACTAAAAAAAAGGGTCAGCGTGAATAATTCCTAGGGCATGCACAGATAAAATCCGAACTATATACTCACAGGGAACAACTGATAACAGAATCACCCTGCTATCAAAACTGAAGTGCTAGGAAATGATCACTGCGATGATATGAAGACACGAACAAAATACGCAGTATGGACAAAAACCCAAGAATCATGCTTTTATATTGCTAGCATCGTAGCAATCTACAGTTCTGTTATAAGGTGTAACACAATAACATCTTACCCCATCACCAATTGCAAACAAACTAACAACTCTGGTGTTCTGTAAACTTCCCTTTAACTACAATTAACTAGAAGAGCATATATATCTACAACAGCCAGCGCAAGGGTCCGCAAACTCTGTAAGCTAACAGCAGCAACAAGGTAGCTGATACACCAAATGATACATATTTCATCAAATAAATAATTGAAATCAGAAATCAGAAACAGATTTTAACCAAACTACACCTTTACATTATTTAGTTCGGACTGGGATGAGAAGTTCAGGAGTGGTGGATGTGCTTTTTACTCTCGAAGAAGAGCTTCTGCTATCAAGGACAGAAGTTGGGCTTGGTGCCTGAAAGCCGCTTGATTCATTGGAATGAGAATTCGCATCATTCTGAAAGGATTTTTTATTTATTTATCAAAAAGGCACCAATATATTAAATATACAGAGAAACATAATATATAAATCAAACTTTTAACTGAGCGCAAAACCATTACAGTAGCAACAATATTGTCTTTGTCTTAGCAATGTGCATAATGATATTGGAAGAGAAAACAATGCCATGAACTAATGTGCGGCCCTCTGGTTTTGCAATATATATTTTTAGAGATTGACCATTGGATGCAAATGAATGCAACATACACTATATGATCTGAAAGAACACCATAGCACAGGTATACAGTTAATATCTCATACATATGAGCAGCATAGATACACAGAAGTACATAACACTGCCAAGTGTGTAACAAAGCAACAAAGTTTATTCAGCTTAGTGCTCAGTGACTATATTTGTAGTGTAACTTGTAAGATACCAAAAGATCGAGTTAATTCACTTATCGAGGAACCCCAGCCTTCTCTGTCTCCTAAATAACAATAACTTAGAATACTACAATTACGGCAATTTCACATGTGAGATTATAAATCGTTCCGGGCCTAAAAAAGAATGCAACATCTCTTTACACCTTAATTGTCCGTAAAATTATTTAAACAAACAAAACCAAAGGGAAAAAACGTATTAGTAAGAAAAAAACAGAGCCGAACCTGGCAAGTGGCCTAAATAATATCTAAAGGAATAGGCACATGGCGTTCAAACAAAGATTCATAGTACAAGCATTGAAACCTCCAATCGAAAGCCCAATTGAAAGCCCCAATCGTAACCTTGACTGAAACCCCCAATTAAAACCCTAATTGAAACCCCCAATCGAAACCCTAATTGAAAATTAAAACAGAAAAGTGAAAAAGATAGCAAAATCAATGAAGTAATTAAAATTATGAAGTACTTGCCAATTAATCGGGTTGGGTGATTGAAGCCCTAATTAACCACCTGCAAAATCAAAAACAAATTAGTTTTTTGAAACAAATTAGAGAAGAAAAAAAAAGATGAGAATAAGAGAAGAAGAAGAAGAAGAGAAGAATAAGTTTTGAAACTACGGCGTGAGTTTGAGCGGAGATTGAGTGAGTGCGGAGATTGAGAGTGAGTGAGGTTGAGCGGGATGAGAGTGAGTATGAGTGAGTGCGGCGTGTTTTTTTGTTAAGGGGAAAAGTCTGCTTCAATAATTTAGTGGGGGGGAAATTGCCGCCTTCTGTTTTTCTGTCGTGTACATATATTTTTTTTATATGTAATTTAAAATTAATAAATATCATATGTAATTACAAAATATAATTTTAAAAAAATTAATATATTATAATTGATTACCGATTAACATCCGTACGGTTGGATCGTTGAAGAAATTAATTAAAAAATTTATTTAGTGAATCTAACACGTGTCTGGTTCCCGGAAGCAGTAGTGTTCCAACGTTTCTGGAAAGATGCGGCACAACCGGATCTTTATATTTTTTTATTATTTTTTCACAACACTAAAATGAGTACCTATTAACATCCGTACGGTTGGATCGTCGAAAAAATCAATTAAAAAAATTATTCACTGAATCTGAGATGTGTCATATTCCCAAAATACAGTATTGTTCCAACGTTTTTTGAAAAGATGCGGCACAATTCAGACTTTTTATTTTTTGATTATTTTTTCCCAACACTAGAATGACAATCGATTAACATCCGTACGGTTGGATCATCCAAAAAATCAATTGAAAAAATTATTCAGTGAATCTGACACATGTCTCGTTCTTGAAAGCAGTACCATTCTAACGTTTCTGGAAAGATACGGCAAAACCGGACTTTTATATTTTTTGATTATTTTTTCCCAACACTAGAATGACTACCGATTAACATCCGTACGGTTGGATCGTCCAAGAAATCAATTAAAAAATTATTCGGGTTTAGGGTTGGGGTTGGGGTTTAGGGTTTAGGGTTTAATAAGGCCCAATTGTGGGGCCCACTTTTGTAATATCGTTAAATTACATAGATCTCGATATCCATACGGTTGGATCGTCGATAAATATTTTTAAAAAATCAAAACATCAATCCGGGACGAAACACTAGTTAGAAGTACTTGTCAAAACATAATTGATCGTTAAGATCTCAAACCAAATAAATTTATTTTTTTCTAAAACTTTTGTAATATCGTTAAATTACATAGATCTCGATATCCATACGGTTGGATCGTCGATAAATATTTTTAAAAAATCAAAACATCAATCCGGGACGAAACACTAGTTAGAAGTACTTGTCAAAACATAATTGATCGTTAAGATCTCAAACCAAATAAATTTATTTTTTTCTAAAACTTTTGTAATATCGTTAAATTACATAGATCTCGATATCCATATGATTGGATCGTCGATAAATATTTTAAAAAAATCAAAACATCAATCCGGGACGAAACACTAGTTAGAAGTACGGGTCAAATCACTATTGACCGTTAAGATCTCAAACCAAATAAATTTATTTTTTTCTAAAACTTTTGTAATATCATTAAATTACATAGATCTCGATATCCATACGGTTGGATCGTCGATAAATATTTTTAAAAAAATCAAAACATCAATCCGGGACGAAACACTAGTTAGAAGTACTGGTCAAATCACCGTTGACTGTTAAGATCTCAAACCAAATAAATTTATTTTTTTCTAAAACTTTTGTAATATCATTAAATTACATAGATCTCGATATCCATACGGTTGGATCGTCGATAAATATTTTTAAAAAAATAAAAACATCAATCCGGGACGAAACACTAGTTAGAAGTACTGGTCAAATCACCGTTGACCGTTAAGATCTCAAACCAAATAAATTTATTTTTTTCTAAAACTTTTGTAATATCATTAAATTACATAGATCTCGATATCCATACGGTTGGATCGTCGATAAATATTTTTAAAAAAATAAAAACATCAATCCGGGACGAAACACTAGTTAGAAGTACTTGTCAAAACATAATTGATCGTTAAGATCTCAAACCAAATAAATTTATTTTTTTCTAGAACTTTTGGAATATCGTTAAATTACATAGATCTCGATATCCATACGGTTGGATCATCGATAAATATTTTAAAAAAATCAAAACATCAATCCGGGACGAAACACTAGTTAGAAGTACGGGTCAAATCACTATTGACCGTTAAGATCTCAAACCAAATAAATTTATTTTTTTCTAAAACTTTTGTAATATCATTAAATTACATAGATCTCGATATCCATACGGTTGGATCGTCGATAAATATTTTTAAAAAAATCAAAACATCAATCCGGGACGAAACACTAGTTAGAAGTACTGGTCAAATCACCGTTGACTGTTAAGATCTCAAACCAAATAAATTTATTTTTTTCTAAAACTTTTGTAATATCATTAAATTACATAGATCTCGATATCCATACGGTTGGATCGTCGATAAATATTTTTAAAAAAATAAAAACATCAATCCGGGACGAAACACTAGTTAGAAGTACTGGTCAAATCACCGTTGACCGTTAAGATCTCAAACCAAATAAATTTATTTTTTTCTAAAACTTTTGTAATATCATTAAATTACATAGATCTCGATATCCATACGGTTGGATCGTCGATAAATATTTTTAAAAAAATAAAAACATCAATCCGGGACGAAACACTAGTTAGAAGTACTTGTCAAAACATAATTGATCGTTAAGATCTCAAACCAAATAAATTTATTTTTTTCTAGAACTTTTGTAATATCGTTAAATTACATAGATCTCGATATCCATACGGTTGGATCATCGATAAATATTTTAAAAAAATCAAAACATCAATCCGGGACGAAACACTAGTTAGAAGTATTGGTCAAATCACCGTTGACCGTTAAGATCTCAAACCAAATAAATTTATTTTTTTCTAAAACTTTTGTAATATCGTTAAATTACATAGATCTCGATATCCATACGGTTTTGTCTTTGAAACTTTGGCAGGGGGTTTACTTCTTTATATTATTTTTTTTTAATTTTTTTAACTATCAGACAACGGTTTATGTAAGCTAAACAATTGTGTGACAGCAACATATTTAACAGCCAAAAACCATTGTCTCTAAGATTTCAATTGGACAACGGTATGCAGAAACTGTTGTGTGAATTAAGTATAGTCCACATACAAGTAAAACACTTGTCTGATTCTAACAACGGTTTACAAAACCATTGTTTGAAGTTTCTTCAGACAATGGTTTTGTAAACCGTTGTTAGAATCAGACAAGTGTTTATTCAAACTGTTGTGTGACATCCATTTAAGTAACAAAAAAAAAACACTTGTCTGTTTTTAACAACGGTTTATGAAACACTTGTCTGACCTTTCTTCAGACAACGGTTTTATAATTCCGTTGTGTAAAGCCTCTGCTTTACTCCTTCTAATAGACAATGGTTTTAGAAACCGTTGTGGAAGTTCTTTCAGACAACAGACAGATTTTGCAAAAAAAAAACCGTTGTGTGAAAATTTCAAACAATGCTTTTACTGCCGACCGTTGTCTGATAAGTGTTGTCTGTTTCAGTTTTTCTTGTAGTGTGAATGGATGACTTGACAGAGAATAAGAGCTACATTGATATTGGATTGACACAAGGAAGCTTAGGGCATGCCCTCAGTAAGGGAGAAGGCGCGCCCTCTGGCCATCCACCCCTTGAGGGTGCGTCCTCTTGGTTTAAAGTAGCTACTTGGTGGTGAAGGATGGCTCCATTGGCTTGATAATGGCAAGATATTGAAGACTTCTCCTTTAGGATGTCTCCTAAGGGAGGGATGTCCGTGATTGAAGACCTCCAGGGGTTTGCCTGATGATGATGTCTGTTATTGAAGGCCTCCAGGGGTTTGCCTGATGATTGAAGAATTCCCTCCTAGGATGTGCCCTAGGAGGTGATGTCCGTTGTTGAAGGCCTCCAGGGTATGCCTGATGATTGAAGGCCTCCTCCTGTATTCAATGGGCGCGTCCTCATTGGGGATGTGGGGTGAACCTTGGTGTGTGCTTTGGGAGCTCTGTTCCTGTACTCAATAGGTGCGTCCTCATTGGGAAACTTTGGAGTAATCCTGCACTTTGCACTCAAACGCTTGGTATCACTTGTCCTGTAATCTGGTGGGTGCTTCTCATTCGGGGGACAAGGATGCGTCCAACATTTGGGGTAAGTCATGGCTATACCTGCAACTACTTTGGTCAGGCAGATAGCTGGTAGCGGTTAGTGTCGGCTCCTAAGTTGGGTCGATGCCGTATCCGTGAAGTCCCTAGAATGTAGTTGAGCCTTGGGCCTTTGTGACTAAGCTGGTTGGAGCTCGATTAAGTAATAATTAATAAAGTAATATTTTTTTCCGGTGTCGAGCTATTACTTTTACAGAGGTTTAACTGTAGTCTCTTGATAGTCTCTACTCTCTTGCATGCATTTACACGGACAAACCAACCAGGTGCGGAAATAACAAAATATCTTCTACATCAGGATACCTGATAACTTGGCCGATTAGCAAGATCCTGTAAAACGCATATAGTGACAGTTTTTGATGAATTAATTATTTCAAAAGAGAACTTTGAGGTTTTTAAATCTTGGAACCACAGTAATACAAGTTTGATGTATCTTGAAAGAAAGAGTAGAAGTGTAGAACAAACACATACATCCAAGACTGATAATTAATCATTTGATGTGTTTTTCTCTTGTTTGTGACTTTGATAAAATAACACATACCAAGCAGTCAAGCACTACTCCTTCTTATACTTATTGAGGCTGTAACATACTACTCATGGCTAGGATTTGGATCATACTTGTAGTTGTAGTAGTAGTAGTACTCGTTTACCTTCTATAGCCATGGATGAAGAACAAGGCACAAAGAAAATTACCACCAGGACCGAAAGGCCTTCCCATTATCGGACACCTTCATTTGTTAGGTAAAAACCCTCATCAAGATTTGCAAAAGCTAGCTGAGAAACATGGTCCTGTTATGTCAATGTGTTAGTGATATGACTCTTTGAAGCTGATAATCAGGAGTCAATATTTATGCTATAATCAAGGACCTGGAATATCTCTCTTTGACTGATTATTAGGCACCTATCTTTTAGCAAATTGTATTATAAAATTGAGCATGATTTCCTGCAAGAATGTTGCTGCTATGCAGTATAAATAAGTCCATGCATATCAATAAAAAGTATTCCAATATTCTACATCATGTTTCTCTTACATACTAGTCTGTAGTTTTTTTATATGTCCAACATATTGGTATCAGAACTCTAGTCTTAAGGGACCTGTGCCATAGAAGAAATACTTTCAAACACATCTCCTAAATACACACCTTCAAAAACCACAGAAACACACACACAAACAAAGAAAAAACTGTGATTCAGAATGAATTCAGAGCATTTCAACAGCATCGCACCACCTGTATTTGACGGTGAAAACTATCATATTTGGGCGGCTTGAATGGAAGCATACCTGGAGGCAAATGATTTGTGGGAACCAGTTGAAGAAGATTACGAACTCCCTCCTTTGGCTAATAATCCAACCGTGGCTCAATTAAAGCATCATAAAGAAAGGAAGACAAAAAAATCGAAGGCAAGGGCTATTTTGTTTGCTGCTGTCTCATCAGATATATTCACAAGGATTATGACCATGAAGACGGCATTTGAAATCTGGAATTTTCTCAAAATCGAATACGAAGGAGATGAAAGAATTAAAGGAATGCAAGTGTTGAATCTAGTCAGAGAATTTGAGATGCAAAGAATGAGAGAATCTGAAACAATCAAGGTATATTCTGATAGACTTCTTGGAATTGCTAACAAAGTTAAACTCCTTGGTACTGATTTTCAGATTCTAGAATTGTTCAAAAGATACTAGTTACACTTCCTGAGAAATTTGAAGTTACAATTTCATCGTTGGAGAACTCTAAAGATCTGTCAAGCATTACGTTGGCAGAATTGTTAAATGCATTGAAGGCACAAGAACAAAGGAGGCTTATGAGACAAGAAGGATCTGTGGAAGGTGCTTATCTAGCCAAATCATTCAGCAAAGATGGGGGCAAAAACAGAAATTGGCAAAATACAACCAACAAACCTGGAAGTTTTACAAGCAGTGAAAGCAAACAAATTAACAACACTCAAATCTTTCCTCCTTGTTCATACTGTAAAAAGACTAATCATCCACCAAACAGATGTTGGTGGAGACCAGATGTAAAATGCCACAAATACGGTCAACTAGGACACATGGAAAAGATTTGCAAGTCTCAACAAGGGGAGGCCAAGGCTGCTGAGAATCAATATCAAGATGAGGAGCAGTTGTTTGTAGCATCATGTTTTTCTGCTCATAATTCTACAAGAAGCTGGCTTATAGATAGTGGTTGTACAAATCACATGACATTTGATCGTGAACTCTTCAGAGATCTTGATGAGGCTGTTGTTTCTAAGGTCAGAGTTGGAAATGGAGCATATATTGCAGTAAAAGGCAAAGGAACAGTTGAAATTCAATGTCATTCAGGTTTGAAATTAATTTCTGATGTCTTATATGTTCCCGAAATAAATCAGAACCTGTTGAGTGTATCTCAGTTGACAGAAAAAGGCTACAAGGTGTTGTTTGATGACAACCATTGTGTCATTAAAGATGCAAGAGATGTAGTTATTTTCAAAGTTCAAATGAAAGATAAAAGCTTCGCCTTGGATTTGACGAAAGAAGAGCAGGCTGCTGTACACAAAGAGGATAACAACACAATATTGTGGCACAAAAGATTGGGACACTTTCATCATGTTGCTCTACTTTTTATGGAGAAGAACAATATGGCGAGAGGGTTGCCTGCATTAGGAGAGGAGACACCTAAGTGTGTTGCGTGTCAGTACGGAAAACAAAATAGACTCCCTTTCCAACATAATGCTTGGACGGCCACAGAGAAGCTGCAATTGATACACACAGACGTGGCAGGACCAATGAGTACACCATCATTAAATGGCAGTAAGTACTATATTGCGTTTATTGATGATTATTCGAGAATGTGCTGGATTTATTTTTTGAAACAAAAATCTGAAGTTGCTGATATCTTTGGTACTTTTAAAGCTTTGGTTGAGACTCAAAGTAAAAGAAAAATTATGATGATCAAATCTGATAACGGAACTGAATATACCTCTGAAAAATTCAACAAGTTTTGTAGAGATGCAGGCATTGAACATCAGTTGATAGCGCCTTATACTCCTCAACAGAACGGCGTTGTGGAGAGGAAAAATCGAACAATCATGGAGATGGCAAGGTGTTTACTTCATGATAAAGGGATGCCAAAAAAATTATGGGCCGAGGCTGCACATACAGCGGTTTTCTTGCTAAACAGGTTGCCAACAAAAGCTTTGAGGAAGATGACTCCATTTGAAGTATGGTATGAATACAAACCCAAGTTGCTTAACTTGAAAATATTTGGCTGTCTATGTTTCTCTTATATTCCTCAAGTTAAGAGGGACAAGTTGGACAAAAAATCAAATGCTGGAATATTTGTTGGTTACACCCCAAATGCCTACCGGATCTACCAACCACAGAACAACAAAATTACAATCAGCAGAGATGTTCATTTCCTTGAGTCAGAAAAATGGAGTTGGGAAAATGATGAGCAAATCAAGATCCAAGAGGAAAATGATGACGTGGATGATGAACCTGTTAGAGGAACCAGGCCACTCTCCGAGATTTATCAAAAATGCAATGTCGCTTTGATGGAACCCGCGGGATACGAAGCAGCTGCAACTGATCAGAAGTGGATGGCTGCAATGAAGGAGGAGCTAAAAATGATTGAAAAAAATCAGACATGGGAGTTGATGGACAGGCCTAAACACAAGAAAGCTATAGGAGTCAAGTGGGTTTATAGAACCAAGTTTAATCCTGATGGTTCTGTAAACAAGTACAAGGCAAGACTTGTTGTTAAGGGGTATGCTCAGATTTATGGGGTGGACTTTTCAGAAACATTTGCTCCGGTTGCGAGGATGGAAACTATAAGGATGTTGCTAGCTCTTGCTGCACAAAAGGGCTGGACAGTACACCAAATGGACGTCAAATTAGCGTTTTTGAATGGTTTGTTGGAAGAAGAAATTTTTGTCGAGCAACCGGAAGGGTTTGTTTGTAAAGGACAAGAGGACAAGGTATATCGACTGATAAAGGCTTTGTATGGATGTAGACAAGCTCCAAGGACCTGGTATAGCAGAATCGACACTCATTTGTTAAGCTTAGACTTTGCTAAAAGTTTAAGTGAAGCCACACTTTATGTCAAGAAATCAGATAACGAAATTCTTGTTGTGTCACTATACGTTGATGATTTGCTTGTAACAGGTAGCAACTTGAAGCAAATTGACAACTTCAAAGAAGAAATGAAAGTTGTGTTCGAGATGACAGATCTCGGAAAAATGACATTTTTTCTTGGCATGGAAGTGCAGCAAAATACTAATGAAATTTTCATATGTCAAAAGAAATACGCTAAGGAAATTCTCAAGAAGTTTAACATGGAAGAGTGTAAGCCTTCTGCGACCCCGATGAATAACAAAGAAAGATTCTGTGAAAAAGATGTTGCTCCTAAAGTTGATGAAGGACTTTATAGGAGCCTAATTGGATGCTTGATGTATCTGACCACGACTGGGCCAGATATTATGAATGCTGTGAGTATCCTCTCAAGGTATATGCATTGTGCTAGTGAAGTTCATTTTCAAGCAGGAAAGAGAATTTTACGGTATGTTAAAGGTACAACTGATTTTGGGGTCAAGTTTCGTCAAGTTGCAAATTTTAGACTTCATGGTTATGCTGATAGCGATTTAGCTGGATGTGAAGATGATTTGAAAAGCACATCAGGTTATTGTTTTGGCTTTGGTTCTGGAGTGTTCTCCTGGAGTTCAAAAAAACAAGAAATAACAGCCCAATCCACTGCTGAAGCAGAGTTTGTAGCCGCTACTGCTGCTGTTAATCAGGCCTTATGGTTAAGGAAACTCATGATGGACTTACACATGGAGCAACAAGAAGGCACAACTATATTTGTAGACAACCAGGCTGCAATTTCAATCGCTGATAAACCAGTGTTTCATGACAAGACAAAGCATTTCAAAATTAAGTTCTATTTCCTAAGAGAAGTCCAGAGGGAAGGAGAGGTGCAACTGATTCACTGCAGTTCAGAAGATCAAAGTGCTGACATTCTCACAAAGGCACTTCCGAAAATTAGATATGAATTCTTAAGGCATAAGCTTGGTGTTTGCAGCTCCAGAGTCAAGGAGGAGTGTTAGTGATATGACTCTTTGAAGCTGATAATCAGGAGTCAATATTTATGCTATAATCAAGGACCTGGAATATCTCTCTTTGACTGATTATTAGGCACCTATCTGTTAGCAAATTGTATTATAAAATTGAGCATGATTTCCTGCAAGAATGTTGCTGCTATGCAGTATAAATAAGTCCATGCATATCAATAAAAAGTATTCCAATATTCTACATCATGTTTCTCTTACATACTAGTCTGTAGTTTTTTTATATGTCCAACACAATGTGCTTCGGATTTGTCCCTAACATCATTGTCTCATCACCCGAAGCGGCCAAACAGTTTCTCAAGACTCATGACCTTAATTTTGCTAGCAGGCCGTCTCTTGAAGCTGCTAAGCACATTACTTATGAGGGAAAAAGTTTGACATTCGCAACTTATGGTCCTTATTGGCGTAACATGCGCAAATTGTGCACCCTGGAATTGCTTAGTAACCTCAAAATCAATTCTTTCCAAGCCATGAGAAAAAAGGAGCTTAGTGAATTAGTAAATATTCTTGAGGACGCAGCACAAGAACAGGTTGCTGTTGATCTTAGTAGCAGAATAACATCCATGAGCTCAGATGTCAGCTGCCAGATGGTGTTTTGGATGAAGTTTGAGGATAAGGAGTTCGATGAAAGAGGATTTGGAGGTGTAATTCAAGAGGGGATGAAGATGGCGGTGGCTTTTAACCTCGGTGACTATTTTCCTTATATTGGTGCACTTGATCTTCAGGGAATGACTAGGAAAATGAAGGATATAGCCAAGGTATGGGATCAATTTTTAGAAAAGATTCTCGATGACCATGACAAGCCAAAGGAGCATGGGCAGACCAAGGACTTTGTTGATACCATGTTGGGCATCCTGAAATCTGGAGATTCAGAATTTGAGTTTGATCGCTCCCACATCAAAGCTATTCTAATGGTAAGCACTCTTTTAAAACTGTGGTAGTAGACAGACTTAATGTGATCATATATATTTACCACTCAAACTCACTTGCACGAGTGAAACACAAAAAGAAGCCACTAAGGAGGAGAACTATCTCATCAAAACTTAATACACAGAAAAATATGCTTTACAACTTCTAATTGCTGTAAACATTTGGAAAAACTATATTTGTAGATCTTGTAGGTGTAACATTCCGCACGACTTAGTCAAGCATATTTCCCTCATCCCAAGGGTCGAGTGTTTGAGCCTCAGTGGGGGTAAATGTGTGTGTGAGTTTTTAAACTTCTTGTAATTTACCTTGCCTACCAAGATCCATTAGCTCTCTAACACTAATTCCATAATATTGTGTATTTTTACTCGATAAATATGTTTTATCTATACCAAATGGCTTTTTAGGACATGTTTTCTGCTTCAGCTGAGACTTCTGCAACAACTATTGAATGGACACTCTCTGAACTTCTACGACATCCAAGAGTAATGAAGAAAGCCCAAAAAGAGTTAGAACAAGTAGTTGGATTGAACAAGATGGTGGAAGAATCGGACTTGGAGAGGTTGGAATACTTAGATATGGTTATAAAAGAAGCCATGAGGCTGCACCCTGTGGCAGCACTGCTACTCCCTCATCTGTCAATAGAGGATTGCACGGTTGGCGGATATTTCATACCGAAAAATTCAAGAGTTTCCATTAATGTATGGGCAATAGGCCGAGACCCTAAGGTATGGACCGATGCTGAGAAGTTCCTCCCCGAAAGATTTGTTGGGAGTGATATAGATATTCGAGGAAGGGATTTTGAACTTCTTCCCTTTGGCTCTGGAAGAAGAGGATGTCCTGGGATGCAATTAGGTCTTACTATGGTTCGACTCGTGCTGGCCCAACTGTTGCATTGTTTTGACTGGGATCTCCCTAATGGAATGCAGGTATCAGAACTAGACATGACTGAGGAATTTGGTCTTGTTGTTGGCAGGGCTACACATCTTATGGCCATTCCTACTTGTCGCCTTAAAAAAGGATGAATTCAGTAAATACAAGAGGGCTATAATTGTATATAGACAAGTCTATATTACTATTACTGAATGAGATGCTGATGACAAGTTTGATCATTTCATCCTTACAAACTGGCACTGAACTGTTTGTTTTTGCAGCAGCAGCTCAGCAGTCCACGTGCATCTCGTAAATGGTTTAGTATCAAATTTTAATTTTATGTACAAGAAAGAAAGCACAAATCGACATACTTTTCACCGTTAAGCATATCTAGCAGACTAGTACCAATACCACAAACTTTGAGCCAAGTCATCCTCCCATCAACAGCTCCACCCTAGCTGATCTGAACTGAACCATTCATATTTTCTACATTTAGGCATTAACAAATTCATACTGAGCAAATCGCCTATCTAGTGATCATAAGAAAACCGTTGTGATCTTTGTCATGTATTGACAAAACACAAATTATCAGCAAAAAGTCGCAAACATATATGTTCCACATCTGACAGTTGTGCGTGCTCTGTTTTTATATTTCTAGTGAATCTTGGTGGTGTAAGGTTTTATGTCTACCTCCAACTTGTAAGCTAGAACTGAAAATGAAATGTATTTCTATACAAAGATAACATAGCAAATATGCCTACACATTATTCCATCTTTGCTTTATTTTCACTATACAATACAAATGCATGCCTCCGCAGAAGTTGCATAGTAAAGTCAGTTTTCTATATAAAATTTTTAGATTTGATTTTATCGATCTCACCGAACAAGCATCTTATAGGGAAGAATGAAGTTAGATTCTCATACTGTTTGTGTGAAATCTCTGACAAAGATATGCAGAGTAGTTTTCTCATAGTTGGCCCTGCAGAGTATTGTTATGTGCTTGTCACATAAGCGAAGCGAACGATACGATTTCTAATATAAAAGTAAAACAAAAAGAATTAGCATCAGAATAATCTTAAGTTTCGATTACACCAAAGCAACTTGGTTACATTTTATGCTCAAGGTAGTATTTAAAGCCGAGGAACATGGCCCCATGAGGCTGCTAAGTACATATCTTATGATCAGCGAAACTTGTCATTTGGCGCCTATGGTCCTTATCTTAGTGTACTTGATCTTCAGGGACTCACCAAGAGAATGAAAGCTGTTGCTAAGGTATTTGATAAATTCTTGGAAAAGATTCTTGATGAACATGCGATACCCAAGGACCCCGGGCAAACAAAGGACTTCGTTGATACCATGTTAGACATCATGAAATCAGGAGTAGCTGACTTCGAGTTTGATCGCACACACATCAAGGCTGTTCTACTGGTAAACTACTAATGTCTAAGATCCTTGATCTTGTTCCTTGCTTTTCAAACATTTTAAATTTGCGTCGTGCAATATAATTAATTATTTAAAATACTTCACAGGACATGCTTGCGGCTGCAGTGGACACTGCCGCAACAACTGTAGATTGGACGATGTCTGAGCTTCTTAAAAATCCACAAATCATGAAGAAAGTCCAAAACGAGTTGGCAGAAGTAATTGGCATGGACAAGATGGTTGACGAGTCAGATTTAGCGAGTTTAGAATATTTAGACTTGGTAATAAAAGAAGTCTTCAGACTACATCCAGTGGCACCGTTATTACTACCTCATCAGTCTATAGAAGACTGTGAAATCGACGGGTTTTTTATACCAAAAAAGTCTACAGTCATGGTTAACGTATACGCTATTTGCAGGGACCCTAAGGTATGGACTGATGCAGATAAATTCGTACCAGAAAGATTTGTTGGAAGTGACATAGATCTTCTAGGACGTGATTTTGAACTTATTCCATTTGGCTCCGGAAGAAGAGGATGCCCCGGAATGCAGTTGGGGATCATCATGGTTCGCCTAATTGTTGCACAACTTGTGCATTGTTTTGACTGGACACTTCCTGATGGAATGAAGCCATTGGAGTTAGACATGACTGAGGAGTTTGGACTTGTCGTTACAAGAGCTAATCACCTTAAAGCTACTCCATCTTATCGCCTTCATTTAAATTAGATTCTCGGAAACAGCCTCTCTAGAGCTACTTCTTGTAACAGGATTAAGTTCTGCTCTTCCTCCCTGCGTCCAGCGTCTACAACTAGTTACGCACTAGTTAATGTAAATAAATCTCTTACCACTTTGACTAAATGGTATGTAAGAAATTGGCATGAATATATACATTCCATTAGAGTGGTCAGATTTGCTCATTTTCGCTTGCAAATATCAAGTATGTGCTCCGATACGTTCATTTTGTTTCCAGAATCAAGAAAAATTGAAGTTTGAGTCCATCTCAACAGTTTGTGAACTCTTTCACTTTCGCCATAGTTTAACACTCAATTTATTTAGCATATAACAATAGTTCCGAAAAAACTTCTTTGAAGGATGGCTATCCGAGTGTATTTGTTAATTCTTACACCAACATAGTTCCGCACCTGACAGTTGTACTTGTCAATCGGTGAAGTAGATTCTTTAAGGAATTAAATAGAAAACATAACAGTTAAGATGTATAATGGTGCTTCTGAGCATCTGATGTATTGATGTTTTTTTAATATTTGTTGAAAAGTTGGAAGATTATTGAAAAATTGTTAAGAAGTTGCACGATAGCATCAAAGCAAAATACAAAATCCTCAAACTATCAGATACGCTAGTAAAACTTAGTTTTCAATTGCTAGAATTCTGAATGGAGAAAAGTACCTGCAGTTTAACACAGAAACTGAGATGACTTACATTTACACCTTCCGACAACTACAATTGTTAAGAACATTACGAAAATAAAATGCATTCTTATGTAAAAGTTATGTAATGTTGTGCATGCTAAATCACCACCGGAAGAGAGTAAAAGTGAGAAGGATACAGTTCAGGGAAAGTTAGTTGTTGAGTTTTTATAGAGAGTAAAATGCAAAATGCCTGACTATAATATCGTCGATATGCATTTTGTGTACTCGAACTAAAGAAACTAACAAATTTTTGGTTGAACTATCGTTAAAGATATGTAAGAAATGAATCGCTTAATATCTGAGTACAGATTTTCATCAATATATATATTCTGTTCTTACTTCAATAGTTTTATGAATCCCGATGTTTGTCATTTGTAAATCTCAATGCTTTTTTTGTAATTTTTTTCCAATTTCCAAAGACTACCTTGAATATAGAAACCCAAATTCTCCAACAATATTCATGTGAGCAAAATCAATTTCAAGGGCATTTTTAGAAGAATATTATGAGAAGATACTTGGGGTGTACAAAAAATCAACATTTGGGGCAAGGATAGACGTTTGTAAAATTTGAGGGTTTACATTACATGTACAACACATACACACTGTATTCACCATTAACCAGGTCAAAGTGGTCACAATCCAAGTCTCCTTGTCAATTCTTGAAGGCAACATAATTGATTCCAATATCCATATCTGACAGTATAAACTGATATTTACTCATTATAAACTGATTTTTTAAATGGCAAACGTTGTACATTTATCGATAGATTATCGTGTGATAGCACTATCATAGAATTGATATGAGTTAGTCTTAATTTGTTGGCTAGAACCGAAAATGAAATTAATTTCATCAGTAGTATCATTATCAGCAGAATATTTTTCTCATGCGGTAGGTTAACATAATTCAAAGAACAAGCAAGGTCGGTCACATTATTCACTCTCTCTGTTGTCCAAAATGTACACACAAACAGCAACTTATACAAGAAACGAAAATAAACCTACCTCTTAACTATGCGAAACCAAAGGAATCACGAACAAGATCACTATTTGCAACGGTATGAAGGCAGGTTCTCATAATCTCCGAAGAGCTATACCTAGGCAAACGTAATTGAAGGACACACGTACGAGCTAGTGGTAAGAGGTCAATAGTCTCTTGGTATGGTAGGTCAAGGTCAATAGCACACATGTTTACTATCTATACAGAATTTGACATCCGATTAAAACCATTTATTGGCAAGCCTCTAAATGAAGTCCAAAAGGTAAAGAGCGAAAGCTTCTCTTGTGGTGTCATCTTACTTACATATTGCTAAAATACATCTCATCACTATAATGGTTATATATCGTAGTTTTAATAATTTGGAGTACTAAAATATATTCATTTGAATTTAAATAAATTGTTGTAAATTAAGGTTATCAAATTTGTTAAAGATGTAATATTCAATACTACGTTATTGCGAATGGATCTACAACAGGTCTATACGAATCAGATTTAACTGAAAACTGATGAAGTTAAGATCAAACCTCCCAAAACATATTAATAGCTTCATGACGTGCAGTGTAGGAGCCACCGTACACAACACATCTTTCCCACTCATCAACAGCAAGATCAGTGGTACCACACAGCAACGGCCACACAGCAACGGCTCCAAATCTGAGAAGTTGAGCAACTTCAAAAACATGATGCAACTTCAAAAACATGACTTGCTAAATGTTTTGAAATAATAAATTAAATAGGTTTAGAAAGTTACCGCTGATATAAAAAGCTCTAGGGAACTGATCGTTGCGGACTTTGAAAAAATCATGATGATCCAGAAGCTCTTTAGACATTGTATAGAACCAATCAACTGTAACTACAATCCCATCAGCTCTCTCAGAATTTGGATCAATCAAATTCACCATAAGGACAGGTCAGAAGATCTTTCATGTTATTATAAACTTCAAGATCAGCCTCCTCGAGATGATCAAGAGTGAGTTCTTCATCGGCTAACAGCACGTGTAAATATTTGAAGAATAAGAAAGAAATTTGAGTTTGGTACATAAGGTCAAGACCCGCTATCTTCCTAGAAAATGTGTAATAACGTAGGTTTGATCTGTTTTGATTTCCTGGAAATAGATCAAAGAAGATAATTTGTGTTACAAAATATATACAAACATTTATCACATGTAGATAATTTATGTGTATGCATGACTTGCTAAATGTTTTGAAATAATAAATTAAATAGGTTTAGAAAGTTACCGCTGATATAAAAAGCTCTACGGAACTCATCGTTGCGGACTTTGAAAAAATCATGGCGATCCAGAAGCTATTTAGACATTGTATAGAACCAATCAAGTGTACTCACAATCCCATTAGCTCTCTCAGAATTTGGATCAAGATGTACATTGATCCCACTTGTGAGATTCTTTACGTTTATCGTTTTAAAAATTTTGACAGATTATTCATGTGTTGTTTCATTTTCCTTCCAGAGGATCTATTCCCAAGTAAGAGGAGGGAGGATTTTCAAGGCAAGATCTATTCCAGAGGATCTATTCACCAATTGATCATAATTTACAACATGTATTATTTATTGAACTTTGCATCGCAACAATCTAGTTTATTATATACACAAACATACTCTCTTGATTTTGTTATACATATAATCATTATATTTAGAATCTAAATCGGTAATAACTTTGTTCGTTAAACATACGCATGCACTATCTCTCTTTTTCAGTAAAACAAACACCATTTTTTAATATTTTTATTGATCATAGACATCTCTTTTACTTCAACTTAAGAAAAAAAACAGGAAAAGGATAAATTAAAAAAAAAACAGAATTATTAACATTTTCATGATGCACATAATTTTCTTAGTAATATCTTTTATTTTATCATTCTAATCACAAATTGTGTTTTACATGTACAAAACATACACACGGTGTTTACCATTAACCATGCCTAAGTGGCCCCTAAAAGTCCTTTTCATTTGAGAAAGTTCTTTAATATATCACAATCAAGTCCCATTGTCAATTCTCATTGCAGGCAACATATACTGTTGTGTGTGCGCGTGAGGCACACAATAACACCATGCACACTCACATGTTTTAGTAGTTGTACACTACTCCTATATAAAGCCATCAACCTCTCATTACCAATTTTATGGGGGACAAAAGTTCTTTCAACTTATAACAACCCACATAACTCATTTCAAGCAACCTATTTCAACTCAATTTATTTATGGATTCCACTAAGAAAATGTCTTAGATCCACACATGAAAGTTTAATTACTCATAACAACAAGGAACAACCTCCAATTGTTAGTTTTCGGAAATTTCATCAAGAACATATATAAAATATCTACTTGAAACTTGTTGATTTGCTGATACAAATATTTCGGAAAATAAGCAAATACAGTGAAAATAGTTTGGAATATCAGTTTGTCTAATTTCTTGGCAAATGATCTGCTTGAGTGAATTAATTCTTCTTGCATGAGCCAGGCAAAGTAACTGAAAGATAGACTGCCCGTCAGCCTTATAAACTGATATTTACTCATCATAAACTGATTTTTTTAATTGGCAAAGTTGTACATTTATCGATAGATTATCGTGTGATAGCTCTATCATAGAATTGATATGAGTTGGTCTTAATTTGTTGGCTACAACCGAAAATGAAATTAATTTCATCAGTAGTATCATTATCAGCAGAATATTATTCTCATGGGGTAGGTTAACATAATTCAAAGAACATGGTCTGTCACATTATTCACTCTCTATGTTGTCTAGAACTTACACACAAGCAGCATTGTGATGGTAATACATATAGCATACACCTTCTCCTTGCTCAAGGTAGAGTATGTTTTATGCTCAAGGTAGTACTTATATATGTAGAGCAATTTGAGCAGTTTACAACTTACATATCAATCTAGCTATGGCTTGGATATTAATAACTCTTGCATTGCTTCTCCTTGCTTACCTTCTCCGAGCATGGTCCAAGAAGAAACTCGAAAGACGACTACCACCTGGCCCGAAAAGCATTCCTGTCTTAGGACACCTTCATCTGATAGGCAAAAATCCTCACCAGGATATGCAAAAATTAGCCGAGAAACATGGCCCCATCATGTACCTGCGCTTTGGATTTGTTCGTAACATCATTGTTTCATCCCCACAAGCAGCCAAGCAGTTTTTAAAGATTCACGATATTAATTTTGCTAGTAGGCCGCCTCATGAGGCTTCTAAGTACATTTTTTATGATCAGAGAAACTTGTCATTTGGCGCATATGGCCCTTATTCGCGCAACATGCGTAAGCTATGCACCTTGGAGTTGCTTAGTAGCGTTAAAATTAATACATTTAAAGCCATGAGGAAGGAAGAGATCAGGCTTTTAGTAGATAATATTGAAAATGCAGCTCGGGAACATGTTTCCGTTGATCTTAGCACAATGGTTGCCTCTATGACTTCAGACGCCAGTTGCCGCATGATCTTTGGTAAAAAATACGAAGATAACGAAATTGATGAGCGCGGATTTAAAGTTGTGATTCAAGAGGTGATGCAGTTGGCAGCAATTCAAAATCTTGGCAATTTCTTTCCTTATCTTAGTTTGCTTGATCTTCAGGGACTCACCAAAAGAATGAAAGCTGTTGCTAAGGTATTTGATAAATTCTTGGAAAAGATTCTTGATGAACATGCGATACCCAAGGACCCCGGGCAAACAAAGGACTTCGTCGATACAATGTTAGACATCATGAAATCAGGAGGAGCTGAGTTCGAGTTTGATCGTACCCACATCAAGGCTGTTCTTCTGGTAAACTACTAAAGACTAGGTTCCGTGATCTTGTTCCTTTTAACATATATAATTAAATATTTAACAAAATACTCGCAGGACATGCTTCTTGCTGCAGTGGATACTGCTTCAACGACAGTAGATTGGACGATGTCTGAGCTTCTAAAGAATCCACAAATCATGAAAAAAGTCCAAAACGAGTTGGCAGAAGTAGTTGGCATAGACAAGATGGTTGACGAGTCAGATTTGGCGAGTTTAGAATATCTAGACATGGTAACAAAAGAAGTCTTTAGACTACATCCAGTGGCACCATTATTACTCCCCCGTCAGTCTATAGAAGACTGCAAAATTGACGGCTTTTTCATACCAAAAAAGTCCACAGTCATGGTTAATGTATATGCGATTTGCAGAGACCCTAAGGTCTGGACTGATGCAGAAAAGTTCATACCAGAAAGATTTGTTGGAAGTAATATAGATGTTCAAGGACGTGATTTTGAACTTATTCCTTTTGGCTCCGGAAGAAGAGGGTGCCCCGGGATGCAGTTGGGGATCATTATGGTTCGCCTAATTGTGGCACAACTTGTGCATTGTTTTGATTGGACACTTCCTGATGGAATGAAGCCATCGGAGTTAGACATGACTGAGGAGTTTGGACTTGTTGTTACAAGGGCTAATCACCTAAAAGCTATTCCGTCTTGTCGCCTTCATTTAAATTAGATTCTCAGAAACTGCATGCCTCTCTACTGCTTGTACTAGGAGTAAGGTCTGCTCTTCCTCGCTGCTTCCAACGTCCACAAACAGCTTGGAGAGAACGTGATCCGGGCGGAGAGAAAAACAAGTCATAATTACCAGTTTTCATCTTAAATCTGTTGTCTTTTTGACTAATAATATATTAAGAACTGGCATAAATAAATACATATTCATCTTCCTGCTCAACATAGATTTTTCCGACTCAATACTCTTACAAGTTTTGAACCAGACCATCCTTCACTTGTTAAAGCATGTAAGATATTACGCTAATATTGATAAGATTACTAACAAGTCGAACATGTTTAGTTAAATAATTTTTAGTACTAACTGGATCTGAAAATCTCCGTCCAAAGAGATCCGTAAGATCATAAGTATAGCAATGAAAATTTAATAAATTTTTGATATTTTTATGTTAAGTGTTGGAAACTATCAGATATGCAAGTAAGAGTAATTAGTTTTGATTCAATCGTTGGAAACGTAACGAAATGTGTTTCTTCATCAGTTTCATCATCATCTGCACTTCTTTTTTGTTAAGGCCAACATGAACTATCAGTAGTTTATCACGTAATGTGCATTTGTTGAGTAAACACAAACTAAAAGCACAATTAGTGTGATGCTGAAACGAAATATATAGTTCTTGAGTGGAGAAAAGTAGACACATTAAAACACAAGCACAAACAGTGTGACGATGACTTCATTTACACCTTCTCAGAACTACATTTTCTAGAAGAACAGATTTATAAAAGGCTTAATTATAACATAAATCTTGAATTATTACTCTTTGTACACATAAAACCCTAAAAAAAAAAAATATGTTGTACACATCAAACCTTTAAGTACCGATTATGTATATACTGACCCTGCTCCAAAAAATACTACCGAGTAAGGTGGGATTTGAGTGGTATTCTATGTCACCATGTCATCTCTTGTTTGAATAAGATGGGATACAATGTCGATAATTATGTAGATGTTTATTTTTCAATCACAGAAAGGTTTTTTCAAAGATAATATTTCTCATGAATAGACATGAACTATGGTTCGGTAGTGTGCTTTGGAGTTGGGGTATATACATAACCAATACTTCAAGGTTTGATATGTACGACATTTTTTTTTAAGATTCTATGTGTACAAAGAGTTATACTTCAATGTTTATGTTATAATTAAGCCTATTTTTAAATAACATATACATTCTTTCTTTTTTTTTGACGAAGAATGAGAAACTTTATTAACTCAAATCAGCTTCAATACATTGTTTCACCTCAATAGGGACAGACCCCCTATTAAAACTACGATCAGAATAGATATGAGAAGCCCTAGCAAGCGTATGGGCAGCCATATTAGCAGACCGTTTAATAAAATACAACTCCAAGTTGTTTGACTGAATAAAATGCTTACGACATTCCATAATAATCCCTCCAAAACTCGATCTCATAAGAGCTTTACTTCGAATTGCCTGTATAACAACCAAGCAGTCCGATTCTATAACCACCTTCAACTCTCCCCATCTCATGGTCCAACTGAGCGCCTCCTTGATCGCCATCGCCTCTGCAAACTCTGGTCTAACATTGCCTTGAAATAGTTTCGATTTTGCTTCAAGCAAAGCTCCTGTACAGTCCCTTGCAATTAAACCAATCCCATACGCATTCTGCTCGTCAAAATTAGCTGCATCAACTGTAATCTTAATTGTGTTCAGTTGAGGTTTCACCCAAATATCAGCTCCATCTCCATCCGCCATAGGCTGAAGACGAGCCTTTGTAGACCTTCCTTGGGCAGCTGTCCATTGTGTAAGAAATTCCTTTGCTGTTGCAACTACATTATTGACTAACGATGATTTATTATTCCACACCTTTTCGTTACGAGCTCGCCAAATCGCCCAGCAAACTGTAACTACCAGAGCTCGATCTTTACCAACCCTCCTCCGTAATTCTCCTTCTAGCCATTCTGAGAAATTCTGTTCATGAGCAACCTGAATGTGAATATTTATAACCCTCCAACACTGTCTAGCAAACTGACACCCAACTAATGCATGGAAGCTGGACTCAACCTCATTTATACAGACTGGACATAAGGTTGATACTGAAACATGTCTTTGCTGCAAGAGTGTTAATACAGGTAAACAATTAGCTAGAGCACGCCACACTAGATTTAATACCTTTGGGGGCGCTTGAATTCGCCACAACAGTTTCCAAATGCTATCTGAAAATTGATCCCCCCAAGCCCCTTTTTGTACTTGCAACATCTTGTAGGCGCTCCTAACCGAATACTCTCCTGAGTCTTCAAACTGCCAATACAAACAATCTGAATCACTGTCTTCTTCAATGTGGGTATCTAGTATGCATTGTTGATCTCGTTCATTAAAGATGTCTCGAACCACCTCCAAGTCCCATTCCTTTCTGTCAATACACATGAGAGCAGACACACTGTTGTTATCAATGGCTGGTGACACCGTAGTTATAAATGGGTTCTCATCGCACTGAAGCCAAGGCTGACCTACTATGCTGATTCCCTTCCCTGCCCCTACTCGCCACCTAACCCCTTTCAAAATCACATCCCTTGCCTGAAGAATACTTCTCCATATAAAACTTGGGCTTCCCCCTAATTTTGAGTTCAAAAAATCAGCATCCCCATAATACCGTGCTTTGTACAACCTCGACACCAAGCTGTCTGGATTTGTCAACAGTCTCCAACATTGTTTTCCAAGCATGGCCAGATTAAAATCCCTAAAGTTTCTGAACCCCAAGCCACCTGCATCCTTATGAACTGTTAGACGATCCCAACACATCCAAGTAATTTTCGAATCTTGGCTTGTACTCCACCAGAACTTTGACAAACTTCTCTCTATGTCCTTTGAGATCTCCAAAGGCAGCAAAAACACATTCATTGCAAACGTCGGTAAAGCCTGAACCACTGACTTTATCAAAGTTACTTTCCCTGACTTCGACACCCATTTACCATCCCAACTACTAATCTTCGATCTTACTCTCTCCTTAAGATAGCCAAGAAGAACAGACTTATTTCTCCCCAATAAATTAGGTAACCCAAGATACTTGCTATAGGCATCAGCTTCCCCCATTTGCAATACTCGACAAACCTCCTCTTTATTATACTGGATCACGTTCGAACTAAAGAAAGCTGAAGATTTCTGAGTGTTGATTTTCTGACCTGAAGCCCGTTCATACACAGCTAATAATTCCATCACTTTCCTTGCTTCATTTGTATCCGCCTTGCAATAAAAATAACTGTCATCCGCGAACAGCATATGAGATACTACAGGGGCTTTACGACAAATTTTTATGCCATGAATCCACTTATTACTTTCATATTTACGAATCAGAGCAGACAAGCCTTCTGCACAGATAATGAATAAGTATGGAGATAAAGGATCTCCTTGGCGAATTCCCCTGCTAGGCACAATCGGACCTATGTCAAACTCCCCATGCACTATATTATAAGAGACTGAATTCACACATTTAAGAACTCTCTGCACCCATATTTCACTGAAACCCATCTTCTTCAGAATAGCCTCCAAAAACACCCATTCAATACGGTCGTATGCTTTACTCATGTCAAGCTTGAGCTCCATAAACCCTTCTTTTCCATAATTTTTGCGCTTCAAATAATGCATAACTTCAAAAGAAATCATGATATTATCAGAGATAAGACGACCTGGAATAAACGCGCTTTGAGTATCCGAGACAACTGTATTTAACACTTCTTTCAACCTATTTGCAATGACTTTTGTAACAATCTTCATCAAAACATTACACAACGCGATTGGTCTCAGTTCTGTAACTGTGGTTGGGTTTTTATTCTTCGGAATTAAAACTATGTTTGTGTCGTTCAACCCATGTAATAGATCACCTGTTTCAAGGAACGACTTTACTACCTCCACAATATTTTTACCCACAATTGACCAATGCTTTTGAAAAAAAGCAGGGGACATACCGTCCGGGCCCGGAGCTTTGTCCGGGTACATCTCAAACAATGCACATCTGACTTCTTTCTCCGTTACAGGCATTAACAACATAGTATTCTGATTCTCCGAAATTGATGTTGGGACACAATCAATAACCTCCGATATCTCTGTCTGCGTAGATGTAAACAGCTTCTGATAATAATCCGAAATATGATCTTCTAGACCACTGCTCCATTCTTTCCAAACACCCTGCTCATCTTTCAATTTGACAATTTGATTTGTTCTCCTCCGCGTACTGCAAGCTCTGTGAAAATACTTGGTATTTTTATCTCCTGATTCAAGCCACAGTTGCTTGGATCTTTGACGCCAAAATATTTCCTTTTGGTCTAGAATTAAGAACAACTGCTGTTTAGTAGCCTTATAAATCTCCAATGACTCAGCATCTCCCTTATCTCTATATAATTTCAAACGATCTTTGCAATCCCTGATTCTTTTGTTAAAGCAACCTGTGATTTCTTTCCCCCAAGTCTCCAGATTTTTGCTACAATGTGCTATTCGCTGCAATATATTGATACAAGAATCATCCTCCCAGCTATCCTTCACGATTTGGAAACATAGTGGCTCTGTTAGCCAAGCGTTCTCGAACCGGAATCTCTTCTTCCTACACGGCAAAATTCTTTGATTCGGCTCAAGTAAGAGTGGACTATGGTCTGATGGCGAACCAACTAGATTATAGAGCTTAGCCACAGGGAAAAGAGTAAACCAACATGAGCTAGCCAGAGCACGATCTAACCTGATTTCAATCCAATTCGCCGTATTTCTACCCTTCTCCCACGTGTACTGATGACCACAAAGATCAATATCCTGAAGACCTGTGTCAGTTAACACTTCGTTAAACCCTTCAATTAACCATCTCGGATACCGAGCACCTCCTTTCTTCTCAGTTTGAGAGACAATGTTGTTCATGTCACCAATTACACACCACGGCAAGTTAGAGTCTCTAGATAAGTTACGAAATAAGTCCCATGTTTTCCTTTGCTGAGAACGGTCTGGCTCACCATATAAACCTGTTAATCTCCACGTACCTCGATCACTTGTTCTTATCTCCATATCAATAACATATACATTCTTAAGTAAAATTAATGTAGTATTGTGGAAGCTGAAGTCACCACTGAAAAAGAGTATAAGTGACAAAAATGCAGCTTCTCACTGGCCTAGACTTTTATAATTAAACGGGACAAAGTATATTGCAACAATCATCTGTCAAATATCCACAGGGATCTTTCCGACGCTAAGCGCGCTGCGACCCTAAGGTATGGACAATAGGTCGAGACCCTAAGGTATGGACTGATGCAGAGAAGTTCCTCCCTGAAAGATTTTGTGAGAGCAATATTGATCTTCGAGGAAGGGATTTTGAACTTATTCCCTTTGGATCTGGGAGAAGAGGGTGTCCTGGGATGTAATTAGGTCTCACTATCGTTCGTCTAGTGGTGGCTCAACTGTTGCATTATTTTAACTGGGATCTACCTAATGGAATGCAGCCATCAGAGCTTGACATGACTGAGGAATTCGGGGTACTTGTTGGAAGGGCTACACATCTCATCGCTATTCCTACTTGTCGCCTTAAAAAATGATGATGTCTGTACTTCCAAGGGGATTATACTTGTGTATTTAAAAGTCTATATAATCGATAATGAAATGCTGATAATAAGTTCATTGATCATTTCTGTTTTCATTCTTGCAAACTTGAGCTTTACTATGTTTTTGCAGCAGCAGCTCAGGTAGTCCACATGCATCTGATTTTTCTATAAATAGATTTCACTTTCAAGGATAAGGAGGAAATCAATGGAACTATGGAAGAGCTTCAGAGCCACACTTTAAGAGAGTTCCTGCACTTAGCAGCTGCCTTTAATCTTGGTGATTGTAGTCCTTAACTTCATATACTTGATATCAACGGAATTCAAAATTTGAAGGATACAGCAGATCTGTATTTGAAATTCAATTAACGTTCTAGATAAGCACCAACAACCAAAGGAGAACAGAAAATCAAAAAACTCTCACAGTAAAAATAATATACACTGGCAATGGTCTATTTCTTTGATCACCCCAGTAACCAGTCTGGCTACAGAGGGCACAGAAAAAAACTCTCAGTAGTTGCAACAGTATCTTTGATGGGTCACAATCTGCAGTGGCTAAATAGAAATCTAACTAAAACAAACTCATGTACCAAAATTCTTGGTAACTTCTGTGACCCTAAGTAAGAGTAACAATATCAAAAATAAAGTAAGGAGTCGGCAACATTAAAAAAAAGCCACTCTAGATTTCATATAATGACAACGATATCATGGGGATTTCAATCAATATTAAGCAAACCCAGACTCTCCACAAAAGGACTGATGACATAAGGTGGTGCAGAGTCTTCAGTCCAGCGTCTCCAAGAATCAACGAAATCATTTGCTTCATGGTTATCAAGGTTATATGAAATCAAATTATAAGATTTTACAAGTATCGGTCCACCATTGTTCCTTACACCCAGGACTTGCAGCATAATAAATTCGCTTAGACAAACACACATCTTCTTCTCCCAAGTAAACTCATTTGTGGGATCATCTTTCAATACCCACATGTCAAAATGACTTTCATAGTCTTCCCAAACAAAGTAAGCAATAGATTGACCAAATAGATGAATAACTGGAATAGGTACAAGTGACCGATTTGCAATCCAGTCAGGCAATGAGATTTCAGTCAGTATATTAGTCTTGGTATCAAAGCGCAGAAGTATCTTGTGCTTTTCCGAATTAACCCCAACCCAAATTGCAGCTGCATTGACAAAAACAACCTCATCCTCACTACTATTGATTTTGGAAATAAAAACGTTATCTTGATCAGTACATTCCTTCCAAGAATTAGTATTAAGGCTATAAACACCAATGATGATTGAGTGGCGATTGGGGCGCAAATAAGGTTTGATAATATGTACCACCACATAATCAATAAGTTCCGGTACGAATCCAAAAGCTAAAGCCTCCCATAATTTCCCGTGTGATGGAGAGGGAACAGGTGAATCGGGAAGAGTTTTGTATTTCTGAATAAGAGGATTCCATAGATAAATGTTGCGATTATGATCACTATCATCAAAAATGGTTGACGCGCATTTCAAACCATTTGATGTTGCAAACCAGGCCTTTTTAGACAAATCAGGGAGAAATTTAATACCGCAATACTTTTGACATTGTACATCATCTAAGCGTACTGTTAATTTTTCAACATTAAGATCCTGGAAAAATAAATATTTAGGATGACGATTGTTATAGCCAAAATTCGGTATTGAGGTTTTAGGGTAAATTCGGGTTAAGTAATAATCAATTGGGGATATCCAAGATGCAATTAGAGATTGAATTGGTACAAGGGAAGCTCAGGGTTCGTCTAGGGGAGAGGGCGCGTCCCTTTGGCCGTCCAACCCTTTAGGACGCATCGTCTTTGTGTGACTGACAACTTCACATGAATGGATGACTTGACAGAGAATATGAGCTACATTGATATTGGATTGACACAAGGAAGCTTAGGGCATGCCCTCAGTAAGGGAGAAGGCGCGCCCTCTGGCCGTCCACCCCTTGAGGGCGCGTCCTCTTGGTTTAAAGTAGCTACTTGGTGGTGAAGGATGGCTCCATTGGCTTGATAATGGCAAGATATTGAAGACTTCTCTTTTAGGATGTCTCCTAAGGGAGGGATGTCCGTGATTGAAGACCTCCAGGGGTTTGCCTGATGATGATGTCTGTGATTGAAGGCCTCCAGGGGTTTGCCTGATAAATTGAAGAATTCCCTCCTAGGATGTGCCCTAGGAGGTGATGTCCGTTGTTGAAGGCCTCCAGGGGTATGCCTGATGATTGAAGGCCTCCTCCTGTATTCAATGGGCGCGTCCTCATTGGGGATGTGGGGTGAACCTTGGTGTGTGCTTTGGGAGCTCTGTTCATGTACTCAATGGGTGCATCCTCATTGGGAAACTTTGGAGTAATCCTGCACTTTGCACTCAAACGCATGGGATCACTTGTCCTGCAATCTGGTGGGTGCTTCTCATTCGGGACACAAGGATGCGTCCAACATTTGGGGTAAGTCATGGCTATACCTGCAACTACTTTGGTCAGGAACATAGCTGGTAGCGGTTAGTGTCGGCTCCTAAGTTGGGTCGATGCCGTATCCGTGAAGTCCCTAGACTGTAGTTGAGCCTTGGGCCTTTGTGACTAGGTTGGTTGGAGCTCGATTAAGTAATAATTAATAAAGTAATATTTTTTTCCGGTGTCGACCTATTACTTTTACAGAGGTTTAACTGTAGTCTCTTGATAGTCTCTACTCTCTTGCATGCATTTACACGGACAAACCAACCAGGTGCGGAAATAACAAAATATCTTCTACATCAGGATACCTGATAACTTGGCCGATTAGCAAGATCCTGTATAACGCATACAGTGACAGTTTTTGATGAATTAATTATTTCAAAAGAGAACTTTGAGGTTTTTAAATCTTGGAACCACAGTAATACAAGTTTGATGTATCTTGATAGAAAGAGTAGAAGTGTAGAACAAACACATACATCCAAGACTGATAATTAATCATTTGATGTGTTTTTCTCTTGTTTGTGACTTTGATAAAATAACACATACCAAGCAGTCAAGCACTACTCCTTCTTATACTTATTGAGGCTGTAACATACTACTCATGGCTAGGATTTGGATCATACTTGTAGTTGTAGTAGTAGTAGTACTCGTTTACCTTCTACAGCCATGGATGAAGAACAAGGCACAAAGAAAATTACCACCAGGACCGAAAGGCCTTCCCATTATCGGACACCTTCATTTGTTAGGTAAAAACCCTCATCAAGATTTGCAAAAGCTAGCTGAGAAACATGGTCCTGTTATGTCAATGCGCTTCGGATTTGTCCCTAACATCATTGTCTCATCACCCGAAGCGGCCAAACAGTTTCTCAAGACTCATGACCTTAATTTTGCTAGCAGGCCGTCTCTTGAAGCTGCTAAGCACATTACTTATGAGGGAAAAAGTTTGACATTCGCAACTTATGGTGCTTATTGGCATAACATGCGCAAATTGTGCACCCTGGAATTGCTTAGTAACCTCAAAATCAATTCTTTCCAAGCCATGAGAAAAAAGGAGCTTAGTGAATTAGTAAATATTCTTGAGGACGCAGCACAAGAACAGGTTGCTGTTGATCTTAGTAGCAGAATAACATCCATGAGCTCAGATGTCAGCTGCCAGATGGTGTTTGGGATGAAGTTTGAGGATAAGGAGTTCGATGAAAGAGGATTTGGAGGTGTAATTCAAGAGGGGATGAAGATGGCGGTGGCTTTTAACCTCGGTGACTATTTTCCTTATATTGGTGCACTTGATCTTCAGGGATTGACTAGGAAAATGAAGGATATAGCCAAGGTATGGGATCAATTTTTAGAAAAGATTCTCGATGACCATGACAAGCCAAAGGAGCATGGGCAGACCAAGGACTTTGTTGATACCATGTTGGACATCCTGAAATCTGGAGATTCAGAATTTGAGTTTGATCGCTCCCACATCAAAGCTATTCTAATGGTAAGCACTCTTTTAAAACTGTGGTAGTAGACAGACTTAATGTGATCATATATATTTACCACTCAACTCACTTGCACGAGTGAAACACAAAAAGAAGCCACTAAGGAGAACTATCTCATCAAAACTTAATACACAGAAAAATATGCTTTACAACTTCTAATTGCTGTAAACATTTGGAAAAACTATATTTGTAGATCTTGTAGGTGTAACATTCCGCACGACTTAGCCAAGCATATTTCCCTCATCCCAAGGGTCGAGTGTTTGAGCCTCAGTGGGGGTAAATGTGTGTGTGAGTTTTTAAACTTCTTGTAATTTACCTTGCCTACCAAGATCCATTAGCTCTCTAACACTAATTCCATAATATTGTGTATTTTTACTCGATAAATATGTTTTATCTATACCAAATGGCTTTTTAGGACATGTTTGCTGCTTCAGCTGAGACTTCTGCAACAACTATTGAATGGACACTCTCTGAACTTCTACGACATCCAAGAGTAATGAAGAAAGCCCAAAAAGAGTTAGAACAAGTAGTTGGATTGAACAAGATGGTGGAAGAATCGGACTTGGAGAGGTTGGAATACTTAGATATGGTTATAAAAGAAGCCATGAGGCTGCACCCTGTGGCAGCACTGCTACTCCCTCATCTGTCAATAGAGGATTGCACGGTTGGCGGATATTTCATACCGAAAAATTCAAGAGTTTCCATTAATGTATGGGCAATAGGCCGAGACCCTAAGGTATGGACCGATGCTGAGAAGTTCCTCCCCGAAAGATTTGTTGGGAGTGATATAGATATTCGAGGAAGGGATTTTGAACTTCTTCCCTTTGGCTCTGGAAGAAGAGGATGTCCTGGGATGCAATTAGGTCTTACTATGGTTCGACTCGTGCTGGCCCAACTGTTGCATTGTTTTGACTGGGATCTCCCTAATGGAATGCAGGTATCAGAACTAGACATGACTGAGGAATTTGGTCTTGTTGTTGGCAGGGCTAGACATCTTATGGCCATTCCTACTTGGCGCCTTAAAAAAGGATGAATTCAGTAAATACAAGAGGGCTATAATTGTATATAGACAAGTCTATATTACTATTACTGAATGAGATGCTGATGACAAGTTTGATCATTTCATCCTTACAAACTGGCACTGAAATGTTTGTTTTTGCAGCAGCAGCTCAGCAGTCCACGTGCATCTCGTAAATGGTTTAGTATCAAATTTTAATTTTATGTACAAGAAAGAAAGCACAAATCGACATACTTTTCACCGTTAAGCATATCTAGCAGACTAGTACCAATACCACAAACTTTGAGCCAAGTCATCCTCCCATCAACAGCTCCACCCTAGCTGATCTGAACTGAACCATTCATATTTTCTACATTTAGGCATTAACAAATTCATACTGAGCAAATCGCCTATCTAGTGATCATAAGAAAACCGTTGTGATCTTTGTCATGTATTGACAAAACACAAATTATCAGCAAAAAGTCGCAAACATATATGTTCCACATCTGACAGTTGTGCGTGCTCTGTTTTTATATTTCTAGTGAATCTTGGTGGTGTAAGGTTTTATGTCTACCTCCAACTTGTAAGCTAGAACTGAAAATGAAATGTATTTCTATACAAAGATAACATAGCAAATATGCCTACACATTATTCCATCTTTGCTTTATTTTCACTATACAATACAAATGCATGCCTCCACAGAAGTTGCATAGTAAAGTCAGTTTTCTATATAAAATTTTTAGATTTGATTTTATCGATCTCACCGAACAAGCATCTTATAGGGAAGAATGAAGTTAGATTCTCATACTGTTTGTGTGAAATCTCTGACAAAGATATGCAGAGTAGTTTTCTCATAGTTGGCCCTGCAGAGTATTGTTATGTGCTTGTCACATAAGCGAAGCGAACGATACGATTTCTAATATAAAAGTAAAACAAAAAGAATTAGCTTCAGAATAATCTTAAGTTTCGATTACACCAAAGCAACTTGGTTACATTTTATGCTCAAGGTAGTATTTAAAGCAGAGCAACTTGAGCAGATGACAACTTATCAACTCTAGCTATGGCTTGGATATTAATAGCCCTTGCATTAGTTCTCCTTGCTTACCTTCAGCAAGCATGGTCCAAGAAGAAATTCGAAAAACGACTGCCTCCTGGTCCGAAAAGTATTCCAGTTTTGGGACACCTTCATCTGATAGGCAAAAATCCGCACCAGGATATGCAAAAATTAGCCGAGGAACATGGCCCCATCATGTACCTGCGGTTTGGATTTGTTCGTAACATTATTGTTTCATCCCCACAAGCAGCTAAGCAGTTTTTAAAGATTCATGATATGAATTTTGCTAGTAGGCCGCCACATGAGGCTGCTAAGTACATATCTTATGATCAGCGAAACTTGTCATTTGGCGCCTATGGTCCTTATTGGCGCAACATGCGTAAATTGTGCACCTTAGAGTTGCTTAGTAGTGCTAAAATAAATTCATTTAAATCCATGAGAAAGGAAGAGCTTGGACTCTTGGTGGATAGCATTCAAGATGCAGCTCGGGAAGGTGTTGCCGTTGATCTTAGCGACAAAGTTGCGTCTATGAGTGCAGACATCAGTTGCCGGATGATATTTGGTAAAAAATACGTAGATAATGAAATCGATGAGAAGGGATTTAAAGTTGTGATTCAAGAGGGAATGCAGTTGTCAGCAATTCCTAATCTTGGCAATTTCTTTCCTTATCTTAGTGTACTTGATCTTCAGGGACTCACCAAGAGAATGAAAGCTGTTGCTAAGGTATTTGATAAATTCTTGGAAAAGATTCTTGATGAACATGCGATACCCAAGGACCCCGGGCAAACAAAGGACTTCGTTGATACCATGTTAGACATCATGAAATCAGGAGTAGCTGACTTCGAGTTTGATCGCACACACATCAAGGCTGTTCTACTGGTAAACTACTAATGTCTAAGATCCTTGATCTTGTTCCTTTCGGCTTTTCAAACATTTTAAATTTGCGTCGTGCAATATAATTAATTATTTAAAATACTTCACAGGACATGCTTGCGGCTGCAGTGGACACTGCCGCAACAACTGTAGATTGGACGATGTCTGAGCTTCTTAAAAATCCACAAATCATGAAGAAAGTCCAAAACGAGTTGGCAGAAGTAATTGGCATGGACAAGATGGTTGACGAGTCAGATTTAGCGAGTTTAGAATATTTAGACTTGGTAATAAAAGAAGTCTTCAGACTACATCCAGTGGCACCGTTATTACTACCTCATCAGTCTATAGAAGACTGTGAAATCGACGGGTTTTTTATACCAAAAAAGTCTACAGTCATGGTTAACGTATACGCTATTTGCAGGGACCCTAAGGTATGGACTGATGCAGATAAATTCGTACCAGAAAGATTTGTTGGAAGTGACATAGATCTTCTAGGACGTGATTTTGAACTTATTCCATTTGGCTCCGGAAGAAGAGGATGCCCCGGAATGCAGTTGGGGATCATCATGGTTCGCCTAATTGTTGCACAACTTGTGCATTGTTTTGACTGGACACTTCCTGATGGAATGAAGCCATTGGAGTTAGACATGACTGAGGAGTTTGGACTTGTCGTTACAAGAGCTAATCACCTTAAAGCTACTCCATCTTATCGCCTTCATTTAAATTAGATTCTCGGAAACAGCCTCTCTAGAGCTACTTCTTGTAACAGGATTAAGTTCTGCTCTTCCTCCCTGCGTCCAGCGTCTACAACTAGTTACGCACTAGTTAATGTAAATAAATCTCTTACCACTTTGACTAAATGGTATGTAAGAAATTGGCATGAATATATACATTCCATTAGAGTGGTCAGATTTGCTCATTTTCGCTTGCAAATATCAAGTATGTGCTCCGATACGTTCATTTTGTTTCCAGAATCAAGAAAAATTGAAGTTTGAGTCCATCTCAACAGTTTGTGAACTCTTTCACTTTCGCCATAGTTTAACACTCAATTTATTTAGCATATAACAATAGTTCCGAAAAAACTTCTTTGAAGGATGGCTATCCGAGTGTATTTGTTAATTCTTACACCAACATAGTTCCGCACCTGACAGTTGTACTTGTCAATCGGTGAAGTAGATTCTTTAAGGAATTAAATAGAAAACATAACAGTTAAGATGTATAATGGTGCTTCTGAGCATCTGATGTATTGATGTTTTTTTAATATTTGTTGAAAAGTTGGAAGATTATTGAAAAATTGTTAAGAAGTTGCACGATAGCATCAAAGCAAAATACAAAATCCTCAAACTATCAGATACGCTAGTAAAACTTAGTTTTCAATTGCTAGAATTCTGAATGGAGAAAAGTACCTGCAGTTTAACACAGAAACTGAGATGACTTACATTTACACCTTCCGACAACTACAATTGTTAAGAACATTACGAAAATAAAATGCATTCTTATGTAAAAGTTATGTAATGTTGTGCATGCTAAATCACCACCGGAAGAGAGTAAAAGTGAGAAGGATACAGTTCAGGGAAAGTTAGTTGTTGAGTTTTTATAGAGAGTAAAATGCAAAATGCCTGACTATAATATCGTCGATATGCATTTTGTGTACTCGAACTAAAGAAACTAACAAATTTTTGGTTGAACTATCGTTAAAGATATGTAAGAAATGAATCGCTTAATATCTGAGTACAGATTTTCATCAATATATATATTCTGTTCTTACTTCAATAGTTTTATGAATCCCGATGTTTGTCATTTGTAAATCTCAATGCTTTTTTTGTAATTTTTTTCCAATTTCCAAAGACTACCTTGAATATAGAAACCCAAATTCTCCAACAATATTCATGTGAGCAAAATCAATTTCAAGGGCATTTTTAGAAGAATATTATGAGAAGATACTTGGGGTGTACAAAAAATCAACATTTGGGGCAAGGATAGACGTTTGTAAAATTTGAGGGTTTACATTACATGTACAACACATACACACTGTATTCACCATTAACCAGGTCAAAGTGGTCACAATCCAAGTCTCCTTGTCAATTCTTGAAGGCAACATAATTGATTCCAATATCCATATCTGACAGTATAAACTGATATTTACTCATTATAAACTGATTTTTTAAATGGCAAACGTTGTACATTTATCGATAGATTATCGTGTGATAGCACTATCATAGAATTGATATGAGTTAGTCTTAATTTGTTGGCTAGAACCGAAAATGAAATTAATTTCATCAGTAGTATCATTATCAGCAGAATATTTTTCTCATGCGGTAGGTTAACATAATTCAAAGAACAAGCAAGGTCGGTCACATTATTCACTCTCTCTGTTGTCCAAAATGTACACACAAACAGCAACTTATACAAGAAACGAAAATAAACCTACCTCTTAACTATGCGAAACCAAAGGAATCACGAACAAGATCACTATTTGCAACGGTATGAAGGCAGGTTCTCATAATCTCCGAAGAGCTATACCTAGGCAAACGTAATTGAAGGACACACGTACGAGCTAGTGGTAAGAGGTCAATAGTCTCTTGGTATGGTAGGTCAAGGTCAATAGCACACATGTTTACTATCTATACAGAATTTGACATCCGATTAAAACCATCTATTGGCAAGCCTCTAAATGAAGTCCAAAAGGTAAAGAGCGAAAGCTTCTCTTGTGGTGTCATCTTCCTTACATATTGCTAAAATACATCTCATCACTATAATGGTTATATATCGTAGTTTTAATAATTTGGAGTACTAAAATATATTCATTTGAATTTAAATAAATTGTTGTAAATTAAGGTTATCAAATTTGTTAAAGATGTAATATTCAATACTACGTTATTGCGAATGGATCTACAACAGGTCTATACGAATCAGATTTAACTGAAAACTGATGAAGTTAAGATCAAACCTCCCAAAACATATTAATAGCTTCATGACGTGCAGTGTAGGAGCCACCGTACACAACACATCTTTCCCACTCATCAACAGCAAGATCAGTGGTACCACACAGCAACGGCTCCAAATCTGAGAAGTTGAGCAACTTCAAAAACATGATGCAACTTCAAAAACATGACTTGCTAAATGTTTTGAAATAATAAATTAAATAGGTTTAGAAAGTTACCGCTGATATAAAAAGCTCTAGGGAACTGATCGTTGCGGACTTTGAAAAAATCATGATGATCCAGAAGCTCTTTAGACATTGTATAGAACCAATCAACTGTAACTACAATCCCATCAGCTCTCTCAGAATTTGGATCAATCAAATTCACCATAAGGACAGGTCATAAGATCTTTCATGTTATTATAAACTTCAAGATCAGCCTCCTCGAGATGATCAAGAGTGAGTTCTTCATCGGCTAACAGCACGTGTAAATATTTGAAGAATAAGAAAGAAATTTGAGTTTGGTACATAAGGTCAAGACCCGCTATCTTCCTAGAAAATGTGTAATAACGTAGGTTTGATCTGTTTTGATTTCCTGGAAATAGATCAAAGAAGATAATTTGTGTTACAAAATATATACAAACATTTATCACATGTAGATAATTTATGTGTATGCATGACTTGCTAAATGTTTTGAAATAATAAATTAAATAGGTTTAGAAAGTTACCGCTGATATAAAAAGCTCTACGGAACTCATCGTTGCGGACTTTGAAAAAATCATGGCGATCCAGAAGCTATTTAGACATTGTATAGAACCAATCAAGTGTACTCACAATCCCATTAGCTCTCTCAGAATTTGGATCAAGATGTACATTGATCCCACTTGTGAGATTCTTTACGTTTATCGTTTTAAAAATTTTGACAGATTATTCATGTGTTGTTTCATTTTCCTTCCAGAGGATCTATTCCCAAGTAAGAGGAGGGAGGATTTTCAAGGCAAGATCTATTCCAGAGGATCTATTCACCGATTGATCATAATTTACAACATGTATTATTTATTGAACTTTGCATCGCAACAATCTAGTTTATTATATACACAAACATACTCTCTTGATTTTGTTATACATATAATCATTATATTTAGAATCTAAATCGGTAATAACTTTGTTCGTTAAACATACGCATGCACTATCTCTCTTTTTCAGTAAAACAAACACCATTTTTTAATATTTTTATTGATCATAGACATCTCTTTTACTTCAACTTAAGAAAAAAAACAGGAAAAGGATAAATTAAAAAAAAAACAGAATTATTAACATTTTCATGATGCACATAATTTTCTTAGTAATATCTTTTATTTTATCATTCTAATCACAAATTGTGTTTTACATGTACAAAACATACACACGGTGTTTACCATTAACCATGCCTAAGTGGCCCCTAAAAGTCCTTTTCATTTGAGAAAGTTCTTTAATATATCACAATCAAGTCCCATTGTCAATTCTCATTGCAGGCAACATATACTGTTGTGTGTGCGCGTGAGGCACACAATAACACCATGCACACTCACATGTTTTAGTAGTTGTACACTACTCCTATATAAAGCCATCAACCTCTCATTACCAATTTTATGGGGGACAAAAGTTCTTTCAACTTATAACAACCCACATAACTCATTTCAAGCAACCTATTTCAACTCAATTTATTTATGGATTCCACTAAGAAAATGTCTTAGATCCACACATGAAAGTTTAATTACTCATAACAACAAGGAACAACCTCCAATTGTTAGTTTTCGGAAATTTCATCAAGAACATATATAAAATATCTACTTGAAACTTGTTGATTTGCTGATACAAATATTTCGGAAAATAAGCAAATACAGTGAAAATAGTTTGGAATATCAGTTTGTCTAATTTCTTGGCAAATGATCTGCTTGAGTGAATTAATTCTTCTTGCATGAGCCAGGCAAAGTAACTGAAAGATAGACTGCCCGTCAGCCTTATAAACTGATATTTACTCATCATAAACTGATTTTTTAAATGGCAAAGTTGTACATTTATCGATAGATTATCGTGTGATAGCTCTATCATAGAATTGATATGAGTTGGTCTTAATTTGTTGGCTACAACCGAAAATGAAATTAATTTCATCAGTAGTATCATTATCAGCAGAATATTATTCTCATGGGGTAGGTTAACATAATTCAAAGAACATGGTCTGTCACATTATTCACTCTCTATGTTGTCTAGAACTTACACACAAGCAGCATTGTGATGGTAATACATATAGCATACACCTTCTCCTTGCTCAAGGTAGAGTATGTTTTATGCTCAAGGTAGTACTTATATATGTAGAGCAATTTGAGCAGTTTACAACTTACATATCAATCTAGCTATGGCTTGGATATTAATAACTCTTGCATTGCTTCTCCTTGCTTACCTTCTCCGAGCATGGTCCAAGAAGAAACTCGAAAGACGACTACCACCTGGCCCGAAAAGCATTCCTGTCTTAGGACACCTTCATCTGATAGGCAAAAATCCTCACCAGGATATGCAAAAATTAGCCGAGAAACATGGCCCCATCATGTACCTGCGCTTTGGATTTGTTCGTAACATCATTGTTTCATCCCCACAAGCAGCCAAGCAGTTTTTAAAGATTCACGATATTAATTTTGCTAGTAGGCCGCCTCATGAGGCTTCTAAGTACATTTTTTATGATCAGAGAAACTTGTCATTTGGCGCATATGGCCCTTATTCGCGCAACATGCGTAAGCTATGCACCTTGGAGTTGCTTAGTAGCGTTAAAATTAATACATTTAAAGCCATGAGGAAGGAAGAGATCAGGCTTTTAGTAGATAATATTGAAAATGCAGCTCGGGAACATGTTTCCGTTGATCTTAGCACAATGGTTGCCTCTATGACTTCAGACGCCAGTTGCCGCATGATCTTTGGTAAAAAATACGAAGATAACGAAATTGATGAGCGCGGATTTAAAGTTGTGATTCAAGAGGTGATGCAGTTGGCAGCAATTCAAAATCTTGGCAATTTCTTTCCTTATCTTAGTTTGCTTGATCTTCAGGGACTCACCAAAAGAATGAAAGCTGTTGCTAAGGTATTTGATAAATTCTTGGAAAAGATTCTTGATGAACATGCGATACCCAAGGACCCCGGGCAAACAAAGGACTTCGTCGATACAATGTTAGACATCATGAAATCAGGAGGAGCTGAGTTCGAGTTTGATCGTACCCACATCAAGGCTGTTCTTCTGGTAAACTACTAAAGACTAGGTTCCGTGATCTTGTTCCTTTTAACATATATAATTAAATATTTAACAAAATACTCGCAGGACATGCTTCTTGCTGCAGTGGATACTGCTTCAACGACAGTAGATTGGACGATGTCTGAGCTTCTAAAGAATCCACAAATCATGAAAAAAGTCCAAAACGAGTTGGCAGAAGTAGTTGGCATAGACAAGATGGTTGACGAGTCAGATTTGGCGAGTTTAGAATATCTAGACATGGTAACAAAAGAAGTCTTTAGACTACATCCAGTGGCACCATTATTACTCCCCCGTCAGTCTATAGAAGACTGCAAAATTGACGGCTTTTTCATACCAAAAAAGTCCACAGTCATGGTTAATGTATATGCGATTTGCAGAGACCCTAAGGTCTGGACTGATGCAGAAAAGTTCATACCAGAAAGATTTGTTGGAAGTAATATAGATGTTCAAGGACGTGATTTTGAACTTATTCCTTTTGGCTCCGGAAGAAGAGGGTGCCCCGGGATGCAGTTGGGGATCATTATGGTTCGCCTAATTGTGGCACAACTTGTGCATTGTTTTGATTGGACACTTCCTGATGGAATGAAGCCATCGGAGTTAGACATGACTGAGGAGTTTGGACTTGTTGTTACAAGGGCTAATCACCTAAAAGCTATTCCGTCTTGTCGCCTTCATTTAAATTAGATTCTCAGAAACTGCATGCCTCTCTACTGCTTGTACTAGGAGTAAGGTCTGCTCTTCCTCGCTGCTTCCAACGTCCACAAACAGCTTGGAGAGAACGTGATCCGGGCGGAGAGAAAAACAAGTCATAATTACCAGTTTTCATCTTAAATCTGTTGTCTTTTTGACTAATAATATATTAAGAACTGGCATAAATAAATACATATTCATCTTCCTGCTCAACATAGATTTTTCCGACTCAATACTCTTACAAGTTTTGAACCAGACCATCCTTCACTTGTTAAAGCATGTAAGATATTACGCTAATATTGATAAGATTACTAACAAGTCGAACATGTTTAGTTAAATAATTTTTAGTACTAACTGGATCTGAAAATCTCCGTCCAAAGAGATCCGTAAGATCATAAGTATAGCAATGAAAATTTAATAAATTTTTGATATTTTTATGTTAAGTGTTGGAAACTATCAGATATGCAAGTAAGAGTAATTAGTTTTGATTCAATCGTTGGAAACGTAACGAAATGTGTTTCTTCATCAGTTTCATCATCATCTGCACTTCTTTTTTGTTAAGGCCAACATGAACTATCAGTAGTTTATCACGTAATGTGCATTTGTTGAGTAAACACAAACTAAAAGCACAATTAGTGTGATGCTGAAACGAAATATATAGTTCTTGAGTGGAGAAAAGTAGACACATTAAAACACAAGCACAAACAGTGTGACGATGACTTCATTTACACCTTCTCAGAACTACATTTTCTAGAAGAACAGATTTATAAAAGGCTTAATTATAACATAAATCTTGAATTATTACTCTTTGTACACATAAAACCCTAAAAAAAAAAAATATGTTGTACACATCAAACCTTTAAGTACCGATTATGTATATACTGACCCTGCTCCAAAAAATACTACCGAGTAAGGTGGGATTTGAGTGGTATTCTATGTCACCATGTCATCTCTTGTTTGAATAAGATGGGATACAATGTCGATAATTATGTAGATGTTTATTTTTCAATCACAGAAAGGTTTTTTCAAAGATAATATTTCTCATGAATAGACATGAACTATGGTTCGGTAGTGTGCTTTGGAGTTGGGGTATATACATAACCAATACTTCAAGGTTTGATATGTACGACATTTTTTTTTAAGATTCTATGTGTACAAAGAGTTATACTTCAATGTTTATGTTATAATTAAGCCTATTTTTAAATAACATATACATTCTTTCTTTTTTTTTTGACGAAGAATGAGAAACTTTATTAACTCAAATCAGCTTCAATACATTGTTTCACCTCAATAGGGACAGACCCCCTATTAAAACTACGATCAGAATAGATATGAGAAGCCCTAGCAAGCGTATGGGCAGCCATATTAGCAGACCGTTTAATAAAATACAACTCCAAGTTGTTTGACTGAATAAAATGCTTACGACATTCCATAATAATCCCTCCAAAACTCGATCTCATAAGAGCTTTACTTCGAATTGCCTGTATAACAACCAAGCAGTCCGATTCTATAACCACCTTCAACTCTCCCCATCTCATGGTCCAACTGAGCGCCTCCTTGATCGCCATCGCCTCTGCAAACTCTGGTCTAACATTGCCTTGAAATAGTTTCGATTTTGCTTCAAGCAAAGCTCCTGTACAGTCCCTTGCAATTAAACCAATCCCATACGCATTCTGCTCGTCAAAATTAGCTGCATCAACTGTAATCTTAATTGTGTTCAGTTGAGGTTTCACCCAAATATCAGCTCCATCTCCATCCGCCATAGGCTGAAGACGAGCCTTTGTAGACCTTCCTTGGGCAGCTGTCCATTGTGTAAGAAATTCCTTTGCTGTTGCAACTACATTATTGACTAACGATGCTTTATTATTCCACACCTTTTCGTTACGAGCTCGCCAAATCGCCCAGCAAACTGTAACTACCAGAGCTCGATCTTTACCAACCCTCCTCCGTAATTCTCCTTCTAGCCATTCTGAGAAATTCTGTTCATGAGCAACCTGAATGTGAATATTTATAACCCTCCAACACTGTCTAGCAAACTGACACCCAACTAATGCATGGAAGCTGGACTCAACCTCATTTATACAGACTGGACATAAGGTTGATACTGAAACATGTCTTTGCTGCAAGAGTGTTAATACAGGTAAACAATTAGCTAGAGCACGCCACACTAGATTTAATACCTTTGGGGGCGCTTGAATTCGCCACAACAGTTTCCAAATGCTATCTGAAAATTGATCCCCCCAAGCCCCTTTTTGTACTTGCAACATCTTGTAGGCGCTCCTAACCGAATACTCTCCTGAGTCTTCAAACTGCCAATACAAACAATCTGAATCACTGTCTTCTTCAATGTGGGTATCTAGTATGCATTGTTGATCTCGTTCATTAAAGATGTCTCGAACCACCTCCAAGTCCCATTCCTTTCTGTCAATACACATGAGAGCAGACACACTGTTGTTATCAATGGCTGGTGACACCGTAGTTATAAATGGGTTCTCATCGCACTGAAGCCAAGGCTGACCTACTATGCTGATTCCCTTCCCTGCCCCTACTCGCCACCTAACCCCTTTCAAAATCACATCCCTTGCCTGAAGAATACTTCTCCATATAAAACTTGGGCTTCCCCCTAATTTTGAGTTCAAAAAATCAGCATCCCCATAATACCGTGCTTTGTACAACCTCGACACCAAGCTGTCTGGATTTGTCAACAGTCTCCAACATTGTTTTCCAAGCATGGCCAGATTAAAATCCCTAAAGTTTCTGAACCCCAAGCCACCTGCATCCTTATGAACTGTTAGACGATCCCAACACATCCAAGTAATTTTCGAATCTTGGCTTGTACTCCACCAGAACTTTGACAAACTTCTCTCTATGTCCTTTGAGATCTCCAAAGGCAGCAAAAACACATTCATTGCAAACGTCGGTAAAGCCTGAACCACTGACTTTATCAAAGTTACTTTCCCTGACTTCGACACCCATTTACCATCCCAACTACTAATCTTCGATCTTACTCTCTCCTTAAGATAGCCAAGAAGAACAGACTTATTTCTCCCCAATAAATTAGGTAACCCAAGATACTTGCTATAGGCATCAGCTTCCCCCATTTGCAATACTCGACAAACCTCCTCTTTATTATACTGGATCACGTTCGAACTAAAGAAAGCTGAAGATTTCTGAGTGTTGATTTTCTGACCTGAAGCCCGTTCATACACAGCTAATAATTCCATCACTTTCCTTGCTTCATTTGTATCCGCCTTGCAATAAAAATAACTGTCATCCGCGAACAGCATATGAGATACTACAGGGGCTTTACGACAAATTTTTATGCCATGAATCCACTTATTACTTTCATATTTACGAATCAGAGCAGACAAGCCTTCTGCACAGATAATGAATAAGTATGGAGATAAAGGATCTCCTTGGCGAATTCCCCTGCTAGGCACAATCGGACCTATGTCAAACTCCCCATGCACTATATTATAAGAGACTGAATTCACACATTTAAGAACTCTCTGCACCCATATTTCACTGAAACCCATCTTCTTCAGAATAGCCTCCAAAAACACCCATTCAATACGGTCGTATGCTTTACTCATGTCAAGCTTGAGCGCCATAAACCCTTCTTTTCCATAATTTTTGCGCTTCAAATAATGCATAACTTCAAAAGAAATCATGATATTATCAGAGATAAGACGACCTGGAATAAACGCGCTTTGAGTATCCGAGACAACTGTATTTAACACTTCTTTCAACCTATTTGCAATGACTTTTGTAACAATCTTCATCAAAACATTACACAACGCGATTGGTCTCAGTTCTGTAACTGTGGTTGGGTTTTTATTCTTCGGAATTAAAACTATGTTTGTGTCGTTCAACCCATGTAATAGATCACCTGTTTCAAGGAACGACTTTACTACCTCCACAATATTTTTACCCACAATTGACCAATGCTTTTGAAAAAAAGCAGGGGACATACCGTCCGGGCCCGGAGCTTTGTCCGGGTACATCTCAAACAATGCACATCTGACTTCTTTCTCCGTTACAGGCATTAACAACATAGTATTCTGATTCTCCGAAATTGATGTTGGGACACAATCAATAACCTCCGATATCTCTGTCTGCGTAGATGTAAACAGCTTCTGATAATAATCCGAAATATGATCTGCTAGACCACTGCTCCATTCTTTCCAAACACCCTGCTCATCTTTCAATTTGACAATTTGATTTGTTCTCCTCCGCGTACTGCAAGCTCTGTGAAAATACTTGGTATTTTTATCTCCTGATTCAAGCCACAGTTGCTTGGATCTTTGACGCCAAAATATTTCCTTTTGGTCTAGAATTAAGAACAACTGCTGTTTAGTAGCCTTATAAATCTCCAATGACTCAGCATCTCCCTTATCTCTATATAATTTCAAACGATCTTTGCAATCCCTGATTCTTTTGTTAAAGCAACCTGTGATTTCTTTCCCCCAAGTCTCCAGATTTTTGCTACAATGTGCTATTCGCTGCAATATATTGATACAAGAATCATCCTCCCAGCTATCCTTCACGATTTGGAAACATAGTGGCTCTGTTAGCCAAGCGTTCTCGAACCGGAATCTCTTCTTCCTACACGGCAAAATTCTTTGATTCGGCTCAAGTAAGAGTGGACTATGGTCTGATGGCGAACCAACTAGATTATAGAGCTTAGCCACAGGGAAAAGAGTAAACCAACATGAGCTAGCCAGAGCACGATCTAACCTGATTTCAATCCAATTCGCCGTATTTCTACCCTTCTCCCACGTGTACTGATGACCACAAAGATCAATATCCTGAAGACCTGTGTCAGTTAACACTTCATTAAACCCTTCAATTAACCATCTCGGATACCGAGCACCTCCTTTCTTCTCAGTTTGAGAGACAATGTTGTTCATGTCACCAATTACACACCACGGCAAGTTAGAGTCTCTAGATAAGTTACGAAATAAGTCCCATGTTTTCCTTTGCTGAGAACGGTCTGGCTCACCATATAAACCTGTTAATCTCCACGTACCTCGATCACTTGTTCTTATCTCCATATCAATAACATATACATTCTTAAGTAAAAGTAATGTAGTATTGTGGAAGCTGAAGTCACCACTGAAAAAGAGTATAAGTGACAAAAATGCAGCTTCTCACTGGCCTAGACTTTTATAATTAAACGGGACAAAGTATATTGCAACAATCATCTGTCAAATATCCACAGGGATCTTTCCGACGCTAAGCGCGCTGCGACCCTAAGGTATGGACAATAGGTCGAGACCCTAAGGTATGGACTGATGCAGAGAAGTTCCTCCCTGAAAGATTTTGTGAGAGCAATATTGATCTTCGAGGAAGGGATTTTGAACTTATTCCCTTTGGATCTGGGAGAAGAGGGTGTCCTGGGATGTAATTAGGTCTCACTATCGTTCGTCTAGTGGTGGCTCAACTGTTGCATTATTTTAACTGGGATCTACCTAATGGAATGCTGCCATCAGAGCTTGACATGACTGAGGAATTCGGGGTACTTGTTGGAAGGGCTACACATCTCATCGCTATTCCTACTTGTCGCCTTAAAAAATGATGATGTCTGTACTTCCAAGGGGATTATACTTGTGTATTTAAAAGTCTATATAATCGATAATGAAATGCTGATAATAAGTTCATTGATCATTTCTGTTTTCATTCTTGCAAACTGGAGCTTTACTATGTTTTTGCAGCAGCAGCTCAGGTAGTCCACATGCATCTGATTTTTCTATAAATAGATTTCACTTTCAAGGATAAGGAGGAAATCAATGGAACTATGGAAGAGCTTCAGAGCCACACTTTAAGAGAGTTCCTGCACTTAGCAGCTGCCTTTAATCTTGGTGATTGTAGTCCTTAACTTCATATACTTGATATCAACGGAATTCAAAATTTGAAGGATACAGCAGATCTGTATTTGAAATTCAATTAACGTTCTAGATAAGCACCAACAACCAAAGGAGAACAGAAAATCAAAAAACTCTCACAGTAAAAATAATATACACTGGCAATGGTCTATTTCTTTGATCACCCCAGTAACCAGTCTGGCTACAGAGGGCACAGAAAAAAACTCTCAGTAGTTGCAACAGTATCTTTGATGGGTCACAATCTGCAGTGGCTAAATAGAAATCTAACTAAAACAAACTCATGTACCAAAATTCTTGGTAACTTCTGTGACCCTAAGTAAGAGTAACAATATCAAAAATAAAGTAAGGAGTCGGCAACATTAAAAAAAAGCCACTCTAGATTTCATATAATGACAACGATATCATGGGGATTTCAATCAATATTAAGCAAACCCAGACTCTCCACAAAAGGACTGATGACATAAGGTGGTGCAGAGTCTTCAGTCCAGCGTCTCCAAGAATCAACGAAATCATTTGCTTCATGGTTATCAAGGTTATATGAAATCAAATTATAAGATTTTACAAGTATCGGTCCACCATTGTTCCTTACACCCAGGACTTGCAGCATAATAAATTCGCTTAGACAAACACACATCTTCTTCTCCCAAGTAAACTCATTTGTGGGATCATCTTTCAATACCCACATGTCAAAATGACTTTCATAGTCTTCCCAAACAAAGTAAGCAATAGATTGACCAAATAGATGAATAACTGGAATAGGTACAAGTGACCGATTTGCAATCCAGTCAGGCAATGAGATTTCAGTCAGTATATTAGTCTTGGTATCAAAGCGCAGAAGTATCTTGTGCTTTTCCGAATTAACCCCAACCCAAATTGCAGCTGCATTGACAAAAACAACCTCATCCTCACTACTATTGATTTTGGAAATAAAAACGTTATCTTGATCAGTACATTCCTTCCAAGAATTAGTATTAAGGCTATAAACACCAATGATGATTGAGTGGCGATTGGGGCGCAAATAAGGTTTGATAATATGTACCACCACATAATCAATAAGTTCCGGTACGAATCCAAAAGCTAAAGCCTCCCATAATTTCCCGTGTGATGGAGAGGGAACAGGTGAATCGGGAAGAGTTTTGTATTTCTGAATAAGAGGATTCCATAGATAAATGTTGCGATTATGATCACTATCATCAAAAATGGTTGACGCGCATTTCAAACCATTTGATGTTGCAAACCAGGCCTTTTTAGACAAATCAGGGAGAAATTTAATACCGCAATACTTTTGACATTGTACATCATCTAAGCGTACTGTTAATTTTTCAACATTAAGATCCTGGAAAAATAAATATTTAGGATGACGATTGTTATAGCCAAAATTCGGTATTGAGGTTTTAGGGTAAATTCGGGTTAAGTAATAATCAATTGGGGATATCCAAGATGCAATTAGAGATTGAATTGGTACAAGGGAAGCTCAGGGTTCGTCTAGGGGAGAGGGCGCGTCCCTTTGGCCGTCCAACCCTTTAGGACGCATCGTCTTTGTGTGACTGACAACTTCACATGAATGGATGACTTGACAGAGAATATGAGCTACATTGATATTGGATTGACACAAGGAAGCTTAGGGCATGCCCTCAGTAAGGGAGAAGGCGCGCCCTCTGGCCGTCCACCCCTTGAGGGCGCGTCCTCTTGGTTTAAAGTAGCTACTTGGTGGTGAAGGATGGCTCCATTGGCTTGATAATGGCAAGATATTGAAGACTTCTCTTTTAGGATGTCTCCTAAGGGAGGGATGTCCGTGATTGAAGACCTCCAGGGGTTTGCCTGATGATGATGTCTGTGATTGAAGGCCTCCAGGGGTTTGCCTGATAAATTGAAGAATTCCCTCCTAGGATGTGCCCTAGGAGGTGATGTCCGTTGTTGAAGGCCTCCAGGGGTATGCCTGATGATTGAAGGCCTCCTCCTGTATTCAATGGGCGCGTCCTCATTGGGGATGTGGGGTGAACCTTGGTGTGTGCTTTGGGAGCTCTGTTCATGTACTCAATGGGTGCATCCTCATTGGGAAACTTTGGAGTAATCCTGCACTTTGCACTCAAACGCATGGGATCACTTGTCCTGCAATCTGGTGGGTGCTTCTCATTCGGGACACAAGGATGCGTCCAACATTTGGGGTAAGTCATGGCTATACCTGCAACTACTTTGGTCAGGAACATAGCTGGTAGCGGTTAGTGTCGGCTCCTAAGTTGGGTCGATGCCGTATCCGTGAAGTCCCTAGACTGTAGTTGAGCCTTGGGCCTTTGTGACTAGGTTGGTTGGAGCTCGATTAAGTAATAATTAATAAAGTAATATTTTTTTCCGGTGTCGACCTATTACTTTTACAGAGGTTTAACTGTAGTCTCTTGATAGTCTCTACTCTCTTGCATGCATTTACACGGACAAACCAACCAGGTGCGGAAATAACAAAATATCTTCTACATCAGGATACCTGATAACTTGGCCGATTAGCAAGATCCTGTATAACGCATACAGTGACAGTTTTTGATGAATTAATTATTTCAAAAGAGAACTTTGAGGTTTTTAAATCTTGGAACCACAGTAATACAAGTTTGATGTATCTTGATAGAAAGAGTAGAAGTGTAGAACAAACACATACATCCAAGACTGATAATTAATCATTTGATGTGTTTTTCTCTTGTTTGTGACTTTGATAAAATAACACATACCAAGCAGTCAAGCACTACTCCTTCTTATACTTATTGAGGCTGTAACATACTACTCATGGCTAGGATTTGGATCATACTTGTAGTTGTAGTAGTAGTAGTACTCGTTTACCTTCTACAGCCATGGATGAAGAACAAGGCACAAAGAAAATTACCACCAGGACCGAAAGGCCTTCCCATTATCGGACACCTTCATTTGTTAGGTAAAAACCCTCATCAAGATTTGCAAAAGCTAGCTGAGAAACATGGTCCTGTTATGTCAATGCGCTTCGGATTTGTCCCTAACATCATTGTCTCATCACCCGAAGCGGCCAAACAGTTTCTCAAGACTCATGACCTTAATTTTGCTAGCAGGCCGTCTCTTGAAGCTGCTAAGCACATTACTTATGAGGGAAAAAGTTTGACATTCGCAACTTATGGTGCTTATTGGCATAACATGCGCAAATTGTGCACCCTGGAATTGCTTAGTAACCTCAAAATCAATTCTTTCCAAGCCATGAGAAAAAAGGAGCTTAGTGAATTAGTAAATATTCTTGAGGACGCAGCACAAGAACAGGTTGCTGTTGATCTTAGTAGCAGAATAACATCCATGAGCTCAGATGTCAGCTGCCAGATGGTGTTTGGGATGAAGTTTGAGGATAAGGAGTTCGATGAAAGAGGATTTGGAGGTGTAATTCAAGAGGGGATGAAGATGGCGGTGGCTTTTAACCTCGGTGACTATTTTCCTTATATTGGTGCACTTGATCTTCAGGGATTGACTAGGAAAATGAAGGATATAGCCAAGGTATGGGATCAATTTTTAGAAAAGATTCTCGATGACCATGACAAGCCAAAGGAGCATGGGCAGACCAAGGACTTTGTTGATACCATGTTGGACATCCTGAAATCTGGAGATTCAGAATTTGAGTTTGATCGCTCCCACATCAAAGCTATTCTAATGGTAAGCACTCTTTTAAAACTGTGGTAGTAGACAGACTTAATGTGATCATATATATTTACCACTCAACTCACTTGCACGAGTGAAACACAAAAAGAAGCCACTAAGGAGAACTATCTCATCAAAACTTAATACACAGAAAAATATGCTTTACAACTTCTAATTGCTGTAAACATTTGGAAAAACTATATTTGTAGATCTTGTAGGTGTAACATTCCGCACGACTTAGCCAAGCATATTTCCCTCATCCCAAGGGTCGAGTGTTTGAGCCTCAGTGGGGGTAAATGTGTGTGTGAGTTTTTAAACTTCTTGTAATTTACCTTGCCTACCAAGATCCATTAGCTCTCTAACACTAATTCCATAATATTGTGTATTTTTACTCGATAAATATGTTTTATCTATACCAAATGGCTTTTTAGGACATGTTTGCTGCTTCAGCTGAGACTTCTGCAACAACTATTGAATGGACACTCTCTGAACTTCTACGACATCCAAGAGTAATGAAGAAAGCCCAAAAAGAGTTAGAACAAGTAGTTGGATTGAACAAGATGGTGGAAGAATCGGACTTGGAGAGGTTGGAATACTTAGATATGGTTATAAAAGAAGCCATGAGGCTGCACCCTGTGGCAGCACTGCTACTCCCTCATCTGTCAATAGAGGATTGCACGGTTGGCGGATATTTCATACCGAAAAATTCAAGAGTTTCCATTAATGTATGGGCAATAGGCCGAGACCCTAAGGTATGGACCGATGCTGAGAAGTTCCTCCCCGAAAGATTTGTTGGGAGTGATATAGATATTCGAGGAAGGGATTTTGAACTTCTTCCCTTTGGCTCTGGAAGAAGAGGATGTCCTGGGATGCAATTAGGTCTTACTATGGTTCGACTCGTGCTGGCCCAACTGTTGCATTGTTTTGACTGGGATCTCCCTAATGGAATGCAGGTATCAGAACTAGACATGACTGAGGAATTTGGTCTTGTTGTTGGCAGGGCTAGACATCTTATGGCCATTCCTACTTGGCGCCTTAAAAAAGGATGAATTCAGTAAATACAAGAGGGCTATAATTGTATATAGACAAGTCTATATTACTATTACTGAATGAGATGCTGATGACAAGTTTGATCATTTCATCCTTACAAACTGGCACTGAAATGTTTGTTTTTGCAGCAGCAGCTCAGCAGTCCACGTGCATCTCGTAAATGGTTTAGTATCAAATTTTAATTTTATGTACAAGAAAGAAAGCACAAATCGACATACTTTTCACCGTTAAGCATATCTAGCAGACTAGTACCAATACCACAAACTTTGAGCCAAGTCATCCTCCCATCAACAGCTCCACCCTAGCTGATCTGAACTGAACCATTCATATTTTCTACATTTAGGCATTAACAAATTCATACTGAGCAAATCGCCTATCTAGTGATCATAAGAAAACCGTTGTGATCTTTGTCATGTATTGACAAAACACAAATTATCAGCAAAAAGTCGCAAACATATATGTTCCACATCTGACAGTTGTGCGTGCTCTGTTTTTATATTTCTAGTGAATCTTGGTGGTGTAAGGTTTTATGTCTACCTCCAACTTGTAAGCTAGAACTGAAAATGAAATGTATTTCTATACAAAGATAACATAGCAAATATGCCTACACATTATTCCATCTTTGCTTTATTTTCACTATACAATACAAATGCATGCCTCCACAGAAGTTGCATAGTAAAGTCAGTTTTCTATATAAAATTTTTAGATTTGATTTTATCGATCTCACCGAACAAGCATCTTATAGGGAAGAATGAAGTTAGATTCTCATACTGTTTGTGTGAAATCTCTGACAAAGATATGCAGAGTAGTTTTCTCATAGTTGGCCCTGCAGAGTATTGTTATGTGCTTGTCACATAAGCGAAGCGAACGATACGATTTCTAATATAAAAGTAAAACAAAAAGAATTAGCTTCAGAATAATCTTAAGTTTCGATTACACCAAAGCAACTTGGTTACATTTTATGCTCAAGGTAGTATTTAAAGCAGAGCAACTTGAGCAGATGACAACTTATCAACTCTAGCTATGGCTTGGATATTAATAGCCCTTGCATTAGTTCTCCTTGCTTACCTTCAGCAAGCATGGTCCAAGAAGAAATTCGAAAAACGACTGCCTCCTGGTCCGAAAAGTATTCCAGTTTTGGGACACCTTCATCTGATAGGCAAAAATCCGCACCAGGATATGCAAAAATTAGCCGAGGAACATGGCCCCATCATGTACCTGCGGTTTGGATTTGTTCGTAACATTATTGTTTCATCCCCACAAGCAGCTAAGCAGTTTTTAAAGATTCATGATATGAATTTTGCTAGTAGGCCGCCACATGAGGCTGCTAAGTACATATCTTATGATCAGCGAAACTTGTCATTTGGCGCCTATGGTCCTTATTGGCGCAACATGCGTAAATTGTGCACCTTAGAGTTGCTTAGTAGTGCTAAAATAAATTCATTTAAATCCATGAGAAAGGAAGAGCTTGGACTCTTGGTGGATAGCATTCAAGATGCAGCTCGGGAAGGTGTTGCCGTTGATCTTAGCGACAAAGTTGCGTCTATGAGTGCAGACATCAGTTGCCGGATGATATTTGGTAAAAAATACGTAGATAATGAAATCGATGAGAAGGGATTTAAAGTTGTGATTCAAGAGGGAATGCAGTTGTCAGCAATTCCTAATCTTGGCAATTTCTTTCCTTATCTTAGTGTACTTGATCTTCAGGGACTCACCAAGAGAATGAAAGCTGTTGCTAAGGTATTTGATAAATTCTTGGAAAAGATTCTTGATGAACATGCGATACCCAAGGACCCCGGGCAAACAAAGGACTTCGTTGATACCATGTTAGACATCATGAAATCAGGAGTAGCTGACTTCGAGTTTGATCGCACACACATCAAGGCTGTTCTACTGGTAAACTACTAATGTCTAAGATCCTTGATCTTGTTCCTTTCGGCTTTTCAAACATTTTAAATTTGCGTCGTGCAATATAATTAATTATTTAAAATACTTCACAGGACATGCTTGCGGCTGCAGTGGACACTGCCGCAACAACTGTAGATTGGACGATGTCTGAGCTTCTTAAAAATCCACAAATCATGAAGAAAGTCCAAAACGAGTTGGCAGAAGTAATTGGCATGGACAAGATGGTTGACGAGTCAGATTTAGCGAGTTTAGAATATTTAGACTTGGTAATAAAAGAAGTCTTCAGACTACATCCAGTGGCACCGTTATTACTACCTCATCAGTCTATAGAAGACTGTGAAATCGACGGGTTTTTTATACCAAAAAAGTCTACAGTCATGGTTAACGTATACGCTATTTGCAGGGACCCTAAGGTATGGACTGATGCAGATAAATTCGTACCAGAAAGATTTGTTGGAAGTGACATAGATCTTCTAGGACGTGATTTTGAACTTATTCCATTTGGCTCCGGAAGAAGAGGATGCCCCGGAATGCAGTTGGGGATCATCATGGTTCGCCTAATTGTTGCACAACTTGTGCATTGTTTTGACTGGACACTTCCTGATGGAATGAAGCCATTGGAGTTAGACATGACTGAGGAGTTTGGACTTGTCGTTACAAGAGCTAATCACCTTAAAGCTACTCCATCTTATCGCCTTCATTTAAATTAGATTCTCGGAAACAGCCTCTCTAGAGCTACTTCTTGTAACAGGATTAAGTTCTGCTCTTCCTCCCTGCGTCCAGCGTCTACAACTAGTTACGCACTAGTTAATGTAAATAAATCTCTTACCACTTTGACTAAATGGTATGTAAGAAATTGGCATGAATATATACATTCCATTAGAGTGGTCAGATTTGCTCATTTTCGCTTGCAAATATCAAGTATGTGCTCCGATACGTTCATTTTGTTTCCAGAATCAAGAAAAATTGAAGTTTGAGTCCATCTCAACAGTTTGTGAACTCTTTCACTTTCGCCATAGTTTAACACTCAATTTATTTAGCATATAACAATAGTTCCGAAAAAACTTCTTTGAAGGATGGCTATCCGAGTGTATTTGTTAATTCTTACACCAACATAGTTCCGCACCTGACAGTTGTACTTGTCAATCGGTGAAGTAGATTCTTTAAGGAATTAAATAGAAAACATAACAGTTAAGATGTATAATGGTGCTTCTGAGCATCTGATGTATTGATGTTTTTTTAATATTTGTTGAAAAGTTGGAAGATTATTGAAAAATTGTTAAGAAGTTGCACGATAGCATCAAAGCAAAATACAAAATCCTCAAACTATCAGATACGCTAGTAAAACTTAGTTTTCAATTGCTAGAATTCTGAATGGAGAAAAGTACCTGCAGTTTAACACAGAAACTGAGATGACTTACATTTACACCTTCCGACAACTACAATTGTTAAGAACATTACGAAAATAAAATGCATTCTTATGTAAAAGTTATGTAATGTTGTGCATGCTAAATCACCACCGGAAGAGAGTAAAAGTGAGAAGGATACAGTTCAGGGAAAGTTAGTTGTTGAGTTTTTATAGAGAGTAAAATGCAAAATGCCTGACTATAATATCGTCGATATGCATTTTGTGTACTCGAACTAAAGAAACTAACAAATTTTTGGTTGAACTATCGTTAAAGATATGTAAGAAATGAATCGCTTAATATCTGAGTACAGATTTTCATCAATATATATATTCTGTTCTTACTTCAATAGTTTTATGAATCCCGATGTTTGTCATTTGTAAATCTCAATGCTTTTTTTGTAATTTTTTTCCAATTTCCAAAGACTACCTTGAATATAGAAACCCAAATTCTCCAACAATATTCATGTGAGCAAAATCAATTTCAAGGGCATTTTTAGAAGAATATTATGAGAAGATACTTGGGGTGTACAAAAAATCAACATTTGGGGCAAGGATAGACGTTTGTAAAATTTGAGGGTTTACATTACATGTACAACACATACACACTGTATTCACCATTAACCAGGTCAAAGTGGTCACAATCCAAGTCTCCTTGTCAATTCTTGAAGGCAACATAATTGATTCCAATATCCATATCTGACAGTATAAACTGATATTTACTCATTATAAACTGATTTTTTAAATGGCAAACGTTGTACATTTATCGATAGATTATCGTGTGATAGCACTATCATAGAATTGATATGAGTTAGTCTTAATTTGTTGGCTAGAACCGAAAATGAAATTAATTTCATCAGTAGTATCATTATCAGCAGAATATTTTTCTCATGCGGTAGGTTAACATAATTCAAAGAACAAGCAAGGTCGGTCACATTATTCACTCTCTCTGTTGTCCAAAATGTACACACAAACAGCAACTTATACAAGAAACGAAAATAAACCTACCTCTTAACTATGCGAAACCAAAGGAATCACGAACAAGATCACTATTTGCAACGGTATGAAGGCAGGTTCTCATAATCTCCGAAGAGCTATACCTAGGCAAACGTAATTGAAGGACACACGTACGAGCTAGTGGTAAGAGGTCAATAGTCTCTTGGTATGGTAGGTCAAGGTCAATAGCACACATGTTTACTATCTATACAGAATTTGACATCCGATTAAAACCATCTATTGGCAAGCCTCTAAATGAAGTCCAAAAGGTAAAGAGCGAAAGCTTCTCTTGTGGTGTCATCTTCCTTACATATTGCTAAAATACATCTCATCACTATAATGGTTATATATCGTAGTTTTAATAATTTGGAGTACTAAAATATATTCATTTGAATTTAAATAAATTGTTGTAAATTAAGGTTATCAAATTTGTTAAAGATGTAATATTCAATACTACGTTATTGCGAATGGATCTACAACAGGTCTATACGAATCAGATTTAACTGAAAACTGATGAAGTTAAGATCAAACCTCCCAAAACATATTAATAGCTTCATGACGTGCAGTGTAGGAGCCACCGTACACAACACATCTTTCCCACTCATCAACAGCAAGATCAGTGGTACCACACAGCAACGGCTCCAAATCTGAGAAGTTGAGCAACTTCAAAAACATGATGCAACTTCAAAAACATGACTTCCTAAATGTTTTGAAATAATAAATTAAATAGGTTTAGAAAGTTACCGCTGATATAAAAAGCTCTAGGGAACTGATCGTTGCGGACTTTGAAAAAATCATGATGATCCAGAAGCTCTTTAGACATTGTATAGAACCAATCAACTGTAACTACAATCCCATCAGCTCTCTCAGAATTTGGATCAATCAAATTCACCATAAGGACAGGTCATAAGATCTTTCATGTTATTATAAACTTCAAGATCAGCCTCCTCGAGATGATCAAGAGTGAGTTCTTCATCGGCTAACAGCACGTGTAAATATTTGAAGAATAAGAAAGAAATTTGAGTTTGGTACATAAGGTCAAGACCCGCTATCTTCCTAGAAAATGTGTAATAACGTAGGTTTGATCTGTTTTGATTTCCTGGAAATAGATCAAAGAAGATAATTTGTGTTACAAAATATATACAAACATTTATCACATGTAGATAATTTATGTGTATGCATGACTTGCTAAATGTTTTGAAATAATAAATTAAATAGGTTTAGAAAGTTACCGCTGATATAAAAAGCTCTACGGAACTCATCGTTGCGGACTTTGAAAAAATCATGGCGATCCAGAAGCTATTTAGACATTGTATAGAACCAATCAAGTGTACTCACAATCCCATTAGCTCTCTCAGAATTTGGATCAAGATGTACATTGATCCCACTTGTGAGATTCTTTACGTTTATCGTTTTAAAAATTTTGACAGATTATTCATGTGTTGTTTCATTTTCCTTCCAGAGGATCTATTCCCAAGTAAGAGGAGGGAGGATTTTCAAGGCAAGATCTATTCCAGAGGATCTATTCACCGATTGATCATAATTTACAACATGTATTATTTATTGAACTTTGCATCGCAACAATCTAGTTTATTATATACACAAACATACTCTCTTGATTTTGTTATACATATAATCATTATATTTAGAATCTAAATCGGTAATAACTTTGTTCGTTAAACATACGCATGCACTATCTCTCTTTTTCAGTAAAACAAACACCATTTTTTAATATTTTTATTGATCATAGACATCTCTTTTACTTCAACTTAAGAAAAAAAACAGGAAAAGGATAAATTAAAAAAAAAACAGAATTATTAACATTTTCATGATGCACATAATTTTCTTAGTAATATCTTTTATTTTATCATTCTAATCACAAATTGTGTTTTACATGTACAAAACATACACACGGTGTTTACCATTAACCATGCCTAAGTGGCCCCTAAAAGTCCTTTTCATTTGAGAAAGTTCTTTAATATATCACAATCAAGTCCCATTGTCAATTCTCATTGCAGGCAACATATACTGTTGTGTGTGCGCGTGAGGCACACAATAACACCATGCACACTCACATGTTTTAGTAGTTGTACACTACTCCTATATAAAGCCATCAACCTCTCATTACCAATTTTATGGGGGACAAAAGTTCTTTCAACTTATAACAACCCACATAACTCATTTCAAGCAACCTATTTCAACTCAATTTATTTATGGATTCCACTAAGAAAATGTCTTAGATCCACACATGAAAGTTTAATTACTCATAACAACAAGGAACAACCTCCAATTGTTAGTTTTCGGAAATTTCATCAAGAACATATATAAAATATCTACTTGAAACTTGTTGATTTGCTGATACAAATATTTCGGAAAATAAGCAAATACAGTGAAAATAGTTTGGAATATCAGTTTGTCTAATTTCTTGGCAAATGATCTGCTTGAGTGAATTAATTCTTCTTGCATGAGCCAGGCAAAGTAACTGAAAGATAGACTGCCCGTCAGCCTTATAAACTGATATTTACTCATCATAAACTGATTTTTTAAATGGCAAAGTTGTACATTTATCGATAGATTATCGTGTGATAGCTCTATCATAGAATTGATATGAGTTGGTCTTAATTTGTTGGCTACAACCGAAAATGAAATTAATTTCATCAGTAGTATCATTATCAGCAGAATATTATTCTCATGGGGTAGGTTAACATAATTCAAAGAACATGGTCTGTCACATTATTCACTCTCTATGTTGTCTAGAACTTACACACAAGCAGCATTGTGATGGTAATACATATAGCATACACCTTCTCCTTGCTCAAGGTAGAGTATGTTTTATGCTCAAGGTAGTACTTATATATGTAGAGCAATTTGAGCAGTTTACAACTTACATATCAATCTAGCTATGGCTTGGATATTAATAACTCTTGCATTGCTTCTCCTTGCTTACCTTCTCCGAGCATGGTCCAAGAAGAAACTCGAAAGACGACTACCACCTGGCCCGAAAAGCATTCCTGTCTTAGGACACCTTCATCTGATAGGCAAAAATCCTCACCAGGATATGCAAAAATTAGCCGAGAAACATGGCCCCATCATGTACCTGCGCTTTGGATTTGTTCGTAACATCATTGTTTCATCCCCACAAGCAGCCAAGCAGTTTTTAAAGATTCACGATATTAATTTTGCTAGTAGGCCGCCTCATGAGGCTTCTAAGTACATTTTTTATGATCAGAGAAACTTGTCATTTGGCGCATATGGCCCTTATTCGCGCAACATGCGTAAGCTATGCACCTTGGAGTTGCTTAGTAGCGTTAAAATTAATACATTTAAAGCCATGAGGAAGGAAGAGATCAGGCTTTTAGTAGATAATATTGAAAATGCAGCTCGGGAACATGTTTCCGTTGATCTTAGCACAATGGTTGCCTCTATGACTTCAGACGCCAGTTGCCGCATGATCTTTGGTAAAAAATACGAAGATAACGAAATTGATGAGCGCGGATTTAAAGTTGTGATTCAAGAGGTGATGCAGTTGGCAGCAATTCAAAATCTTGGCAATTTCTTTCCTTATCTTAGTTTGCTTGATCTTCAGGGACTCACCAAAAGAATGAAAGCTGTTGCTAAGGTATTTGATAAATTCTTGGAAAAGATTCTTGATGAACATGCGATACCCAAGGACCCCGGGCAAACAAAGGACTTCGTCGATACAATGTTAGACATCATGAAATCAGGAGGAGCTGAGTTCGAGTTTGATCGTACCCACATCAAGGCTGTTCTTCTGGTAAACTACTAAAGACTAGGTTCCGTGATCTTGTTCCTTTTAACATATATAATTAAATATTTAACAAAATACTCGCAGGACATGCTTCTTGCTGCAGTGGATACTGCTTCAACGACAGTAGATTGGACGATGTCTGAGCTTCTAAAGAATCCACAAATCATGAAAAAAGTCCAAAACGAGTTGGCAGAAGTAGTTGGCATAGACAAGATGGTTGACGAGTCAGATTTGGCGAGTTTAGAATATCTAGACATGGTAACAAAAGAAGTCTTTAGACTACATCCAGTGGCACCATTATTACTCCCCCGTCAGTCTATAGAAGACTGCAAAATTGACGGCTTTTTCATACCAAAAAAGTCCACAGTCATGGTTAATGTATATGCGATTTGCAGAGACCCTAAGGTCTGGACTGATGCAGAAAAGTTCATACCAGAAAGATTTGTTGGAAGTAATATAGATGTTCAAGGACGTGATTTTGAACTTATTCCTTTTGGCTCCGGAAGAAGAGGGTGCCCCGGGATGCAGTTGGGGATCATTATGGTTCGCCTAATTGTGGCACAACTTGTGCATTGTTTTGATTGGACACTTCCTGATGGAATGAAGCCATCGGAGTTAGACATGACTGAGGAGTTTGGACTTGTTGTTACAAGGGCTAATCACCTAAAAGCTATTCCGTCTTGTCGCCTTCATTTAAATTAGATTCTCAGAAACTGCATGCCTCTCTACTGCTTGTACTAGGAGTAAGGTCTGCTCTTCCTCGCTGCTTCCAACGTCCACAAACAGCTTGGAGAGAACGTGATCCGGGCGGAGAGAAAAACAAGTCATAATTACCAGTTTTCATCTTAAATCTGTTGTCTTTTTGACTAATAATATATTAAGAACTGGCATAAATAAATACATATTCATCTTCCTGCTCAACATAGATTTTTCCGACTCAATACTCTTACAAGTTTTGAACCAGACCATCCTTCACTTGTTAAAGCATGTAAGATATTACGCTAATATTGATAAGATTACTAACAAGTCGAACATGTTTAGTTAAATAATTTTTAGTACTAACTGGATCTGAAAATCTCCGTCCAAAGAGATCCGTAAGATCATAAGTATAGCAATGAAAATTTAATAAATTTTTGATATTTTTATGTTAAGTGTTGGAAACTATCAGATATGCAAGTAAGAGTAATTAGTTTTGATTCAATCGTTGGAAACGTAACGAAATGTGTTTCTTCATCAGTTTCATCATCATCTGCACTTCTTTTTTGTTAAGGCCAACATGAACTATCAGTAGTTTATCACGTAATGTGCATTTGTTGAGTAAACACAAACTAAAAGCACAATTAGTGTGATGCTGAAACGAAATATATAGTTCTTGAGTGGAGAAAAGTAGACACATTAAAACACAAGCACAAACAGTGTGACGATGACTTCATTTACACCTTCTCAGAACTACATTTTCTAGAAGAACAGATTTATAAAAGGCTTAATTATAACATAAATCTTGAATTATTACTCTTTGTACACATAAAACCCTAAAAAAAAAAAATATGTTGTACACATCAAACCTTTAAGTACCGATTATGTATATACTGACCCTGCTCCAAAAAATACTACCGAGTAAGGTGGGATTTGAGTGGTATTCTATGTCACCATGTCATCTCTTGTTTGAATAAGATGGGATACAATGTCGATAATTATGTAGATGTTTATTTTTCAATCACAGAAAGGTTTTTTCAAAGATAATATTTCTCATGAATAGACATGAACTATGGTTCGGTAGTGTGCTTTGGAGTTGGGGTATATACATAACCAATACTTCAAGGTTTGATATGTACGACATTTTTTTTTAAGATTCTATGTGTACAAAGAGTTATACTTCAATGTTTATGTTATAATTAAGCCTATTTTTAAATAACATATACATTCTTTCTTTTTTTTTTGACGAAGAATGAGAAACTTTATTAACTCAAATCAGCTTCAATACATTGTTTCACCTCAATAGGGACAGACCCCCTATTAAAACTACGATCAGAATAGATATGAGAAGCCCTAGCAAGCGTATGGGCAGCCATATTAGCAGACCGTTTAATAAAATACAACTCCAAGTTGTTTGACTGAATAAAATGCTTACGACATTCCATAATAATCCCTCCAAAACTCGATCTCATAAGAGCTTTACTTCGAATTGCCTGTATAACAACCAAGCAGTCCGATTCTATAACCACCTTCAACTCTCCCCATCTCATGGTCCAACTGAGCGCCTCCTTGATCGCCATCGCCTCTGCAAACTCTGGTCTAACATTGCCTTGAAATAGTTTCGATTTTGCTTCAAGCAAAGCTCCTGTACAGTCCCTTGCAATTAAACCAATCCCATACGCATTCTGCTCGTCAAAATTAGCTGCATCAACTGTAATCTTAATTGTGTTCAGTTGAGGTTTCACCCAAATATCAGCTCCATCTCCATCCGCCATAGGCTGAAGACGAGCCTTTGTAGACCTTCCTTGGGCAGCTGTCCATTGTGTAAGAAATTCCTTTGCTGTTGCAACTACATTATTGACTAACGATGCTTTATTATTCCACACCTTTTCGTTACGAGCTCGCCAAATCGCCCAGCAAACTGTAACTACCAGAGCTCGATCTTTACCAACCCTCCTCCGTAATTCTCCTTCTAGCCATTCTGAGAAATTCTGTTCATGAGCAACCTGAATGTGAATATTTATAACCCTCCAACACTGTCTAGCAAACTGACACCCAACTAATGCATGGAAGCTGGACTCAACCTCATTTATACAGACTGGACATAAGGTTGATACTGAAACATGTCTTTGCTGCAAGAGTGTTAATACAGGTAAACAATTAGCTAGAGCACGCCACACTAGATTTAATACCTTTGGGGGCGCTTGAATTCGCCACAACAGTTTCCAAATGCTATCTGAAAATTGATCCCCCCAAGCCCCTTTTTGTACTTGCAACATCTTGTAGGCGCTCCTAACCGAATACTCTCCTGAGTCTTCAAACTGCCAATACAAACAATCTGAATCACTGTCTTCTTCAATGTGGGTATCTAGTATGCATTGTTGATCTCGTTCATTAAAGATGTCTCGAACCACCTCCAAGTCCCATTCCTTTCTGTCAATACACATGAGAGCAGACACACTGTTGTTATCAATGGCTGGTGACACCGTAGTTATAAATGGGTTCTCATCGCACTGAAGCCAAGGCTGACCTACTATGCTGATTCCCTTCCCTGCCCCTACTCGCCACCTAACCCCTTTCAAAATCACATCCCTTGCCTGAAGAATACTTCTCCATATAAAACTTGGGCTTCCCCCTAATTTTGAGTTCAAAAAATCAGCATCCCCATAATACCGTGCTTTGTACAACCTCGACACCAAGCTGTCTGGATTTGTCAACAGTCTCCAACATTGTTTTCCAAGCATGGCCAGATTAAAATCCCTAAAGTTTCTGAACCCCAAGCCACCTGCATCCTTATGAACTGTTAGACGATCCCAACACATCCAAGTAATTTTCGAATCTTGGCTTGTACTCCACCAGAACTTTGACAAACTTCTCTCTATGTCCTTTGAGATCTCCAAAGGCAGCAAAAACACATTCATTGCAAACGTCGGTAAAGCCTGAACCACTGACTTTATCAAAGTTACTTTCCCTGACTTCGACACCCATTTACCATCCCAACTACTAATCTTCGATCTTACTCTCTCCTTAAGATAGCCAAGAAGAACAGACTTATTTCTCCCCAATAAATTAGGTAACCCAAGATACTTGCTATAGGCATCAGCTTCCCCCATTTGCAATACTCGACAAACCTCCTCTTTATTATACTGGATCACGTTCGAACTAAAGAAAGCTGAAGATTTCTGAGTGTTGATTTTCTGACCTGAAGCCCGTTCATACACAGCTAATAATTCCATCACTTTCCTTGCTTCATTTGTATCCGCCTTGCAATAAAAATAACTGTCATCCGCGAACAGCATATGAGATACTACAGGGGCTTTACGACAAATTTTTATGCCATGAATCCACTTATTACTTTCATATTTACGAATCAGAGCAGACAAGCCTTCTGCACAGATAATGAATAAGTATGGAGATAAAGGATCTCCTTGGCGAATTCCCCTGCTAGGCACAATCGGACCTATGTCAAACTCCCCATGCACTATATTATAAGAGACTGAATTCACACATTTAAGAACTCTCTGCACCCATATTTCACTGAAACCCATCTTCTTCAGAATAGCCTCCAAAAACACCCATTCAATACGGTCGTATGCTTTACTCATGTCAAGCTTGAGCGCCATAAACCCTTCTTTTCCATAATTTTTGCGCTTCAAATAATGCATAACTTCAAAAGAAATCATGATATTATCAGAGATAAGACGACCTGGAATAAACGCGCTTTGAGTATCCGAGACAACTGTATTTAACACTTCTTTCAACCTATTTGCAATGACTTTTGTAACAATCTTCATCAAAACATTACACAACGCGATTGGTCTCAGTTCTGTAACTGTGGTTGGGTTTTTATTCTTCGGAATTAAAACTATGTTTGTGTCGTTCAACCCATGTAATAGATCACCTGTTTCAAGGAACGACTTTACTACCTCCACAATATTTTTACCCACAATTGACCAATGCTTTTGAAAAAAAGCAGGGGACATACCGTCCGGGCCCGGAGCTTTGTCCGGGTACATCTCAAACAATGCACATCTGACTTCTTTCTCCGTTACAGGCATTAACAACATAGTATTCTGATTCTCCGAAATTGATGTTGGGACACAATCAATAACCTCCGATATCTCTGTCTGCGTAGATGTAAACAGCTTCTGATAATAATCCGAAATATGATCTGCTAGACCACTGCTCCATTCTTTCCAAACACCCTGCTCATCTTTCAATTTGACAATTTGATTTGTTCTCCTCCGCGTACTGCAAGCTCTGTGAAAATACTTGGTATTTTTATCTCCTGATTCAAGCCACAGTTGCTTGGATCTTTGACGCCAAAATATTTCCTTTTGGTCTAGAATTAAGAACAACTGCTGTTTAGTAGCCTTATAAATCTCCAATGACTCAGCATCTCCCTTATCTCTATATAATTTCAAACGATCTTTGCAATCCCTGATTCTTTTGTTAAAGCAACCTGTGATTTCTTTCCCCCAAGTCTCCAGATTTTTGCTACAATGTGCTATTCGCTGCAATATATTGATACAAGAATCATCCTCCCAGCTATCCTTCACGATTTGGAAACATAGTGGCTCTGTTAGCCAAGCGTTCTCGAACCGGAATCTCTTCTTCCTACACGGCAAAATTCTTTGATTCGGCTCAAGTAAGAGTGGACTATGGTCTGATGGCGAACCAACTAGATTATAGAGCTTAGCCACAGGGAAAAGAGTAAACCAACATGAGCTAGCCAGAGCACGATCTAACCTGATTTCAATCCAATTCGCCGTATTTCTACCCTTCTCCCACGTGTACTGATGACCACAAAGATCAATATCCTGAAGACCTGTGTCAGTTAACACTTCATTAAACCCTTCAATTAACCATCTCGGATACCGAGCACCTCCTTTCTTCTCAGTTTGAGAGACAATGTTGTTCATGTCACCAATTACACACCACGGCAAGTTAGAGTCTCTAGATAAGTTACGAAATAAGTCCCATGTTTTCCTTTGCTGAGAACGGTCTGGCTCACCATATAAACCTGTTAATCTCCACGTACCTCGATCACTTGTTCTTATCTCCATATCAATAACATATACATTCTTAAGTAAAAGTAATGTAGTATTGTGGAAGCTGAAGTCACCACTGAAAAAGAGTATAAGTGACAAAAATGCAGCTTCTCACTGGCCTAGACTTTTATAATTAAACGGGACAAAGTATATTGCAACAATCATCTGTCAAATATCCACAGGGATCTTTCCGACGCTAAGCGCGCTGCGACCCTAAGGTATGGACAATAGGTCGAGACCCTAAGGTATGGACTGATGCAGAGAAGTTCCTCCCTGAAAGATTTTGTGAGAGCAATATTGATCTTCGAGGAAGGGATTTTGAACTTATTCCCTTTGGATCTGGGAGAAGAGGGTGTCCTGGGATGTAATTAGGTCTCACTATCGTTCGTCTAGTGGTGGCTCAACTGTTGCATTATTTTAACTGGGATCTACCTAATGGAATGCTGCCATCAGAGCTTGACATGACTGAGGAATTCGGGGTACTTGTTGGAAGGGCTACACATCTCATCGCTATTCCTACTTGTCGCCTTAAAAAATGATGATGTCTGTACTTCCAAGGGGATTATACTTGTGTATTTAAAAGTCTATATAATCGATAATGAAATGCTGATAATAAGTTCATTGATCATTTCTGTTTTCATTCTTGCAAACTGGAGCTTTACTATGTTTTTGCAGCAGCAGCTCAGGTAGTCCACATGCATCTGATTTTTCTATAAATAGATTTCACTTTCAAGGATAAGGAGGAAATCAATGGAACTATGGAAGAGCTTCAGAGCCACACTTTAAGAGAGTTCCTGCACTTAGCAGCTGCCTTTAATCTTGGTGATTGTAGTCCTTAACTTCATATACTTGATATCAACGGAATTCAAAATTTGAAGGATACAGCAGATCTGTATTTGAAATTCAATTAACGTTCTAGATAAGCACCAACAACCAAAGGAGAACAGAAAATCAAAAAACTCTCACAGTAAAAATAATATACACTGGCAATGGTCTATTTCTTTGATCACCCCAGTAACCAGTCTGGCTACAGAGGGCACAGAAAAAAACTCTCAGTAGTTGCAACAGTATCTTTGATGGGTCACAATCTGCAGTGGCTAAATAGAAATCTAACTAAAACAAACTCATGTACCAAAATTCTTGGTAACTTCTGTGACCCTAAGTAAGAGTAACAATATCAAAAATAAAGTAAGGAGTCGGCAACATTAAAAAAAAGCCACTCTAGATTTCATATAATGACAACGATATCATGGGGATTTCAATCAATATTAAGCAAACCCAGACTCTCCACAAAAGGACTGATGACATAAGGTGGTGCAGAGTCTTCAGTCCAGCGTCTCCAAGAATCAACGAAATCATTTGCTTCATGGTTATCAAGGTTATATGAAATCAAATTATAAGATTTTACAAGTATCGGTCCACCATTGTTCCTTACACCCAGGACTTGCAGCATAATAAATTCGCTTAGACAAACACACATCTTCTTCTCCCAAGTAAACTCATTTGTGGGATCATCTTTCAATACCCACATGTCAAAATGACTTTCATAGTCTTCCCAAACAAAGTAAGCAATAGATTGACCAAATAGATGAATAACTGGAATAGGTACAAGTGACCGATTTGCAATCCAGTCAGGCAATGAGATTTCAGTCAGTATATTAGTCTTGGTATCAAAGCGCAGAAGTATCTTGTGCTTTTCCGAATTAACCCCAACCCAAATTGCAGCTGCATTGACAAAAACAACCTCATCCTCACTACTATTGATTTTGGAAATAAAAACGTTATCTTGATCAGTACATTCCTTCCAAGAATTAGTATTAAGGCTATAAACACCAATGATGATTGAGTGGCGATTGGGGCGCAAATAAGGTTTGATAATATGTACCACCACATAATCAATAAGTTCCGGTACGAATCCAAAAGCTAAAGCCTCCCATAATTTCCCGTGTGATGGAGAGGGAACAGGTGAATCGGGAAGAGTTTTGTATTTCTGAATAAGAGGATTCCATAGATAAATGTTGCGATTATGATCACTATCATCAAAAATGGTTGACGCGCATTTCAAACCATTTGATGTTGCAAACCAGGCCTTTTTAGACAAATCAGGGAGAAATTTAATACCGCAATACTTTTGACATTGTACATCATCTAAGCGTACTGTTAATTTTTCAACATTAAGATCCTGGAAAAATAAATATTTAGGATGACGATTGTTATAGCCAAAATTCGGTATTGAGGTTTTAGGGTAAATTCGGGTTAAGTAATAATCAATTGGGGATATCCAAGATGCAATTAGAGATTGAATTGGTACAAGGGAAGCTCAGGGTTCGTCTAGGGGAGAGGGCGCGTCCCTTTGGCCGTCCAACCCTTTAGGACGCATCGTCTTTGTGTGACTGACAACTTCACATGAATGGATGACTTGACAGAGAATATGAGCTACATTGATATTGGATTGACACAAGGAAGCTTAGGGCATGCCCTCAGTAAGGGAGAAGGCGCGCCCTCTGGCCGTCCACCCCTTGAGGGCGCGTCCTCTTGGTTTAAAGTAGCTACTTGGTGGTGAAGGATGGCTCCATTGGCTTGATAATGGCAAGATATTGAAGACTTCTCTTTTAGGATGTCTCCTAAGGGAGGGATGTCCGTGATTGAAGACCTCCAGGGGTTTGCCTGATGATGATGTCTGTGATTGAAGGCCTCCAGGGGTTTGCCTGATAAATTGAAGAATTCCCTCCTAGGATGTGCCCTAGGAGGTGATGTCCGTTGTTGAAGGCCTCCAGGGGTATGCCTGATGATTGAAGGCCTCCTCCTGTATTCAATGGGCGCGTCCTCATTGGGGATGTGGGGTGAACCTTGGTGTGTGCTTTGGGAGCTCTGTTCATGTACTCAATGGGTGCATCCTCATTGGGAAACTTTGGAGTAATCCTGCACTTTGCACTCAAACGCATGGGATCACTTGTCCTGCAATCTGGTGGGTGCTTCTCATTCGGGACACAAGGATGCGTCCAACATTTGGGGTAAGTCATGGCTATACCTGCAACTACTTTGGTCAGGAACATAGCTGGTAGCGGTTAGTGTCGGCTCCTAAGTTGGGTCGATGCCGTATCCGTGAAGTCCCTAGACTGTAGTTGAGCCTTGGGCCTTTGTGACTAGGTTGGTTGGAGCTCGATTAAGTAATAATTAATAAAGTAATATTTTTTTCCGGTGTCGACCTATTACTTTTACAGAGGTTTAACTGTAGTCTCTTGATAGTCTCTACTCTCTTGCATGCATTTACACGGACAAACCAACCAGGTGCGGAAATAACAAAATATCTTCTACATCAGGATACCTGATAACTTGGCCGATTAGCAAGATCCTGTATAACGCATACAGTGACAGTTTTTGATGAATTAATTATTTCAAAAGAGAACTTTGAGGTTTTTAAATCTTGGAACCACAGTAATACAAGTTTGATGTATCTTGATAGAAAGAGTAGAAGTGTAGAACAAACACATACATCCAAGACTGATAATTAATCATTTGATGTGTTTTTCTCTTGTTTGTGACTTTGATAAAATAACACATACCAAGCAGTCAAGCACTACTCCTTCTTATACTTATTGAGGCTGTAACATACTACTCATGGCTAGGATTTGGATCATACTTGTAGTTGTAGTAGTAGTAGTACTCGTTTACCTTCTACAGCCATGGATGAAGAACAAGGCACAAAGAAAATTACCACCAGGACCGAAAGGCCTTCCCATTATCGGACACCTTCATTTGTTAGGTAAAAACCCTCATCAAGATTTGCAAAAGCTAGCTGAGAAACATGGTCCTGTTATGTCAATGCGCTTCGGATTTGTCCCTAACATCATTGTCTCATCACCCGAAGCGGCCAAACAGTTTCTCAAGACTCATGACCTTAATTTTGCTAGCAGGCCGTCTCTTGAAGCTGCTAAGCACATTACTTATGAGGGAAAAAGTTTGACATTCGCAACTTATGGTGCTTATTGGCATAACATGCGCAAATTGTGCACCCTGGAATTGCTTAGTAACCTCAAAATCAATTCTTTCCAAGCCATGAGAAAAAAGGAGCTTAGTGAATTAGTAAATATTCTTGAGGACGCAGCACAAGAACAGGTTGCTGTTGATCTTAGTAGCAGAATAACATCCATGAGCTCAGATGTCAGCTGCCAGATGGTGTTTGGGATGAAGTTTGAGGATAAGGAGTTCGATGAAAGAGGATTTGGAGGTGTAATTCAAGAGGGGATGAAGATGGCGGTGGCTTTTAACCTCGGTGACTATTTTCCTTATATTGGTGCACTTGATCTTCAGGGATTGACTAGGAAAATGAAGGATATAGCCAAGGTATGGGATCAATTTTTAGAAAAGATTCTCGATGACCATGACAAGCCAAAGGAGCATGGGCAGACCAAGGACTTTGTTGATACCATGTTGGACATCCTGAAATCTGGAGATTCAGAATTTGAGTTTGATCGCTCCCACATCAAAGCTATTCTAATGGTAAGCACTCTTTTAAAACTGTGGTAGTAGACAGACTTAATGTGATCATATATATTTACCACTCAACTCACTTGCACGAGTGAAACACAAAAAGAAGCCACTAAGGAGAACTATCTCATCAAAACTTAATACACAGAAAAATATGCTTTACAACTTCTAATTGCTGTAAACATTTGGAAAAACTATATTTGTAGATCTTGTAGGTGTAACATTCCGCACGACTTAGCCAAGCATATTTCCCTCATCCCAAGGGTCGAGTGTTTGAGCCTCAGTGGGGGTAAATGTGTGTGTGAGTTTTTAAACTTCTTGTAATTTACCTTGCCTACCAAGATCCATTAGCTCTCTAACACTAATTCCATAATATTGTGTATTTTTACTCGATAAATATGTTTTATCTATACCAAATGGCTTTTTAGGACATGTTTGCTGCTTCAGCTGAGACTTCTGCAACAACTATTGAATGGACACTCTCTGAACTTCTACGACATCCAAGAGTAATGAAGAAAGCCCAAAAAGAGTTAGAACAAGTAGTTGGATTGAACAAGATGGTGGAAGAATCGGACTTGGAGAGGTTGGAATACTTAGATATGGTTATAAAAGAAGCCATGAGGCTGCACCCTGTGGCAGCACTGCTACTCCCTCATCTGTCAATAGAGGATTGCACGGTTGGCGGATATTTCATACCGAAAAATTCAAGAGTTTCCATTAATGTATGGGCAATAGGCCGAGACCCTAAGGTATGGACCGATGCTGAGAAGTTCCTCCCCGAAAGATTTGTTGGGAGTGATATAGATATTCGAGGAAGGGATTTTGAACTTCTTCCCTTTGGCTCTGGAAGAAGAGGATGTCCTGGGATGCAATTAGGTCTTACTATGGTTCGACTCGTGCTGGCCCAACTGTTGCATTGTTTTGACTGGGATCTCCCTAATGGAATGCAGGTATCAGAACTAGACATGACTGAGGAATTTGGTCTTGTTGTTGGCAGGGCTAGACATCTTATGGCCATTCCTACTTGGCGCCTTAAAAAAGGATGAATTCAGTAAATACAAGAGGGCTATAATTGTATATAGACAAGTCTATATTACTATTACTGAATGAGATGCTGATGACAAGTTTGATCATTTCATCCTTACAAACTGGCACTGAAATGTTTGTTTTTGCAGCAGCAGCTCAGCAGTCCACGTGCATCTCGTAAATGGTTTAGTATCAAATTTTAATTTTATGTACAAGAAAGAAAGCACAAATCGACATACTTTTCACCGTTAAGCATATCTAGCAGACTAGTACCAATACCACAAACTTTGAGCCAAGTCATCCTCCCATCAACAGCTCCACCCTAGCTGATCTGAACTGAACCATTCATATTTTCTACATTTAGGCATTAACAAATTCATACTGAGCAAATCGCCTATCTAGTGATCATAAGAAAACCGTTGTGATCTTTGTCATGTATTGACAAAACACAAATTATCAGCAAAAAGTCGCAAACATATATGTTCCACATCTGACAGTTGTGCGTGCTCTGTTTTTATATTTCTAGTGAATCTTGGTGGTGTAAGGTTTTATGTCTACCTCCAACTTGTAAGCTAGAACTGAAAATGAAATGTATTTCTATACAAAGATAACATAGCAAATATGCCTACACATTATTCCATCTTTGCTTTATTTTCACTATACAATACAAATGCATGCCTCCACAGAAGTTGCATAGTAAAGTCAGTTTTCTATATAAAATTTTTAGATTTGATTTTATCGATCTCACCGAACAAGCATCTTATAGGGAAGAATGAAGTTAGATTCTCATACTGTTTGTGTGAAATCTCTGACAAAGATATGCAGAGTAGTTTTCTCATAGTTGGCCCTGCAGAGTATTGTTATGTGCTTGTCACATAAGCGAAGCGAACGATACGATTTCTAATATAAAAGTAAAACAAAAAGAATTAGCTTCAGAATAATCTTAAGTTTCGATTACACCAAAGCAACTTGGTTACATTTTATGCTCAAGGTAGTATTTAAAGCAGAGCAACTTGAGCAGATGACAACTTATCAACTCTAGCTATGGCTTGGATATTAATAGCCCTTGCATTAGTTCTCCTTGCTTACCTTCAGCAAGCATGGTCCAAGAAGAAATTCGAAAAACGACTGCCTCCTGGTCCGAAAAGTATTCCAGTTTTGGGACACCTTCATCTGATAGGCAAAAATCCGCACCAGGATATGCAAAAATTAGCCGAGGAACATGGCCCCATCATGTACCTGCGGTTTGGATTTGTTCGTAACATTATTGTTTCATCCCCACAAGCAGCTAAGCAGTTTTTAAAGATTCATGATATGAATTTTGCTAGTAGGCCGCCACATGAGGCTGCTAAGTACATATCTTATGATCAGCGAAACTTGTCATTTGGCGCCTATGGTCCTTATTGGCGCAACATGCGTAAATTGTGCACCTTAGAGTTGCTTAGTAGTGCTAAAATAAATTCATTTAAATCCATGAGAAAGGAAGAGCTTGGACTCTTGGTGGATAGCATTCAAGATGCAGCTCGGGAAGGTGTTGCCGTTGATCTTAGCGACAAAGTTGCGTCTATGAGTGCAGACATCAGTTGCCGGATGATATTTGGTAAAAAATACGTAGATAATGAAATCGATGAGAAGGGATTTAAAGTTGTGATTCAAGAGGGAATGCAGTTGTCAGCAATTCCTAATCTTGGCAATTTCTTTCCTTATCTTAGTGTACTTGATCTTCAGGGACTCACCAAGAGAATGAAAGCTGTTGCTAAGGTATTTGATAAATTCTTGGAAAAGATTCTTGATGAACATGCGATACCCAAGGACCCCGGGCAAACAAAGGACTTCGTTGATACCATGTTAGACATCATGAAATCAGGAGTAGCTGACTTCGAGTTTGATCGCACACACATCAAGGCTGTTCTACTGGTAAACTACTAATGTCTAAGATCCTTGATCTTGTTCCTTTCGGCTTTTCAAACATTTTAAATTTGCGTCGTGCAATATAATTAATTATTTAAAATACTTCACAGGACATGCTTGCGGCTGCAGTGGACACTGCCGCAACAACTGTAGATTGGACGATGTCTGAGCTTCTTAAAAATCCACAAATCATGAAGAAAGTCCAAAACGAGTTGGCAGAAGTAATTGGCATGGACAAGATGGTTGACGAGTCAGATTTAGCGAGTTTAGAATATTTAGACTTGGTAATAAAAGAAGTCTTCAGACTACATCCAGTGGCACCGTTATTACTACCTCATCAGTCTATAGAAGACTGTGAAATCGACGGGTTTTTTATACCAAAAAAGTCTACAGTCATGGTTAACGTATACGCTATTTGCAGGGACCCTAAGGTATGGACTGATGCAGATAAATTCGTACCAGAAAGATTTGTTGGAAGTGACATAGATCTTCTAGGACGTGATTTTGAACTTATTCCATTTGGCTCCGGAAGAAGAGGATGCCCCGGAATGCAGTTGGGGATCATCATGGTTCGCCTAATTGTTGCACAACTTGTGCATTGTTTTGACTGGACACTTCCTGATGGAATGAAGCCATTGGAGTTAGACATGACTGAGGAGTTTGGACTTGTCGTTACAAGAGCTAATCACCTTAAAGCTACTCCGTCTTATCGCCTTCATTTAAATTAGATTCTCGGAAACAGCCTCTCTAGAGCTACTTCTTGTAACAGGATTAAGTTCTGCTCTTCCTCCCTGCGCCAGCGTCTACAACTAGTTACGCACTAGTTAATGTAAATAAATCTCTAACCACTTTGACTAAATTGTATGTAAGAAATTGGCATGAATATATACATTTCCGTTAGAGTGGTCAGATTTGGTCATTTTCACTTCCAAATATCAAGTATGCGCTCAGATACGTTCATTTTGTTTCCAGAATCAAGAAAATTTGAAGTTTGAGTCCATCCCAACAGTTTGTGAACACTTTCACTTTCACCATAGTTTAACACTCAATTTAATTAGCATATAACAATAGGAAATGACGAAGTAAATTTGGTAAAGAATCGAATATAAAAAATAACAGTCACGTTTATTTCGTCATAAAAAACTTCTTTGAAGGATGGCTATCCGAGTCTAATAATCTCCAAGATAATATTAAACCTCCAAAACGGTTTCAAACAATAAATATGAAAAACCAAAATCTCTAAAATGACATTCAAGTCTAAATAGTGATAAAAGTCTGCAAATCCTAATCAATTATATGAATGGTAGCTCTCCATCACACAGTCACAAATCCCCTAAGCACCTGCCAGAAAAAGAATACGGCATGAGCCAACCGCCCAGTACGGATTTGGAATACATTTTATAAAACAGAAAACAGAAATTCATATTTGACAGTTTATAATAAAACATTTATTTAAAAATAATTATGGCTGAAGCAACAAGGGGTCAGGATATTTCATACCGAGATCAGAACAGAACAATACAAATACACATATCATAGGGTACCTAATGTGTGCAACAAACCGGATAACGTGTACGGCATATACAACGTCACCGTCAAATCAAATCACAAATCAAATCAAACTCTGGGTGCACCCACGTATCCTGAAACAAATATCAAATGCGCAAAAGCTCGCCTCCTGAGCTATTAGAAGGATACGCCATGACCAATCACACAGCCATGGAAGTGTCATGTAACTGGTGCCGCAATGACATGGTTGTAGTAGCCCTGGTTAACTCGGTATACTCTATATCACTAAGGGTTCAAATAAAATATTTCACAAAACATTTTAAAATTTCACAGGACAGACATTCTCAATACTTCCAATGGATATAAAATATACGCAATATCAGAAAATCGCAGAAACAAATATTTAAGTATTTCGAAACAGATTTAAATATACTTTTCAGAATCAAAACAATTTTCATATTCAAAACGGTTCAAAATCAAACGAACAGATTTTGAGGTCAAAACGAATTTAATTTAAATATTTCTAAGAGAAGTAACGCTGAATAAAAGAGGAGAGAATCCGTACCTCGAAAATAATGATCTCAAACACTCACGAATTCGCAAACGATCCTCTAAGTTCCCCACTCCCGATCTAATACAAAAATTATAATTTATAATTAACATACATTATTTCGTAAGGTTATTAACAGTTAACCGAAAATAAAATTTATAACAATCTGGATTCGCATAGCTCCTGCATGTATGCGTGTACCTTACTGATTTTATCTAGAGACCACACCATTACTATATTTTAAGTACACAACTACTTATACAAGGTTAACCTACATGTACGCTGCACTTCTCTCACTAATTCCAAAGTAGCAACAAAACAATTTGGATGGTTCACCACACCATTACTAGTATGATTAAACAATTAATTACAAAGCAAATACAAATCTATACTATATTATTAAAGTCGAAACATTGAAAGTTTTGGTTTTTGGTTATCAGTGAGTTTTCGGTTTTCGGTCTTTTATTCTATTTAATAAATAATAAAAATATATAAATATAGTAACTAGATGATTGTCTTTTATAATTAAAATATTTTTTTCTAACAAAATCTACTCCTTTTCCAAAAATATCATGGCAATTATCTTGAAATTAAAACATATTACTTTTTATATTTGTTATCACTAAAATCTCTGTTTTCCAAAAATATGAGGTGCAATCCTTACTTAATTATTTTAAAACCTACTTTAATACTCTATTTAATAATTAATAACATAATATAAAAATAGTAATTAGCTGATTGCCTTTTATAATTAAAAAAAAATCTAACAAAATCTACTCCTTTTCCAAAAATATCACGAAAATTACCTTTAAATTAAAATATATTATCTTTTATATTTGTTATAACTAAAATCTTTATTTTCCAAAAAATTTGAGGTGCAATCCTTATTTATTTATTTTAAAACCTATTTTAATACTTTATTTAATAAATAATAAAATAATATAAAAATAGTAACTAGCTTATTGCCTTTTATAGTTAAAACATTTCTTTCTAACAAAATCTACTTATTTTCCAAAAATATCAGGGGCAATTATCTTTAAATTAAAATATATTATCTTTTATATTTGTTATCACTAAAATCTCTCTTTTCCAAAAATATCATGTACAACCCATACTTATATATTTTAAAACCTATTTTAATACTTTTAATTATTTAAAAAAACTTACCTATTTTAACAAGTGAACGTATTTTTTTAACAAATGCATTTAATATAATTAAAACACATCTAAAAATATTACGGGCAATTACCTTTTTTAATTAAAACATGTTATCTTTTCTATTTGTCCTTATTAAAAAAAACTTACTTATTTTAACATGTTAACGTATTTTTTTAATAAATACAATTAATATAATTAAAATACTTCTAAAAATATCACGGACAATTACTTTTTTTAATTAAAACATGTTAGATTTTCTATATGTCCTTATTATTAACTAGGTTATTAAGCCGCGCTTCGCAGCGGCATTAGTATATATTTGTTAAGAAAAAGAATATTAGGATAAAAATTGTGAAATTAATATCTACAAAATTATTTAAATTATCAAATAAAATATATTTTATAAAATTTGCATTTGGGTAGATACTATAATAAAATATTTACATATTTTGTTTGTTTATATAGTTTGATTTTTTATTTTGTTGGACCGATACCATTGCCATACATATATATTATATTGACAAAAATCAATATAAACATATACTATTACTTATATTTATATAGTATTATAAGAAAAGATAATATATAATTTATATTATAAATTATAAATCTTATAGTTTGTAATATTTCAAATCTTAGCAAAATTCCATCCTTGTTGAAACAAAGATAATAATTAAAAATAGCTAAGAAAATGACAGTAATTATCAATCTCAATATACCTTTAGTGCATATTCAAAATATATTAAAATCGGACAAGTTATCAATGTAGTTTAAAAGTATAATGCGAAACCTTTAGTACATATTATTTAATACTAAAAAGTAAGATTGGAAACACATGTGTAATTAGGCGGTAGCATAATGCTAAATACATGTTCATTGCCTCCGTCACCAGCTCCACTGTATCCATCACCAACTCCGTTGTCCTTTTCATTGTCCTCAATTGATACTTTCCTTTTCTTTTTGTCATGCACACTCTCGAGCGTAGGAGAACTTTTAGAATCCTGCAATACAGTAAGTGCTTAGAAAAATATTCATGTACAATATTTTTATATAGATAATAGTGCATGATATTAGAGTTTTAAACTAATGAAGTTAACTATACAAATTAAATAAGTAAAACAAATAAATTGGGGTAACCAAAGAAGTAATATAAAATTACAAGAACAATAAAAAATAATTAACAGTTATATTAAAATTAATATAATGCATAACTTACTAATTTGTGACAATTTTGAGATCTCTTTTTTTTCAACCGCCTTTGACAACTTCAATACCACCCAAGTAGGTCAAGCAGCCCACAACATCTAAATCAACATAGAAAAAATAATATTAGAACATGATAGTTTGAATTATAACTTATATAATAGTATTACTTATATATTACTATAATATATTACTGCATCAAAAACCTGAGAGTATGTTGGTGTCATTAATACGTGCATCAATCATATCCGGACATATGAACTGAAATCCATGCAGTGATATGTTGACGATGTCTTCTTCCAATCTGTTAGGCAACATTATGCGTATGAAGAGCAATTTAGACCCATGTGATAGTGGTCTTCATCGATCAAAATCATGTCAAGACTGATCAGTTCTTCAGTATTTGGATTGACAGATTCCCACATTTTACACACTCGTACTCTTATCATCCAGGTATAGTTGCTGTCGTTCAAAGCATCCAACATGGTGTAGGCCATAGTTGTATTGATTGTAAATATGGTTGTAAAAATTTGAAGCTATGTAAAAAAGTTTCGGTGTAGATTTTTTGTTATGAATGGCCTTTAATTTATAGGTGTTTGTAAGGTGAATAACATGGAAATCCATTATGTTTAAAAGTCAATAAATATTATAAAAGAAAAGTTCTATAAAGTTTGAAAATAATAAAAGAAAGTTCTATCAAGTTTGAAAATAATAAAAGAAAGTTCTATCAAGATTGAAAATAATAAAAGAGAAAATTGCAATTATTAACATAAGATCCTAAAAATTCGAAAATAATAAGGAAGTTGGAATTTTATAAATCAAAGAAAGTTCTATCAAGTTTGAAAATAATAAAAGAAAGTTCTATTAAGATTGAAAATAATAAAAAAGAAAATTGCAATTATTAACATAAGAGCCTACAAATTCGAAAATAATAAGGAAGTTGTAATTTTCTAAATCAAAGAAAGTTCTACCAAGTTTAAAAATAATAAAAGAAAGTTATTTCAAGCCTACAAATTCGAAAATAATAAGGAAGTTGTAATTTTCTAAATCAAAGAAAGTTCTATCAAGTTTAAAAATAATAAAAGAAAGTTCTATCAAGCCTACAAATTCGAAAATAATAAGGAAGTTGTAATTTTCTAAATCAAAGAAAGTTCTATCAAGTCCTGCAAATTCGAAAATAATAAAGAAGTTGTAATTTTCTAAATCAAAGAAAGTTCTATCAAGTTTGAAAATAATAAAAGAAAGTTCTATCAAGTCTACAAATTCGAAAATAATAAGGAAGTTGTAATTTTCTAAATCAAAAAAAGTTCTATCAAGTCCTACAAATTCGAAAATAATAAGGAAGTTGTAATTTTATAAATCAAAGAAAGTTCTATCAAGTTTGAAAATAATAAAAGAAAGTTCTATCAAGTTTGAAAATAATAAAAGTGTAATTTTCAATTTCATTCCTACAAAATCGAAAATAATAAAGGAAGTTGTAATTATTAAAATTAAAAATTGTGAAAAATTGAGAAAATTAGAAAAATAGAACGGAGCGATTCTAGAGGCGCCACATCACCGCCCCCGTCTTCTCCTTTATATAAGTATATTGATATTATTTTATTATAAAATAATTATACCTCATTTATCTTCCTTATCCCCCATCTGTATTTTTTTATATTTTTTTTATGTTCCAATTAATATTTAAGTTTCTCATTTTATAATTTATCATATTAATTTTTACTTTTATTTTAATATTTTCCGTTCACATTAAATTTTTTAGTTTATTATTTTTTAAGAGGCTAGTAAAATTAATACACATCTCTATTAAAAGTTTTAATGGTAGTTAACACTCATAAAATCAACTAATCATATAACTAGTAAATATGTAATGTAACCAGTGAAAGTAACTCTCAAAATTGTAGAAAATTTAATCTACCAAACTTAAGTTATTGAATTTGTAGATCCAGTAAAGGCTCACATAATATAATATAATTAAATAATGCAAAGTAGAATGTAAAATTAAATAGAGGCATCAAATAAAAGAAAATTAACAGGTTATTAAAATAATATAATACACAAGTTCATAATTTTCTAAACACATGTACTAAGTAATGAATCATAGAAAATGATACAGGTCTATTTCTTTGATTCAAAACTAGACAACAGAACCAATTCCTTGACTTATGCGTACAGTAGGCTGAAAAATAAATATAATCAGGGGACAATATATCAACAAAATTATACATAGTTTGCCGACGTGAATTATACTCGCACATGTACTATACATAATAAGCAATTAAGAGTACCTTTCTTTTCTTTTACAAACTTTAGGTTTATGCCGAACTTAATAAGTTTATATAAACTACTCATTCACCTACTACTTAGGACTCTTAACATTTAAAATAATTCAACTTTGGAATTATAATTCTAATTATACTTATTTTCTCATTTATTATTATTAATATTATTATAAATCCCCTATATTACAATTTGTTAATAGTTACACCAACATAGTTCCGCACCTGACAGTTGTACTTGTGAATCGGTGAAGTAGATTCTTTAAGGAATTAAATAGAAGACATAACAGTTAAGATGTATAATGGTGCTTCTGAGCATCTGATGTATTGATGTTTTTTTAATATTTGTTGAAAAGTTGGAAGATTATTGAAAATTTGTTAAGAAGTTGCACGATAGCATCAAAGCAAAATACAAAATCCTCAAACTATCAGATACGCTAGTAAGACTTAGTTTTCAATTGCTAGAATTCTGAATGGAGAAAAGTACCTGCAGTTTAACACAGAAACTGAGATGACTTACATTTACACCTTCCGACAACTACAATTGTTAAGAACATTACGAAAATAAAATGCATTCTTATGTAAAAGTTATGTAATGTTGTGCATGCTAAATCACCACTGGAAGAGAGTAAAAGTGAGAAGGATACAGTTCAGGGAAAGTTAGTAGTTGAGTTTTTATATATAGAGTAAAATGCAAAATGCCTGACTATAATATCGTCGATATGCATTTTGTGTACTCGAACTAAAGAAACTAACAAATTTTTGGTTGAACTATCGTTAAACATATGTAAGAAATGAATCGCTTAATATCTGAGTACAGATTTTCATCAATATATATATTCTGTTCTTACTTCAATAGTTTTATGACCAAGGTAAAAATGTGCATCCGTGTTCCCGATGTTTGTCATTTGTAAATCTCAATGCTTTTTTTGTAATTTTTTTCCAATTTCCAAAGACTACCTTGAATATAGAAACCCAAATTCTCCAACAATATTCATGTGAGCAAAATCAATTTCAAGGGCATTTTTAGAAGAATATTATGAGAAGATACTTGGGGTGTACAAAAAATCAACATTTGGGGCAAGGATAGACGTTTGTAAAATTTGAGGGTTTACATTACATGTACAACACATACACACTGTAGTCACCATTAACCAGGTCAAAGTGGTCACAATCCAAGTCTCCTTGTCAATTCTTGAAGGCAACATAATTGATTCCAATATCTATATCTGACAGTATAAACTGATATTTACTCATTATAAACTGATTTTTTAAATGGCAAACGTTGTACATTTATCGATAGATTATCGTGTGATAGCACTATCATAGAATTGATATGAGTTAGTCATAATTTGTTGGCTAGAACCGAAAATGAAATTAATTTCATCAGTAGTATCATTATCAGCAGAATATTTTTCTCATGGGGTAGGTTAACATAATTCAAAGAACAAGCAAGGTCGGTCACATTATTCACTCTCTCTGTTGTCCAAAACGTACACACAAACAGAAACTTCGAGATCACTATTTGCAACGGTATGAAGGCAGGTTCTCATAATCTCAGAAGAGCTATACCTAGGCAAACGTAATTGAAAGACACACGTACGAGCACGTAATTGAAGGACACACGTACGAGCTAGTGGTAAGAGGTCAATAGTCTCTTGGTATGGTAGGTCAAGGTCAATAGCACACATGTTTACTATCTATACAGAATTTGACATCCGATTAAAACCATCTATTGGCAAGCCTCTAAATGAAGTCCAAAAGGTAAAGAGTGAAAGCTTCTCTTGTGGTGTCATCTTCCTTGCAATCTATAATTTAAAGAATTGTCAAGGATATATTTTAACATATTGCTAAAATACATCTCATCACTATAATGGTTATATATGTACTGTAGTTTTAATAATTTGGATTACTAAAATATGTAATTAATTAAACATGTTCAACTTGTAAATAATCATATCAACATTTTGCACAATACTTGCACAATACTTACAGGCACAAACATGTTTGCATAACAATATATTTTACAATGTTATGCAAACTGAACATGTTTGGTATTCAATATAGTTGATATTTCAAAAAACTCAACCCTATCTTACAAATCTATACTCTTTATTAATAAGCAAAACAATGTGAAAATGGCGCGCGGTACTAAAGTACCAAAGTACCAAATTTGGTTATTGTTGTAAGGAGAATTTCGTACAACAGTGTGTTGGAGGTTTATGGAAAGTTGTGGCTGGACTTGTATGATGACTCCTCAGAAAATTGATTAGAGAATGGGTTTTTTCTCTTGCACTTTGCCGAGTGTCAATTGTGTATCATACAAGATGCCTACGTACCCCTTTATATAGGGATCAAGCCTCACGTAGTTCTTGGAAAACAAGTCATTGGACAAGCCCATTCAGTCCAAGCCCATAGAATAGTCAAGATTTATGTTCCCATAAACAGCTCAAGGATTATCAATCCACCTCAAGTTTCCAGAAATAGTCCAAGGATCATCAATCCACCTCAAGTTCCCATAAATAATCCAAGGATTATCAATCCACTTCATGTTCCCATAAATAGTCCGGTTGTCACACGTTTTCCTACAATCTCGCAGCATCTCCGCATTTCTTCCCGTGATTGCAGGTCTGTCCCGTGTCAACCAAACTTTACTCACTTCGTGAACAGGAATTTCCATATTTTGGGCTTCACCCACGATGCGAGCTGGCCAGGCTCGCATCGCACAAAACATATGAAAATTACCCTTTCGTAGTTCAAGTGGTGCGAGCTCACCTATGTTCAATTACTCTTATTTCTGATAAGTAGCACGAGCCCATTACTTCATAATGGTGAGAGCCCATAAGCTTAGGGCGAGGGTTCATAAATAAAGACGTGAGCCTATCAAGGTGAACTCATAAGAAAGAGAGCTCAATATTCATTTTAGCAAAGTGAGCCCAATTATGATAAGATCTTTGTGTGAACCCTTGATTAAGGTGAGAACTCATATAGATAGGTGTTCACCAAAAGTTAACGATGCGAGCCCACCATACTTAAAAGGATTTTGGGCCCAACATAGCTTCATGGTGCGAGCCCTAATTCCAGTCCACACCAATCTTTCCAAAATATAATTCTTTTCCTAGGACCAAATCACTAGGGACCTGTCTAGGGCCCATTACCGAAAATCCAGTATAACAACTACCCCCCAAAATTCCTTAGTAATCTTAGATAAGGAATTTTTTTCATTTGCTTCAAATAACACGATGCGAGCTTAATTCCCAGCTCGCATAACATCCAGTTCGCATAACATCCAGCTCGCATAACATCCAGTTTGCTCTCTATTATTAGATGCGTGTTCAGCCAACCGTTTGACAGCTGTTCATAAAAAGACGTGCCATCCATTCAAATTCGGACACGTGTCTCTTATATTCTCTCTCCTATCCTCTATAAATACCTCAGAATTTCATTTCATAAACTCATTCTATCAAAAACAGTAAGGAAACTCTGCCCAATTTTGCTCAAGGATCAAACACGGCGAGAATTATTATAACTTCCCGGCGTTCGTCCGCATCCTCCTCAAGTTCTTCAAGTTCATCTTCTAATCCTTCCCAGAGTAAGCATTTCAATCTTAAATACCTTCTTTCATATGTATTTTTTATGTTTGTATGATATATGTTTGTTCGAACCTATAGAGTTGCGAATTGAGTTCCTTCATCGAAGGGAACTCATACCACGGTTCGAGCTGAACCTGGTATCACACGAAAACGAGCCCTGTGTTCGCATCGAACAATAGTCCCAATTGTCCATGCGAGGCGAGAACACTTAGGATTTTTTAATACCTTCTTTCTTCTTATTTTTAGGGGCACACACTAATTTTCACCATCTTTTTCAGATGTCGAGTGCGATCCCCTCTCCATCTGCCGGTTCGCTCAATAACACCCCGAGCCCGGCTCGTTCTTCTGCCACTCCATCTCCCTTGAATCAGTATCCTCCCGAACTCAGAGGTTCCAAGGAGTTCCAGCGCGAATTGACATCTATCTCGGGTCGCCTAAGCCAGCCCATCTCTCCCAATTCAGCCATTACTCCTGAAGGGGCTGCCAACATCGCACGAGTAGAAAGTGCGATGCGAGCTAGTGGTTCCAGTTCGTTGGGACTTCAGCTCGATCCCAACTTCACACCAGAAGACTATAATAGGGAGAAAAATTTATACTCATGGAGAAACAAGAAGACAGGACCAAGTGTCCCTAGTTCGTTTGATCTTGATGATCTTTTCAGTCGTCCATTACCACCTATGAGTGAAGAGGAAGCTAATGCTCGCATAAATCAATTACTTCAAGAAAGAAAGGCAAAGCTTCGCCTCGGCCAAGTTTCTGCTCATGTTCCTATTGAAATTTCAGAATCGTCCATAGATAACTCTCTAGGGAGTGCTTTTTATGTCAAACGTAAAGGAAAGGATGTGGCTCGCATCGCATCTCCTCAAGATGAGTTCGACCAAGATGATGAAGATGGGGATACCATTTCACATTGGTCCTATGACAGCCCTGCTAGCGAAGAGATAGCAGATGTATCCAAAGAGGTGGACTTTTGTAATTATGCCTACGTCCTCGAACCGTCTCCTGTTCCATACGAACCTGTCAAACAGCCCGAGCTCGAAGGGGTGGTTTTTCTTAAGAAACGAATAATTCCTGATGGCGATGAGAGTTCGTCTGCTTTTCATGAGGATGGGAAGATTTTAGCTTGTCGGGATATATCTACCTCGCTGAAAGAGGATTCCTTGCATGACCTCATGGAGCAATTCAGGCCAGAGGGTCGTATAATCCTGCCCGCACCGCACATGAGGTGTTATCGGTTTGATCACCCTGAGAATGGAGGACGAGCTCCTCGCATGGTCCTTTCAACATTCCCGTTGAAGCTGGGTATTTCTGCACCCCTTCATCCTTTTATTCAAGAAATTTTGGAGTACTACGGGCTCGCACCGTTACAAATTAACCCTAACGGGTACAGGTCTGCCATTGCTTTGTATATTCTTTACAAAAAACAAGGCTACCCAACTCTCACCGCTAGGCAATTGGGATATTTTTTGAATTTAAAACATTCAGCCGAGTTTGGCTATTTTTACCTTTCTGTATGGCCTTACTACAATAAGAAAAAATTAATCTACGGGGGCCCAAGTAACTCAGGAAAATGGAAGGACCCCTTCTTCTATGTTCATGAAGTTCCCTAAGTTCAAACTCATTTTTACTACGATCCTGGTAAGTATCTCTTTTGAGCTCGCATCGTTTCTTTGTAATCTCGCATCGCTCTTTGAGCTCGCATCGTTCTTATAGTTTATTTTCTATTTATTCAGAACCCCCCGTGAGGACACCTTTACAGGGACAAGAGAAGGTTAACGCTGATAACCTTCTAAAGATTCCCGTCTCGGAACGAAACATTAGAAAGTTAATTACAACTGCTAACCTTGTCGAGTACGGTTTCTTGAAAGAAGGGACTAGGTTGACCCCTAGCAAGAAATCTAGGAAGAAAAGAAAAGGTAAGTTTCATTTGATGCGAGCCTCCAGCTCGCATCGTTTCTTTACTCTATCACCTTTATTCTTGTAGTTTTACTTAGCATGTGTATTGATCAACTCTTTTGTCTTCGTTTTATTTCAGAAATGGCGATCTCTCCTCCTCCCTTTCTAGACGAGCAAGAGGTTCAGGCTCGCACCGTTCCTTCTGGCAGCCAGACCGGCTCGCATGCAGAGGGCTCTAACAGGGTCAAAACCAAAGAGATCCCTTCCCGATTTAAAACTACCCTTACTGAGCATTTGGCCACCGGGGGGGACTCTCCGCTCAAAAGGAAAACTCGGCAATCCAAGGATACCCCACCCGATGCTGATGCCGCGAAGCGAGCCCGCAAGGATTTGCCCCCAAATCCTCAAGGAAATGTGGTGGCCAGTACGTTGGTTCGACTCGGAGCCCCACACATTTCCGAGAGTGATTTAAGGGCATAGACCTCGGGCTCGTTCGAGGCGAACAATGATGCCCTTACTAAGGCCACGGCTGAGGTGTTTATAAGGCAGATTAGCAGAAGCAGGGAGCTTCACTCTATGGGTCAGGCTTCTGCCCGTCTGGATAAGGACAACAGAATTTTGAAGGGCAAGCTAGACGAAGCGAGGAGGGCAAATGTGGCCTTGGTTGAAGAATCCAAGCAAAGCATTCTTGATGCGACCACGAGTCTCGAGAAGGATCTTCGCGAGTCCAGAGCACTTGTGGAAAAAATGAAGAAGGAGCATTCAAATGCCCTAACTGATGCCTCCTCTGAGATCGATTCTCTGAAAGCCCAAGTTGCTGAGGCCGAAGCTAAAATGGCTGCTCAAAATACTGAATTCGAGGCCAAACTATTAATGCTAGAGGCGAGCCGAGCTGAAGAGGTTAGAGATACGAAGGCCTTGGGATCCAAGAACTTTATGAAGGGCTTCATGACGAAGGTCCCTGAGTTCGATTGGAGTCCCCTAGGTGCTGCTACTGTTAATTATGCTGGTAAGCTTCGTAAAGAAATGGAGGAGGAGGCTGCAGAGAGGGCTCGCATCGAAAGCGAGGTTCAGCCCGTTCCAGAGTCTCCACCTGCTATTGGTTTGAATGAGGAAACTCCTCAGGCTTAGTTTTTATTTGATTATCTTTCTTTGGGGATGCGGGCACCCCGTTTGTCTCGCAAGCTTGTAAACATTTGTCAACCTTGGTCCCATAACACTTAACATTTTATTAAGTATTTTTGTTTTTGCCCCTGATTTTGCATATTTTCCTGTTTATGTCTTTGCTTTTCTTTACATTATAATTATAATTCAACTCCCACTAGGTTTACTTCGCACGGAACTACTTTGCATGTTCACGCGAGGTCCCTCTTCGTACCGTATTTAGTCCCACCTCGCACAAAGGTCCACCTCGCACAGGGGTTCACCTCGCACGGAGGTTCACCTCGCACAAGTTCCAGTTCAGTTTTTATTTTCCCAACTTTCTTGAGCTCGTTTCTAGAGAGGGCTCGCCTCGCACGAGCTATTTTTGCGTAATTGATGGGCCGAGGCCCGATCCGATGTTCTAAAAAGGAAAGTAAAATTTACTTAATGCTCAATAAATTTCGACTTTATTTAGATAATAAAACGTCCATCTTCTTAAATAATAACAGACCTAGACTTATTACATTGTATGCCAAGGGAAGGTGCCTATATGACACTACCCCCCGAGACTTAGGATAAATATCAATGCATGCTAAGTCTTAAATAGATAGAAACTACTGATAATATCTCCTCAAGTGCTCAGCATTCCAGGCCCTTGGTATAAGCTTTCCCCGTATGTCACTAAGATGATAAGTTCCCTCCTATAGAACTGATTTGATCTGATATGGGTCTTCCCAATTTGCACCAAATACTCCATGATTAACTACCTTGGTGTTAGGCATGACTCGACGGAGAACCAAGTCCCCTACCCGGAAAGGTCGGGCTCTCACCTTGCGGTTATAATGCCTGGCAGTTCTCTGATGATATGCTAGCAGCCTTGCTTGGGAATCAACCCGTGTTTCTTCAATCATGTCCAAGTAAAGACGATGATTCTTTTCACTATTCTCTGGATCATAATGAGCTCTCCTAAAAGATCCAGCTCCTACTTCCACCGGGACCATAGCCTCACATCCATACACCAAGGAGAATGGGGTCTCGCCCGTTGTTGTTCGGGGAGTGGTGTTATAAGACCATAAGACTTGTGGAAGTTCTTCTGGCCAATTTCCTTTAGCATCCTCTAGCTTTGCCTTCAACGTGTGCTTCAAAATTTTGTTGATTGCCTCAGTCTGACCATTCGTCTGTGGATGGCTCACTGCACTGAAACTCTTCAGAATCCCTAACCGATCACAAAATTCTCTCATCTCCTTACTGTCAAACTGTTTACCATTATCTGAGATCAACTTGTAGGGTACTCCAAATCGACAAACAATAGCCCGATACACAAAATCAATGAGCTTCTTTGCAGTTATTGTGGCCAAGGGCTCGGCCTCTGCCCACTTAGTGAAATAATCCACCGCAACCACAGCATACTTCACACTTCCTTTAGCCTTAGGAAGTTCTCCAATCAAATATATTCCCCACATGGCAAAGGGCCAAGGGCTCATGAGTGAGGTTAAAGGTGCCACTGGGCTGTTATGAAAATTTGCATACCTTTGGCACTTATCACAAGCTCTAGCAAACTCGAAAGCATCTTTCTTGAGAGACGGCCTGTAGTATCCTTGACGAAGTATCTTTTGTGCCAATGAGCTACCCCCCGAGTGATTACCACAGATGCCTTCATGAACTTCCCTTAGTATATAGTTGCACTCGTCTCCATCAATACACTTGAGTAGTGGCACATTGAAGCCTCTCCTATATAAGTCTCCATCATATATTGCATACCTTGCAGCCATATATCGCATCCGCCGTGCTTCATTCTTGTCATCTGGTAAAATACCATCTTTGATATAGGCCAAGAGTGGGGACATCCATGTTGCCCCATCCTCTACCACCATAAGCTCTACCTCTGGCACGCTAGGCCTCCTCTGTATTTCCAAGGGTGTTGACCCTAACAGAGTGGTCTCACGACGTGACCCGAACTTAGCAAGCTCGTCCGCCGTCTCATTCTGGCCCCGAGGGATGAGCTCCAGGCTGACTTCATTAAATAACTTGATTAACCTTTCTGCACAACGCAAATACAACTCCGTTCTAGGCCCTCGTGCCTGATACCCTCCATTTATCTGGTATACTACAATCATGGAGTCACTAAAAGTGTTAAGGTTTTCCACCTTTAATTCCAATGCCAACTTGAATCCGTTGATCAAGGCCTCATACTCAGCATCATTGTTTGTTGCATGGAAAGTGAAGTGAACAGCCCTCTTCACCCTACATCCTTCTGGGCTCACTAACTCGAATCCAGCTCCAGCTCCATCTCCATTAGATGCCCCATCAACATATAAGCTCCACCAAGGGGCGCTATTCTGATTTTCCTCTGTTGGCACCTCTGGGTAAATTTGCAAGGCCCTAGAGTCCTCTTCTACTTGAGATGAGAATTCCAACACAAAGTCTGCTAGAGCTTGCCCTTTGATTGCGACCCGAGGTTTATATTCCACATCAAATTGTCCTAACTCAACAGCCCATTTCAACATCCTTCCTGAAGTTTCTGGTTTGTGCAACACTTGCCTAAGAGGATAGGCTGTTCTCACCTCGATCTTATGAGCTTGGAAGTAGGGACGAAGCTTCCTTGAGGCGAGGATTAGGGCATACACCAGTTTTTCCATGTTCAAGTACCGAGTTTCTGCACCGACTAACCTTTTGCTCATATAGTATATAGGGAGCTGAGCATCGCCTTCCTCTCGGACTAGCACCGCACTCACTGCATATTCAGACACAGCCAAGTAAAGCACCAGTACCTCCCCCTGTTGTGGATTAGACAATAAGGGTGGTGTGCTCAGATGCTTCTTGATATTCTGAAAGGCCTCTTCACATTCATCTGTCCATTGAAAATTCTTGCCCACCTTTTTAATGGCTTTAAAGAACTCATGGCACTTGTCAGAAGATTTGGAGACAAATCTGTTCAATGTCGCGATCCTCCCTGTGAGGCTCTGCACATCTTTCACCTTTCGAGGTGACTTCATCTCTAATAGAGCCTTAATTTTGGCCGGGTTAGCCTCAATTCCCCGGTGGTTGACAATGAATCCAAGAAACTTCCCCGACTCTACCCCAAACACACATTTCTGGGGGTTGAGCTTCATTCTATAGATACGCAAAATGGTGAACATCTCTGCCAAATGCCGGATGTGGTCTTTGGCCTCCTTCGATTTAACGAGCATGTCATCAACATACACCTTCATTGTCTTCCCAATGTGATCTTTAAACATCTTGTTCACCAGTCTCTGATAAGTCGCTCCCGCATTCACTAGCCCGAAAGGCATTCCAATGTAACAGTATAGGCCTCGATCAGTGATGAACGAATTGTGTTCTTGATCTGGCCCATACATAGGAATTTGATTATAGCCTGAGTAGGCATCCATGAAGCTTAACAATGCATGTCCTGCAGTGGCATCCACAAGCTGGTCGATACGAGGAAGAGGGAAGCTATCCTTTGGACAAGCTTTGTTCAAGTCGGTGAAGTCCACGCAAGTTCTCCATTTTCCATTTGGCTTCTTCACCAATACAGGATTAGCCAACCAAGTCGGGTAGAATGACTCCTTGATGAGCCCGACTTCCATTAACCTGTCCACCTCTTCTCTAAGGGCCTCCGCCCTCTCTCCACTAACAGGTCTCCTCTTCTGCCTTATTCCCTTCTTGCTGGGATCCAGGTTCAGCCTATGGCACATCACTTCGGGGTCGATCCCTATCATGTCGGCGTGAGACCATGCAAACACATCCAAGTTCTCCTTAAGGAATGAGACGAGACTGCTCCTTATGTTGGGGCCGAGATTCGCTCCGATTCTCAAAACTTTAGCCGAGTCATTTGGATCCACCAAGATAGGAATGATGTCCTCGAATGTTCCAGCTCCGTCTGGTAGGGGAGGCATTCTTGGGTCCAAATCTTCATCGAAACTTACATCACTGCTAGGCTCTCCTATCTCGGTGACGCTAAGATGAGCCTCATTGTTGATGGATTTCACTAGTTCTTCCTGTGGGATGTTCCCTTCTGTTGTTATAGTGACTTATCGGGAGACCCCGGTTGGTAGGTTTATCAAGATTGAAGTTTCCTTCCTCACCCACTTGCCTTTATTCATCCTAGCGGCCATCTGTTCTGGGCTCTCCTCATCATCGCTAGCCTCCTCTACTATACCTTCCTGCAATGCCATTATAGACTGAGAGGGTTCCATCATTAGGGCCCCGGGCCGAGGCTCCACCTCAATTCCCAAACTCTCAAAGTAGTCTTTCGGGAGCTCCTCTATAGATATCATGTTACAAACATCTGGCATGAGAGTGTCCACACGCTTCCTTTTCTTCTCTTCACCATCTTCTACGGGTTCTTGTTCTCTAAGGTCTACCACTTCTCGTAACACATCTAACTTTTCTGCCCCTTTTATTGCTTTGTTGTAGCATACCCTTGAGTCATATTGACATCCCTTCACTCGTCCGACGCCTGTGGGAGTTGGAAATTTCACAGTTAAGTGATAGATAGAGGTGACTACCTTCATCTCCTTAAGGATTGGCCTCCCAATGATGGCATTATAAGCACACGGCTGGTCCACCACAGTAAAAGTAACAATTTGTGTGGCCACATGGGGGTTATCTCCTAAACTGACTGGGAGCTGGATTGTGCCTCGAATCCCTACAGAAGCCCCTGTGAACCCGTAAAGTTGGTTCCCGCTTGAGACCAGTTCTCTGTCTAAGAACCCAAGCCTTTTGTATGTGTCGTAAGTCAGAACATTTACGGCGCTCCCATTGTCCACCAATACCCGATGTACATTGGTAGACCCGATTTTCATCCTCACGACAAGAGCATCAGCATGAGGGTGGTGCACCCATTTGGCATCTTCTTCACTAAACATAATGTCATCCCTCTCTTTTGTGAACAGGTGGGGAGGCCTTTGTTCAAGACGATGAACGTTGGTTAGAGGACGGTCCTTTGCCTCTCGGGCATATCTCTCCATGGCTTTCTTGCTATCTCCTCCCACATGAGGTCCTCCAATAATAACGTGAATGCTATCTTCCCTAGCAGTCCTCTTTGTGTCATCATCCTTTGCTATCGGGGGTGGAGGGGGCACCTGACGGTACTCAGACTTATGCTTCTGTACTTCCTTCACGACCCATTCCGTTAGCTTTCCCTGTCGAATCAGACTCTCAATCTCATCCTTTAGCTGTCGGCAATCTGCTGTATGATGTCCCGTGGACTCATGGTAAGCACAGTATTTAGAGGTGTCCCTTTTACTATATTCCGTCAGAGGGGTGGCTTTCTTGAATACCCCATTCCCCGCATAAGTGGCATATATATGATCAATGGAAGCCACCAAAGGGGTATGATTCTGCCATTTCGTTGTGTAAGGCCTTCCAGTCTCTTTATTTTCCTTGGTCTTGTTAAAATTCTTTGGGCTAGGGCTCCTTCTGAAAGTTTTTCTCCTTTCTTCTGGACTAGAAGATCTCCCTCTCTTCTCCATCCTTCGGCCACTGCTTCTTAGATCTCTCATAGATTTCTCTACCCTTTTGTAGGGCTCCGCTTGTTCATAAAATTCGGCCAAAGTTTCCGGTTCCCTAGCCTGTAGAGTCTTCCAGAATTTAGAGCCCTCCCTCAATCCAGCAATTAGGAAATTCTTCTGGGCTTCTTCTGTTGCTCCTCGGACTCTAGGAACCACAGCATTAAATCGCATCAAATAGTCCTGCAGGGACTCTACTTCTCCCTGCTTAATGTTTGCAAGGGTAGCCACCGGGGGGGCATAATGAAGAGTGGACTGAAACTGCCTTAGAAATAGATCTCCCAACTGTCTCCACGTGCTAATGCTAGCTGGTCCTAGCTTGGTAAACCATTGTTGGGCACTCCCCCTTAACGAGGCAGCGAATAATCGACAACGAGTTAGGTCAGGAACCTGGTAGACCTCCATCTCGGTATTGAAACGGGCCAAGTATTCAGCAGGATCCGCATCTCCATTGAAGGCCAGCTCGAGGTTATTTCTAAATGCCGGGGGCAGAGGGGACATCCTTATTGCAGGAGTAAAAGGAGATGGGGCCGTAGCAGGGGGTGGGGCTCTCTTCTCATGTTCCATCTGCACCAGCAGGCGCCTCAGATCACCAACCCTTAGGTCTCCAATTCTTTCGTCCGACCCCTCTTCACTAGCATGGTGAGAGGAAGTCCTCTCCCTTCGCTCCCTTCTATGAGTTCGAGGCGGAGTCCTCTCTCTTCTTTCTGTTTTAGGTGGAGCCCTCTCCCTTCGCTCTGTTCTAGGTGGAGTCCTCTCCCTTCGCTCTGTTCTAGGTGGAGTCCTCTCCCTTCGCTCTGTTCTAGGCGGAGTCTTCTCCCTTTGCTCTGTTCTAGGTGGAGTCCTCTCCCTTCACTCTGTTCTAGGTGGAGTGCTCTTCGGCGCCTCCTTCCGTGCCTTAGATTTTTCCAATCTAAGTCTTAGATCGTGCTCAGTTAGCTTCTTCCCAATTCGATCCAAAACACTAGTGGATCTAGCCTCGGACGAAGCTGGCTCATGCCGCGGCTCGCTCGGAGCCTGGCTGCCTCGCTCCTCCTGGCTTGGAGATATCTCATATGTCTCAAGAGACCCGGCTTTCTTTAGCCCATCAGCTACCTCTTCGAACTCGTGTATGAGTTTTTTAGAGGTTTTATCCTCCTTGTCCCTAGTGCCCTTGAGCCTTCGAGCCTTCCTCTTCGCATTCTTGATTGAGTTCTGCTCGACCTTAGCTAGGCGGGCGTTCATAGCTTTGAACTGGAGCTCGATCCCCTCGAGGTAGCCTAAGATCTTCTGGCCATCTAGTGTAACTGGTGCGACTTGAGGCATGACAGGGGTGGTTTTGCGAGGCGAGCCCTCTCCGTGGGGTGGTGGATCTGTCCTCGCTCCTTGTGGTGTGGCATCCTTCTTATGCTCCATCCCCTTGTCACTGTCCTTGTTGTTCTTCGACATCCTTCTCCTTAAGATGTAGTGCTCAATGCGAGCCCCTCCTTCTAGCGCCAATTGTTGTAAGGAGAATTTTGTACAACAGTGTGTTGGAGGTTTATGGAAAGTTGTGGCTGGACTTGTATGATGACTCCTCAGAAAATTGATTAGAGAATGGGTTTTTTCTCTTGCACTTTGCCGAGTGTCAATTGTGTATCATACAAGGTGCCTACGTACCCCTTTATCTAGGGATCAAGCCTCACGTAGTTCTTGGAAAACAAGTCATTGGACAAGCTCATTCAGTCCAAGCCCATAGAATAGTCAAGATTTATGTTCCCATAAACAGCTCAAGGATTATCAATCCACCTCAAGTTTCCATAAATAGTCCAAGGATCATCAATCCACCTCAAGTTCCCATAAATAATCCAAGGATTATCAATCCACTTCATGTTCCCATAAATAGTCCGGTTGTCACACGTTTTCCTACAATCTCGCGGCATCTCCGCATTTCTTTCCGTGATTGCAGGTCTGTCCCGTATCAACCAAACTTTACTCACTTCGTGAACAGGAATTTCCATATTTTGGGCTTCACCCACGATGCGAGCTGGCCAGGCTCGCATCGCACAAAACATATGAAAATTACCCTTTCGTAGTTCAAGTGGTGCGAGCTCACCTATGTTCAATTACTCTTATTTCTGATAAGTAGCACGAGCCCATTACTTCATAATGGTGAGAGCCCATAAGCTTAGGGCGAGGGTTCATAAATAAAGACGTGAGCCTATCAAGGTGAACTCATAAGAAAGAGAGCTCAATATTCATTTTAGCAAAGTGAGCCCAATTATGATAAGATCTTTGTGTGAACCCTTGATTAAGGAGAACTCATATAGATAGGTGTTCACCAAAAGTTAACGATGCGAGCCCACCATACTTAGAAGGATTTTGGGCCCAACATAGCTTCATGGTGCGAGCCCTAATTCCAGTCCACACCAATCTTTCCAAAATATAATTCTTTTCCTAGGACCAAATCACTTAGGGACCTGTCTAGGGCCCATTACCGAAAATCCAGTATAACAGTTATCACTTAACTTAATCCGGGTTCGATTCCTCGCAACTACATAATTATACAAGATTTATTTACTTTAAATTCTCTAGCTTCATCCAGGGTTCGATTCGTTACAACTACGTAATTATACAAGATTTATTTATACCAAATTTGGTTATCACTTAACCCGGGTTCGATTCCTTGCAACTACATAATTATACAAGATTTATTTACTTTAAATTTTTTAGTTTCATCCAGGGTTCGATTCCTTACAATTACGTAATTATACAAGATTTATTTATTTACTTTAAATTCAATAGTTTCATCGAGCGTTAGATTCTTTGCAGCTACGTAATCATACAAGATTTATTTATTTACTTTAATTTCTTTAACTTTATGTACAGTTCGAACTACATAATTAAATAATTATTTATTTATTATATATTTTTATCATTCAATTCTCGAGAAATACATTTTTAAATAATATTTATTAATAATTTATTAATACTAATATTTTAATGTCAACTCATACTTGGCCCGTGCTTAGCACGGGTTATAAGCTAGTAAACATTAAATACTGAAATATTGAACTTAAAATAGGTAAATTGTTTATTTGTCAACTCTCTAGTGGTAATTTAGCTTGTGTAGCACTTTATTACTTCTACACAAAAATGAAAATTGATTTCATAATGTTCTTGGATGTTAACGATTGATTTAGCAAAAAATAAAAACATATCATAACGATTATAGCTTATGAAGGTCTAAATGTACATCGTCATCATCATCTCCAAAGTTTTCAAAAATCTTTTACTATCCAACAAATTATATAAAAACAGATTTTATTACTTTTTCATTACCAGAGAGGTTTTCATATCTTCTTTACTTTATATAAGAAAGAGCAGTGATAACATTTATGTACATCTCACCCTCGTAGCCTCTCTTTTCTTATAAATAATTCCCTCCAAATTGTACAGATTTAGACTTGGTAGGAATGTTTATTTTGGTTACAATATATCTGATAAATATGCATGTTTAATATTTTGAAACAACCCATACTTACGAGAATTATGTAATACCTTGGTTATTTGGCATCTAAATCCAAGACATCATTCTTATGATAAGAAGCAACTCTTCACCTATTCAGAACTTCCAGGATATTGATTGTAATATTTGCATGACATTTAGAAAAAATTTGGTTCCATGCCAACTATTTATTCATATAATTCAGATGCTCCACCAATGTAGATCATAAATGTTCTGTCTTATATTCAATTCCTTACACAATCTACTTCGTCAATTGACAGCTTTCATATGTGGAACTATGTTGCTATAAGCACAACACAGACAAGTAGACTTGAATAATTGCTACCTACCAGAGAAGTTGATGAATTATATATTCATTTGAATTTAAATAAATTTTTGTAAATTAAGGTTATCAAATTTGTTAAAGATGTAATATTCAATACTACGTTATTGCGAATGGATCTACAACAGGTCTATACGAATCAGATTTAACTGAAAACTGATGAAGTTAAGATCAAACCTCCCAAAACATATTAATAGCTTCATGACGTGCAGTGTAGGAGCCACCGTACACAACACATCTTTCCCACTCATCAATAGCAAGATCAGTGGTGCCACACAGCAACGGCTCCAAATCTGAGAAGTTGAGCAACTTCGAAAACATGATGCAAGTGCTAGAACCCAAGACTTCATCTATTCCTTCTTTAAAACATTGAATTGGATCCTTCACTCCATCAACATAGATAAATCGAATATATGCGTCAATGTATTCCAACCTCATATAACTAAAATCATAACTGTCTTCAGAGTGTACCGTCATTACTAACTCAAATTCACCATAAGGACAGGTCAGAATATCTTTCATGTTATTATAAACTTAAATACCAGCCTCCTCTGAGATGATCAAGAGTGAGTTCTTCATTGGCTAACAGCACGTGTAAATATTTGGAGAATAAGAAAGAAATTTGAGTTTGGTACATAAGGCCAAGACCCACTAGCTTCCCAGATAATGTGTAATAACGTAGGTTTGATTCATTTTGGTTTCCAAGAAATAGATCAAAGAAGATAATTTGTGTTACAAAATATATACAAACATTTATCACATGTACATAATTTATGTGTATGCATGACTTGCTAAATGTTTTGAAATAATAAATTAAATAGGTTTATAAAGTTACCGCTGATATAAAAAGCTCTATGGAACTCATCGTTGCGGACTTTGAAAAAATCATGATGATCCAGAAGCTCTTTGGACATTGTATAGAACCAATCAACTGTAACTACAATCCCATCAGCTCTCTTAGAATTTGGATCAATTCAGAGTGTCTTTAGAGTGTGCCGTCATTACTAACTCAAATTCACCATAAGGACAGGTCAGAAGATCTTTCATGTTATTATAAACTTCAAGATCAGCCTACTCGAGATGATCAAGAGTGAGTTCTTCATCGGCTAACAGCACGTGTAAATATTTGAAGAATAAGAAAGAAATTTGAGTTTGGTACATAAGGCCAAGACCCACTATCTTCCCAGAAAATGTGTGATAACGTAGGTTTGATCTGTTTTGGTTTCCTGGAAATAGATCAAAGAAGATAGTTTGCGTTACAAAATATATACAAACATTTATCACATGTACTTAATTTATGTGTATGCATGACTTGCTAAATGTTTTGAAATGATAAATTGAATAGGTTTATAAAGTTACCGCTGATATAAAAAGCTCTACGGAACTCATCGTTGCGGACTTTGAAAAAATCATGGCGATCCAGAAGCTATTTAGACATTGTATAGAACCAATCAACTGTACCCACAATCCCATTAGCTCTCTCAGAATTTGGATCAAGATGTACATTGATCCCACTTGTGAGATTCATTACGTTTATCGTTTTGAAAATTTTGACAGATTATTCATGTGTTGTTTCATTTTCCTTCCGGAGGATCTATTCCCCGCCTAGAAGTAAGAGGAGGGAGGATTTTCAAGGCAAGATCTATTCCAGAGGATCTGTTCACCGATTGATCATAATTTACAACATGTATTATTTATTGAACTTTGCATCGCAACAATCTAGTTCATTATATACACAAACATACTCTCTTGATTTTGTTATACATATAATCATTATATTTAGAATCTAAATCGGTAATAACTTTGTTCGTTAAACATACGCATGCACTATCTCTCTTTTTCAGTAAAACAAACACCATTTTTTAATATTTTTATTGATCATAGACATCTCTTTTACTTCAACTTAAGAAAAAAAACAGGAAAAGGATAAATTAAAAAAAACAGAATTATTAACATTTTCATGATGCACATAATTTTCTTAGTAATATCTTTTATTTTATCATTCTAATCACAAATTGTGTTTTACATGTACAAAACATACACACGGTGTTTACCATTAACCATGCCTAAGTGGCCCCTAAAAGTCCTTTTCATCATCTGAGAAAGTTCTTTAATATATCACTATCAAGTCCCATTGTCAATTCTCATGGTAGGCAACATATACTGTTGTGTGTGCGCGTGAGGCACACAATAACACCATGCACACTCACATGTTTTAGTAGTTGTACACTACTCCTATATAAAGCCATCAACCTCTCATTACCAATTTTATGGGGGACAAAAGTTCTTTCAACTTATAACAACCCACATAACTCATTTCAAGCAACCTATTTCAACTCAATTTATTTATGGATTCCACTAAGAAAATGTCTTAGATCCATACATGAAAGTTTAATTACTCATAACAAGGAACAACCTCCAATTGTTAGTTTCCGGAAATTTCATCAAGAACATATATAAAATATGCCTCAAACTTTTCATTTTCAAACAATATCTACTTGAAACTTGTTGATTTGCTGATACAAATATTTCGGAAAATAAGCAAATACAGTGAAAATAGTTTGGAATATCAGTTTGTCTAATTTCTTGGCAAATGATCTGTTTGAGTGAATTAATTCTTCTTGCATGAGCCAGGCAAAGTAACAGAAAGATAGACTGCCCGTCAGCCTTATAAACTGATATTTACTCATCATAAACTGATTTTTTAAATGGCAAAGTTGTACATTTATCGATAGATTATCGTGTGATAGCTCTATCATAGAATTGATATGAGTTAGTCTTAATTTGTTGGCTACAACCGAAAATGAAATTAATTTCATCAGTAGTATCATTATCAGCAGAATATTATTCTCATGGGGTAGGTTAACATAATTCAAAGAACATGGTCTGTCACATTATTCACTCTCTATGTTGTCTAGAACTTACACACAAGCAGCATTGTGATGGTAATACATATAGCATACACCTTCTCCTTGCTCAAGGAGTATGTTTTATGCTCAAGGTAGTACTTATAAGTTATAAGTAGAGCAATTTGAGCAGTTTACAACTTACATATCAATCTAGCTATGGCTTGGATATTAATAACTCTTGCATTGCTTCTCCTTGCTTACCTTCTCCAAGCATGGTCCAAGAAGAAACTCGAAAGACGACTACCACCTGGCCCGAAAAGCATTCCTGTCTTAGGACACCTTCATCTGATAGGCAAAAATCCTCACCAGGATATGCAAAAATTAGCCGAGAAACATGGCCCCATCATGTACCTGCGCTTTGGATTTGTTCGTAACATCATTGTTTCATCCCCACAAGCAGCCAAGCAGTTTTTAAAGATTCACGATATTAATTTTGCTAGTAGGCCGCCTCATGAGGCTTCTAAGTACATTTCTTATGATCAGAGAAACTTGTCATTTGGCGCATATGGCCCTTACTGGCGCAACATGCGTAAGCTATGCACCTTGGAGTTGCTTAGTAGCGTTAAAATTAATACATTTAAAGCCATGAGGAAGGAAGAGCTTGGACTTTTGGTGGATAGCATTCAAGATGCAGCTCGGGAAGGTGTTGCCGTTGATCTTAGCGACAAAGTTGCGTCTATGAGTGCAGACATCAGTTGCCGCATGATATTTGGTAAAAACTACGAAGATAACGAAATTGATGAGCGCGGATTTAAAGTTGTGATTCAAGAGGTGATGCAGTTGGCAGCAATTCATAATCTTGGCAGTTTCTTTCCTTATCTTAGTTTGCTTGATCTTCAGGGACTCACCAAAAGAATGAAAGCTGTTGCTAAGGTATTTGATAAATTCTTGGAAAAGATTCTTGATGAACATGCGATACCCAAGGACCCCGGGCAAACAAAGGACTTCGTCGATACAATGTTAGACATCATGAAATCAGGAGGAGCTGAGTTCGAGTTTGATCGTACCCACATCAAGGCTGTTCTTCTGGTAAACTACTAAAGACTAGGTTCCGTGATCTTGTTCCTTTTAACATATATAATTAAATATTTAACAAAATACTCGCAGGACATGCTTCTTGGTGCAGTGGATACTGCTGCAGCGACAGTAGATTGGACGATGTCTGAGCTTCTAAAGAATCCACAAATCATGAAAAAAGTCCAAAACGAGTTGGCAGAAGTAGTTGGCATAGACAAGATGGTTGACGAGTCAGATTTAGCGAGTTTAGAATATCTAGACATGGTAACAAAAGAAGTCTTTAGACTACATCCAGTGGCACCATTATTACTCCCCCATCAGTCTATAGAAGACTGCAATATTGACGGCTTTTTCATACCAAAAAAGTCCACAGTCATGGTTAATGTATATGCGATTTGCAGAGACCCTAAGGTCTGGACTGATGCAGAAAAGTTCATACCGGAAAGATTTATTGGAAGTAATATAGATGTTCAAGGACGTGATTTTGAACTTATTCCTTTTGGCTCCGGAAGAAGAGGGTGCCCCGGGATGCAGTTGGGGATCATTATGGTTCGCCTAATTGTGGCACAACTTGTGCATTGTTTTGACTGGACACTTCCTAATGGAATGAAGCCATCGGAGTTAGACATGACTGAGGAGTTTGGATTTGTTACAAGGGCTAATCACCTAAAAGCTATTCCGTCTTGTCGCCTTCATTTAAATTAGATTCTCAGAAACTGCATGCCTCTCTACTGCTTGTACTAGGAGTAAGGTCTGCTCTTCCTCGCTGCTTCCAACGTCCACAAACAGCTTGGAGAGAACGTGATCCGGGCGGAGAGAAAAACAAGTCATAATTACCAGTTTTCATCTTAAATCTGTTGTCTTTTTGACTAATAATATATTAAGAACTGGCATAAATAAATACATATTCATCTTCCTGCTCAACATAGATTTTTCCGACTCAATACTCTTACAAGTTTTGAACCAGACCATCCTTCACTTGTTAAAGCATGTAAGATATTACGCTAATATTGATAAGATTACTAACAAGTCGAACATGTTTAGTTAAATAATTTTTAGTACTAACTGGATCTGAAAATCTCCGTCCAAAGAGATCCGTAAGATCACAAGTATAGCAATGAAAATTTAATAAATTTTTGATATTTTTAATCTATGTTAAAGTGTTGGAATTTTTAATCTATGTTAAACTATCAGATATGCAAGTAAGAGTTAGTTTTGATTCAATCCTTGGAAACGTAACGAAATGTATTTCTTCATCAGTTTCATCATCATCTGCACTTCTTTTTTGTTAAGGACAACATGAACTATCAGTAGTTTATCACGTAATGTGCATTTGTTGAGTAAATACAAACTAAAAGCACAATTAGTGTGATGCTGAAACGAAATATAGTTCTTAAAACACAAGCACAAACAGTGTGACGATGACTTCATTTACACCTTCTCAGAACTACATTTTCTAGAAGAACAGATTTATAAAAAGCTTAATTATAATATAAACCCTGAACTATGACTATTTGTATACATAAAACCCTAAATAAAAATAAAAATGTTGTACACATCAAACCTTTAAGTACCGATTATGTATATACATACCCCTGCTCCAAAAAACACTACCGAGTAAGGTGGGATTTGAGTGATATTTCATGCCACCATGTCGTCTCTTGCTTGAATAAGATGAGGTACAATGTCGATAATTAAGTTTATATTATAATTAAGTTTATTTTTAAATAACATATACATTCTTAAGTAAAAGTAATGTAGGGTTGTGGAAGCTGAAGTCGCCACTGAAAAAGAGTATAAGTGACAAAAATGCAGCTTCTCACTGGCCTAGACTTTTATAATTAAACGGGACAAAGTATGCTCCAACAATCATCTGTCAAATATCCGCGACCTTTATAAAAACCAAGATCAAACGAATTAGCATCAGCATAACCTTTACGTACTGATTTCTTTGGCCATGTCTTGGATTTGGATTACTCTTGCGGTAGTACTCCTTGCATACCTTCTCCAGGCATGGTCAAAGAAAGAACAAAGACAACTACCACCAGGCCCAAAAAGCATACCTATCTTGGGGCACTTACATTTGATAGGTAAAAATCCTCACCAGGGTTTGCAGAAACTAGCTCAAAAACACGGCCCTATTATGTACGTACGGTTTGGATCAGTTCCTAACATCATTGTTTCCTCCCCGCAAGCAGCTAAGCAGTTTCTAAAGATTCATGATCTTAACTTTGCTAGTAGGCCACCTCATGATGCTGCTAAGCACGTTTCTTATGATCAGAGGAACTTGTCGTTTGGAGAATATGGTCCTTACTGGCGTAGCATGCGTAAATTATGCACCTTAGAGTTGCTTAATAACATCAAAATCAATTCATTTCAAGCCCTGAGAAAGGAAGAGATTAAACTGTTGGTGGATAGTATTGTAAATGCAGCTCGGGAACATGTTGCAGTTGATCTCAGCGCCAAAGTTTCATCAATGAGTGCAAACGTGAGTTGCCGGATGATATTTGGTAAGAAATATGAAGATAAGGATATTGATGGGCGCGGATTCAAAGCTGTGATTGAAGAGGGCATGAAGTTGGCATCAATTCCTAACCTTGCTAATTTCTTCCCTTTTCTTGGTAAACTTGATCTTCAGGGATTCACAAAGAGAATGAAGGCTGTTGCTGCAGTATTTGATAAATTCTTAGAAAAGATTCTTGATGAACATGCAGTACCCAAGGACCCCGGGCACACTAAGGACTTCGTTGATATTATGTTAGACATCATGAAATCAGGAGAAACGGAGTTTGCGTTTGAACGCTCCCACATCAAGGCTGTTCTGCTGGTAGACCTCTAATGACTAGTTCCTTTGTTCTCTTTATAATTTATCAAAATTTCTATTGTGCAATGTAACTTATATGACAAAATACATTACAGGACATGCTTGCTGCGTCAGTGGATACTGCAGGAACGACGGTAGATTGGACAATGTCTGAGCTTCTGAAACATCCGCAAGTCATGGATAAAGTTCAAAAAGAGTTGGCAGAAGTTGTTGGTATGCACAAGTTGGTAGATGAGTCGGATTTAGAGAGTTTAGTATACCTAAACATGGTAATAAGAGAAGTCTTTAGACTACATCCACCTTCACCATTATTACTTCCTCACCAGTCAATAGAAGACTGCAACATTGATGGCTTTTTTATACCAAAAAAGACGACCGTCATGGTTAATGTATATGCAATTGGCAGGGACTCCGAAGTATGGAATGATGCAGAAGATTTCATACCAGAGAGGTTTATTGGAAGTAATATAGATATCCGAGGACAGGATTTTGAACTTCTACCATTTGGCTCTGGAAGAAGAGGGTGCCCCGGGATGCAGTTGGGGATCATCATGGTTCGCCTAGTTGTGGCAACGCTTGTTCACTGTTTTGATTGGAAGCTTCCGAATGGAATGATGCCATCAGAGTTGGACATGACTGAGGAGTTTGGACTTGTTGTTAGAAGGGCGAATCACCTGACAGCTACTCCATCCTGTCGTCTTCATGTACATTAGACTTACGGAAACAACCTCTTTACCTCTTGGAGCAGGGCTAAAGTCAGCTCCTCCCTGCTTCGTAGTAGCACATACCAGATGCATTTAATAAAATTTATTTAAAATGATTCGACTGGGAGATAATTTTGGAAGGCAGGCACTAGTTTGCGGCTGAATGAAGTTCCTGAACCCAGTTACCAGGCAACAGGATCTCGGGTTCAAGAACGAAATCTATATTTAGTTTTGCGCTTTGTCGTACACGAAAAAAGATATAATATATACAAGGTCAACAAACCTTTTACAAAGTATCAGTGGTAGTAGTACAAATCTCCAAACACAGTACACAAATCATCAATACTGCGAAATACCAGTAATACAAACTGTTAGATATTTGTAGTTTGTTGTTTCTATTCTAAATTGGTTTGTGTTTGAACCAACACAGACTACACACTGGGAGATTGCATCTTGATAATGTAACAAATATACAACTTTCGAGATATGTGACACATATTTTTGCCATACGCATTCAGTAAATCAGTACGATTATACTCAATCGGTGTATACATTGCCAACGACTTCACTGAAGACTGGACAAAAGGAAAATTAAGAACAAAAGAATGGCAACCCTTTTCACTAAAAGATCAAATGAAAAATACTAGAGTCTCAATTAATTAATGGACACTAGTCCCTTTACACAAAAAATTGAAGGGGAAAATTTTGATTACAAAGGAGAAAGATGAAATAATGAGAATTAACAATGAAGTTACGAAAGAAGGACGTGGAAGGAATTTCAAACCTCTAAGTAGATATAGAACAGATATCTTCAAAAACTTGTCTCATGTTAGGCCTTTCGTTTACGGGGAGAATGCACCGTATTGATATCGAAAGTAATTCATCCATTGCTTGTGAATGCTCTTCACCACGAGAAATATCCCTGTCTATACAGTCCATCCCTCGCCCTTCCTGATCACACAGTCGAACCCAATCTGTAAGATCAACTGCACCTGATTGACCTGAGATAATGTCACCTGCACTTCTTCTAGTCAATAATTCCATCAACATGACACCATATGCATACACGTCAGCCTTAAATGTCGGGACTGGTTTACTCATGGTTGCTAATTCTGGGGCACGATATCCAAGTGCTCCCAGTGTCAATATTTGTTCTGCAATCCCAGCTTGTGTCATGAGTCGGTGGAGACCATAATCTGTAAGGCGAGCATCATAATTGGAGCCTGCCAGTATGACATTTGTTGGCTTCAAGTTTCCATGAGGCATCCCTTTCTCATGAAGAAACACAAGACTTCGAGCAACATCAACAGCAACCTTGAACCTTTGGCTCAATGATAGCAGTGAGTGCCTCCGAGGTGTTGATTCTGAAAATGAGATAGACTGTTAACTATGTAGAAGACTTTGCTATTTGCATAACAATGAGTACAATATGCAAGACATTGTTAAAAGACATGACGACAATATATGAAACATCCAGACTCGGTATTCAACTGTGCTGTTTTTTTCAGATTAAGACCCCCTTCAATTGTTAGTGTGAAAGTATGCACACTTACCTACTAGGAGAAACACAATTATTTAATCTATAAGTACTCATGTGGCATAATTTGCAAGTCCGTGTATCCTAAACTAATATTAGCACACAAAATATCCTGGAAAAAATCAGTAGATATTTTCTAAACTTCAAGGCTCAAACTGGAAGGATATTAGGAAATGGTAGCACTGTGCATTTCGATAGATTGGGGAAAAGAGTGATTATTCCTCTAACAGGAAATACAAAAGAAAGGCACAAGAGTAAATATTATCACACAATCACTTGCTAGCTCTTACCGTAAAGATGTAGAGCCACGCTATCTCCATCAACGTAGTCTGCCAAGACGAGCCTTTCTTGTTCTCTTGGACCCCAATAGTAAGCTCGCAACGGAACAACATTTGGATGCCTAATTGAACCAACCCTTTTAACTTCCTTCGCAAATTCCTTTTTGTGTTTAACCAATCCTACTCGCAACCATTTCACAGTTAACATAAGCCCGCCACCCAAGGTAGCCTTGTACAACGTGCCATGGCTACTCCTACCAAGAACTTCTGCTGGAGCTCGAGATAAATCTTCAGCTGTGAATGCCAGTGTATTATCAAGGAAGAAAAGTTCTCCAGCCAGCCTATCTGGTGAATACACATCTAGAGTTACAGATTGTTCAATCGCCTCAACAAATCGAGGTGATCCTGAAGATGAATTTCTTCCTGATGTTTCAGGGTAACTATCAAGCAGATTAAGATTAGTGGATGCTGAGGTAGCAGCCTTTCCTGCGGGTAAAACATGCTCAACAATTTCGGAGACAAATTCTTTCTTCCCCGATAATGACCTTGAGTTTGATGTTAGCAAGAGATCATTAGAGAAGCTTAACGAATTTGGAGGAGGCTCAGTATTTGAATGGAATTTAAAAATTGAAGGGCGGCTGAATTTACCAACTTTAACATCTCTCCCAGCAGTTTGAGAATTAAATCCACTTCTTACACGGAAATCTTGAAGTTGTACTCGATAATAAGCCAGAAGAATGAAGGCTATCATTACAGCAGCTACAACTGAAGCTACAATAATAGCGACCCTGATATTAGACTTTGACTTGTGGTTTTTTCTTCCCCGTCCAGCCTGTACAGGGACCCCTCCAGCCTGTACCGGATCCCCTCCAACAGATTGGCTACCCTCTGGGACGATTAGCAAGACATTTCCAGGATGAAATGATGTATCTGGAAATTTTTTCAGGTTTCCAGGAACATTTCCCGATAGATTATTGTAGGAAACATTAAAGCCCTTCAAAGTTAAAGGAAGCTTTTCGGGGATCTTACCACTGAAATTATTGTTGGATAGATCAAGATACTCTAGACCAACAAGTTTTTCCAATTCATCTGGTAGCTCTCCAGATAACTTATTCCTTGCAAGATTCAGCAATGTAAGCCTTCCCAAGTTACCTATTTCTGATTGCAAGGGTCCAGACAAGGAATTATCTGAAAGATCAAGTGACTCAATCAGCGGATAGGAAGGTAAAACCAATAATTCACTGGTATGAGATCCTTGTAGAGGAATTGGTCCTGTAAGTTGATTTCCTGATATATTCAAACTCATCAGAGCGACTGAAGTAAGGAAGCTACGCGGAAGAAACCCATCAAGCTTGTTAACACTCAGGTCAACCACAGATAGTCTAGGGTAGGTTCCCAGCGCAGTAGGTAGGTTTCCAACTAGAGAATTATTTCGCAGGTTCAGCATAGCCAACCTTTGCGATTGAGAAGTAAAGCTAGGAATGCTTCCACCCAACTTGTTTGAACTCAAATCAAGAACTTCTAAATTCGCTTCCCAGTTTTGCACAACGGAAATGTCATCAGACAGACTGTTTCTGCTCAAATCAACAATTTGACATCTTCCAACTGAAGGTGGCAATAAACCGGAGAGGACATTCACTGACAGATTCAATGTACTCAGAGTGGTAGAGTTAATTTTGGGAATCGAACCTGCAGTCATGATCTGAAAATTTTAAATTACCTCACAAAAGCTATCAGTAGAATGATATTCTAAGCTCTACATTTGTAACTGATTAGACAAGTACTAATTAGCAGTAGCAGTGATGCATTATCAATACAGGGGGAAAAATAGGGCAAATAACCAATTAATGTTGATGGGCAAATACAAGAATTACAAATAAATAAGATATAACATTGCTTGCATTAATGGGAAGGACGTTTAGAACAATAAGATCTATAATATGTAAATGGAACAATAAGATCTATATCAATGTGAATTTACTGTGTATGACATCAAGTATTTTTAATCTTTTCAGGATTCACTATCTTTTAAGTAATGACTTACCTACATGTGTTAAATTTTATAAATGAACTATATAGTCGAGCCTTTACAAAGTCGACCAGGCTCTCTTAGAATTTTATTAACTTATTAGACCGAATTTTAGGCTATGCAGTCACCTAACTAGAAGCCAAAATATTTGAGGCACTTCTAAAATTCATACTAATCCTGTCAAACAGCCAATGCAACAGAAACAAGTATAAACTTCATGTGACGCGCTGACCACCTGCCATCTTGATTGTTAGTCATAACCGACTATTGTCCAAGAAGTGCAACTACTGTCAGGTAAACATATACATATTTTCTTCTACATAGATCAAATGTAACAAACTGAAATTCACCCATACTAATGTGGCAGTAGTAAAAGAAGAAAAATACTTCGATCATGAATCATAGATGCTAAATCTGCCATAGACTGAATCAGATCAAATAACATACAGTACATGTCATATATATATATACAGATTCTGCATTCTCACCTGAAAACCCATTGCGACTGAGATCCAATTCTTCCACAGGAACCGAACTTCCCAACAACGCTTCCGGAATTGACCCATACAACTCATTATTCCCAAGCCTCAAAACCCGAAGACTTGGCAAATCCCCGAGCGAAGGAAGCTCTCCAGTCAACTGATTATCACCCAAATCCAAAACTCTCAACTTCCGAAACAACACAACGACATCCCCGCTCAAAAAACCCCCACCCAATTTATTATTACTCAAATCCAAATACTCCACAATATTAGCCCACCCTGAAATATTCCCTGCATCCACCAAAACCGACCCGAAAAACTCATTCGAACTCAAATCAACATGCTCCTCATTCCTCAACCCACTAACCAACTCCCTAACATCACCCCAAAGTCCATTCCCACTCAAATCAAGCACCTTCAACTGCTGTAACTTCTCGATTCCACTCGGAAAACCACCAACAAACTTATTTTTCGACAAATTTAAGTAGCGTAAATCCCACAAATCATTTAATTTCCCGGGAATTGGACCGTAAAACAAATTACCACTTAGATCTAAATGCTGTAAACTAGTGATTAAACCTAATGTAGGTACAAGTCTTCCAGTTAGTGAATTACCTGCCAAGCTCAAATTTTTAAGTCCTTTGAGTCCATTTAATGTCGAAAATCGCAAGTCGCCTTCTAAACCGAGCCGGTCTAGTACAATGCCGGTGACTAAACCGGGTGAATTTGGATTGTTTTCGCAGATTACACCGTAGAATGAAGAGCAAACGGCGTCGTTTGGATCTGAATTAGGGTTTTGAATGTTCCAAGTGGTGAGTTTGTTTAAAGGATCGGTTTTTACGCCTTTTTTGAACTCGAGGAGTGATCGGAGCTCGTCGTCGGAGGTGGAGAGGGAGGTGGAGATGAGTGAGAAGAGGATGAGGAGGAGAGAGAGCGTAGTGTGTGTGGAATTTACACTCATTTTGGGGACAATGTGTGTGTGTGTTTTTGTTTGTGTGGATTTCAAGCCCTAGGTTTGGGGCATTGGGAGTGGAGGAGAAAGTGCAGGAGAGATTGTAGGAGAGAGATGTATATATTAGAGAGAGAGAGAGAGAGAGAGATTGTAGGACAGAGATTTATATATTATATAGAGAGAGAGAGAGAGAGAGATTGTAGGACAGAGATTTATATATTAGAGAGAGAGAGAGAGAGAGAGAGAGAGAGAGATTGTAGGGGAGAGATTTACATATTTTGGAGAGAGAGAGAGGGAGAGATGGGGGGTAAAGATGGTAAATGAAAGGAAGGGAATTAGGGAAATGATTTAATTAATTAATTTAAATAAGGGAAGATGAGTTGTGTTACAGCGTGTAATTAGAGGTGACAGATAAAAAAGGTTTACAAAATCAGGGTTTTATATTAAGTAGATACTGTAGATTATCATTCCTTTCTTTTTCTTTGTGCGAGAATATAATCGGTTTAAAATGGCGGGTCTGAGTCAGACGAGAGAGGGTGGTAGTACATTGGATAAGTTATACAAATGGTAAGATTTTTTGATTGATCGATCAAAAAATCATGACATACTTCACACGTTATATCGGTTTGGGTAGTTGAAATTTTTGCACAAAGAAATTCATGCTACAAAATATACACAAAATATAAATGAGATAAATCGGTTTTATTCCATTCAAAAAATATTTGGTCGGCTTAAATTATTAAAGTTTAACAAAAATTTGATAGTAAAATCTAAATTTTATTTTTAGAATTAAAAAATAATATGTTGTTAATAATGTATCCGAATCCTGCTCAATACATTTTCCATACGTCTCTTTCTCTTCTTTCTCTCTTGCAAACTATGATATAAATCTAGAAATGCACAAAAAATTCTTTGAATCGGGTTTTATTTAAACTTTTTAAAGATCACGTTTTTTAAGAATCTGATCGGATCGCGCTATCTCTTATATATAGGAAAAAAAAAGCTTTATAAATGAAACAATCCCTAAGAGCATCTCCAATGGTGTTGGCTAAAATCGTTAGCTAAAATAATATAAAATGCTGATTATGTAAAATTTGCTGAACCTGTAAGATATTGTGTTCCAATGGAGTTGGCTATACTAGTTGACTATATTTTAAAAATAGAATGTTATTATTATTTCAAGTTATTAAAAATAGAATATATGATTTGAATATGGTAATAATTGATGTGGAGTTTTACTACAGGTCCATAGGGGTTCGACAAAAATAGCCAACATGGAGAGGTTGGCTAAAATTTTAGCTAACAGTTTTATCCCATTGGAGCGGATTTTTTTTTACACATTATCTAAATTTTTTATTTATGGCAATCCACCTATGATTTTAGCTAAGGGTTCTCCACCATTGGAGATGCTCTAAGAGCATCTCCAATGCTAAAACCCCTTAGCTAAAACATTGACGTGGCATACCAAAATTGAAAAATATAGACAATCTCTAAAATTTATACATCTCCAATAGTACATTCCCCTTAGGTAAAAATATAGCCAACCTCTTGATATTGGCTATATATACTGAACCTCTAGGAGGCTGTAGTGAATCCACGTCACCTCTTACCATGTCGAAATAATAATTTAATACCATTTTTGAAATATAGCCAACGATTATAGCCAATCCCGTCGGAGTAAAACACCCTACAGGTTCAGCAAAATTTAATCAATCATTATTTTTATCATTTTAGCCAATCATTTTAGATAACACCATTAGAGATGCTCTAACAACTACATCTTTAACTACTATAATCAATACATAACAAGTGAATAGACACCATAAAACCTAATACTAAAAAACTACTAGTATAATACTTGTTTATCATAAAACATAATTACAACTCAAGAATATTTTACTCATATTGAACTTAAACTTGTTGAGTATAAAACAACGAAAGCAAAAATCAAAGCGAATAAACAATAACAAGAAAATAAACGGCAATCATACAAGACAAAGATTTACGTGGTTCGGAAATTTCTACTCCACAAGCCGCACTAATTTTGTATTGATCTCTTACAATTATGTTGTGTTCTGTTGTGTTCTGTTACGTTGGTATTTTATAATCACATGAAACTATTTATAACAGAAGAAACTGGACCTAAATTAATCAATTACTAACTTCAATTAGAATTCAGAACTAGAAATTCTACTCAAATCATAAACCAATTCTGAAACTTGTTACACTCCACGAACCCAACAATCTCCCATTTTTGAAAAGCCGGGGATTTAACCGATTTTTTCGAGTTTCGGGCCGGGCTTAATGAAAAATAGGAGGTTCATTTAAGGCCCACGGGTCAGGTCGAACCGGGCCGGGCTTTTTTCGAATCGGTTTTTTTGCGAATCGGATCGGGTCGTATTTTGAATTTCAGACTTTTTAAACATCTCTACATAAATCACACACATTATTCAGTTAATTTTAAGAAATGGAATCAAAAATACCACTCCAACAATCTCCATTTAACTAGTTATTTTAAGTAGCGTATCCCTCTTTTTAAGAACTTCTTAAATAATTTTTTATAATAAAATATAAAAAATATCATATTTCTCTTTCCTACTTCAATCAAACTAATGCATTTTTAATAATAAAATACTAAATAAGAAATGAATATAAGAAGTATGGTTGAACACAAGATTACTTATCAATGTCATAAATCATTAAAAGTTAATATTTTATAATTTATATAAAAAATGAGTTAGGATATCGTTGTACTTGCTCTGCTCATCAGAATCGACTCGAAAACGTTAGGCTCAGAATCAATTTTTTTTTGTAAAAATACCTGTCAACTCGGCAACGCTTTGATTGTTAAATAAAAGCCCAAATAAAAAATACTTTTAACACATACATAATTACATGTTTACAACCAAAAATATAAATTAGATATACTAAAATTTAGTATACGTAAATAAAACATATGTCAAGTATACGGGTAATTGATTGATTTATCAAGAAATAAATAAACAAATGATTAGTGGTTAATTGTATAAAAAATATGCGTTTTTATTTATAATTTATACTTATATATATTGTGAAATAATTTCTAGTACAAATATGTATTGACCAAGTTTTGATGTCTATGTCAGCCTTCTTTTGTAATGGGTTGTCGAACTTCATGTATTTTTCTTATTTCTAATGAATCTGTCTACAAAAACAACTGAATTTTATTAAATTAAACAATTGAATGTAATTTAAGTAAATTATTTAAGTGTAATAATTATTGTATAATATGAATATACATAATCTCATGTAATTTTAATGAAATTATAGTATATAATATGTGGAACAGTATACTATTAACATGTCATAAAATTTTCTAAGTTACGGTGTAACTATATTAGGATCATGTTCCTTGTACAACCCTTAATCTTAGAACCCTTAGAACTCTATTTTTTTTTTAAATAATATGTATTTATTATATGAAGGTCATGGGTAAAGTTGTCCAAAAACACAAAACACATAATTTAAAGCTAATTAATATTTTATTAAAGATAATAATCATACATCGATATCGATCACAAAATTCTCCATCATAATCATAAAATTTCCCCAATTATTTTTATCATTTTTTGTGAAAATATTCAAGTTATTATATAAACACAATATCAGATAACAGTGTTCAGCAGCTGAACATTTAAATACAAGTAAGTTTAGTTGCAGAACTTTAAAATTTATGTGTTTGATTTCAAATTCGATTGCATGACTTTTATGTTCAGCGGTAGAACACGAAAGTTATGGTATGAAAATAATGTGAATAACATTGTTCAACAGCTGAACATTATAAAAATAATCAAGTTCACTTGTAGAACTTTGTGGAAAAAAGTAAGTTCAGTTGTAGAACTTTGAAGTTCATATGCATAACTTTTAAAATTCAGCTGCAGAACACTGTATTTATACTATGAAACAAAATAGGTTCGGCAGTAGAATCCTTTTATTCCAAGAATACCCTTATAAGATTTTGTATATAAAAATGAGTTGAATCTGAACAGTTGATCTAGTAATAATCCAACGGCTTATAACAGTTCTAAAGTTCTTTTTTAGTGATTGGTTCTCTCTTGAGCGTAACCCAACTATATTATAAATATAATAATTGTTCTTTAAATAATATGAATTGAATTTCAGATAATAATCATAAGTAATATAGAAAAGATTATCAATATATATTATATATTCACTCTAACTCACCCAAATTATTAACACTTGAGATGGGTAAGTAGACCAAGAAAAATGAATAAAATAAAAAAATAGATCAATTTGTCATTATTGTTAGCTTGGGTACATAAGAAAACTTATAAAAATGATGTGAATGCCACCAACTAAATTAGATATTGACATGTGTTATTTTATAATTATTTTTATATCCAATTCACTATAGTTGACATTATTTAACTTATAAATGTGAGTAATGTTAAAGAAAAAATAGTTGCACAAAATATGAGTAAATTAATAAGAATGAGACATATTAAATTCAATAAAGAATAACAGGTCACTTTAGAAGATAACAATGTATATTTACAAAAAAATATTACTAGAAAAAGGATGTGCCCAACAAACGTATAAAAATTATTATTGTGTAATTTAATAATATATTTAAAATTAACTTTTTTAGTGATATATAATGAGCCACCCTATCTATAATATGTTACCTATATTTCAATTATGTTTGTGTTATATATTTATATTTCAATTCCAAAAGTCATATTTTGAATAATTTTTTATTGAAAGCGAGTCATATTCCATTAACTAATTTAAAAATGAATGATTTAATTGTTTAAAAATAGAATTATATACCATAAATGAAGAAAATGTGGTTTATCGAGTTTATTGTTAAAGGTAAAATCAAAACTCGTTGTACAATAATGATTTTATAATTGCATTTGTAGTAAATTATCTAAAACTGGATCCAAATGTTGTTATTCCTATTCCCCTTTTCAAAGAATTGAGAATAAATGTTGAGTAAATAAATAAATGGAAGTGCAACTAATTTATATTTCAATTTTAAATATATTTCGATTGAAACTAGTCTTATTAATGTGATTTGTATTGGAAAAAAATATGTAGATATTTGTTAAATTACAACAATATCCATTTTATTCAAAAAGTGGTAATTAAAATAGTAAACTTTATTTACAATTACTAACTTTCTATGTCGAGTGCAAGATTTTAAATATAAGTTTTAAATTTGAGCTCAAGTTTGAATGAAATCAAATTTATAGTAGCGGATCTAATTAAACATTTGGTTGGAAAAGAAATCTTATATAATGGCTGTTATAGATTAAAAAATGTGCTTTGTGAATTAAATGCTAGGGTTTGTGAGTGTTCAAGTTTTAATGGCTGCTCTTGTGTTTCGAGACTAAATCGGTCTTCACAAGATGCCTACGTATCTCTGCTGTATAGAGAATCAAGCCAATAAAACGTAGTTCTAGAATGAAGGACGAGGGTCCTTATATAGGCGTCAGGAGCCTTCTATTTAGAGTATGTTTAGGAGACTTAATGGATAAGTCTCGTTATTGATAACTGATAAGGAGTGTTTTGCTTGGCAGACAAGTATTATCCTCATCTGATAAGTGTTGTGACTCATCGTAATATTTTATTGGGATTCTGGATCCTTCTATGAAGATATTATCATATTTGGTCTCTTTTATGAGCTGCGTATTTTTCTTTATTTATTAATTACGAAATTAATAAATAATTAGGGTTTCGGGCCTTTTGTCGGGCCTAATTCTTGGACCAAACTAGGTCTAATTAATATATCATTAATTATATCTAGGGTTATATTTCGGCCCATATCATTTGCCCCCCAATTTCTGGAGAAACCCTTCAAGATTTTTGTAGAAATTATTTCATATTTTTCCCGGAATTTTCCCATTTTTTCAAAGCATTTTCAGCCCAAAAATGGCCAAGAATTAGGTATTTTTCGACCAGGAATCCAGGTCATTTTCGACCAGGATTCCAAGTCTTTTTCGACCAGGACTGTGTCGAGGTCGAAGCTGTCGACCAGAAAATTTAAGCCTTTTTCGACCAGGATCTAGTACTTTTTCGACTAGAAATTTCGACTAGGGTTGGGTTGAGGTCGTACTTGTCGACCAGGAATTTCAGTGTAAATTCGAACAGGAAATTTTGATCAGGAACTAGTGTAATTTCGAGCAGGATTTTCGACCTCAACTGGGGCGAGGTCGAACTCTTCGACCAGAAATTCCAGTTTATTTTCGACCAGAAAATTTCGAGCTCGGCTTAGTTTATTTTCGAACAGGAATCTTCAGTTCAATTTCGACCAGAACTGTGTTGAAATCGAAGTTGTCGACCAGAAATTTCCGTTCAATTTCGAACAGGATTTTTCGAACAGAAATCAGTATAATCTCGATCTCATTTCCAGTATTCCTTCAACCTCAATTGGTTGTGAGGTCAAGGTCGTCGACTTCGATTTGTAGGACTTTTTCGAACAGGTTTTATCGATTATGACTTAGCACAATTTCGACCTCGATTTCGTAGTTGTTTTTCGACCTCAAATAGGTTTCAGGTCGTTTAGTTCGATTTGGATTTTTAAGGTAATTTCGAACTCAATTTCTCGAACTTGCTTTCAGCATATTTTCGATCTCGAATTCATTTTTTTGCCTTAGAATTATTTCTAACCTTTGAGTTAGAATTTTCTTAAGCTTTCAACCTCTTGGGCCTTGATTCCATATTGGGCCTTCGTATTCTGTTGGGCTCTATTGATATTGAGCCTTTCTTTTAGACTTTGGGCCTTGAATTTTTCTGGGTTTAATAGCGGAGCTTGGGCCCTTAATGGGTCTAATTCTTGGGCCTTTAATTCCAGCAGCCCAAAGAACAATTATGGGCTTTGACTGGCTGTAACCGGTTAGACTTTCTTGACCGGTTGAGTTTCCAGTCACTTTGCCTATAAAAGAGTGAGATTTCATTTCTTACTCTTCACTCAAATCTTTCCAAAAAATTACTTTCCTTAAATCTCTCTGTCTTTCTCTCTTTTTCACCGTGGTAAGGCGATTTCCGGCGAGTCTTTTACGGTAGTGTTCTTATTTTTCTGGAATTTTTCTTCCTTCGTTGAAGATTTTCTGGAATTATCACGCTTTTCTGGGTTCAAATCTTCTTCCCAAGAAGGTTTCTGGGTTTTGATCTTCATTGGTTGAAGATTTTTCTGGGATTTTATTGAAGATTTGAAGGTTTTTTCCAGTTTTTTGAAGATTCCTGAAATGGCTGATCGTTCTGCTCAACGCCTCCAGAAAATGAATCAAGCTTCTAAGAGAGGTATCATCATTCGTTCTCCCACTATGTCTTTACAAGATATGATATTAGAGCGTAGTGATGAATACCCTTCTGTATCTCATTTGGATTCCTTTAACCATAGCAATAGATTTCATGATGCTGATAAAATTGCTGATTATAAAAATATGTATAGAATTAGGCCACCTTATAGGTTAGTCCCAGCTGGTCCTGGGGATCGTTCATGCCATTGGCGCCCAAATGCTCTTTGCATTTATAAGGGGGTCCTTGTTGCAGGAGTTCGATTCCCATTTCACCCTTTTATTTCCCAACTTTTAGCCGACGTAGGAATTAATCCCTTTCAGCTACCTCCAAATGCTTGAAGGTTGATTATGTGTTTTATTGTGTTGTGTCTAAAAAACAAATTCCCTCTATCTGTCGTCCTTTTTAGAAAGATATTTCAATTTAAGAATAGTTCTTCTAAAGCCTTGGGTTGGGTGTACATTAGTCACCGTTCTTCAACACCCCCCATTTTCCATCCAAAATCCATCCCTGACAATAACCCCAAGTGGAAGGATGAGTTTATGTACTTGATGTGGGATGAAGGGGATTGGGGCACCCTTTTTCAGAGCTCGTTCAGTAGAGTGTCAGATGGTAGCCCAGATGACATTGTCCTGACTGAAGAGGAGGCTCACGCTTATGATGAGCTTATCAAGGATGATTATGCCACCATGGCCTGGGAGCTCCTGGACGAGTTTCTGCTTAAGTCTCTGAAACTTTCAAAAGTTTCTGATCAGGGTAACTCTTATTCTTACTTTCTTTTTGCTTGTTAAGATTGTCTTTATACTCATTATGTTTTTCTTGATTTTTGTTTGCAGCTGCGGAGTTCATTAACAAACGTAATGAGCCGGAAAGTGGGGAGACTGCCCGAATAAAAAGGGCTTGCTTAAAGGATCCCAGGTTGGGCGCTAAAGGCCCTTCTATTCTGAGGCCTCATGTAGCCGAGGTTGAAGAAGTCGAGGGCTCTTCCTCAGTTAAGAGCTCAGTTTGGCGCCCCAACTGGGGGATTAGGAAGAAGGACACCATTGTAGGGGTGGCCGAGCATGCCATTGAGTGGTCACACCACTCTTTGACTCCTTGTGATTACAAGGATTTTGTGGCCAACTCCTCAATTGAGGGGGCAGAAAGTGCGGGCTCTCAAGCCTTTGCTGCTGTAAGTCATTAATCTCTTTTTCTTCTTGTATTCCTTAGTATGTTTTTCAAGTTATTATCCTAACTTATAACTTGTTCGCAGGCCAACGCTAGCTTTCAAGGAGCCTTATTCCAAGCCAAAGCTTGGTGTGCATCCTCGGAGGCCAACAAGGCTAAGTTTGATAAGGCCCAGCTGGAGATGGGTTCTCTTAGGGCTTCCTTGGACCAAAGGGAGAAGGAGCTGATTGATGCTCAAGCGGAACTGGTAGAGCTCAGGAAGGGGAAGGAGCGCCACATTGATGAGTACCTAGACTCTGACGAGTACAAGGGTTTGATTACTCAACACGATGATCTCCTCTTTCCTGTCCAGTACACTAAAGGATGGGACGAGGCATTGGCTGAGGTTTCGAGGAGACTCCCTGGATCCCTCACTATTTCTGACTTTCCCAGCCCCCACGCTCCTACTCGTTTGAAGATGGCCTTGGCTGGAGAGAACGACATGGATGAGGATGACAGGATTCTTGATCCCGAACATGCCTCTCATCCTGGCGAAGAGTCTGAGGAATCCAGCTCCAGTGAGGAAGAAGAGTCTGCGAAAGGAGAGGATTCTGGAGAGGAATCTGGGGAGGAGTCTAGCTCTGAAGAAGAGCAAGGAGGGGGTGATGCTTAGTCATAGCTAGTTGTAGTTTTTTATTTATTTTCTGTAATTCTGCCTTTGGGCATATCTTAACTTTATTGCAAGTTATTTAACTTATTTCCTTCATGCCTTTTAATTTCTCGTGTTTGCGTACTTAATTAGTACTTTGAATCATATAAACCTCAATATGCAATGCTTTGTAGAATATTTTTGAAATTGCTGAATGAATTCATAACTTGAAGAAATGGGTTCAACCCTTACATAGTATACTACTTCTACCTCAAGTTTAAAAACTTGGATTGGTTTCGTCGACCTTATTTCTACTTGTCTTAATAGTGAGTCCAGTTAGGATACACTTAAACACAATAAACTTTCAAGTTTGCAGCATGCCAAGTTCTAGGCACTTCAATCCCCCACTTTAATTTTTCTAACAAATTCCCCTACTTTTTTTAATTCCCCTAAAATACATTTTTTTTTAATTTTTTCTAACAAATTCCCCTACTTTTTCAAATATATCACGAGCAATTACTTTTTTTTTTAAATAAACATGTTAGTTTTTCTAATTTTCCTTACTAAAACCCCCCCATTTTCCAAAAATATCACGGATAAACCTTTAGTTATTTATTTTTAAACCTAATATTATAATTATTTTTTAAAAAGTTTACCTATTTTAACATGTCTACTTATTTTTCTTAACAAATGCAAATACTAAAAATATTAAAATATAAATAATCAAATACCTAATTATAACCAATTATCTTTTGAGCTAAAACACATTATAGATTTTTTCTAACAAAGTCCCTCATTTCTAAATATATTACGGGAAATTGCCTTTTTCTATTTTTCTCACTAAAATCCATTATTTTCTAAAAATATCACAGACAAACAATTTAATTTTTTTTTTTAAAATGTATTTAAATAATTTAAATTATTAATTTTAAAACCTCATTTTCCAAAAATATCACGGACATTTACCTTTTTAAACTAAATATATGTTACATTTTTTATTTTTCCATACTAAAACCCCCACTTTTCCAAAAATATAACGAGTAAACTCTTACTTATTTATTTTAAAATATTTTTTAATGTTTTTAATTAATTAAAAGTGTATAGCTATTTTAACATGCCTACTTATTTTTTTAACAAATACCATTAAAAAAAAAAATAACAATCAACAATTCGTGCGAGAGTTTTAAGCTAGTCAATACTATTATATAATAGACGAAACATTAAAAGTTTGGTTGGTCGGTATGGTACGTTGTGATTTTACTTAATTGTCATTTCTTAAATTCGTGTTTTTACTTAATTAATCTTTACTTATTTATAAAAATATATTATTAAATAATAATATTACCTATTTATAACCAATTACCTTTTTCACCTAAAATACATTATTTTTTATATTTTTTCTAACAAATTCCTCTACTTTTTCAAATATATCACGGGCAATGTTAGGCTCAAAGCATGTCTGATTACCACTATTAACAAGCCTAATCATTGTGACTATGTCACTCTACATGACCTAGTGAATTCTTTCACTGGGATATAGTATAGGTCTCCATTGTACTTGTCTTGTTTCATGTACTTAGTTTTATATTGTATGCTCAATGTTATAATGAGCTTAGTAAGCTTCTTGCAATCTAGAATGTACATAGGCCATGGAATAATTATCCTGGTAGAAGTTCAGTGATGTTCATGCAGCAGGATGGAGATGAATAAGGCCATGAAGAAATAAGTTGCAGAAATTTCCTAAGTCCCTATACCGTGAAGTCAAAATGAAGCTATGTCGTGAAGTCCAAAAATATCTTTGTCGTGAAGTACTAAGATCGCATAGTCCTAATTGAACTATGTCGTGAAGTCTTCATTACTCATATCGTGAAGTGTTGATACCGCAAAGTCAAGTTATATTAGATCGTGAAGTCCTCAAATGGTCTAGATCGCGAAGTCCTCAAAAGGCTTAGATCACGAAGTTCTCAAATGGCTTAGATCGCGAAGTCCTAAAAAGGTTTAGATCGCGAAGTCCTCAAAAGGGCTAGATCGCGAAGTCCTCAAATTGCCTATGTCGCAAAGTCTTCAAAGGATAGATCGTGAAGTCAGGGAAATGTTGGAGTTCACGATATCAACACTTAGCCGTTTATAACAAGACAAATCAAGGTACATAACCAAAATTCAAAGGAGACAAATACTGAAACATTTGTTCTGGAAAGGTGGTCCAAAGAACAGATGGCAAATCTACAACTAAACTTGGAGAGAAAGACAAGAGACAAGCAACTACAGAAACGGGAAAGACTCCGAAAAACAAGTGGTCCTTCCTGACACAATGAACTTCTTATGGCAGGACAAGTTGGACTTTCAGCTAGGGGTAACTGTGTAAATTGGTGTGTGCCTAGTTTGTATAGGTCTATATATATTGTGCACACCTAACTGTAAGAAACAAGAGAGATACACATAGTTTTATCTTAAGCACTCTTTTCTCTGTAAGCAAGCAAGATACAAACTGTTCTTGTTTAGAAGCCAGAAATTCAGTTGTGAAATTCTGGAAAGCTGTAGTATTTAATTTGCTTAATACAAAGTAGATTAAAGTGATTGTGTGTGTTGTTTATTTTCATTCCGCATATTTCAAAGCATAATCACATACAGCTTATTTAGTTTCAAGAATCGAAAAATCAGTTTCTAAGTGGTATTCATTTCTAACAAGTGGTATCAGAGTCAGGCTGTTAACATACATACAGGAAACGATCAAGAATGAGTTCACAGAAATTAAGCAGTATCAAGATTCCCCCTTTAACAAGGAGCACTACAGTTTATGGAAAAAGAAGATGTTGCTTTTCATCAAAGCTTCAAACCCCATGTATTTAGACATTCTAAAGCATGGTCCCTTTATTCCAATGATTGAGCTTGGTGAAACAACTGTTGGCACTGAGATAATACCAGCAAGACATGTGCCCAAAGACCCCTCAAAATACACTGATCTTGAAAAGGAGAAAATAGCACTGGATGGACATCTCCAACTTATCATTTGTGAATATATGGATTTCAACATGTATGGCACTATTGCTCACTGTACTATTGCTAAGAAGATGTGGGATCTTATAGAAGTGCTATGTGAAGGAACTCCTGAAGTTAGAAAGAACAAGAAGCAGATTCTTGTTTCACAGTATGAAGCCTTCATGGCTAAGCCTAAGGAGGGAATCACAGAAGTGTTTGAGAGGTTCAACAAGTTGGTAAATGAGCTCAAACTCTATGACAAACACTATGAGACAGAAGAGCTCAACATGAAGTTCTTGCTAACTCTACCAGATCACTTGGAACCAAGAATCTATTCCCTCAAAGAAAGAGATCTAACAAAGATTGGTTTTGATGTGCTGTATGGTGTTTTGAAACATATGAGCTAGAGTTGTTTCAAAAGAGATCCATTCAAGCTAAGCAAGGATTAATGGCTAATACCTCATGTGCCCTTATTGTTGACAACCTAGGTCAAAGAATGGAATCTCTTAAAGTCAGTCAAGTCAAGATTGAGGAACTGGAAGTTGAAGACACTGGTGATGAGACTCAAGTTGTCTATGATTTGCCTGAGGATGATGAGTTCTACAGCATAGATGAGCTGGATAAGATGGAAAACAAATCTTTTGCATATATGGCTAGGAGATATCCTAACATAAGGTTTAAAAGGAAGCAGCCATTTAAGTCCAAGTTCAATGCTGGAAATGCTGGTGGATCAGGTGGCTCAAACACCTTCAATAAAGGAAAAGGGATTACTGGTGCTGCTAAAGGAGGATACAAGACTGGGAGTGTAGATAGGTCCAAGATAAGGTGCTATAACTGAAATGAACTTGGGCACTTTGCCACAGAGTGCAAGAAGCCCAAACAGGCCAAAAAGGACAAAGCATACTTAGAGCTTGAAGCTAAGTATGAAGCTCTACTCAAGAAACAGCAGGGTAAAGCTTTTATTGTTGAGGGAAAGTGCTGGGATGATTCCGATAAAGAAGAAGAACAGGAATATTCAAACTATGCCTTGATGGCATTCTCTGATGATGGTGATTCCTCAAGTCAGGTACCAATTCTTACTTCTCTTGATATGACTCCCTTTCAATATAAGCAAACTGTTGAAGATATGAGTACTGAGATGTTCAATATTCATACTAGCATGTTAGTTGCAAATGAAGAAATTGACAGGCTAACTGCTAAAAATCTTGAGCTTACAGAAAAGAATGAGGAACTTGAGTTAATGGTTGTGAGCCTTGATGGTTTGAAAAAGGAGATTAAGTATCTTAAAAACAAAGTGGTCTGTGCTGAACAAATGGAAGCAGCCCTTAGAGAACAAATTGCTGAAAATGAATTAAAGATAAGAAGTTTTAAGAACTCTTCTGAGCTTGTTCAAACCTATCACAAGGAACACACTGAAGACTGCAAGGTTGGAGTTGGTTTTAATTATGATAATGATAAGGGAAGGAAGAAGACCAAGGGCAAAGGAAAAGAATCTTTTACAAACAAAAATGCCCCAACCATTTTGTCTGGTGTTGAAAAGCCCATCTTCATAAAGAGTGTTGTTGAGTTTGATGAAGAATTAATGGTCATCAAACAGCAACTACTTGAAGAAGATGAGGCTGCTAAAGACACTTATTCCTCTCTCAAGTCTGTTGATCAAAAAGAAACCAAAGACAACCTTGTCAAGAGTCCTAAAATCAAGAAAGAAGTTGTTAAGAAGAAGAAACAAAACAGAAATGGTAAGATAGGGGTCAACAAGAACAACAATTATGCTTATGTGCCAAATGCTCCTAGGAAACAGTGTCAGAAATGCTTATCTGTGAATCATTTGACTCATAAGTGTAATAAACCTGTAAATGCTGAAGTTGATAACCTGAGTAACCATTCTGTTGGCATAAACTATGTCCATGATTCCTTCTGTGGTAATTCTAACTGCATGACATGCTATGTGACTGTGATTGCTAATTGCTTATCTCTTAAGCATAAACTGGACTCTGCACAATCTTGTGAATCACACACACATATGCACACTCACAGGACAGGATCCCCAATCAAGGTTGAGAGGGTGAAAACTTCATGTGAGCCTAAGAGTGTAAACTCCAAAGTCACAAACAAAGTGAAGTCTCCTACTGTGAAGAATGCTATTGATGACAGAAGAATCATTAACAAAACTGTTTCTAAATAAACTGGACTCTACCAAGCGTGGGTACCAAAATCAACTTAGTCTCTTTGTGAATGCAGGACAACAAGAATAAAAGAGTCATATGGATCTTGGACAGTGGTTGCTCAAGTCACATGACTGGTGATATAGCCCTGCTATCACACTTTGAAGAGAAGGCTGACCCATCAGTAACCTTTGGAAATGACAACATTGGTTATACAATGGGATATGGCAATGTCAAATATGGGAATGTCATTATTGAAGATGTAGCATTTGTTGAAGGACTAAAGCACAACCTCTTGAGTATTGGACAGTTCACCAACAGGGGTTTCAAAGTGGAATTTGATGAAGATCATTGTCTAATCTCAAAAAGAGGAAGTGGTGAAGTTATTTTAACTGGTGTGAAGAAAGGAATCTTGTTTGTAGCAAATCTTAAGGCTGCAGACAAGGGAGAAATTTGTTGTTTCTACACTAAAGCCACCAATGAAGAATTCTGGCTATGGCACAAGAAACTATCTCACTTGAATGTTCAGGCAATGAACTCTCTGACAAAGAGAGAACTCATCAGAGACATGCCTGCCTTGGAGTTTGTGCAAGATGGAGCATGTGAAGCATGTCAAAAAGGAAAGATTAAGATATCAAGTCACAAGAACAAGTTGCTCAATTCAAACTCAAAGCCTCTGAAGCTAATTCACATGGATCTATTTGGCCCTGTGAATGTAATGTCTCTTTCCAAGAAGAAATATGCTCTAGTCATGGTTGATGATTATTCAAGATACACTTGGGTAAAATTCCTGTTCTCCAAGGATGAAGCACCTTAAGTAATTATAGAGCATATTAAGAGAGTTGATAGAGAAGCACAAAACACTGGTTCCTCTGTAGTTGCATTGAGAAGTGATAATGGAACTGAGTTTAGAAATTCAACATTGTATGAGTTTTGCAAAGATAAAGGAATTTCTCAACAATTTCCAGCTCCTAGAACTCCTCAACAAAATGTAGTAGTTGAGAGAAAGAATAGAACTCTCATTGAAGCTGCAAGAACAATGCTGTTGGATGCAAAGCTACCTACTAGCTTCTGGGCTGATGCTGTTAACACATCATGCTATGTGCAAAATAGAACATTGATCAATAAGAAGTCTGGAAAAACTCCTTACTCATTAATGACTGGCAAAAGAGCATCCTTCAAGCATCTGCATGTGTTTGGAAGCAAGTGTTTTGTGATGAAAGATACTTCTGAACATGTTGGAAAATTTGATGCTAAAACATTTGTAGGTATCTTCATTGGATACTCTTTGGAAAGGATAGCATACAGAGTGTTTGTACTTGAGCAACACAAAGTTATGGAAAGCATGGATGTTACCTTTGATGACAAGAAAACTCCTGGACTTGCAACAAGTGAAGAAGACAGTGTGCCATTAAGATTTGAAAATCAAGGTTATCTTGAGGATTCTGAAAGTGAGGATGAACCACTTGTTCCAACTGTCCCACATAATGAAACTCTTGAAGTTGATAATCTTCTTCAAACACCTATGCAAGGGAACACAAGCACAGGGGGAGAAGAAGAGAATGCAACTGTCAATCAAAATGATCCTAGAACAAGTCAAGGGAATGAACAGGGTCACACAAGAAAATGGGACAGAGCCCACACTAGGGATCAAATCATTGGAGATCCTGGCGAGGGAGTTAGAACAAGAAGGGCAACAATGAATACATGTCTATATAGTTGCTTTCTGTCACAAGAAGAACCAAAAGTAATTGAAGATGCTTTGAAGAATTCTGACTGGATTGTTGCAATGCAAGAAGAGTTGAATCAATTTGAGAAAAACAAAGTATGGGAACTAGTGCCACCTCCAGAAGGAAAGAATGTTATTGACACCAAATGGGTGTTCAGGAACAAAATGGATGAAGAAGGAGTGATGATAAGAAACAAAGCAAGGTTAGTTGCCAAAGGATACTGTCAACAAGAGGGCATTGACTATGATGAGACATTTGCACCTGTAGCTAGACTGGAAGCCATCAGGATTTTCTTGGCCTTTGCAGCTCACTCAGATTTCAAGGTGTATCAAATGGATGTGAAAAGTGCATTTCTTAATGGTGATCTTGCCGAAGAAGTGTATGTGTCCCAACCACCTGGCTTTGAAAATGAAAACTTCCCAGACTTTGTGTATAGACTGCTCAAGGCACTCTATGGACTTAAACAGGCACCAAGATCCTGGTATGAAACTCTATCTCAATTCCTTCTTGAGCATCAATTTACTAGGGGTACAATTGATAAAACTCTATTCTTCAAGAAGCATGGAAATGATATCAATCTAGTTCAAATCTATGTGGTTAATATCATCTTTGGCTCTTCAAATGAAAAACTCTGTGAAAGGTTCTCTAAGTTGATGCAAAGCAAATATGAGATGAGTATGATGGGAGAGTTAACCTTCTTCCTAGGCCTGCAAGTACATCAAAGGGAGGATGGCATCTTTATAAATCAATCTAAGTATGTTAAAGATCTCTTAAAGAAATATGGTTTAGAAGAGTCATCCCCAACAAAAACTCCTATGTCCACTGCAATCAAGGTAGATGAAGATACGAAGGGCAAGAGAGTTGACATCAAGGTCTATAGGGGAATGGTTGGATCATTGCTCTATCTCACAGCTAGCAGGCCAGACATCATGTTTGCCACATGCCTTTGTGCAAGGTTCCAATCTGATCCCAAGGAGTCTCACATGATGGCTATCAAAAGAATCTTCAGGTATCTGAAAGGGACTCCTAATCTTGGGCTATGGTATCCAAAGGGCACTGGGTTCAACCTGGTTGGTTACACAGATTCTGATTATGCTGGATGTAGAATTGACAGAAAGAGCACCTCTGGAAGCTGCCAATTCTTAGGTCAAAGGTTAGTGTCCTGGTTCAGTAAGAAACAACAATCTACAGCAACATCTACAGCCGAGGCTGAATATATTATTGTTGGAAGTTGCTGTGCTCAATCGCTTTGGATTAGAAATCAACTCATGGATTATGGACTAGTGTTGGAACACATTCCTCTGATGTGTGACAATACTAGTGCAATATCCATTGTTGCCAATCCTGTTAATCACTCTACTACAAAGCATATTGAGATAAGGTACCATTTCATTAGGGAACATGCTGCAAATGGTACTATAGCAGTCTCTTATGTTCCAACTGAGAAACAATTAGCTGACATATTTACTAAACCTCTAAATGAAGCTGTCTTCAACAGACTTGTGAATGAAATTGGAATGCTCAATCCTTCATTTAGTTGTTCTAAGTAAGTATGCTAGTTAATTATTGCAGCAGTAAATTTTCACTGTATTTAGATGCTCTATTCATTTGGAGTGAAAATTAGCTGAGATATGATTTATAAATATTTCAGTATTTTACTGCATATTTTTCAAATCATACTTTTCTGAGAAGTTATGAGTTTTTAAGACATCTCTACATAGGTGATCTTGAGAGTTCACGACTTAGTTCAAATCAAACAGACTTATATCGCAAACTGTTGAAATTGTGAGACTTTGCGATGTAGTTCATTTCTTCAGTTTGTGACATGGTTCATTTCATGACTTCGCGACTTAGAATAAACTATATCGACAAGTCTCCATATTTAACAAAATTTTGATTTAAATTAATTTTAATTCAATTTTTGATCTAAGTCTGACAAAATGCTTGAAACTCCAAAAAGAGAGTTTTAGACAGGGTAATTATACTATATCGCAAAGTCCCCCCCCCCAATCTATCTATCTTCAAGACTTTGCGACATAGTTCATTTTTGGACTCTGCGATATACTTAACAAGACTTCTCGATATAGGCTGTTTTGAGACTTCACGACATCAAAATAGCCTATACAAATTCATAACTCCATATCGCAGTGTCTCTAAAATATAAATACTCTTTTCTAACCGTTCACAACTTTTCATCTTGTCTACTACTCTCAATTCTCAAACCTAAAACTCAAATTCTCTTCTCTCTTCTTCACTCTAAATTTCAAATGGCACCCAAATCTCAAACAGTATCATCCTCAAACCCTTTAACCATACCCAGAGAGACCAATCTTCTCACCATCCCCTCTGAGGCGGAGGCCAACCCCAGGTACAAGTGTTTTGTACGGTTCTTAAACACAACCTACCTCCTCCAAGCCTTAACCATGAACCCCACTCTGTACGTGGATGTTTTGGAAGGATTCTGGAGAACAGCCTTGGTTTCAACACTGGCTAGAGAGGATGGGACTTCATTTCAAGAGGTTAACTGCACAATTGGGGGCAAACACCTGCAATTTGGTGAAAAGGAGATAAATGAAGCCTTGGGGTTCAAGGTCGAAGGTCATGATGTTGAAGCTAATGAGGCTGAAATGGTAGCATTCTTGGACTTAATCAAGTATGCAGATGAGGTAGACATGGCTAAGATGAACAAGAAGCATGTCAGGAGAGAGTGGTCATGTTAGGAATATGTTGTTCTTGATGATAATTATAAAAACACTTAGTAGATTTTGTATTAAGTCATTTTGTAACTGTCAACGGAATGGCATGCTTTGCAGTGTTTCGTTGATATGAAGCTCATCAACGGAATGAGTGTTGTAGCAATTGCACTGTACAATACTTCACAGTTTGATATGCATTTGATGTATGTATTAGATAGGTTTCCTAAGTCATGTTGACTAAGTACTAGATAGGCTAAATAGGTTGGTTAATTGTAAGTATATCATGCCTTGTAATTTTGCCTAAGTGAAGACATGTCAACGGTATGAGGATTACTCTATCAACGAAACAAGGATACACCATCAACGGTATGGAGTTTACTCATCAACGAAACGAGAGAAACACCATCAACGGAATGAAGAATAAAGCTATCAACGAAACACATCTCCCTGCTATCAACGAATCATTATTGCTTTTCTGAATAGTTGACAAAGTGATAGTGACAGTTTACTGAACAGATCTAAAGGTGATGTGGAAGTGTACTTTGCATTGGAAACCATTAAAATGGACATGGGGAATAAGGAAACATCCCAGTTTCCAATTGGGCTCTTGGGAGTGATCATAATAAGCATGAAGACAAAAGCAAGGATCTCCAAGGACCACTGGACAAAGGGATGAAAAGCAAACTATTGGCGGTTATCTTTAGTGTACTTTAGAGTAGCCAAAAATAGTATTGTAAACTTGGGAATATATAACCAAGTGTAGCAGTTAGAAAGAGTAAGAGAAGAAAAACAAATAGTTTGTATTAGCTATCTTTGAGAGCATTCTTCTCTACAACTCTGTAACTGAGCAGCTGTGTACTTTTGTATCACAGATTATTTCCGCAATAAAAACACTTCAGTTGGATCATCAAACAATCCAACTGAATTATTTATATCTTGTGTTTTTATTTATTCAGTGCAGTTTTATTTTATCAGTGTTTTAAGTTTAAGAAAATATCAATAATTGTATTCAACCCCCCCCCCCCCTTCTACAATTCTGTTAGGTCATTTGGGAATAACAATTGGTATCAGAGCAAGCTTCTAACATACAAGAAGTTTAAAGATCAAGACCAAAACAGAAACCATGGTGAAGAAGGATGCAGGTGTGAAGATACCAGTTCTTGATAAGGACAATTACTTTCACTGGAAAGTAAAGATGCATTTACATCTCATGTCTATGGATGTCCCATGAAGTTTGCATCTAGAGTTGGAGTGCCAGATGATGCTCCTGATGTAGAAATTCCAAAACTTGTCTCAGAATGGACTATTGAAGATCTTGCAGAAATCCATAAAGATAAGAGAACCATGAACATTCTGTTTAATGGTTTGGAGCAAGAGATGTTTGACAATGTCATAAACTGTACAACCTCCAAAGAAGTATGGGACACTGTCAGAACACTATGTGAAGGAACTGAGCAAGTAAGGGAGAACAAAATGCAACTCCTTATACAACAATATGAGCACTTTCACTTTAAAGCTGGTGAAACCCTAAATGACACGTTTAGTAGGTTTCAAAAGCTTCTGAATGGATTAAAGTTGTATGGGAGAATCTACCAAACTAAGGACTCAAACCTTAAATTTCTAAGAGCTCTTCCAAAAGAATGGAAGCCTATGACTGTTTCTCTAAGAAACACTCAAGAGTACAAAGATTACACTCTTGAAAGGCTGTATGGAACATTGAAGACTTATGAGCTGGAAATGGAGCAAGATGAGGAAATTGAAAAGGTACAGAAGAAGGGTGGATCCATTGCATTGATTGCATCTGTGAACCAACTGGAAGATGACACTGAAGAAGCTGCAAAGGCCACAACTAGTCGAGCTAGTTGTAGAAGTGATGTCAACAAGGGTAAAGGTAAGATGACAGAAGAAGAAGAACCAGAACCAGCCAACTTGGATGACTTAGATGAGATTGATGAACACATTGCTTTTCTGTCAAGAAAATTCTCTAAGTTCAAGTTCAAGAGAAACTCAGAAGCAAGGCCACCAAGGAGAGACTTTCAACCTAACAAAAGTAACTGGATTGAAAAGTCTAAATCTAAATGTTTCAATTGTGGAATGCTTGGTCACTTTGCTGGAGACTGCAGAAAGCCCAAGATTGAGAAGAGCAACAGGAAATTTGAGCCTGTTGATTATAAAAAGAAATACTTTGAACTTCTCAAGCAAAAGGAAAAGGCTTTCATGTCTCAGGAGTATGATTGGGCTGGTAATGGTGAAGATTCTGATGATGATGTTGAATATGTCAACTTGGCTCTTATGGCTAACAATCATGAGCAGGAAGCAAGCTCCTCAAGCAACCAGGTAACAATTACTAATCTTTCTGAGCTTTCTAAAGAGGAATGCGATAGTGCAGTAAATGAAATGTCTACTGTATTATATAATTTGCGTGTTACTCTTAAATCACTTACCAAAGAGAATTCAAGAATTAAAGAGACTAATTTGCTCTTAAGTGATAGGAATGCAATGTTAGAAGCACAGCTCATTGAATTTGAGAAAATGAGATGTGTTAGTAGGGATGCTAAGAAGGAACTTGAGAACGTGTTACAAAGGGAAGAAATTCTTAAGACACAACTAGAAATAGAACAGAGTGTGATTGCTAAATGGAAAGATGCCAGGAATGTTGCTACCAACATCATTAATGTTCAAGGTATGGAATCTTTCTGTGAACAATCATGGAAAAAGAACAAAGAGAAACTAGGGTATGTTTGTGAAGCCTTAGATTCAGAAACAGAGTCAACAAACAACAATGATCATTTGTTGAAGGTTGATATGTCAACGGAATGCAATGTTCCGTTGACAGATGAACCATCAACCGATCAGGGTGTTTCGTTGACAGAGAAAAGAAAAGATGAACTCACTAGACTTAATAATAAGTATGGTCATGTCACCAAGAACTTTGTTCAAGGTGAGTCTAGTAAATCAAAGAAAGTTGAGAAGCCTGTTGAGAGAGCTAATGTAGGTCACTTGTCCAACAAACAATTGAAAGATAAGTTAGAGAATGTTCAAATTGAGGCTAAGGGAAATAAAAGGAATAACAGGAATGGCAAAGTAGGAATTAACAAACACAACAATTACACACCTGATAAATATGCTCCTAGAAAGACATGTGTCAATTGTGGAAGTGTTAGTCATTTATCTACTAACTGCAAATCTGTTAAGAAGACTGTTAAAATGAAAATTCCCAAGCCTGCAATGAATAGTTCTATGCCTACAATGCCTGTTATGCCTAACATGTTTGCTCCATATGCACAATTTCAAAATCCATATGCCAGCATGCCATTTGTGTCTAATCCATACATGAATATGTTAAATGTGCCACAAATGCCATGGAATATGAATAACATGTTTGTTCCTCCAATCATGCATGCTGTGAATGAAAATGTGAGCAATCCTCAGAAATCAACACCAAGGATAAAGATTGATTTAAATCAATCTGAGCCCAAGGTGAAAAATGATATAAAAAGAAAAGCAAAGGCTAACAAAACAGGACCCAAGGAAACTTGGGTACCAAAATCGACTTGATTTGGTTCTATTGTGTGCAGGGAGACAAAAGGAATCTTTGGTACTTGGATAGTGGTTGTTCAAGACACATGACTGGTGATTCTACCCTGCTCACAGAGTTTCAGGAAAGAGCTGGCCCTTGTATTGCTTTTGGAGATGACAGCAAAGGCTACACTAAGGGATATGGCTTGATTTCAAAAGAGAATGTCATCATAGATGAAGTTGCATTGGTGGATGGTCTTAAGCACAATTTGCTTAGTATCAGCCAACTTTGTGACAAAGGATTTTTAGTTACTTTTTCTAAAGAAGCCTGTGTTGTTTCTAAAGGAGGAAACAACAATGTGGTAATGACTGGATTCAGAAGAGGGAATGTGTACATTGCTGACTTTAGTAGCACAAGTCCAGAAACCATCACTTGCCTTTTCAGCAAGGCAAGCAAGGATGAAAGTTGGCTATGGCACAAGAAATTATCTCATCTGAACTTTAAAGTTATGAATGATTTGGTAAGGAAAGATCTTGCTAGAGGAATTCCACAAGTGGAGTTTTCCAAGGATGGTTTGTGTGATGCCTGTCAAAAGGGGAAACAAAAGAAGGCATCATTCAAAAGCAAGACAAAGTCATCAATTGTCCATCAGCTTGAGTTGCTTCATATGGATTTGTTTGGTCCTGTAAATGTCATGTCTATTTCAAAGAAGAAATATTGTCTTGTGATTATTGATGATTTTTCTAGATTTACATGGACTTTCTTTTTGCTCTCCAAAGATGAGGCAAGTGAAATCATTATCAATCACATCAAGATGGTAAACAATCATCCTGACTTGAAAGTAAGAAGGATTAGGAGTGACAATGGGACAGAATTCAAGAATTCAAGTATGAAGGTGTTCTGTGAAGAAAATGGTATTTTGCATGAGTTTTCAGCAGCAAGGACACCACAGCAAAATGGTGTAGTTGAAAGGAAAAACAGAACACTTATTGAAGCTGCAAGGACAATGCTAGATGAATCAAAGTTACCAACTTATTTTTGGGCTGAGGCAGTTAACACAACTTGCTTCACTCAGAATATTTCTTTGATTAATCAGGCCAAAGGAATGACTCCTTATCAGCTACTCAAAAGAAAGAAGCCACTATTGGATTTTCTTCATGTCTTTGGGTGCAAGTGCTTTGTTCTGAGAAATCAAGCTGAGCATTTGGGGAAATTTGAAGCAAAGGCAGATGAAGCAATATTTGTGGGATATGCAGCAGGGAAAGCCTACAGAGTCTATAATCTCAGAACCAACATTGTTATGGAATCTGTACATGTTTTTGATGATCTCAAAATTCAGGGTCTCTGTGATGAAGGTTTCCATGAAAGTCTCTCTTTTGAGAATGAGGAAGGAGAACAGATGGATCATGATAAGACTATTGAGAAACAGTCCAAAGTTGTTGTAACTAGCACAGATGAAAGCAGCAGTGAAGATGAAATTGCTGCATTAAGATTGAAAAGAATAGCTGCTAATATACCAAATGGACATTCCGTTGACAGTCAGAATGAGCGTTTCGTTGACAACCAAAATGGACAATCCGTTGACAGTCACAGAAATGCTTCTAGGAATGATCATTTAGGGACAACAAACTCAGGGGGAGTTTCTCAAGGACAAATATCTAATCAAGGCAATCATGATCATGAAGCTACTTCTTCAAGAGCAAATCTGCCTCCCTCAAGGAAATGGACTAAAGATCATCCCTTTGAACTTATTATAGGTGATGTGTCTTCTAAAGTCCAAACTAGAAGAGCAACTCAAGAAGAATGTCTATACAGCAGCTTTCTGTCTCAAGATGAGCCAAAGAAAGTTGAGGATGCACTTCTAGATCCAGATTGGGTCTTGGCTATGCAAGAAGAACTAAACCAATTTGAAAGGAACAATGTTTGGAAGCTGGTGCCCAAGCCTAAGGACAGGAGTGTCATAGGCACAAAATGGGTGTTCAGAAACAAGATGGATGAAAATGGCATAGTCACAAGGAACAAAGCTAGATTGGTTGCAAAAGGCTATTCACAGGAAGAAGGAATTGATTTTGATGAAACCTTTGCTCCTGTTGCAAGACTAGAAGCAATAAGGATTTTCCTAGCCTATGCAGCCCATGCCAATTTCAAAGTCTATCAAATGGATGTGAAGAGTGCTTTTCTAAATGGGGAATTGGAAGAGGAGGTGTATGTAAGTCAACCTCCTGGTTTTGAAGATGATGATTTTCCAGAATATGTATACTTCCTCCTCAAAGCACTCTATGGTTTGAAACAAGCACCTAGAGCCTGGTATGACACACTTTCACAGTTCCTCCTTGAGGATCACTTCACTAGAGGTACTGTAGATAAAACTCTTTTTCATAGGATTGTGAATGGCTCTACAATACTTGTTCAAATTTATGTAGATGACATAATCTTTGGGTCTACAGATGTGAAACTTTGTCAAAAGTTTGCCAAGCTTATGCAAAGTAAATATGAAATGAGCATGATGGGAGAATTAACTTACTTTCTTGGTCTTCAAGTGAAGCAAGTTAATGAAGGCATTTTCATTAGTCAAACAAAATACATTCATGATTTATTAAAGAAGTTTAATTTAATGGAATGCTCTCCTGCCAAAACTCCCATGCCTACTGTCACCAAACTTGAATTGAATACTAAGGAAAAATCTGTGGACATCTCAAGTTACAAGGGCATGGTAGGCTCACTTTTGTATTTAACAGCTAGTAGACCTGATATTATGTTTTCTACATGTCTATGTGCTAGATTTCAGGCTGATCCTAGGGAATCCCATTTAGTTGCTATTAAAAGAATTTTCAGATATCTCAAGGGAACACCAAACCTTGGCATTTGGTATCCTAGAGAATCTGGTTTTGAACTAATTGGTTATTCAGATGCAGATTATGCAGGATGTAAAATTGACAGGAAAAACACAACAAGCACCTGTCAATTCTTAGGAAACAAGCTTGTCTCATGGTTCAGCAAGAAACAAAACTCAGTTTCTACCTCCACAGCTGAGGCTGAGTATATTGCAGCTGGAAGTTGTTGTGCACAGATTTTATGGATGAAAAATCAACTACTTGATTATGGAATAAGAGTTGAGAAAATTCCTATTTTCTGTGACAACACTAGTGCCATTGCCATTACTGAGAATCCAGTGCAGCATTCAAGGACCAAGCACATTGACATCAAGTACCACTTTATTAGAGAACATGTTATGAATGGTACTGTGGAGTTACATTTTGTTCCAAGTGAACAACAACTTGCAGACATCTTTACCAAGCCACTTGATGAATCCACATTCTCAAGATTAGTAAGTGAGCTAGGTATGCTAAATTTCTCTTAATTATTTTGAGATTTTTGCAAGTTAAAATGCAGCCAGGAACTTGCTATAATTTTTCTGTGAATTGATTTTCTCAGGAAAAGGTGAAATTTTGTCTAAGTCAAAATTACTATGTCAACGAAACGCACCATTCCGTTGACAGTCTTAGCATTTTTCTGGGTGTTTCGTTGATAGCTCTTTTATATCAACGAAACGCGGCTTTATCAACGAAATAAGACGGGAATTTAACCGCCCAATCTGATTCGTTGATGTAGCGCTTTTTAATCTGAACCGTTGAAACTGCACATTCTTTATCACGATCTATGCATACACCCCTGTAAGTATAAATCGTGGTAATATTTAATTCTAACGGTTACTTTTTTAAGCCAATCAGGTAATTTAGATTAATTATTGGACTTAATTTCTGAGAATTTTTGGGGGAGTATTTAAGAAATTTTAATTTCTTTATTTCATTTCTACCTGTTCTCAAAAATTCCAAAAGTTTTTCTATCTTCTTCTCTCTAACAAGCAATACAGCTCGAAGCTTTTCCTCACTCAACAATGGCACCCATAGTCAAGCTTATGTCTGCTGGTGGGTTCATCTATGAGAAGAACAATTCCATTCCATTTGTTGTTAAGGAGAGTCCGAACAGCATCTTTTTCAAAATGATGGATTTCATGAGGAACTGTAAGTTCAGCTATGCGATGTTTCACTCTACACCACTCTACAATGAAGTAATCGAGGAGATTTGGACCTCATGTGAGTATAGTGGAACAAACGGCACACTGCAATTCACTCTTCAAGGTAATGAGTACATAGTTAATTCTGATGTTTTGCAAGCATGTTTACATATTCCTGATAATAACTGTGACGCTTTGCCTTCTAACACTGAAATAACTACCATGCTAAATTCTATAAACTACTCTTTGCCTACTGATAACTTGGGTAAGATAATTAGGAGAGGTTTGGTTAGGGAATACAGTTATTTAGCTGATGCATTCATTAAGGTCTTTTCTGGAAAGATTAGTAATTTTGATGCATTAACTAACTCTATGTTAATTCTCCTAACCATGCTTCTAAATGATAGATATTACAACTTTAGCACCCAACTTATGTATGAAATTGGTGCTAAGATGGGTGATAAGGCAAATAGGAAGAAAAATATCTATTATGCAAGGTTTCTGATGATGCTGGCTAATCATGTTAGTCCAGCACCATTAGTTATCTCTAACCCTACTGCCAGGTTTGAGTGCTTTGTGCAAGAAAAGAGAGTATTGACAGACATACTGAGGCTGAACCACAATGGTGATGTTCCAGTGGTGTATCTGCCAATTATTGAGGTAACTACTGCTATCCCTGTTAGTATAGCTGTTACTTCCATTGTTTCATCCAACCCAGCTGCTATGGAGTCTGTAGCTGTGACCCAACAGGCTCCTGCCCCAGCAACAAAACCAAAATCTAAGAAATCCTCCAAGCCAACCTCAGGTGCTTCTCAAAAGGCACCTGTTGTAAGAACTACCACACAACCTAAGGGAAGTGAGTCTGGAGTTGTGAGAGGTGAGGGAAGGGGTGAAAGTCAAAGAAACCCCAAGAATAAGGAAGGTGAGGTAAGTGTTTCCCAGCCTAGCCCCATTGTGTCTTCCCAACAAGGCACAATGAGTAAAATGGATTTAAGCACAAGTCTAATTGCATCCTCCCAAAAGGATGTAATTATTGAAACAAGCTCTCAACCTAGAGCACAGTCCAAAAGGGTAAGGGACACTTCAAGCCCACAGTCTACTTTTTCCCAATATCAAAGGAGAGTGAAGCAAAAATCCCAGGTTTCACAGGGTGCACACACACTGGAAGCAACACTTCCAGTTTCTCAAATTCAATTTGATGTAACCCCTATTATCACTCTGGGGTTACAGTCCCATTCTCTTGATATCAATCTTGTACTATCTCCACCAAATTCACCAACTTTATCTCTAGATGTGGACATGATCCATACATCTATTCCTGATTCTCCAACTCTAATCTTGGAGAAGCCCCACTCTGAAGCTGGTGGCCATCACTTGTTAAGTGATTTGTTGGGCCATCAACCTATTTTTTCTGAAGTTGCAAGGGGATCTGTGGACCAATCTCTCAAATCAATCACCACAGACTCTACTGTAATTTCTCATTCTCAAAGTGCTTTATTGACTTCATCAACGAAACAGTCTATTTCGTTGACAAGTGTTTCTCCATCAACGGTATCCATACCGTTGACAGTTCAAACTACCATTCCGTTGATAGGTCATTCTACACCCCTTATTGAAAATCTAGTTGTTTCCACAACTAGTGTAGATGACCTGGTGGTAGTTGAGACACTTTTAGGATTGAGAGGGAGTGAAACTGAGAAGCTGGCTTGCAGCCAGGCAAAAGGAGAGAATGAGAGTGAGAGGCTGGCTATTTCTTCCAGCCAGGCAAAAGGAGAGATAGAGAGTTCCACCTTAGTAGGTGAAGGTGAGGGTGTGAGAGTTGTGAGCCATGGGGAGCCCATGATGCAAGAATATAGAGGAGAGAGAGAAGGGACTACAGGAGTCATAAGGGAGGAAGCAGCCATTGCTAGTGAGTCAATGGAGGTCAATGAGGGAGAAAGGGAACTTACTTTCCAAGAGCACTATCAACAAACTCTAGATAGTATTTCCCTGGATCCTGAGACCTTTACTCATCCTGTGTCAGCCTATCAAGTTTTGGCTCAACAGGGCAATGTGGAGGCAGAGAGGTCACTACAACTAATTCATACAACTGCATCAATGCAAAGAGTAAAGGATGCCTTGACCAATCTATCTCCAGCAGCTGCAGCAAGTGGTGAGTTTGATTTCTCTGATGATGAGGACAGCTTTGGTGACAATCAGGTGGCCACTACTTCACAGACTGGGACTTCTGTAGTGCCTCCTACACCAAACTGGCTCTCTCAAGATTTACAAGGAAGGATCTCCCTGGATGCTGCAATCACAAGGCAGTACAATGAGGCCTATCTGGCTCATGAGTCTGCAACTGCCAATGACAAGAAATTCTACAAGGCTATTATGGATTCACTGGAAATCCAAAGGCTACAGATGATGCAGACAAGGATTGAGGCTAGAGAAATCAAGGACTCAATTAGCAATCTCAAGGATGCTACTGACAGGAGGCTAGATGAAAAGCTTCCTCTTCTCACTGTGTCCAAGATGAACAGGTTTTTCTCTAAGGAACCTGAGGTGGCTACCTCCTTGAAGACTCTCTCTTCTAGAGTGGACAAGGTGGAAACTACCTTATCACAGATGCAAAAGGAACAGGAGAAGCAGACTCAACTACTGGCCCAGCTAGTGACAGCTCAAGGACTCCCAGTCATCTCTCTTGATGATAACAAAAAGGGGGAGAAATCTAAGGAGCTAGACATTCAAATCACAAAGGTTATGGTCCCAGCCATTTCCCTGCCAAAGGAGCCACTAGCTATGGGGGAGTCAGGAAAAGCTAAACTGGACAACATTGACCTGATTCAGCAAGCTTCTATGAAGCTACAGCTTGCTGAACAAATTAAAGACCACTGGTCCAGGATAGATGAAAGAGTCAAGAAGTTAGCTAGTACTGCAAAGAGTTCAAATCCATCAACGGATCAAGCTACTTCTACAGAGCCATCAACGAATGCCATGGTTTTAGCATCAACGGAATGGGAGCCACAGACCAATTCTTCACATAAGGTAGAGTTCCTTCTACATGGAGTCACTCAAGGATCAAGGAAGGAGAAAGGACAAACTTCATGCATTAGGGATGTTGAAAAAGCTACATTGCAAAGAAGCCTATCTCCCAAGTCTCCTGCTAAACCAAAGGGCAAGAATACAGAAAGGACTTTCTATCCTGCACCCTATCCAGATGAGCACAAGCTTCTTGGTCTTCTCATCACAAAAAGCAAGGAAAGCAATGATTATGAGATAAGGAAGCAAAGGGCAATTGTCTACAGGAATGGACAACAAATCTGTGTTTGGGCTGGTCACCCAAACTTTGCTGAAGCTAAAGCTGAAGAGTCAGAAAGAGCAGCAATGCAAGCACTTGCAGTTGCTCAATCTCTTGATGAAGAAGAAAAACAGCAAGAAGAAAAAGCCAGAGAGGAAAGGAGTGCAAAGAAGAGCACAAGGCAACCAAAGGCAAGAGCTAGGAGAAATATAGCCTTTGAGAATGATGACTCTCAGAGTATTGCATCAGACTCTTCTGTACCAACTGCACCTCCAACAATTCCTGATCCAGCTCTAAGGGAAAAGTTAGCCTCTGATCCTAAACATCCAGTTAATTTCCATGATCAGCCAATTGAGCCAAAGGAAGAGCCAATTGAGTTTGATGAGGCCAACTTTCCAAAATTCCTCTTTGAGATGGATCCAAAGAAGAAATCTAAGCAAAGGGCTACCAAGGCTAAGCCAATTCTAGTAAGGAGACCACAAGCTGAAAAACCTCCTACCAACCCAGAAGACTTCATCTACATTGCTGATATCAGGGAGGAGTCTGACCTACACATCAATCTTGATGACCTAGTTGAAGTGAGAGGAATAGCAGCTTCTTACAAACTACCAGAGAGATTGGTGTTTGTCTACAAGGGTGGGAGAGAACAGGTTTGGCCTCTACATAGAATTCTGGGAGAAGACTATCAGACATTGCTATCTGTGTTCAAATGCCTGAAGAAAGATTTTGGTTTCACCAAAATAGCTAAGTCTGAAGTTGTCTCCAAAATCTGCCAAATCAAAGCTAGCTGGAACAAGCCTGGTGCACTTCCCAGAGTATTGAAGGTCCCTCAAACAGGAAAGAAGATTCATCTCCAACCTTTTTGGATGATGGAATTCAGAGACAAGGACAACTGTAGAAGATTCTTCAGAATAGAAGACCAACTGGAGAAGGCATCCAATGAAACTTTAAGATTTATGCAATCCAAGTTGGGGAATGAAGATGAAGAAGAGAAGATTTTCTACAGAAGACTTCAAGCTCAGATTGAGGAGAACAATGCAAGAAAAGGGAAGAAAACAAGACCACAGAGGCAAAGATGAAAAATCTGCTCAGTCTAGAGGAGCAACTCTGTGCACTTGTTTTGTAAGATTTTCTACTTTGTATTTTAATTCAATGAAGCTAAATGCAATTTCTACTTTTATCATGTGTAATTTAACTGAGTGTTTTTGTTATCATCAAGGCTCTTGATTTATGGCTGTTATTCTATCAGTCATAAATTGGGGGAGATTGTTAGGAATATGTTGTTCTTGATGATAATTATAAAAACACTTAGTAGATTTTGTATTAAGTCATTTTGTAACTGTCAACGGAATGGCATGCTTTGCAGTGTTTCGTTGACAGGAAGCTCATCAACGGAATGAGTGTTGTAGCAATTGCACTGTACAATACTTCACAGTTTGATATGCATTTGATGTATGTATTAGATAGGTTTCCTAAGTCATGTTGACTAAGTACTAGATAGGCTAAATAGGTTGGTTAATTGTAAGTATATCATGCCTTGTAATTTTGCCTAAGTGAAGACATGTCAACGGTATGAGGATTACTCTATCAACGAAACAAGGATACACCATCAACGGTATGGAGTTTACTCATCAACGAAACGAGAGAAACACCATCAACGGAATGAAGAATAAAGCTATCAACGAAACACATCTCCCTGCTATCAACGAATCATTATTGCTTTTCTGAATAGTTGACAAAGTGATAGTGACAGTTTACTGAACAGATCTAAAGGTGATGTGGAAGTGTACTTTGCATTGGAAACCATTAAAATGGACATGGGGAATAAGGAAACATCCCAGTTTCTAATTGGGCTCTTGGGAGTGATCATAATAAGCATGAAGACAAAAGCAAGGATCTCCAAGGACCACTGGACAAAGGGATGAAAAGCAAACTATTGGCGGTTATCTTTAGTGTACTTTAGAGTAGCCAAAAATAGTATTGTAAACTTGGGAATATATAACCAAGTGTAGCAGTTAGAAAGAGTAAGAGAAGAAAAACAAATAGTTTGTATTAGCTATCTTTGAGAGCATTCTTCTCTACAACTCTGTAACTGAGCAGCTGTGTACTTTTGTATCACAGATTATTTCCGCAATAAAAACACTTCAGTTGGATCATCAAACAATCCAACTGAATTATTTATATCTTGTGTTTTTATTTATTCAGTGCAGTTTTATTTTATCAGTGTTTTAAGTTTAAGAAAATATCAATAATTGTATTCACCCCCCCCCCCCCTTCTACAATTCTGTTAGGTCATTTGGGAATAACAGGTCATTTCTGTTTGATGCACTCTAGAAGGTGTTCTTATGCAGGAAGACAGGATGGGACCATATCAGTCACATTACTGTGAAGTTAGACTACTCTACTCCCTAGCCTATAATCAGGAGATAAATGTAGGAGCAATTGTCCTCAAAGAATTGGCTCAAAGGTTAGGGAGGACAGTTCGTGGAAGAAGTAATGAAATCTTTTACCCTCGTTTTCTTCAGTGTATTTTAAATTATCTTGATGCTAATATACATGAACTAGAGGGTATAGATCAAACTAAAATGGCTTATTCCAAATCCATGTCCAAAGTTCTATTTGGTTCATTGGATACAAGGAATCAAGTGGATGTGATACTAAGTGTGACCCAGCATATGCAGGACACATTTGCATCTTATCCACTTGATAAGCCCATATATCATGAACTTTCTTGGAAAGGAAAGGCTAAGACTGAAGGAGCTTCAATGTCTAACCCAAGCCTTCCTAACCCATCCATTGAACCCCCTACAAACACTACTCTAGAAATTAGGGAGCCAAGTGCACCGGTCTCTCAAAAGACTGGTGTTCCTAAAAAGAAGACCAAGAAGATAGCCCTGGCAATTATTAATGAATATGTAGAGTTAGGTAGTGAGAATCCCGAGTCACCTCTCAGAAGACAAAGTAAGAAATCCAAATCTATAGCTACCACTGAATCCTCCCAACATGATTTAGATGTGCAACAAGGGGTACACCTGTTACTGTCAATGTCCTCTCAACAGGGCATTGACATTGAAAAGAGTAGTCTCCCCACTACAATCTGTAATGAGTCTACACAGAGTCAAGAACACACTCTTGACTCAAGTGGTAATAAGGGTGAACATACACAGAGTGGAGAGCACATCAATATTGAAACTCCTCCTATTTCTCAGGGGGAGTTGCCAAATTCTAGTCTAAACCCCACTTCTCTCTTAGATTCTACATCCAAAAATTTTTCTGAACAAGAGAGTCATTCTCATGACAATCTTGATACTGATCACTCACAATTTAAATCTGTGATTGAGCCAACCTCAAGTGACATGGTGCATGACACTGTGCTCACCACCCAGGAACCACATTTAGTTGGTCAGGGAATGCATGTTGGGGCATATCCTAATGACACCAACAACAACATAGAGGATTCACCAGTTTTTAATGGAGACGTTGTGCCACACTCTCCTATCCTTAGGGATGTGGAATTGCCTTCACAGGCATTTGGAAATGCTGCTGTAATTCATCCCATTTCAATGGAGACAGCATCATACTCCACAGCCATTCCAAGGCTGGAGGAAACTCTTCAAACATCCATACCTGTTGCAGAACTCTCATTTGTGACAGGAGTGCCTAGCACTAGCCCTAACTTGGCTCAGGCCACAATGTCTCAATGGTTGGGGTCTGTGCACCATGACAGACCTTCAGGATCATCTTCTGTGCCTACACAATTGACGGATGAAGCACTTCAAAATCTTCATGTGGCACAGATCGATGAGTTCTCAAAGATTTCCCAACATCTTCTCACAGCTGGCCTACCAAATAAAGATTATGAAGCTATCTTGCTCTGTCACAAGGAGGATGTTGAGGCCCAGAAAGATAAGATTGTGGATGAAGCCCAACAAGATGGTAATGTGGATGCTTGGCTGGATGGCAAGAGAACTGTACAGCTAAAGGAGGCTCTAGCTTTTCTCAGGGAGGACTATCTTACTGCTTTGGGGTCGAATGCTAAAGGTCTCTCTTCTGCAGAAATCTATGAAGTAGTCAATGAAGTTTATAAAAGTCAGTTGAAGGCTCTGCACTTCCTTGGGAAAGGTCTTCAATCAGAAATCTCTACTATCAAGGAAGAAACTGAACATTCTCTGGTTCAACTAAGAAATACATATCTTTCTGATTTTCCCAAGGTGGATGGCATCCTTAAAGAGCTCAGAAAGACTACTCAGACTGTCTCCACTATGGATCTTTCTCTAGCTTTGGTGACTGATAATTTGAAGAGAATGTCCACCAAATTAGAAAACCAACTGCAGTCCAATATCAACATCAATTCCATGCTCTCAGTACTATGGAAAAACCAGTATGGTGACAAGGTGGTGGATGAGGTTCCTGTCTCCAACATATCTAAATTTGAATTCTCTAAGCTCAAGGACCAGGCTCTCAATCCTTTCAAGTCTGAGCAGCTATTCTCCAAGGTTGAAAGATTGGAGAAAGAAGTGGCATCCTTAAAGTCTGAAAACCAAGGGATTTCTCATTCCTTGGAGCTATTAAATGCCAAGTTGGATGACCAAAGCAACTCAACTTCAAACATTCTACTGGTCCAACAACAGATGATGACCTCTATGATGAGAAGCATGAATCTTCCTATTCCTGGAGAAGCTCAAGACATCTTGTCTGATCCCAAGCCTAAGGGGGAGAAAGAAAGGAAAGGAAAGGAAGTGACTCTGAAAAGGGGAGTCTCTGCAAAGCTCAAGGGCAAAATATCTGAGAAAGACACAAGGCCAATAACTCTTCCTACTGTTTCTGTCACCAGTTTAGCTGGCCAGAAAAGTAGTGTGACTACAACTTACTATCCTGGCACAATGCCCATGGAGGGTCATGTTCCTCTCATTTCAACAAGTGCTCAGCCTATTAAAGCAAATCTAATCACTGAGGCCAAGCTACAGGAAGTTGCCAACACAAACATCTATCATGATGTGGCCTTTCTGGAGTTTCTGAAAGCCATTTTAATCAGTGTACAAGGTGACACCAAGAACTACAGAAGAATGATAAAAGAAAACATCAAGTACCTAACAGTGGTAGTCAGAAATGTCAAGGATGTTTATCTAAGAGAGATTATCATGGTATCCAAAGAAAATGACATATGGCATTTGTCTTTTGAGACTCTGGAGAAGCTGAGATATACTGAACTAGATATCATTCTGGAGCTAATAGAGAAGAAAGATGACAACAACAGAATACTGTATGAGGATTTGAAGAAGGACCAATTTTCAAGATTGCCTGAGGTCATCTCAAAGCCAAGAACAGTAATTTTCCAAAGAACCACCAAAGCAAACTCTATTGATCAGCTTATAGTTCATGCACAGTTGGTGATGAAGAATAAGGACATGATAAAAGAGGTGCTTCAAATGCTCAGAGCAAAAAGAGGATTCAGAACTGCTGAAGAGCTAGAAATGATCCAAACTCTACAATCATTTATCATTCATGGCAGAATTCCTGAGTCTCTAAAAGAAAGAAAAGACAGGAAAGATGACTAGGATGATGATGAAGATAAAAGCTACAGAAGAAGAAGTCATTCCATGAGTGATAAGGATGTGGCAAGTGAGAGCAACAAGGGCAAAACCCCTAAGAAGTCTAAAGATGCTGATAAAGACAAGAAGGAATCTCAGACAAAGAAGGAGACTATAAAGAAAAAGAGTGGAAATCAGCAAGTCAAGGACATTGCTAGCAGTATCTTAACCACAACACAAGACTCTAAGTCTAGGGTGGGTACTGTTAGTAATGATCCTCCAAAATCATTATCCAAGACTTCTGGACCTGATTTGCCACAGAAGAAAATTGAAGCCACAAAAGAAAAATCAAGAAGACACTTCCACAAAGTCACAGCTAGTGGAGTGTTACAGTGGATGAAAGGGAAAGGGATGAAGCTACTTCCAAATGATGTGGCACTGAAGACTAAATCTCCCTGCTCCAGAAAGCTACCTCAAGTGAAGCATTTGAAGATCAAGAGTGTAGCCAAAAGGACAAGGATAACAAAGAAGAATGGGGTAATCACTAATGTAGTAGGGATCAAAGTACTTCCTCTTGATGAAGACTATGATGAAGATGCCCTAGCATTTTTGAGAGCTCAAAGAATCTTTGAAGTCAAGGTGAAGCTAGATCATCTAGAGATCAAATACACTGATGGAAGAGAAAGAGAAATGAAGCAAGGAGGCTGGCAATACTTCTCACAATATGAACTTGAAAGAATAAATGCTCTACTGAATTTTGAAGAAAAGGAGGAGAGATTGTGGAAGATAGAGATTGCTAGATTCTTGAAGATGCATTCTGATTATGAAGAGAACTTAAGGAAACTAAATGAAGAGAAGAACATACAGAGAGAGAAGGAGATGGCTGAGATGAAAGAGAGGGCTGAAGACCTAAGGAAGAAAGGGCTATGCAAGGTAAAACAAAATCCTTATGTTGTGGAATACAAGAATAAAACTGGAGGGAAAAGCAAGATAAGGATGGAGTTTTTAGATTCATATGTGGAAAGTGCCCTTAAAGCTGCAATTGATGATCTAGAAGGCTCACCTCTCATTGAAGAACTAATTGCAAGAGAAGAACTTCAAGAAGCCATTATAGACATGAAGAGAAAGGAAGAAATGAGAAAGAAGAAAGTTTATGATGATTATCTTGAGAAACAAATGGAAACTGAAGCAGTTGAGCAACAAAGATAATCTGTAAGCTTTCAACTTTATTATGAAATCAAATCTCTGTTCATTATGTTCATAAATTGTTCTCTCTGTTATTTAATTCCTTTTATGTAAGTTAGACTTGTTATCAGACATGAAATTGTGCCTAAGTTTCTTACTCACAATTTGGGGGAGATTGTTAGGCTCAAGGCATGTCTGATTACCACTATTAACAAGCCTAATCATTGTGACTATGTCACTCTACATGACCTAGTGAATTCTTTCACTGGGATATAGTATAGGTCTCCATTGTACTTGTCTTGTTTCATGTACTTAGATTTATATTGTATGCTCAATGTTATAATGAGCTTAGTAAGCTTCTTGCAATCTAGAATGTACATAGGCCATGGAATAATTATCCTGGTAGAAGTTCAGTGATGTTCATGCAGCAGGATGGAGATGAATAAGGCCATGAAGAAATAAGTTGCAGAAATTTCCTAAGTCCCTATACCGTGAAGTCAAAATGAAGCTATGTCGTGAAGTCCAAAAATATCTATGTCGTGAAGTACTAAGATCACATAGTCCTAATTGAACTATGTCGTGAAGTCTGCATTACTCATATCGTGAAGTGTTGATACTGCAAAGTCAAGTTATATTAGATCGTGAAGTCCTCAAATGGTCTAGATCGTGAAGTCCTCAAAAGGCTTAGATCGCGAAGTACTCAAATGGCTTAGATCGCGAAGTCCTAAAAAGGCTTAGATCGCGAAGTCCTCAAAAGGGCTAGATCGCGAAGTCCTCAAATTGCCTATGTCGTAAAGTCTTCAAAGGATAGATCGTGAAGTCAGGGAAATGTTGGAGTTCACGATATCAACACTTAGCCGTTTATAACAAGACAAATCAAGGTACATAACCAAAATTCAAAGGAGACAAATACTGAAGCATTTGTTCTGGAAAGGTGGTCCAAAGAACAGATGGCAAATCTACAACTAAACTTGGAGAGAAAGACAAGAGACAAGCAACTACAGAAACGGGAAAGACTCCAAAAAACAAGTGGTCCTTCGTGACACAATGAACTTCTTATGGCAGGACAAGTTGGACTTTCAGCTAGGGGTAACTGTGTAAATAGGTGTGTGCCTAGTTTGTATAGGTCTATATATATTGTGCACACCTAACTGTAAGAAACAAGAGAGATACACATAGTTTTATCTTAAACACTCTTTTCTCTGTAAGCAAGCAAGATACAAATTGTTCTTGTTTAGAAGCCAGAAATTCAGTTGTGAAATTCTGGAAAGCTGTAGTATTTAATTTGCTTAATACAAAGTAGATTAAAGTGATTGTGTGTGTTGTTTATTTTCATTCCGCATATTACAAAGCATAATCACATATAGCTTATTTAGTTTCAAGAATCGAAAAATCTCAAAACTATCCATTCACCCCCCTCTGTCTAGTTTCTAAGTGGTATTCATTTCTAACACGCAATTACCTTTTTTAACAAAAACATGTTAGTTTTTCTATTTTTTTCTTACTAAAACCCCTCATTTTCCAAAAATATCACGGACAAAACTTTAGTTATTTATTTTTAAACCTAATATTAGAATTATTTTTTTAAAAGTTTACCTATTTTAACATGCCTACTAATTTTTCTTAACAAATGCAATTACTAAAAATATTAAAATATAAATAATCAAATACATATTTATAACCAATTACCTTTTCAGCTAAAATACATTATAGATTTTTTCTAAAAAAGTCCATCATTTTCTAAATATATCACGGGAAATTACCTTTTCCAATTTAATTTTTCTATTTTTCTCACTAAAATTCATTCTTTTTCAAAAAATATCACGGACAAACCCTTTAATTATTTATTTTAAAATGTATTTAAATAATTTAAATTATTAAATTTTGAAACCTCATTTTGCAAAAATATCACGAGCATTTATCTTTTTAAACTAAATATGTGTTACATTTTTTATTTTCCATACTAAAACCCCTCTTTTTTCAAAAATATAACGAGCAAACCCTTACTTATTTATTTTAAAATCTGTTTTAATATTTTTAATTAATTAAAAGTGTTTAGCTATTTTAACATGCCTACTTATTTTTTTAACAAATACAATTAAAATAATAATAATAATATAACAATTAACAATTCGTGCATCGCACGGGTTTTAAACTAGTATAATTAATTTTTAAAATAGTAGAAGAATGCAATAGTGTTAAGTGAATAATTAAAATTGAAACACGGTTAAATATAGAGAAGCAAATTGAATTCCAATTCAAAGAAAAACATTATTATTTGAAGTAAGTGCAATGCCAAACTTGGTGCCATCTTTGGCACCAAAAGTAAAAAAGTTGCAAATTAAAAGTTTGGGCAAAAAAAAAAAAAATTGGTTGGTTGGTACTAAATGATTTTACTTAATTACTCTTACTTATTTTTAAAAATATATTATTAATTAATAATATTATTTATAACCAATAACTTTTTCGGCTAAAATACATTATTTTTTTTCTATTTTTCCTAACAAATCCCCTCTTTTTCTTAAAAAAATCAATGACAATTAACTTTTTCAACTAAAACATACCTTTTTTTCTATTTTTTTCTTACCCCGTCATTTTCCAAAAATATCACGGCAACCTTATTTATGTATTTTAAAACCTATTTTAATACTTTTAATTACGTGTAATTATCTTTTTCAACTAAAATATATTATTTTTTCAATTTTTTTCTTACTAAAACTCTTCATTTTTCCAAAAATATCACGGGGAAACCTTTACTTATTTATTATAAAATCAATTTTATTATTTTTAATTACAGGCAATTTCTTTTTTCAACTAAAACATGTTAATTTCCTTACTAAAACCACTCTTTTTCCAAAAATATCACGGACAAACTGTTACTTTTTTATTTTAAAACCCATTTTAATTCTTTTAATTATTTAAAAAGTTTAACACACCTACTTATTTTTTCAACAACGGATACAATTAATAAAAAATATTAAATCATAATTAATAATAATAATAATAATAATAATAATAATAATAATACAATTATTACAAAAACAATCTTTGCATCACATGAGTTTTAAGAATCCGTTTTAAGATAGTATATATGTATATACATATAACCATTTCACATATTTTTATATGCCGTGTCATTATTTAAATTCAAAATTCAATATTTTTGTAGCTTAAAAACTTACATAATTTTAAAATGTTAATTTTATTAAAATTTTAGTTAAATTTTGTATGACTTGACACGACAATTCATAATACTTTTACACTTTAAGTGACAACAAATTTTTTATTCATTTTTGTATAATTAAATCATGACAACACAAAATATAAGTGTTTATGATTTTTCTTGTTATCCATTCATAAATTTTAATTTTTTATACATATTTTAGGATATATGTAAAAAAATAATTATGCAAATTACTTTTTGAAAATTTATACAAAAATTTAATAAAAACATATGTATGATGGCATTTCAGAGAGAAAGAGAACAATTATATGAATATTCATAATACATATTTTTATTAGATATGATTATAAATTTTAATTATTAAATCAAAAAACTAAATTAAACTCTTTTTCGATTATCTATATAAGATGGTCAAATGGCCAAGTATGTAACTGAAATAATATATCACAACAAACAGAACTGAGGAAGGTGAAATATATCAGCAGAGCAAGGAATTAAACAATCCAAGTCTTCTAGTTGAGCGCCTAACGTCCAAACTCCAAACCAACATCCAATTTCAACAATGTGGTACTAGTTGACTAAACGGGGATTATAAAAGCAATAGAAAGTGCTGTCACGTTGCTGATCACAGCACCGATTTTAAACTCTTAAAAAATATGTTTTTCTTGGGGAGCATCACATGCATTAGAGTCTTTCCTTTTAATTTTAAAGAAAGTTGATACACACTTTTAACGGGTAGATTCTTTTATTAATTTCCACAAGAAACAACTAGCAAAAAAATATTACTCCATCCGTCCCATTTTATGTGAATCATTTTCTTTTTCACGTATTTCAATGTGTTTGGAAAAGATAGTTGTAAATAATATTTTTTCGATTTTTTTGATTTATATATAAATATAAACCATATATTTTTAAACAAAACAAAAAAATCAAAAAAATATGATTTACAAATATTTTTTCCAAGCACGTTGAAATGCGTGAAAAATAAAATGGTCCACGGAACGGAGGTAGTAAAATATAAAAATGATGATAAAATTGAGTAATGCATTAACTAGAAGTATATAAATTATGGGAATCTTAACAAAAACAAGAAGCAAAGTACCATTTGACACCTCTCTTACACAAGTAAACATGCAGAATATATTATTGGAAGATAAATACAAAGGCACACTCTTGATCATTGAGCTTCATGTCGTGGAATCAGCAGACAGGTCAAAATAAGCTGAACTCATCACTGCACAACCACATGTTATCTAAAGAATATGTATCTGTGCACTCCTATATATCTACCCTTTTCAGTTCTTGATCTCCTAAACTTTATTGTACCTCTATTGTTAAAGTGTCTTGGCTGAACTATAAGTCAATATATATATCTTGATAAAGAAGCAGCTAGCTAGCATGAGGTTTAGAGCTCTCTCTATCATTTTGATCTTGTTTTTATTAGCTCTTGTTATGGTTCATGGCAAAGGTATGGCAGATGGACGGCCGCTCAAAGCTTCTCATAACACTCTAGATGTGGTTTGTACCTCACTCTCGTATATATTATTATCACACTGGCACACTCATCATCCTGTTTTTGACAATTTTTAAACTCTCAAACACCTGTAATGAAAACCAGATATTGGCAATACTGAGCTTGGTGTATCTTGTATTAGGTGAAGGCTGGGAAAGCTAATGAGTTGTGTGGGAAAGAGAGCAATATGGAGTGCAAAGGAAAGCATCAGAGAGATGCAGCAGAAGAGGAAGTGGAAGCTCGTCATGTGTTTGAGAACCAGGACTACATTTATACTCAATCTATCCCTTGACTTGTAGTCATGAAAATTCATCTCAACTAATAAAAATCAACGGCTTGCAACATTAATTAGTTGATCTGTATCCCCGTGTAAAGTCGATTAAGATTTTCTCAGCTTCGCGATTTCTGTTGCCATGGCCATTATTAACAATACTCAAGTAATTAAAAAAAAAATTCAAGAAATGTGTTGGACGAACATAATTTTCAAGAGATTGAAAATTTTCCAGAACTGAATCGGATGAATATGTAACGCCATTCCCAAGGGTAAAAGTGTAACGCCATCTCCAATTGTTATTCTATTTTAAAACAACTCAAATATTCAAAATTTCAACATTTTCACTTCATGACATTGGGCTTGTTTGGCAACGTATAAATAAGCGGGTTTATGGATTTACATTTTTTCTAATTTATTGACTTATTACTTAATTTTTTTATTTTTTTAATATTTTATATTTTCACATTTATGTTTTTAAATATCTCTATAATTTAAAAAGCATGTATTGAGATCGTTGTATTTAATGATAATTTTAAACTAAATGATAACCTTTGCGTTCGCACGAGCCTGAGATAATTTATTAAATTAATTTATATTTTTTGTTAATTTATTAAATTAATTTATATTTTTTGGGGTGAAACCAAAAAAATATTAAACCAAATTTAGTATTTCGAAGTATTGAAAGACTGATAATATATTTTAGATAAAAGAATATATTAAATTCTATATGAGACAAAACAAAGAAATATGCAAAAGATTAACTACCGAAGTAACCTGATCGAATAATATATTTTAGATTATAAAATAATATTAAATTTTATGTGCAATATGATTTTAGTTTTATTTGAGATAAAATTTTAGTTCTATGTGATATAGGACTCCTAGAACTTTAGTTTTATGTGATAAAAAAAAAGATGAAATCAAATTTGATACAAAAAATACCAGTAAAAAAGGTTTTGCTTATTTATAAATACTAGCTGATAACCCGTGCCAAGCATGGGCCGAATATGAGTTCATATTAAAATATTAATATTGATAAATTATTAATAAATATTATTAAAAAATGCATTTATCGAGAATTGAATGATAAAAATAATATAATAAATAACTACTATTTAATTATTTAGTTATAGACAATTGAATTGTGGATAAAACTAAAGAAATTAAGGTAAATAAATAAATTTTGTACAATTGCGTAGCTGCAAAGAATTGAACCCTCGATGAAGCTAATAAATTTAAATTGAATAAATAAATCTTATATAATTACGTAGTTGTAAGGAATCGAACCTAAAGCTAAATAATTTAAAATAAATAAATCTTGTAAAATAATGTAGCTGAAGGAATCGAACCCTGATAATCAAATTTGATAATTTTGGTACTTTGTACTTTAGTAACATTGTTTTGCTTATTAATAAAGAGTATATGGATAAAGGTTATTGATGTACAACAATAAATTTATGTGGATAAAGATAGAAATAGAGATATAAAGATGGATGTAGTTGTGAGACTGAGAGAGTTATTTAAAAAAACATTATCTTTAAATGGATAGCTTTACTTTAAATTTGTAGTTAAACTAATAGATTTCTTTATATCTGAAGATAGAATAATAGATTGTTGAAGTAAGATAATTCATTTTTGAAGTAAAATCTGAAGTAATGGTGGTTTAAAGACATGATTGTAGATGCCATAAGTACTTAAATTTGTACATTTGACGCTGAGATTTGAATTCTTAAAACTAGTTCTCAGTGATACTACTAAATGTATGTTTGACAGAGTAAATAATGTATTCTCTTCATTTTAAAATAGTTGTACTTTGATCACCGAATTTTGACTTAAATTTACGTAAAAAATATAATTAAGAAAATTTAAAAAATTATATCATTAAAAAGTATATACAATTTCATTTCAGATGCAATTTTAAGTTTTTATGAATTATAAATAGATGAATCTGGATATTATAAACTAGTGATGTTTTATAAGGTTTCACGTGTTAATCAATTCGCCATAACTCACAGACATGAATATGCCATTTTAAAATCTGTACCTTGACTTTCCCAAACAGCCCAGGACAGCAATAGTCCTCAAGATGCTGACTACTTAACGAGAATAGCAAGTGTACCAAAATTAAAAAACAGGGACCATTTTAAAAGATCTTTTTAATGTAACAAGAAAATGGACCAGTTTTAAAGCAAATAGCAGACAGACAACAGATTCTGTTCTCTGGTTTTCCCTAACCAGAGAATGGTAACCGAACAAGACATCAATTTGTATCAAGATGTGGCTAATTGTGTGTACTGTGTATTCAGTGATGCAGATTGCTAACTCCATCACTGATAGTCTGATATTCATTACTATTGGTCAATGCAATGTTAATTTAACTGTTTGCGCGTTGGTGCCATGCTGTGGTCCTTGTTAAATCCTAACTACATGTGTATTTATCTGTGTAAACCCCGAAAGGCTAATCTGCACAAAGATCGCATAGTAGTGTTTAAGGAGTTGTGCCGAATTTTTATGCGGCTTAATAATGTTTCTACCATTAAGATGATAGACAGTGTGCATGTTAAGTTGTTTCTGCAAATGGGAAATATGACAGTGAAGTACTGTTTTATGAAGCTAATAATTAGTTTGTTACTGATGGCCCTTATGCTTTACATACAAGAAGCTGCCTGTAGTACTCCCTATTGCTGTTCCTATGATCCCGACTGCTGCCAACGCTCTCTTCGCCTCGGTCGCCTGGGAGGTCTTGTCCCAGAACTCAAACCGCCAAGAACCTAGCCGCGTTCGGAGATGTGTGCGTGCGTGACTGTGTGTGCCTCGGGCGCATGAAACTTTATAAGTGAAATAAACTTTGCATTTTGCAGTCCATGTTGATTGTCATATCTAGTTGTTTGTTGCTTGTTCCCAACCGTAATTTGCAGCTTTCTACAGTTCATATCTTTATTCATAATGATCTTTTAGATAGTCATGGACATAATATCACAAATGTGCATTTACCGTTAAGTTGATCAGATTAATTTTTTAGAATCGGATGTGAGCAGGTAAGGAATTTATACTTCTCTGTTTCTCATTTATCACAGGTCATCAGATTCATTTTTTAGAATCCGTAAGGATGTGAGCTTCGTTTAGTTCCGTCATATAACATCAAAAAACGAAACAAATCCATAAAATAAATACTTCTATAGTCGTGGAAGAGTTGATTAAAATTGATTCAAAATTATTAGAGGTCCAGTTCCTCCACTTCTATAGAAACAGATAGGCAGATCATAACTCACAGACATGACAGGAATTTGCCATTTTAAATTTTGTACCCTGACTTTCCCAAACAGCCCAAGACAGCAATTGCCTTCAAGAAGCTGACTACTTAATGAGAATAGAAAGTGTACCAAATTAAGACAAAGGGACCATGTTAAAGATTTTTTTTAATGTAACAAGAAAATGGACCAGTTTTAAAGCAAGTAGCAGACAGACAACAGAGTTGGTTTTCCCTAACCAGAGAATGGTAACCAAACAAGACAGCAATCTGCATCAAGATGTGGCTAATTGTGTGTATTTTGTTTTCAATGATGCAGATTGCTAACTCCATCACTGATATTGATTACTATTGATCAACGCAATGTCAATTTAACTATTTGTGCAATTGGTGCATGCCATGCTGTGGAACCACATCTTGCCTGAGTTGGGATCGAAGAAAATTATTTATTTGACGAAGTTATTCATTTATCAAGGTTCTACTGTAGCGGCAATAGGTGGAACCACCCATGAAACCGGAACTGGACAGTATGGACTAAATTCATAAACCACATCAGTTTTAGAGGTCAAGAGACCTTTTAAAATCAATATGGTCAATGCACACAAATGCTTAGGCCATGTTTGTTTCTAGGGATGACTTATTGATTGGATTATTATCATTTTAAAATTTCTAATCGTGTGTTTGTTTCACAACGGATCACAACGAGGGATTATAATCCTTTAAAAAGATGACTCTTTAGAGGGGATCGACTAATACCTCTTCCAACCAAGTATTAAAGAGGATTATAATCACATCCTTTATCCCAACCAAACAAACATGAGATTACTATATTTTAAAGGACTATCATCCTTAATCTAATCCCAAATAATCCTTTACAAAACAAACACGTGATTAAAAAATTTAAAAGATTATACTCATATCCCTACTAAATACTAACAAACATGGCCTTCAAACTTGTCATAGTAGAAGCATTAAACTTACCGAATCTATCTTAATGACTTGCAAAAACAAACAACTTACAGTTGGAGAGTGGTCCTGATTCCAATCATGAACAATGTCGACTTTGCTCGGTTTGGTGCTATTAGTGGAGGAAGAGATGAGCTCTTCTTCATTTCCAAGACCGGCTCTTGAAACATCCCTCTTATTTTGTTTCCTCATTTCTCTAATCTTTGAGAAATCTAGGGAGTAATCTGGTACTTGTTCCTTTGAATCCCAATCACCAAACTGTGGCACCGATAGCCATGGTTCATTCTTCTACGAACAACACAAGATCATGCTCTTATTACATCAAAAATGCAGAACCACCAAAAAATTATTAAATTTGAGAAGAAATTAAATGACATGTACAACTTTCATGTTGTAGCATATTTGACGTCGAGAAACCCCTTAGCTAGACCCAATAACACGACACGAATATTTAGTATTTGAGTTTGATTTTTTGGTATAAGAAACACGAAAGTACACGAACAAGAGAATACACTATATATTTTGTGTCATATTCGGTTTTTCACTTTGGGTATACGACACGACACGAATGTACACGAAATAAATATATTTATTAATAAATAATTATATATTTAAATAAAAAGTATACATTTTTATATAAAAATAATACATATTTACAAATTTTCGTGGAAATTCTATGTAAAACACTCATAATCAATATATATTTTCATAAAAGTTTAAATTGTAATATACAAATATTAATTATATTAAATTAATAATTAATAATTTTATTTAATGTACATGAATAATACATGAAAAGTACATGACACGTTTCAAATCGGATATGTCTTTAAAATTAAGTACACGAATCCAAAACGGATCGGGTATGGGTTTTACACACAAAACGTAAAAAATAATTATTGCATTCTAAACACCCCCACCCATGACATTACTTAAAAAACATGAATTTGTTGTGATAACATAGTAGACATTCATGTCGGAATCGAAAAAACCAGAGTCTAGATCATGATTAATTTGTTGCCCTAACAATGTTAACTAAAGTAGACGACGATACAAATTGTCACAATTTGTAAATATAGTATTGCAAGTGGAGTTATTTAAAGTGCGGTATTACAAATGATGTATCGGCCAAATGACAAGTATACAAAGTGCATTTTACACTCTATATATTACTTAACCAACCCTTACTCTTGACTTTTCATTCAAACAAGGTAAGAGTTGAATCCTTGTGTTGATACTCTATAGATCCGAAACATCATTATGGGCCGGAAGGACCAACTAGTTGATTCGGACGAACCATCAATGTTTGGATACCATTAGTCTACTTGATGTACTATTAAGATCTAGAGTTCGTTCGGACGGATCATTAGTCCATTTAATGGACTATTAAGATCTAGAGTCCGTTCGGACATATTATAGTCCACTTAATGGACTTTGAAGATCTAGAGTCCGTTCAGACGGATCATAATCCACTTAATGAACTATCATTATCTAGAGTCCGTTCGGATGGATCAGTAGTCCACTTAATAGACTATTAAGATCTATAGGTCGTTCGGACGGATCATAGTCCACTTAATGGGCTATTAAGATCTAGAGTCCGTTCGGATGGATCATAGTCTAATTAATGGACTCTCACTATCTAGAGTCTTCACTATCTAGAGTCTGTTCGGATGGATCATTAGCCCATTTAATGGACTATTAAGGTTCGAAGTCTATTCGGACGGATCATTGATCCACTTAATGGTATCAATTTCTATAGTCTGATCGGACAGGTCACTAGCCCAATGGGCTTGGTCCGGACATCTTTTGTGCTCATTCTCTCCACCTCCTTGCCTATACAAATATGGATATTATTATAGAAGGAAATTTGTTATCCATAATCTATATATTATAAATTTGTGGATATCTCATACCTTAGGTTCGGGATCCATATTCAGCTTCGGTAATGACCCATGATCCAATATAACATTAAATACTTGAGGTTTGAGATCCGTTTATAACTCCACACTAGGTTGGGGATACCCATATTAATTCATTAGTGACCCGATTTCTACATTAGTGTGACTCGATTTTAATGTTTCAATGAATGATTCTTTCCAAATTTAAATATATTACAAATTTTAACTCTTTTCAAATTTAATTGATACTACCTTAAAACCCGTGCGATGCACGGATTGTTAATTGTTATTTTATTATTATTTTTTTAATTGTATTTGTTAAAAAAATAAGTAGGGATGTTAAAATAGCTAAACACTTTAAATTAATTAAAAACATTAAAACAGATTTTAAAAATAAATAAGTAAGGGTTTGCTCGTTATATTTTTGGAAAAGGAGTGGTTTTAATATGAAAAAATAAAAAATGTAGCATATATTTAGTTTAAAAAGGTAAATGCCCGTGATATTTTTGGAAAATGAGGTTTTAAAATTTAATAATTTAAATTATTTAAATATGTTTTAAAATAAATAAGTAAAGGGTTTGTCCGTGATATTTTTAGAAAAAAAATGGATTTTAGTGAGAAAAATAGAAAAAGTAAATTGAAAAAGGCAATTTCCCGTGATGTTGTGGATTAAAAAACGTACTTGTATATTAATTGCTAGGATTAATGAGCTTTCGAGCTTTAATGGCTGCACTCGTGTTTCCGGACTAAATTGGTCCTCACAAGATGCCTACGTATCTCAATTCGTTATTGAGAATCAAGCCAAGACGTAGTTCTGATTGTAGGATCAGGGACCTTATATAGGCGTCTAGAGCCTAGTATTTATGGTATGTTTGGGAGACTTAACGGATAAGTCTTCTTTTTGATATTGGATAAGCATTGTATTTCTTGCTGAAGAATTCGTTTCCTTGTTGATAAAGGTTATGACTCATTGATTGCCTTTAATTGGGATTCCATATCCTTCTTTGACTAATTTTCCATAATCAAAGCTCTTTTCATGAGCTGTATATTTTCCCTACTCATTAATTACGAAATTAATGAATAATTAGGGTGTCGGGCCTTAAATATCGACCTTTTGTTTGACCAGTCAATTATATTTCTATAATTACTTTTCTGACCATATCATTTGCCCCCCAACTTCTGGGAAAATATCCTTGGGGTTTTCGTAGAAGTTACAGCGTGTTTTTCCCAAAATTTTCCATTTTTTAGGTCATTTTCGACCAGGAATTCGACCAGGAATTCAGTGTAAAATCGACCAGGATTTCGACCAGGAATTCGAGCTCAAACAGGTGTGAGGTCGAAGCTCTCGACCTGGATTTCTAGGTCTTTTTCGACCTCACCTGCTTGACCTCGACTCAGTATTTTTTCGAACAGGAACAGCTGTGAGGTCGAAGTTCTCGACCTGGATTTCCAAGTCATTTTCGACCTCAAGTTTTCGACCAGGAAGCCAGTGTAACTTCGACCTGGAATTGTTGATTTCAATTCCTAGGCTATTATCGACCTCATTTGACGACCTCGTCTCTAATATACCTTCGACCTCGATTGGTTGCGAGGTCGAGGCTCTCGACCTGTATTCAAAGGCTATTTTCGACCTCGATTGGTCGACCAGGAATTACGTGTGTTTTCGACCAGGAATTCCAGAATTAATTTCTGGGCCATTCTCGACCTCGTTTCAGTATGAGATCGAGTGATACGAACTCGATTAATAGTATATTTTCGATCTCATTCGTTCGATCTCGACCCAGGGTCTTTTCGACCTCATTTTGCCAACTTTTTGACTTGTTTTTGGTGCGAACTCGATGGACACGACCTCAGTTTCGTGTGTATTTTCGACTAGGGTCATACGACCTCGATTTAGGGTCTTTTCGACCTCAAAACCTTTAATTGTTTCGTTTTATTTGGAAGTGGGGTCGTTTGATACGACCTCGTTTTCTCGTATACTTTCGACCAGGGCCGTGCGATCTCGAATTAGAGTCTTTTCGACCTTGGTTTTTTTTTTTTTTTTTGCCTTGGTTTCCAGGCTTTATTATTTTTTGGGCTTTTAAATAGTCCAATTTTAATTTTGGGACTTAATTCTTTCCAGCCTTGGGCCTTAATGGGCCTTTTTGACTTGGGCTTCGATTTTGCCTGAGACTCAATTTACTTGGGCCTTTGCCTTTGTAATCCAAAAATGGATTTATGGGCCATACTGGCTATAGACGGTTGCCATCCCTCAACCGGTTGGTCTTCCAGTCATTCTCACTATAAGAGAGTGAGATTTCTCATTTCACTCTCACTTCTCACTTTTCACTTTCCAAAATTTCTCTCTAATTTTCTCTCAGTTTTTATTCCGTGGTAAGGCGATTCCCGGCGAGCTTTTTACGGTGGTGTTCTTGTTTTTCTGGGATTGATCTTCATCCCTTGAAGATTTCTGGGCTTTAATCTTCATCATTTGAAGATTTCTGGGTTTTAACCTTCCTCATTCGAAGATTTCTGGGTTCCCTTGAAGTTTTTCTGGAAATTTCCTTTGAAGATTTGAAGATTTGAAGATGTCTGACAAGGCTGCCCAACGACTTCAAAGAATGAACAAAGCTTCAAAGAGAGGTATCAACATTCGCTCCCCTCATATGTCTCTTCAGGATATGATCTTAGAGCGTAGTGATGAATATCCTCATGTATCACACTTAGATTCATTTGATTGTAGTAATAAGTTCCATGAAATTGACTTAATTAGGGACTATAACAAAATGTATAGGGTTAAGTCCCCCTATAGATTAGTTCCAGCAGGCCCAGGGGACCGTTCTTGCCATTGGCGTCCTGATGCACTTTGCATATATAAGGATGCCATTGTTGCAGGACTTAGGTTTCCCATGCATGAGTTCATTCCCAGGCTTTTGGCTGATGTGGGGATTAACCCTTGCCAACTTCCTCCAAACGCCTGGAGAATAATTATGTGTTTCATTGTTCTTTGTTTGAAGAACAAATTTCCTTTATCTGTAGCCTTGTTTAGGAAGATCTTTCAATTTAAGAATAGTTCAGCCATTACCTTGGGTTGGGTTTATATCAACCACCGTCCTTCCACTCCCCCCATATTTCACCCCAAATCCATTCCGGATAATAACCCAAAATGGAAAGAGGAATTTATGTATTTAGTTTGGGAAGGAGGGGATTGGGGCACCCTTTTTCGTAGTTCTTTTAGTAGAGTTTCGGATGGTAGCCCTAGTGATATTATCCTGTGTGATGAGGAAGCCCATGCATATGCTGAACTTACAAAGGATAACTATGCCACCATGGCTTGGGTGCTCCTGGACGAGTTCCAGCTTAAGTCCTTGGGACTTTCCAACGTTTCTGATAAGGGTAATTCTCACCTCATATCTTTCTTTATTTATTTAAGATTGACTTATACCAACTGTTTCTTTCCTTGTATCTTTTGCAGTTGCGACCTTTATCAACAAGTCCAACGAGCCTGAAGACGGGGAAACAGCCCGGATGAAGAGGGCACGTTTAGGGGGGAAGGACCCTCGTGCTTCTAATGTTCCAGCTTTCATAAGGCCACATGTGGACCTTACTGAGGATGCTGAAGGCCCTCCCTCGGGCAAGAGTGCAGTTTGGCGCCCCAACTGGGGTCTTAGGAAGAAGGACACTGTGGTAGGAGTGTCCAAACATGCTGTGGAGTGGTCTTATCACTCTCTGACTCCTTGTGACTACAAGGATTTTGTTTCTAACTCCACCATCGAGGGGGTGGAGCATGCTGGATCCCAGGCTATGGCTGCTGTAAGTATTTCTCTCCTTCTTTTCTTTGTAGTCTTTGATTTATTTCAAGTTTAAGTATTTAACCTATAACTTGCTTGCAGATGAATGCCAACTACCAAGGGGCTCTCTTTCAAGCTAAGTCTTGGCGCTCATCTTCTGAGGCCAACCAAGGCAAGTTTGAGAAGTCCCAGGAGGAAATGGCTTCAGTGAAGGCCACCCTGGCTAGGAAGGAGAAGGAGTTGGCTGACTCCCAGGCTGAACTGGTATCTTTGAGGAAGGCCAAGGATGATTTTATTGATGAGTACCTTGACTCTGAGGAGTACGGGGACTTGATTGATAAGCATGATGGGCTCCTCTTCCCTGTTCAGTACACTAAGGGATGGGATGACGCTCTTGCTGTTGTTTTGGAGAGGATGCCTGGATCCCTCTCTATCTCCGATTTTCCAAGCCCTCACCTTCCTACTTCTTTGGAGATGGCTTTGGCTGGAGAGGACGATATGGAGGAGGATGATAGGATCTTAGACCTGGATCACACTTCCCCACCTGGTCAGACTGCTGGAGCTGATGATGCTGTCTTTTCCTCTAGAGAGGAAGAGGAGGAGGACGTAGACAAGGAAGATTAGGTGTATTTTCACTTTTGGCCATCATGGCTTGTACTTTTGTTTATGTACTTTCGGCCTACGGGCTTAACTTAACTCTTGTTTAAGTTTTTATTTATGCATGGTGGCCATTCATGGCTTGTGTTGCTTTTCTTGCTTTTTGAATGTTTATGAAGACTCATTATAGATAAGCTTTAAAACATGAAAATGCTGAATTCATTTATAATTTGAAGATGGGATCAACCCTTACATAATATCCCAGTTTAAAACTTGGGTTGGTTTCATCGAACCTTATTTATAGTAGTGAGTCCACTTGGGAGACACTTTAAACATAATAAACCTTCAAGTTGGAGGCATGCCAAGTCCTTGGCACCTCATGCCCTTCAAGGGTTTCTAGCTTGTATGAGCCTCGGCCAAATACGTTCTTGACGCGATATGGTCCTTCCCAATTTGGGGCTAACTTCCCTTTTTGTCCAACTCCGGATGCTTCAATCTTTCTGAGAACCAAGTCTCCTTGACGAAAGAACCTTTCTTTAACCCTTAGGTTGTAGTAGAAGGATGCTTTCTTTTGATGTTCAACTATCTTGGCGTTTGCTTCATCTCTAACTTCATCAATTAGATCCAAAGCTAGCCTCAAGCCTTCTTCATTTTCTTCTGGTTCATAAGCCTCAACTCTTGGGGAGGTGTGAGTAATCTCCACCGGGACCACTGCCTCTGCTCCATAAGCCAATAGAAATGGAGTTGCTCCAGTGGTGACCTTGCAAGTAGTACGATATGCCCAAAGTATAGGGAGTAATTCGTCTACCCAAGTGTTTCTGGAGCGTTCAACTCTTTTCTTTAGTCCATCAAGGATGATTCGATTTGCAACCTCAGCTTGCCCATTTGCTTGAGGATGGGCGACAGAAGTGAAGCGCAACTTGATATCGTTTTCATCACAATACTTCTTGAACTCATCGTTGTTAAACTGAGTTCCATTGTCCGTGACCAGGACTCGTGGAATTCCATATCTGCATATCACATTTTCCCAGAAGAATTGCATCACTTGCTTGGTGGTTATCTTGGCCAATGGCTTAGCCTCAATCCACTTGGTGAAATAATCAATTGCTACTATCAAGAACTTTCTTTGAGCACTTGCCATAGGAAATGGCCCGAGTATATCCATTCCCCACATAGCAAAGGGGATAGGTGAGTTAATGGATGTCATCATCTCTGGTGGTTGCCTAACCACTGGTGCATGTTTCTGGCACCGTTCACATTTCTTGACGTAGCTTTTAGCATCAGCAAGTATGCTTGGCCAATAGAAACCTAGACGAGTGACTTTATGAGCAAGGGCTCTGCCCCCCAAATGTTGTCCACAAATCCCTTCATGCACTTCCTTTAGGGCCAATTCTGCCTCTTGAGGTCTCAAGCACTTTAAGTATGGAATAACAAAAGATTTCTTGTATAGGATTCCCTCAATTAGGGCATACCTTAGTGCTCTGACGTATAACTTTCGTGCTTCTGAAGTGTCGTTGGGCAGCCACCCAGTTTCCAGATGAGCTTTGATGGGATCAATCCAACAACTGGTGATACCAATGGGGGCTACCAACTTTCCATTGATGCTTGGGGTCTTCAAGACTTGGAAGTATACACTCCCGGCATAGTTTTCAATTTCAGAAGAGGCAAACTTAGACAAGGCATCAGCCTTCACATTTTCCTCCCTTGGAATGTGCTCCACATAGCATTCATCGAATTGAGTCATAATGGCCTTGACAAGTTTTAAGTACTTGGCCATGACTTCATCTCTGGCCTCAAACTCCCCATTTACTTGGGAAACCACTAGCCTCGAGTCTCCACATACTTTCAGAGTTTTGACTCTCAAGGCTCCAGCCAGCCCTAAGCCAGCTATCAGAGCTTCATACTCAGCCTCATTGTTTATCGTCGGAAAGTCAAGCTTTAGTGCATACTCTATTAGGAATCCATCAGGACTTTGTAGTACTAAACCAGCTCCACTTGATTTTGTTTTTGATGCTCCATCATCAAAATAGAGCACCCAACATTCTTTGAAGGTCATTTCCTCACATTTCTTATCTTCCACTATCACTTCCTGCCCCCCGACTTCTTGGTTGTCAATGGTGCATTCAACCATGAAGTCGGCCAGTGCTTGAGCTTTTATGGCCGTCCGAGGCTTATACTTGATATCAAATTCTCCCAACTCAATGGCCCATTTGATCAATCTTCCGCTAACTTGAGGGCTATGCAAGATGTTTCTTAGAGGTTGATCAGTCAAGACCTCTATCTTGTGAGCCTGGAAGTAGGGGCGTAGCTTTCTTGAGGCCATTATCAAGGCTAAGGCAAACTTCTCAATCATTGAGTAGTTTATTTCTGCCCCATGTAGAATCTTGCTCACATAGTAGATGGGTTTCTGAACCTTCAATTCTTCCTTTACCAAAACAGCTCCAAGGGCTGTGTTAGAAACTGCCAAGTATAAATAGAGAATTTCTCCTGGCTTGGGTTTTGCCAACAGTGGTGCTTCAGCCATATATTTCTTCAGGGCCTCAAAGGCCTCTTGACTTTCAGTTGTCCATTCAAAATTCTTCACTTTTTTGAGTGCTTTGAAGAAAGGTAAACACTTCTCTCCAGACTTGGAGATGAATCTTCCCAAAGCAGCCACTCTTCCCGTTAGTTTCTGGACATCCTTGACAGTCTTTGGTGGTTCCATGTCTAGAATCGCTTTGATTTTGTCGGGATTAGCCTCGATTCCTCTCTTGGAAACCATCAGGCCTAAAAACTTTCCCGAGCCTACACCAAAGGCACACTTAGCTGGATTCAGCCTCATTTTGTGGTGTCTTAGCACCTTAAAAGCCTCTCGGAGGTGCTCAATGTGATCGGCCTTATCAAGGCTCTTGACTAACATGTCATCTACGTAGACCTCCATGGTTTTTCCAATCAGGTGCTCAAAGATTTTGTTCACCAATCTTTGATAGGTTGCTCCAGCATTCTTAAGCCCAAAAGCCATGACTAAGAAACAGAAGACACCAAAGTCAGTGATGAACGACACTTTGGCGATGTCATCTTTGTGCATCTTGATTTGATTATATCCGCTGAAGCCATCCATGAAACTTAGCATCTCGTGCCCAGCAGTGGCATCTATCAGAGCATCAATCCTTGGTAAGGGAAAACAATCCTTAGGACATGCATCATTCAAGTCGGTGAAGTCGACGCACATTCTCCACTTCCCGTTAGCTTTCTTGACCATCACAGGGTTAGCTAACCATTCCGGGAATTGGATTTCTTCAATAAACCCAGCTTCTAAAAGCTTATTCACTTCTTGCTTAATGGCTTCAAGCCTCTCTGGAGCAAAGCTTCTTTTCTTTTGTTTCACTGCCTTCCTTTCTGGATCCACATTCAATCTGTGAGATATTAGTTGGGGATCAATCCCTGGCATGTCAGCCGCTGTCCAAGCAAAAACGTCATTGTTTTCTTGAAGAAAAGATGCGAGTTTGCCTTTCAATGGCTCGGGTAGTAGTGCCCCAACATAAGTCACCTTCTCTGGTTCATCCGGGACTAAGGGAATTGGGATCAAATCCTCAGCTGGTTTCCCTCTTCGGTCCTCATTATCTCTAGTGTCCATGTCTTCAATGGGGAGAACCTGCCCCCCAATTCCATCAGGTCTCAACGCGGCTACATAACAACTTCTAGCCATCTTCTGGTCTCCTCGTTCTTCACCAATCCCATTCCGAGTGGGGAATTTGAGTTTCAGGTGGTAAGATGAGGCAACAGCCTTAAACGCGTGAAGACCCGTCCTTCCAAGGATCGCATTGTAGGTTGAGGTTGCCTTTATAACTATGAAGTTCAGCATCTGAGTGGATGTATTTGTTCCTTGCCCCATGGTCATTGGGAGTTGGATAGTGCCTTCCACCTTTGATTCCACTCCGTTGAACCCATATATGGGCATATTAGAGGGTGTTAACTGAGAATCAGTGTAACCCATCTTGATAAAGGCATCGTGGAACAAGATGTCCACTGAGGCTCCATTGTCAACTAGGACTCTCTTTGTTTCGGAGTTGCCTATCACAGGTACTATGACAAGAGGATCATCGTGGGGGAACTTCACCCCTTCCAAGTCTGAATCATCAAAACCTATTGACACTTCTGTTCGTGCACGCTTCGGTGCTTCTCCAATGACGGTCAGTACCTCTCGGGCATAAGCTTTTCTTGAGTTTCGGGAGGACCCAGCAGCAGTTGGCCCTCCGAATATCATGTTGATCACTGGCCCTCGGGGCTTGGGATTCCGATCTTGATCGTTGTCCCTTCTATCATAATCCTTTCTTTCATAGTTCCCCCTTTGGCTACCTTGGCTTCCATCCTTAGTGAACTTGCTGAGTTTTCCTCTTCGTATCAGAAACTCAATCTCATCTTTCAATTGCCTACAATCGTCGGTGTCATGACCGACTTCTTTGTGGAACCGACAAAACTGATTTTGGTTCCGTTTGGACAAATCAGCCCTCATTGGCTTTGGCCATTTGATATCTTCTTCCTTGGCTATCTCCATCAGAATTTGACTCCTGGGAGTATTCAATCTTGCATACTCCGTGAATTTTGGCCCAAAGTTATTTCTCTTGGGTGGAGAGTCAGAATTCTTTGATGTTCTGGGAAACTTTTCCTTGACGTCATATTCCTGAGTTTCTTTCCTTTTCTTTGAGTTTCCACTACCACTAGCAGGGGGCTCATACTTTCTCATGCTTTCTTCAGCCTTGATATATTTCCCAGCCCTATCTTGGAGCTTCAGCATGCTCTCGGGTGGATGTTTAGCTAACGACCGTTTGAAGTGGTCATCGGTGGTTCCTTGTTGCAGGGCTATCATAGCCACTCTGTCTTCCAAGTCTGGGACTTTTAAAGCCTCTCGAGTAAATCGATTGATGTAGTCCCTCAGGGCTTCATTCTGTCCTTGCCGGATTGACATGAGTGAGGCCGAGCTTTTCTCATGCACCCTTCCACTTATGAATTGATTGATGAAAGCTTTACTCAATTCTTTGAAGGATCCAATGGAGTTGGGAGGTAGACGGCTGTACCAACGTTGAGCCATACCTGCAAGAGTTTGGGGAAACGCCCTACACTTGACCGCATCGTTGGCTGGCTGCAACAGTAGTGCATTGGAGAATGTCCTTACATGATTTGCGGGATCTCCCGTTCCATCATAGGCTTTGATCGAAGGCATCTTAAACTTCCTGGATATAGCCGTTTTCATGATGTCTTGAGTAAACGGTGGTGTAGGATCATCAGGATCTCCTAGGGGCAACAGATTACTAGGATCACCCCTTGGGGCTTCAGCCCTTTTGGTCCTTCTTGGTGGATCCAAGTTGATTATCGGGATTCCTTTAGTTGTTCGGCCCCGAGTTTGAGCGGCCTCTTCTTCAGCAAGGAGTTTTTTGAGCCTTGCAGTCTCTGCCTCATGGGCTGCAAGCTTCTCCCTAGTAGTTTGGGGTGGCTCCCGATTTGTCTGTGAAGAACGTCTCCTCCTTGGGGCAACATCCTCCCCAGTTGTATAACCCTCATCCTCAGTGTATGGGCCAGAGTAATCTTGAATGAGAGGGGTCTGACGAGTCTGTTGATTTTGGGGTCCCAGACCTTGAATATAAGGGGGCACATACGCCTCATGGTAGATTGGATTAGTTCCACTACCGCCTGCCATGGGTCGAGGGGGCATGCCATAGCTTGGCATCCCCAAAGTCTGATTCGCGTATTGAGGGAGATCAGTAGTGTGGAGTTGAAGACTGCGAGGTGCATTTATAAGCAGCGCAGAGGTTGTAATTGGTTGCTGGTGAACGGTTTCTTGTGGATTAGATCCATGAATAACCATTTGTAGGGGATTCGTCCCTTCAGTAGTAATCGGGACTTCTTGTCCTTGAGTGTTGGTGGGGAGACTCGCCCCTTGAGTGCCAGTAGTTGGCGGTGGTTGGCTCCCATGAGTATCAGCCCCGGAGGTGATAGGGAGGCCTTCAGAAGTATCAGAATCTCTGGTTGTTCTTCGCGTGTTTGCCATGGTTGATGTTGTCTTCCCACAGACGGCGCCAAATGTTGTGGATTAAAAAACGTACTTGTATATTAATTGCTAGGATTAATGAGCTTTCGAGCTTTAATGGCTGCACTCGTGTTTCCGGACTAAATTGGTCCTCACAAGATGCCTACGTATCTCAATTCGTTATTGAGAATCAAGCCAAGACGTAGTTCTGATTGTAGGATCAGGGACCTTATATAGGCGTCTAGAGCCTAGTATTTATGGTATGTTTGGGAGACTTAACGGATAAGTCTTCTTTTTGATATTGGATAAGCATTGTATTTCTTGCTGAAGAATTCGTTTCCTTGTTGATAAAGGTTATGACTCATTGATTGCCTTTAATTGGGATTCCATATCCTTCTTTGACTAATTTTCCATAATCAAAGCTCTTTTCATGAGCTGTATATTTTCCCTACTCATTAATTACGAAATTAATGAATAATTAGGGTGTCGGGCCTTAAATATCGACCTTTTGTTTGACCAGTCAATTATATTTCTATAATTACTTTTCTGACCATATCACGTGATATATTTAGAAAATGAGGGACTTTGTTAGAAAAAATCTATAATGTGTTTTAGCTGAAAAGGTAATTGGTTATAAATAGGTATTTGATTATTTATATCTTAATATTATTAGTAATTGCATTTGTTAAGAAAAATAAGTAGGCATGTTAAAATAGGTAAATATTTTTAAAAATAATTATAATATTAGGTTTAAAAATAAATAACTAAAGATTTGTTCGTGATATTTTTGGAAAATGAGGGGTTTTAGTAAGGAAAAATAGAAAAACTAACATGTTTTAGTTAAAAAAGGTAATTCCCCGTGATGTATTTGAAAAAATAGGGGAATTTGTTAGAAAAAATATAAAAAAATAATGTATTTTAGGTGAAAAAGGTAATTGGTTATAAATAGATAATATAATTATTTAATAATATATTTCTATAAATAAGTAAGGTTAATTAAGTAAAAATACGAAATACAGTTAATGACAATTAAGTAAAATCACAACGTACCATACCGACCAACCAAATTTTTAATGTTTCGTCTATTATATAATAGTATTGATATTAAATGAAAATGCAGATAAGTTATTTTTTGTCGGGTAAATAAGTTTGCTTCAATTATCTACTTAATTTAGTTTAATTTAATTTTATTATTATATCTTATAAAAATATTTAATTTCAAATAAAATTTTAAAATACAGTGTGCATAGCACAGACAATAATCTAATTTTTCTTAATGTTTCTTGCTCCCAAATAATAGACCAGGTGGACCGAACGAATACTAAAACTACGTGTGTTTGATTTCGTATAAAAATAGTTGTAATTAAATAAGAAAACTAATTTAATACCAAAATAATAAAAATCGTTTAATGTTAAATAGATAGGTGAAAACCGTTAGATTTAACATTAAAACTGTATTTGGTTAATAAAGTGTTGTGGATTAAAAAACGTACTTGTATATTAATTGCTAGGATTAATGAGCTTTCGAGCTTTAATGGCTGCACTCGTGTTTCCGGACTAAATTGGTCCTCACAAGATGCCTACGTATCTCAATTCGTTATTGAGAATCAAGCCAAGACGTAGTTCTGATTGTAGGATCAGGGACCTTATATAGGCGTCTAGAGCCTAGTATTTATGGTATGTTTGGGAGACTTAACGGATAAGTCTTCTTTTTGATATTGGATAAGCATTGTATTTCTTGCTGAAGAATTCGTTTCCTTGTTGATAAAGGTTATGACTCATTGATTGCCTTTAATTGGGATTCCATATCCTTCTTTGACTAATTTTCCATAATCAAAGCTCTTTTCATGAGCTGTATATTTTCCCTACTCATTAATTACGAAATTAATGAATAATTAGGGTGTCGGGCCTTAAATATCGACCTTTTGTTTGACCAGTCAATTATATTTCTATAATTACTTTTCTGACCATATCATTTGCCCCCCAACTTCTGGGAAAATATCCTTGGGGTTTTCGTAGAAGTTACAGCGTGTTTTTCCCAAAATTTTCCATTTTTTAGGTCATTTTCGACCAGGAATTCGACCAGGAATTCAGTGTAAAATCGACCAGGATTTCGACCAGGAATTCGAGCTCAAACAGGTGTGAGGTCGAAGCTCTCGACCTGGATTTCTAGGTCTTTTTCGACCTCACCTGCTTGACCTCGACTCAGTATTTTTTCGAACAGGAACAGCTGTGAGGTCGAAGTTCTCGACCTGGATTTCCAAGTCATTTTCGACCTCAAGTTTTCGACCAGGAAGCCAGTGTAACTTCGACCTGGAATTGTTGATTTCAATTCCTAGGCTATTATCGACCTCATTTGACGACCTCGTCTCTAATATACCTTCGACCTCGATTGGTTGCGAGGTCGAGGCTCTCGACCTGTATTCAAAGGCTATTTTCGACCTCGATTGGTCGACCAGGAATTACGTGTGTTTTCGACCAGGAATTCCAGAATTAATTTCTGGGCCATTCTCGACCTCGTTTCAGTATGAGATCGAGTGATACGAACTCGATTAATAGTATATTTTCGATCTCATTCGTTCGATCTCGACCCAGGGTCTTTTCGACCTCATTTTGCCAACTTTTTGACTTGTTTTTGGTGCGAACTCGATGGACACGACCTCAGTTTCGTGTGTATTTTCGACTAGGGTCATACGACCTCGATTTAGGGTCTTTTCGACCTCAAAACCTTTAATTGTTTCGTTTTATTTGGAAGTGGGGTCGTTTGATACGACCTCGTTTTCTCGTATACTTTCGACCAGGGCCGTGCGATCTCGAATTAGAGTCTTTTCGACCTTGGTTTTTTTTTTTTTTTTTTTGCCTTGGTTTCCAGGCTTTATTATTTTTTGGGCTTTTAAATAGTCCAATTTTAATTTTGGGACTTAATTCTTTCCAGCCTTGGGCCTTAATGGGCCTTTTTAACTTGGGCTTCGATTTTGCCTGAGACTCAATTTACTTGGGCCTTTGCCTTTGTAATCCAAAAATGGATTTATGGGCCATACTGGCTATAGACGGTTGCCATCCCTCAACCGGTTGGTCTTCCAGTCATTCTCACTATAAGAGAGTGAGATTTCTCATTTCACTCTCACTTCTCACTTTTCACTTTCCAAAATTTCTCTCTAGTTTTCTCTCAGTTTTTATTCCGTGGTAAGGCGATTCCCGGCGAGCTTTTTACGGTGGTGTTCTTGTTTTTCTGGGATTGATCTTCATCCCTTGAAGATTTCTGGGCTTTAATCTTCATCATTTGAAGATTTCTGGGTTTTAACCTTCCTCATTCGAAGATTTCTGGGTTCCCTTGAAGTTTTTCTGGAAATTTCCTTTGAAGATTTGAAGATTTGAAGATGTCTGACAAGGCTGCCCAACGACTTCAAAGAATGAACAAAGCTTCAAAGAGAGGTATCAACATTCGCTCCCCTCATATGTCTCTTCAGGATATGATCTTAGAGCGTAGTGATGAATATCCTCATGTATCACACTTAGATTCATTTGATTGTAGTAATAAGTTCCATGAAATTGACTTAATTAGGGACTATAACAAAATGTATAGGGTTAAGTCCCCCTATAGATTAGTTCCAGCAGGCCCAGGGGACCGTTCTTGCCATTGGCGTCCTGATGCACTTTGCATATATAAGGATGCCATTGTTGCAGGACTTAGGTTTCCCATGCATGAGTTCATTCCCAGGCTTTTGGCTGATGTGGGGATTAACCCTTGCCAACTTCCTCCAAACGCCTGGAGAATAATTATGTGTTTCATTGTTCTTTGTTTGAAGAACAAATTTCCTTTATCTGTAGCCTTGTTTAGGAAGATCTTTCAATTTAAGAATAGTTCAGCCATTACCTTGGGTTGGGTTTATATCAACCACCGTCCTTCCACTCCCCCCATATTTCACCCCAAATCCATTCCGGATAATAACCCAAAATGGAAAGAGGAATTTATGTATTTAGTTTGGGAAGGAGGGGATTGGGGCACCCTTTTTCGTAGTTCTTTTAGTAGAGTTTCGGATGGTAGCCCTAGTGATATTATCCTGTGTGATGAGGAAGCCCATGCATATGCTGAACTTACAAAGGATAACTATGCCACCATGGCTTGGGTGCTCCTGGACGAGTTCCAGCTTAAGTCCTTGGGACTTTCCAACGTTTCTGATAAGGGTAATTCTCACCTCATATCTTTCTTTATTTATTTAAGATTGACTTATACCAACTGTTTCTTTCCTTGTATCTTTTGCAGTTGCGACCTTTATCAACAAGTCCAACGAGCCTGAACACGGGGAAACAGCCCGGATGAAGAGGGCACGTTTAGGGGGGAAGGACCCTCGTGCTTCTAATGTTCCAGCTTTCATAAGGCCACATGTGGACCTTACTGAGGATGCTGAAGGCCCTCCCTCGGGCAAGAGTGCAGTTTGGCGCCCCAACTGGGGTCTTAGGAAGAAGGACACTGTGGTAGGAGTGTCCAAACATGCTGTGGAGTGGTCTTATCACTCTCTGACTCCTTGTGACTACAAGGATTTTGTTTCTAACTCCACCATCGAGGGGGTGGAGCATGCTGGATCCCAGGCTATGGCTGCTGTAAGTATTTCTCTCCTTCTTTTCTTTGTAGTCTTTGATTTATTTCAAGTTTAAGTATTTAACCTATAACTTGCTTGCAGATGAATGCCAACTACCAAGGGGCTCTCTTTCAAGCTAAGTCTTGGCGCTCATCTTCTGAGGCCAACCAAGGCAAGTTTGAGAAGTCCCAGGAGGAAATGGCTTCAGTGAAGGCCACCCTGGCTAGGAAGGAGAAGGAGTTGGCTGACTCCCAGGCTGAACTGGTATCTTTGAGGAAGGCCAAGGATGATTTTATTGATGAGTACCTTGACTCTGAGGAGTACGGGGACTTGATTGATAAGCATGATGGGCTCCTCTTCCCTGTTCAGTACACTAAGGGATGGGATGACGCTCTTGCTGCTGTTTTGGAGAGGATGCCTGGATCCCTCTCTATCTCCGATTTTCCAAGCCCTCACCTTCCTACTTCTTTGGAGATGGCTTTGGCTGGAGAGGACGATATGGAGGAGGATGATAGGATCTTAGACCTGGATCACACTTCCCCACCTGGTCAGACTGCTGGAGCTGATGATGCTGTCTTTTCCTCTAGAGAGGAAGAGGAGGAGGACGTAGACAAGGAAGATTAGGTGTATTTTCACTTTTGGCCATCATGGCTTGTACTTTTGTTTATGTACTTTCGGCCTACGGGCTTAACTTAACTCTTGTTTAAGTTTTTATTTATGCATGGTGGCCATTCATGGCTTGTGTTGCTTTTCTTGCTTTTTGAATGTTTATGAAGACTCATTATAGATAAGCTTTAAAACATGAAAATGCTGAATTCATTTATAATTTGAAGATGGGATCAACCCTTACATAATATCCCAGTTTAAAACTTGGGTTGGTTTCATCGAACCTTATTTATAGTAGTGAGTCCACTTGGGAGACACTTTAAACATAATAAACCTTCAAGTTGGAGGCATGCCAAGTCCTTGGCACCTCATGCCCTTCAAGGGTTTCTAGCTTGTATGAGCCTCGGCCAAATACGTTCTTGACGCGATATGGTCCTTCCCAATTTGGGGCTAACTTCCCTTTTTGTCCAACTCCGGATGCTTCAATCTTTCTGAGAACCAAGTCTCCTTGACGAAAGAACCTTTCTTTAACCCTTAGGTTGTAGTAGAAGGATGCTTTCTTTTGATGTTCAACTATCTTGGCGTTTGCTTCATCTCTAACTTCATCAATTAGATCCAAAGCTAGCCTCAAGCCTTCTTCATTTTCTTCTGGTTCATAAGCCTCAACTCTTGGGGAGGTGTGAGTAATCTCCACCGGGACCACTGCCTCTGCTCCATAAGCCAATAGAAATGGAGTTGCTCCAGTGGTGACCTTGCAAGTAGTACGATATGCCCAAAGTATAGGGAGTAATTCGTCTACCCAAGTGTTTCTGGAGCGTTCAACTCTTTTCTTTAGTCCATCAAGGATGATTCGATTTGCAACCTCAGCTTGCCCATTTGCTTGAGGATGGGCGACAGAAGTGAAGCGCAACTTGATATCGTTTTCATCACAATACTTCTTGAACTCATCGTTGTTAAACTGAGTTCCATTGTCCGTGACCAGGACTCGTGGAATTCCATATCTGCATATCACATTTTCCCAGAAGAATTGCATCACTTGCTTGGTGGTTATCTTGGCCAATGGCTTAGCCTCAATCCACTTGGTGAAATAATCAATTGCTACTATCAAGAACTTTCTTTGAGCACTTGCCATAGGAAATGGCCCGAGTATATCCATTCCCCACATAGCAAAGGGGATAGGTGAGTTAATGGATGTCATCATCTCTGGTGGTTGCCTAACCACTGGTGCATGTTTCTGGCACCGTTCACATTTCTTGACGTAGCTTTTAGCATCAGCAAGTATGCTTGGCCAATAGAAACCTAGACGAGTGACTTTATGAGCAAGGGCTCTGCCCCCCAAATGTTGTCCACAAATCCCTTCATGCACTTCCTTTAGGGCCAATTCTGCCTCTTGAGGTCTCAAGCACTTTAAGTATGGAATAACAAAAGATTTCTTGTATAGGATTCCCTCAATTAGGGCATACCTTAGTGCTCTGACGTATAACTTTCGTGCTTCTGAAGTGTCGTTGGGCAGCCACCCAGTTTCCAGATGAGCTTTGATGGGATCAATCCAACAACTGGTGATACCAATGGGGGCTACCAACTTTCCATTGATGCTTGGGGTCTTCAAGACTTGGAAGTATACACTCCCGGCATAGTTTTCAATTTCAGAAGAGGCAAACTTAGACAAGGCATCAGCCTTCACATTTTCCTCCCTTGGAATGTGCTCCACATAGCATTCATCGAATTGAGTCATAATGGCCTTGACAAGTTTTAAGTACTTGGCCATGACTTCATCTCTGGCCTCAAACTCCCCATTTACTTGGGAAACCACTAGCCTCGAGTCTCCACATACTTTCAGAGTTTTGACTCTCAAGGCTCCAGCCAGCCCTAAGCCAGCTATCAGAGCTTCATACTCAGCCTCATTGTTTGTCGTCGGAAAGTCAAGCTTTAGTGCATACTCTATTAGGAATCCATCAGGACTTTGTAGTACTAAACCAGCTCCACTTGATTTTGTTTTTGATGCTCCATCATCAAAATAGAGCACCCAACATTCTTTGAAGGTCATTTCCTCACATTTCTTATCTTCCACTATCACTTCCTGCCCCCCGACTTCTTGGTTGTCAATGGTGCATTCAACCATGAAGTCGGCCAGTGCTTGAGCTTTTATGGTCGTCCGAGGCTTATACTTGATATCAAATTCTCCCAACTCAATGGCCCATTTGATCAATCTTCCGCTAACTTGAGGGCTATGCAAGATGTTTCTTAGAGGTTGATCAGTCAAGACCTCTATCTTGTGAGCCTGGAAGTAGGGGCGTAGCTTTCTTGAGGCCATTATCAAGGCTAAGGCAAACTTCTCAATCATTGAGTAGTTTATTTCTGCCCCATGTAGAATCTTGCTCACATAGTAGATGGGTTTCTGAACCTTCAATTCTTCCTTTACCAAAACAGCTCCAAGGGCTGTGTTAGAAACTGCCAAGTATAAATAGAGAATTTCTCCTGGCTTGGGTTTTGCCAACAGTGGTGCTTCAGCCATATATTTCTTCAGGGCCTCAAAGGCCTCTTGACTTTCAGTTGTCCATTCAAAATTCTTCACTTTTTTGAGTGCTTTGAAGAAAGGTAAACACTTCTCTCCAGACTTGGAGATGAATCTTCCCAAAGCAGCCACTCTTCCCGTTAGTTTCTGGACATCCTTGACAGTCTTTGGTGGTTCCATGTCTAGAATCGCTTTGATTTTGTCGGGATTAGCCTCGATTCCTCTCTTGGAAACCATCAGGCCTAAAAACTTTCCCGAGCCTACACCAAAGGCACACTTAGCTGGATTCAGCCTCATTTTGTGGTGTCTTAGCACCTTAAAAGCCTCTCGGAGGTGCTCAATGTGATCGGCCTTATCAAGGCTCTTGACTAACATGTCATCTACGTAGACCTCCATGGTTTTTCCAATCAGGTGCTCAAAGATTTTGTTCACCAATCTTTGATAGGTTGCTCCAGCATTCTTAAGCCCAAAAGCCATGACTAAGAAACAGAAGACACCAAAGTCAGTGATGAACGACACTTTGGCGATGTCATCTTTGTGCATCTTGATTTGATTATATCCGCTGAAGCCATCCATGAAACTTAGCATCTCGTGCCCAGCAGTGGCATCTATCAGAGCATCAATCCTTGGTAAGGGAAAACAATCCTTAGGACATGCATCATTCAAGTCGGTGAAGTCGACGCACATTCTCCACTTCCCGTTAGCTTTCTTGACCATAACAGGGTTAGCTAACCATTCCGGGAATTGGATTTCTTCAATAAACCCAGCTTCTAAAAGCTTATTCACTTCTTGCTTAATGGCTTCAAGCCTCTCTGGAGCAAAGCTTCTTTTCTTTTGTTTCACTGCCTTCCTTTCTGGATCCACATTCAATCTGTGAGATATTAGTTGGGGATCAATCCCTGGCATGTCAGCCGCTGTCCAAGCAAAAACGTCATTGTTTTCTTGAAGAAAAGATGCGAGTTTGCCTTTCAATGGCTCGGGTAGTAGTGCCCCAACATAAGTCACCTTCTCTGGTTCATCCGGGACTAAGGGAATTGGGATCAAATCCTCAGCTGGTTTCCCTCTTCGGTCCTCATTATCTCTAGTGTCCATGTCTTCAATGGGGAGAACCTGCCCCCCAATTCCATCAGGTCTCAACGCGGCTACATAACAACTTCTAGCCATCTTCTGGTCTCCTCGTTCTTCACCAATCCCATTCCGAGTGGGGAATTTGAGTTTCAGGTGGTAAGATGAGGCAACAGCCTTAAACGCGTGAAGACCCGTCCTTCCAAGGATCGCATTGTAGGTTGAGGTTGCCTTTATAACTATGAAGTTCAGCATCTGAGTGGATGTATTTGTTCCTTGCCCCATGGTCATTGGGAGTTGGATAGTGCCTTCCACCTTTGATTCCACTCCGTTGAACCCATATATGGGCATATTAGAGGGTGTTAACTGAGAATCAGTGTAACCCATCTTGATAAAGGCATCGTGGAACAAGATGTCCACTGAGGCTCCATTGTCGACTAGGACTCTCTTTGTTTCGGAGTTGCCTATCACAGGTACTATGACAAGAGGATCATCGTGGGGGAACTTCACCCCTTCCAAGTCTGAATCATCAAAACCTATTGACACTTCTGTTCGTGCACGCTTCGGTGCTTCTCCAATGACGGTCAGTACCTCTCGGGCATAAGCTTTTCTTGAGTTTCGGGAGGACCCAGCAGCAGTTGGCCCTCCGAATATCATGTTGATCACTGGCCCTCGGGGCTTGGGATTCCGATCTTGATCGTTGTCCCTTCTATCATAATCCTTTCTTTCATAGTTCCCCCTTTGGCTACCTTGGCTTCCATCCTTAGTGAACTTGCTGAGTTTTCCTCTTCGTATCAGAAACTCAATCTCATCTTTCAATTGCCTACAATCGTCGGTGTCATGACCGACTTCTTTGTGGAACCGACAAAACTGATTTTGGTTCCGTTTGGACAAATCAGCCCTCATTGGCTTTGGCCATTTGATATCTTCTTCCTTGGCTATCTCCATCAGAATTTGACTCCTGGGAATATTCAATCTTGCATACTCCGTGAATTTTGGCCCAAAGTTATTTCTCTTGGGTGGAGAGTCAGAATTCTTTGATGTTCTGGGAAACTTTTCCTTGACGTCATATTCCTGAGTTTCTTTCCTTTTCTTTGAGTTTCCACTACCACTAGCAGGGGGCTCATACTTTCTCATGCTTTCTTCAGCCTTGATATATTTCCCAGCCCTATCTTGGAGCTTCAGCATGCTCTCGGGTGGATGTTTAGCTAACGACCGTTTGAAGTGGTCATCAGTGGTTCCTTGTTGCAGGGCTATCATAGCCACTCTGTCTTCCAAGTCTGGGACTTTTAAAGCCTCTCGAGTAAATCGATTGATGTAGTCCCTCAGGGCTTCATTCTGTCCTTGCCGGATTGACATGAGTGAGGCCGAGCTTTTCTCATGCACCCTTCCACTTATGAATTGATTGATGAAAGCTTTACTCAATTCTTTGAAGGATCCAATGGAGTTGGGAGGTAGACGGCTGTACCAACGTTGAGCCATACCTGCAAGAGTTTGGGGAAATGCCCTACACTTGACCGCATCGTTGGCTGGCTGCAACAGTAGTGCATTGGAGAATGTCCTTACATGATTTACGGGATCTCCCGTTCCATCATAGGCTTTGATCGAAGGCATCTTAAACTTCCTGGATATAGCCGTTTTCATGATGTCTTGAGTAAACGGTGGTGTAGGATCATCAGGATCTCCTAGGGGCAACAGATTACTAGGATCACCCCTTGGGGCTTCAACCCTTTTGGTCCTTCTTGGTGGATCCAAGTTGATTATCGGGATTCCTTCAGTTGTTCGGCCCCGAGTTTGAGCGGCCTCTTCTTCAGCAAGGAGTTTTTTGAGCCTTGCAGTCTCTGCCTCATGGGCTGCAAGCTTCTCCCTAGTAGTTTGGGGTGGCTCCCGATTTGTCTGTGAAGAACGTCTCCTCCTTGGGGCAACATCCTCCCCAATTGTATAACCCTCATCCTCAGTGTATGGGCCAGAGTAATCTTGAATGAGAGGGGTCTGACGAGTCTGTTGATTTTGGGGTCCCAGACCTTGAATATAAGGGGGCACATACGCCTCATGGTAGATTGGATTAGTTCCACTACCGCCTGCCATGGGTCGAGGGGGCATGCCATAGCTTGGCATCCCCAAAGTCTGATTCGCGTATTGAGGGAGATCAGTAGTGTGGAGTTGAAGACTGCGAGGTGCGTTTATAAGCAGCGCAGAGGTTGTAATTGGTTGCTGGTGAACGGTTTCTTGTGGATTAGATCCATGAATAACCATTTGTAGGGGATTCGTCCCTTCAGTAGTAATCGGGACTTCTTGTCCTTGAGTGTTGGTGGGGATACTCGCCCCTTGAGTGCCAGTAGTTGGCGGTGGTTGGCTCCCATGAGTATCAGCCCCGGAGGTGATAGGGAGGCCTTCAGAAGTATCAGAATCTCTGGTTGTTCTTCGCGTGTTTGCCATGGTTGATGTTGTCTTCCCACAGACGGCGCCAAATGTTGTGGATTAAAAAACGTACTTGTATATTAATTGCTAGGATTAATGAGCTTTCGAGCTTTAATGGCTGCACTCGTGTTTCCGGACTAAATTGGTCCTCACAAGATGCCTACGTATCTCAATTCGTTATTGAGAATCAAGCCAAGACGTAGTTCTGATTGTAGGATCAGGGACCTTATATAGGCGTCTAGAGCCTAGTATTTATGGTATGTTTGGGAGACTTAACGGATAAGTCTTCTTTTTGATATTGGATAAGCATTGTATTTCTTGCTGAAGAATTCGTTTCCTTGTTGATAAAGGTTATGACTCATTGATTGCCTTTAATTGGGATTCCATATCCTTCTTTGACTAATTTTCCATAATCAAAGCTCTTTTCATGAGCTGTATATTTTCCCTACTCATTAATTACGAAATTAATGAATAATTAGGGTGTCGGGCCTTAAATATCGACCTTTTGTTTGACCAGTCAATTATATTTCTATAATTACTTTTCTGACCATATCATAAAGGATATTCTAATAATCTAAACTACATATAAGTAGATTTCCTAAATCGAATAGAATTCTCAACATTAAATTTCGTCACTTTATTCTCTTTTTAGTTTTAGAATAGTTTTTAATTGAAAAAGAACTATTAAACCAAAACTAAATTAAAGATTATTTTGTGAATTTCATGTGGACTATAAAATTGGCAAAATCTAATTTTTATAACTCAATATAAACAAATATTAAATTGAGCGTGTAAAATATAATAAATATCAAATTTTTAACTATAATTTTTTTGGCTAAATCTTTTTTAACAATAATTTAATCATGTAAACTAATAACTTTTAAATATTAAAATATTCATAAATAAATCTAATTATAAATATTAAAAAAACAATCGTATGTTGCATGGGTAATAAAAATATAATTATAAACAAAATAATTATAAATAAAATTTAAGTAACCGTGCATCGCACGGGCTATAAGCCAGTAGAAATAGAAAAATATATTGACCCATTTCAAAGTTAAAAACGTAATAGTTAAAATAATAAAAAAAGAAGAACTCCAAAAAATTAAAAATAAATGTGGGCCAGTGTTTATGGAAAGCTAGATGCATGAGTGATTTAAACATAATGAATTATCTTGTACAAACATGGAGTTTGTCATAAAATTACTAAATTTGGTTCAAATCAAATTAGCATAACAATGGTAAATATATGTTTTCATTGACCTCAAGCAAACCTTTAAATTCTAAGATGATACAACAATAAAATTAAGTACGATAGAAAGTATATAAATTCTCAAAATAAAAAATTATAATACGTATAAGAGCCTCATCTACAATTTATATTCAGGACTCGTGTCGTGTGTGTTCTTTTTTGGCTCATCATTGTTCACTTCTAAAATTTAATATTTTTTTATCATTAAAATTTATAAAATCTATAAATATACATCCACAAAAATTTAAAACTAAGAGCATACCAAATATATTATCTGTCCTCCCAAAAACATAATCCTGAATCCGGCCATGATCACATGCATATTGAGCCTCGGCACATTCTCCGTGATAAACTGAAACCATCAAGTAGATACAAGATTCAAAATCAATATACAAATTTTGACATAACAACGAAATTCATAAACGAATTTAAAAAGATTAAGAAGAACATATAGAAAAACGTATTATAAATACCTTTGGGATTAATAACCACATTATATATAGTTATAAAAATTTCTTGGAAGAGAAGCAATCATCTTAAACTTTCCAGCAATAATCGTTACCTTATCTATAAATTCAAATACAAAAAAGATAATTATGATTTTATTTTGGAAAAATGCTATAGCACCCAAAATTTGTACAAAATGCTTATATGTTTAGTAACTATCTTAATAAAAAGATGTGATCTTGCGTGCATACATATGGGCCTCAAATTAAAAAATGACACTTGTAATACCAACATATTTTGGGAGATATTTCTGGTTTCCTAGCAAAACTCTTTATTTTTTTACATAAGATAATCAAGATTTAACCTAAAAGATGGTATCTAGAGAAAATTTAGGAAAATAAAAGGATGGTAATTTGAATGGAGTAGTTTGGAGAATATAAGTTAATTAAAAGTTTTGCTAATTTTTAATATTCATTAATTCAAAATTTTCTCCATTATTAAAATTTTAAAGGCAAGAATATTAAAATTGTATATTTAATTTTATACATTAGTAAAGAGTTATAATGCAACTGAGATCTTTTATTAATAAAGATTTAAAAGAAAAATGAGATATTTTCTAATTAAAAATTTAGGAGAATATTAATATTGTATATTTAGTTTCCTCCATTATTAAAGATTTTAAAGATAAGTTAAAGGCAAGAATATTGGAATTGTATATTTAGTTTCCTTCATTAGTAAACATTTTAAAGGCAAGAATATTGAAATTGTATATTCAGTTTCCTTCATTAGTAAACATTTTAAATACAAGAATATTAAAATTGTATATTTAGTTTCCTACCTTAGTAAAGATTTTAAAGATAATTGAGATATTTTCGAATATTTTATATTAATAATTCGAAAATTTGAGAAAATTAGAAAAATAGAACGAAGCGATTTGAGAGGCGCCACCTCACTGCCATCGTCTTCTCCTTTATATAAGTACTAGTCGACTAAGCCGCGCTTCGCGGCGGCCCTATAATATTTTTTGTAAAATTTTAAATATTACTATTTAAGAAAAAATTCGAGAAAAGTATATATAAAATATCATATAAATAGTGAACACTATATTTTACATAGTAAACTTACATAACAATAAAATAAACTATTTACATATATTTTGTGTCGATTTTGTGTCATTTTCTTGAGCTAACACCCGTTGCAATAAATACATATAAATAAAAAAATACTCAAAATATGTAATAATAAAAAAAATTAAATATTAACTACGGCTTTAAACTTCAACCATTCGATGATCACAAATTAAAATTTTCGTAAATATCCCTCAACTTTATATGACAATTTTGTGTCTTATTTACTTCGGTCGTTGCCCGTTGCACTAAATACATATAAATAAAAAATACTAAAAATAATAAATAATTAAAAATTTAAGTATTAACCACCGTTTCAAACTTAAACCATTAGTATTATCACAAAATTACAAATATCTTAAATATTGTTGTACTTTATATGCCGATTTTGTGTCATGTTTTCTTGAGCCTACGACCATTTCTTAAATATCTCTATACTTTATATGTGATGTCATATTTTCTTGAGCCGACGACCATTGCACAAAATACATAAAAATTAAAAATACTAAAAATAAGCAATGATAAAAATTTAAGTATTAACCAGCGCGACAAACTTCAACCATTTGTATTATCACATAAATTACAAATTTCTTAAATATCCATATACTTTATATGCCAATTTTGTGTCATATTTTCTTGAGCCGACGATAGTTGCACTACATAGAAATTGAAAATACTAAAAATAAGCAATAATAAAAATTTAAGTATTAACTACCGCTTCAAACTTTAACTATTCGTATTATCATAAAAATTACAAATTTGTTAAATATCCCTAGAAGTATAATAATTTTTTTGGGTACGTAACATGTGCATTGTTGTGATATAAAAGGTTAATCACGGAAACATAATTGATTTTTATTTAATCATTGTCTTCCCTGTGAATTTGAATGTAAATAAGGGAATTCAATTTTATTTTAGTTAAGAAAAAAATTAACACTTGTTTAATTGAATTCTAAAGATGATTGACTTTTATATATTTATTATATTTAGTATGAATTTGAATGTAAATAAAGAAATTGAATTTTTTAAACATGATTAATTAAAAAACAAATATATAAAATTTTGAAAGTTATCATGTCTCTCATAAAAATGAGATAATAATATTGAATATAACTCTAATTAATTATTAAATTCACAAAAAAAAATATCAAAAACTATATACAAATATGACATTCAATAAATTATTATTAGCTACAACTATATGTATGTAATGTTAATCGTCAAATGCTTACATGCGGCTATTACAATAGATCTAGATATTTATCTTCTTATCATGAGTATGTAGTGTTATTAATATACACGAATATACTCGTTATCAAAAGATCCTCAAATAAATCCACAAAATGGTAACTTGAGAAAAACAAATAGCCATGATTTTTATAGGCAATTTAAGATATAAAAAATATAATGAAGAATAAATTCTAAATAGGATTTAAATAAGGAAATTTAATTTTCTTGAATAGAAATAGAGGAGTTCTACAGAAAAAGAAAAAAAATAATATTTGTTTAATTGAATTCTAAACATGACTGACTTTTATATATTTATTGTTTTTAGTATGAATTCGAATATAAATAAAGAAATTGAATTCTCTAAACATGATTAATTCAGAAACAAATATATAAAATTATAAAGTTATCATGTCTCTCATAAAAAAATTAATGAGATAATAGTATTGAATATAACTCTAATTAATTAGCAACATCAGAAAAATAATATCAAAAACTATATACAAAGATGACATTCAATAATAGGATTGACTTTTTTATTTCTATTGTCTTCTCTAATAATTTGAATGTAAATAAGGATTTTTTTTTTAATGAAGTAAAGTTGTAGAGCTGTAGAAAAATAAATAAATATTTTTTGGACGATCTGAAAGATCCTGAGAGTTTCCTTATATATATATATATATAAAGAAGAAGATAAATAAAAGGAGAAAGAAGATAAAAATTGATAAGATAAAAAAATAAAGACGTTGAATATTAAAATAGTATATTTAGTTTCCTTCATTATTAAAGATTTTAAAGGAAAGAATGTAAAAATTGTATATTTAGTTTCCTACATCAGTAAAAATTTAAAAGGCAATTGCTATTTTTTATCCTATAAATTCGAATTTAAATAAGGAAATTTAATTTTATTGAATTAAAATCCAGAAGTTCTAGAAAAATAGATAAATATCTTTCGGACGATCTGAGAGCTCCTGGGGGTTTTCCTTTATATATATAAAGATATATATATATATATATATATAGGTCAGGGCTCTAGAGAGAACCCTCTTAAAAAGAGAACCAAGGAACTTTTTTTAAAAATTAGTTTTAAATTAAAATAAAAATATAAATAGTTGTATATCATCCTAATAGTCCCAAAAAGTTAATTACTTACAAACAAAGATTCATTTTTAAATTTAAAAAAATATATGAAAAAATTATGAATCTCTTTTTGAATCTCTAATATATATATAAGAGATTCATAAGCAGATTCATAATTTTTTCATATATTTTTTTAAATTTAAAAATGAATCTTTGTTTGTAAGTAATTAACTTTTTGGGACTATTAGGATGATATATAACTAATTCTATTTTTCTTTCTATGCTAAAATGATTTTTTTAAAAAGTTCCTTGGTTCCCTTTTTAAGAGGGTTCTCTCTTGAACCTTACTCTATATATATATATATATAATTAATTTTATACATTAGTAAAGAGTTATAATGCAACTGAGATCTTTTATTAATAATGATTTAAAAGAAAAATGAGATATTTTCTAATTAAAAATTTAGAAGAATATTAATATTGTATATTTAGCTTCCTCCATTATTAAAGATTTTAAAGATAAGTTAAAGGCAAGAATATTGGAATTGTATATCGCCCTCGTCTTCTCATTTATATAAGTATATCGATGATTTGTGGATATCTCATAACTTAGGTTTGTGATCCATTTTCAGCTTCAGTAATGACCCATGATCCAATATAACATTAAATACTCGATTTTAATGTTTCAATGAATGATTCTTTCCAAATTTAAATATATTACAAATTTTAACTCTTTTCAAATTTGATTGATATATTAAATGAAAATGCAGATAAGTTATTTTTTGTCGGGTAAATAAGTTTGCTTCAATTATCTACTTAATTTAATTTAATTTTATTAAACATAAAATTTAATTTTATTATTTAATTTAATTTTATTATTATATCTTATAAAAATATTTAATTTTAAATAAAATTTTAAAGTACCATGTGCATAGCACGGACAATAATCTAATTTTTCTTAATGTTTCTTGCTCCCCAATAATAGACCAGGTGGACCGAACGAATCCTAAAACTACGTGGGTTTGATTTCGTATAAAAAGAATACATTGGCCAACTTAAGAGGGCATTCAGAATACGCTCCTAATAAACCCCTCAAGCTCGCCCAAAATTCACCCAAAACTCTCCTCCGTACGTTGAACCCTAATTAAATAATAAGGCCCGTATCATATTCACAACATTCCCAATCTTGCGAAAACCCTAGTTTTAGTTGTAATAGTTTAATTTGAGCCAAAACTACGATGTCTGGAGGAGATAATTCGTTGACTGCAAGTCCTTTTGTTACTAACCAGGGTATATATATATATGTTTACTTGTTGATTTATTAGCGCTCGAATCGACACTTGTTTCTTCTATGATTTGTACTTTCTTATGCATTTTCTGTTAGAAATTTTGTTGTGTGTGTGTGTGTGTGTCTACTTGTCGATTTACACAGTATTCGAATCGATATGACTTCTCCGTATCAACTGAATTGAAATACTCATGTTTGGACTTGCTTTGCTGCTTTTAATAAAGCTTAAACCCACCACAGAGCTTGTACTTATGATGATCTAATTATTTTTGCTTCTCCATGTGGTAGAATTTCAATCTGGATGCAACTCTCAAGACCCTAAGAAGAGACACCTCAATGTACTGTTTTTTGGTCATGTTGGTACGTATATCTTGTTAATCGAAGCTCTTTGTTTGCACCTTTTCTCTGTTTTCGTGGGTATTGTTCTCAACTAAAAATGTATGTTATGATAGCCTTGTTTTTATTGCTAACACATCTAGCCAATCAGGGAGTTTTATTTGTGTTGCTCCCGTATTTTGTAATTACTTTGTACACTTGTGGATAGGAAACTGTTTATAATAAATAATTCGTACTTAGTGAGAAAATCTTTCTTGGAGACTATTTCTGTTTGAAGGCGTCTGTTATAAACATAACAGTCATTTGTATTAGTAGTCAACAATTTTCAGTTAGCTGCTAGTTAAATTGTGTTACTCACAAATAGAGCTAATCTACCCAGTGGTTGATTTCGTGGACATGGTAAACTAAAGGCTTTGGCTTAATCTCCTTTCTAGTTTTATAATCATTGTCTTTAAGTTTTAATGGCTTGGCTACTTTTCCCTTTTCCCTTTTCTTTCTCAATCTGATTCAATTTCTCTAATTTTGCATGTTTTTGCTTCTTTTGTTAAAGAACTAGAAAGAAGAGGCGTATCTTTAGCACATATGATATTAATATGGCCGAGTCTGATGCTTAATATTCAGTTTATCTATTGCTTGTAATGATTGCAGATGCTGGTAAGTCCACAATTGGGAACCACATTCTATCTAATAAAAACGAGGATGACGAGAATGACGAGGATGACGAAAGTGTTGAGGTAATCTTTTTGTGTATACCTGAGTTCATTTTCGGTCCTTCTGACTAAAACAATGTGACTTTGGAGTAAAGAGTAACATGCATAGCATATCCTGTTCCTGACAGGTGTTTCAAGTATGATCATTTTTAATTATATGCAGGATTTATTGAGATTGCTTGGTGTGATTTTTTTATATGATGTTACAAGTCAACAATTTTGTAAAGAATATTTATTCTTCTCTGGCGGATATCTGCACTCCCTCAGCATTTTGCTTTCCTGCGTTATGCTGAGATATTGTCAACTTTTTTTGTATGTAAGGAGGTGAATTATGATTGTGATTGTTTGGCTTTTAAATTATAGTTACTTTATATATCAGATTATTCGTACATAACTTGTACTTCTATAAATTTGGTTTAGAGAATCTTATGTATAAATCTACCCATCTATGTCTGAGACAGAGTTATTGATGCAATCATTTTAAGTATAGCCTTTAGAGATTGTTTGTTAACCTGGTTGCTCCATTCAGTCCATTGCGCAAGACACGTTTCTTGTGTCTGCTCAAGAGTGTATAGGTTTGAACAGCTTAATATCTATTTTTGTAATTAGAAGCACTATAACTTCTCCGTTGTATAGAGTTATGGTCATCTTTTTATAAGGATGTCTTGTGTCTGCTCAACAATCTATAGGTTTGTACAGATTAGTATCCATTTTTGTAATTAGAAGCACAATTGCTTCTGCCTCATAAATGATATTACTTTGTAGTGCATGTAAGTTTACTTGCGTGGTCCCTTAACTTTCTTTTTATCTTAATGTTTAATGGATGTTGCAGGGTATTACAAATGGATTTGAAAGAGTAAACTTTGGAAGACGAAAAATAGGTTTTAAATATCTCGATGCACCGGTAATTTTCTTTTATAGCGCAATAATCTCATTTGAGAAATTTAGCTTTTTATATCAAATGGAAGACTTTGCCTCAAATGAGGAAAATCCATGATTCTACCTAGCATTGAAATTCTCTCGAGAAATTTGGATTTTAATATAACTTTGGGAGATACTTTTGGGTTTATGGCGGGCTAATAGTTTGAGTGGAGCCACAATGACAAAAGGGCTACCTAGATGGTGCGACAAAGTGTTTGCATTGAGGCTACATTCAAAATGTTGGTAGTGTGTATGGATGCTAGAAATTAGGGATGTTCGGATAAACTTTAAAAGTAACACTTATAGCCTTTGACTTCTATTATGAGAGGCTACAATAAGTATCTGCCCAGTTCCTTTCTTTTTCCACTTTTAAGAGGTAGTATTATGTGTTTTTTATGTACAACAAACAACTGAATAAGTTTAAATATATATACTTATATTTATTTATCAGAGGTTTTGGCCTCTTATACACCAATCCAAATATGCCCATAATGTTGTTGTTTGTGGTGCGGAAGCATTAAACCCAATTGCAAGCTTCTGGGGGTTAAGTCCACAAGAAACTGGAGGTTGGTTGACATGATCCTGTGCTTACTTAACATATGGTGTCATTTGGTATGGGTCTCTTAATAAGATGTTAACTCTTACCTCCTTATAATTCCAAATATTCTTTGAGATTCCACGTAGAACAACTTAAATTTAGAGCCCTCAGACTAAATTATAGATATTTCTACAGAATATAATACCTTTTTTATTGAATAACTTAAATTAAAAAAAAATTGCGTAATAAATTTTTTATACTTTTAATAAGAGTTAAAAATAAATTATATTATGTAGAAAAATATATATATATTTTAAAATATTATGTATGCTATTAACAAAAAATAGTGTACTGCAGAAGTACATCCTAGTTTATAATTAACAAATAACATATTGTGTTCTGCAGTAGAATAAAGAAATAGGATGTACTGTAACAGAACAGATTTATATGGATCGTTGATTATATAAAATCTAAGACGTACCCAAGTGTCCATGCTTCCTAGCGTATATAGGTTCTGAGTTTTAGTTTGTACCTAACCCCTGATATATATGCTGGAAACTACTACTGTTTTTCCTGAAGAGAGTACATTGCCTTTATTGAAGAATTACCAACTTTAGATGTTATCACAACCTGGCTTCAACATGGAGAGACATTTTATATATTTATGTACATTGTAAAAACATATCTCTACTATTTTGAGTAATTTTCTTTTATATGCACTAGTAAAAGAAACTAAGAATTTAAGATTTTAGTACCCTGTGCATGTTTCTTCTCCATTGTACTGAAGTATATACAGATATATATACACATGTGATTTTAAGGAGGTAAAAGAAGATAGTTATAGTTTGTGTTTGCAGTTGATATAATTGTTAATTTGCATATTCTTTTAATGCATTCGTTTTCAAGTACATGTAGAGGGGGTGAGAACCGAAGTCCAGGCCTTGTATGCGCACATGTGTACATAATTTGTAATCTTACATCTTTAAGCATAGCCGCAAGAGATTATTTCATATCTTGCTTACTTAATGAATCAATATGCATAATTGCCTCCATATACTTGAACAGTATATAGGTTTGTATAGCTTAGAGTCAATAAATAGAATTAGAAACAGATGAATTCACTTTGTACTCATGATTCCTTCACTCTTTTTAATCTTTTTGATTCATGTTTATTGCAGGGTTGCAGAACATGTGAAGTTAGAAGAGCATATTTTGAAACACCAACCACAAGATTCACTTTTCTAGATGCACCGGTAATTTTCTCTCCTGACACATCAATCTCTCGTGAGAAATGTAGCTTTTGATATCATTGGTGGAATTTAGCTACAATGATGAAGGTTGGACCAAGATTGTTTACTCAGAAATAATAGCCAAGTCACAGGCACACCTATATAAATATTTTATCTTTATCAATTATCACGTTCTCCTTCATACATCAGCCTGAAGAAGTACAAACACACTAAATCATGAGATGCATGACTACAGTAGCGAAAAATATGGTGCTTGAGAAAAGGCATAAAGCTTTTGATCTATATTCAAAACTAAATGTACTAGGAGATATGGTAAACAATTTTATGTGAAGGGTATCTTTGTCCCACACCACATGCAAGATCTTGCTGAAATCAATCTGTAGATGGAATTAGAATAATTACTAGATTAACTCCCGGGCCGATGCCCGGCTTATATATTTATTTTGTAATTTTAAATTTAAGGAAATAGTAAAATTGAAGAATATAGGAAAATGAGAAATAAGTAGGAGAGAGGATTAGTGGAAGTAGAGAGAGAGAAAGAGAGAGTAACAAATAAATACCAATTTATAACATAGATAGTGAAGATGTTCCACCTAAGCACTTTAGTGGAGAAAATATCTAGGGAGAGAGGGACAATTGTACAGTTTTAAAGGAGAGGGTGGCATGTGTCTTTTTGAATGAGAGTGTGACACATATACAGTTTGTACTCTCTTTTAGGTATATGAAGATAGATTTAGGGTTCTCCAGTTACTTGATTGGAGATACAATGACAAAATCACTATCTAGTGGTTGTACCACAATTTTGCGGTGGAGTCACCCTACAGAACTAGATGTATCGGGCTAGACATTTTATATTGGCAGATACATGGATGGTAGATATGGTATTACCAGTTTTATTAAACGCGATATGTGCACTGAAGCGCAAAGGCCTCCTGGAGCATAAGCGCAACGCGACACGGGATATGCGTGCTTTTTAAAATAAAGCGCAGCAGTTGAAAAATATGCATAACAATTTATTTACATGTTATAGGCAAATTAAATTGTCATAAAACATGTTGACGATAACCAGATTCAAACTCTAAGGCACAAATACAAAGTCACGGTAACAAAATAAAGATAGAGAATCAACTACAAGCTCTATAGATTAGTTATGGTCTTCTCAACAGTTGACAACTTGATACAAAGTATAAAACATCATCTTCAGGCTCTTCTTGAAGATTTTCGAAATCTTCATCCTGTTTATCCTGGCACCCTTCTCGTTAAATTGCCCGCTTGTACTTTTTGTATGCATATATATCTGTTTTGTATGTTTATATCTTATCATTCGTGTGTGTATCTGTTGGCAGACTTAAGTTTTAGGGCCTTTATGACCAGTTTCTTTAAAAAGACCAGGTTAACAGTCCAGTCAATGAAAAATAACCAAATCGCATCGCATCTTGCATATGCGAGCGCATATGCGCGCTTTTAATAACACTGGGTATTACTGTTGGTCTAAAGCTGTCGTGGATTGTGGTGTGGAAGCATTAGTTTCCATTGCAAGCTTCCCCACTGAAGTGATCCCGGGCTCACCCAAGCACTGACGTTTTACTTTGGATGGATCTCCTAGGAACGTTTAATTTGTTATTCCTTTTGAATTCCAACATTTTTTTGTTCGACATAAAAACTAATTAGATTGTCAAGACCCTAGCTTAAAGAAAAAGGAAAATGAATGCAAGAAAAACTAGTAGCCTACATGGTAGGGAGAGTGGTTTTTTTTCTTTTTTTGGGGGGGGGGGGGGGGGGGTTGGGTTCTTTGTGACTTTGTAGGCATATCTTGTGAACATGCTTCTCTCTGTTGATATTGTTTTTATTGTGGCATATGCTCTGCATTATGCATATATTGTCCAAGTCACTTCCTTTATCCGCTTGCAGTTGTAAGAGCAAGTCCAACAACTTACCTATTTCATGTCCTAAGTCAAAATTTAGGGAATTTGGCACAAAAAAGTGCTCCAACAGTGTCCTAGTGGTTACTTAAAACACTAGGACATTGCTCTCATTACTTATCTTTAGGTAACCCCTAGCCATTACCTATTTCATTTCTATCAATAAAAAATTCATTTCCCTCCTTTTCTCCTCCTTTTCTCTCTCCTTTTCTACTTGTTTTCCCTCTCTTTTTCAAATTTATTAATGATAGGAATGAGTATAGGCATTATTGTTGGAGTTTGACATACAAAAATTTGTCCTAAATCACTAGGACTCTTTATTTTAATATATTTATAAGTAACACACTATGACATTGTTGGACTTGCTCTAAGGCTATTATTTTTAATGAAATCTTGTGCATAATTATGTAACAACCTAGTGGTAATCATCATATTTAATTCATTTGATTTTCAGGGCCACATAAGTTATGTAGCAAATATGATTAGTGGGGCATCTCAAGCTGATGTAGGTGTGCTGGTAGGTTACTGGTGCATTTCATTTGTTGCAGCTGCAGTGGTATAGTGTACTATGTGGATTCAGCTCATTGGATTCTTACATTATTCAGGTGATATCTGCCCGAGAAGGAGAATTCGAAGAAGGATATGAGAAGGGAGGGCAGATTCCTGAACATGTCCAACTTGCAAAAGCTATGGGCATCACTAAGCTCATAGTCGCTGTGAATAAGATGGATGCTTCTACAGTGAATTGGTCAATTAAGAGGTACATGTCTACAATTTTATATGGGCATGCAAACACACCCATTTTCTTAGTGCTAATATATCTTTCCAGGTTTGAAGAAATTGAAGTAAAAGTGACACTGTTATTGAAGTCTGCAGGTTACACAGTAAAGCAAGGTAATGGAATAATAATACCTTTCTTTATACTAATTTTTCCCTTCTTTCTTTGACCTGTCTTTGGTTACCTTGCATTCACCACTTTGTTTTCTGCTAAATATTGCTAATTATTTACTTGAAACTTAGTTATGAAGTGTGAAAATGATTTCTTTTGTTTGCAATAACTCAGTAAGATTGTAACATCTATGCACAAAATGAACACTCATTCATTTCGCCCACTTATATTTCCTACTGAAATTATCATATTATGAATTATATGTTTCACTCATTTACTTTCATGTCTCTTTATCTTGCATCTTTAATAATCAGGACTCTTTTTATCTCATTCTAAAGTTGACATGGAATTGAAAATGACTCTACAATCTTGTTTTTAGTGTTCCAGACTATTTTTATTACATTTTAAACCTGGCGTGTCAAGCTTGCTTATCACTAGCTAGTAGTGGGCTTCGCACACGTATCGTGTGTCTTTTTTTGTATGGTTATTGGATTATGTTTTTTATTTATTAATAGTAAATGTAAATATACATTCTTCAGCAATGTTCTGGGCTTTAGTGCATTAAAAATCTATATTCCCTATATATGCTGTGTGGCATGATTATTTTTTATATGCTTGATTGGTATACACTGATTCTTCTTTGATACGATTAAACGTGTTTAATTTCACCCACTGGTATTCTTCACAAATTTCATAATTTCACATGTACAATCAATGTTTTTTTTACTCATCCCCTTTCATTTTTCTTTCCTTTCATCCATAATATTTTTGACTCTTTTCATTCTTTTCATTCTCAGCTTGATGGGGAATATAATTATAAATAATTATTTGTGTTTATCGTGAATTTTGTTAAGTTCCATTCATCATTGATTCTCTTTGCATTATAACCGAAGGCGAAATATATATTTAAATTTGAAAGTAGGTGGATTTATATATTTTAGCGTGTTTGTTTTGAGCTTTATTCCATTAGAATTTTCTAATAACTCTATATACTTCCATGTGGGATGCTTAGGTTTTTACGCTTGTTTAATAAAGACGGACTTTTACATCAGTACATCAATATAATCGAGCTCATAGGTGTATTTGAAATTGATATTAGGTGGATTTATATATTTTAGCATTGTCGTTTTGAGCTTTTTACTCCATTAGAATTCTTTAATAACTCTATATACTTCATGTAGGACACGCTTGTGTTTTTACGCTTGTTTAATAAACACTGATTTTCGCACCAGTACATCAATAGTGATCGAGCTCTTATACGGATCTAAATTGATAAGGGTAGAGATTTTTAAGTACTCAATAAGTGAATATTGTACTTTACCATTATTGTTCTACATCACACCTGTTTCCAACAAATCAGTGATAACATAAACAATTCATTTACTAAGTTTCTTATATTAAATATTGTTAAAAGCAAATTTTTGGAATACTAACCAGAAATTTTTTATAAGCACCAGCACATGTGTGTGACGGAAAAGTATTATGTAGATGATTTTGTAATATAAGCAATTTCAAGCCGGTATGTTATATAATCCCTTATGCTTGTTATACTAATACATTATTGTTTGGCGATGCTTGTATCGTTGCCGATGATTTGATTTTTCAGTATAAGATGCAAGAGAACAAATATGAAAAGAAAACGGGAGTCCATTATCAGTTAACGACCTCTAGATTTGTGTGTAGTGATAATTTTTGTTTGCTTCCCAGCATATGATTACTTTCTTTTTTGTGAAACATCTTTTGTGTGCGATGCAGATGTCCAGTTTCTACCAACTTCGGGAGTTCAGGGTTCCAATCTGCTGAGAAGAGTGTCAACAAATGTTTGTTCATGGTGGAGTGGTGTATGCCTCTTGGAAGCCCTTGATTCGGTAGATTTTCCGCCTCGTGACCCTGAAGCCCCATTTAGGTATGCAAGAACCCATATGCTCTTTACTCCTGGTGTTCAGAGTTTTCATGGTGTATACAAGAACCTATGTCCTTTTTATGTATGTATTGACTATCTCTGTATTTCATACTAATTTTTCATTGCAGGTTGCCTCTTATTGACAAATTTATAGATATGGGCACTGTTGTTATGGGCAAAATAGAATCTGGTAGCGTGACCGTGGGTGATACCTTGATGATTATGCCCAATAAGGTGCACTTTCACCCTCGTGTACTTGTGCATTTTTACTGAGTGTCAGTTCTCTTTTTAGGATTGGAGTTTCTAAATATTAGTATACAGGTTGTTGTAAATGTTCTTGGCATATATTGTGATGAGGATAAAGTTGAGCATGCCGGACCTGGTGAGAATTTGCGGGTCAGGCTATCTGGGATTAGAGAGGAGTTCATATCGCCTGGTTTCGTTCTTTGCAGTGTTGGTGCGTTTATCTTACTGCGTTACATTTTTTATTTCTACTTAAAATAAGTGAACAATCTTTTACACAATGACTAATGATTACTTAGACCTAAATGAGTTTACATTTTACAATAAAAGAGGATACACGGATTAGAAGTTAAGTGTAGTTAATATGTCTCTCCACTGTTCACTAGATTGGTCCTTGTGTGCTATTTCTGAGAATCAGAGAGCATTTTACATTGGTTTGCAATGTTTTCGATTCATGAATTTTTGTCTTAACATAGGTCTTTTAATGATTTACTCTAGAATATCATACACAACAAGAAATTTCATGAAGAAATTGTCAAGATTCTACTTCTGACCTCCTTTTGCTGGCTACATATGATTGTACGATTGAATATTCAATTTTTGTCTTAACATTGGTCTTTTAATGATTTACTCTAGAATATCATACACAACAAGAAATTTCATGAAGAAACTGTCAAGATTCTACTTCTGACCTCCTTTTGCTGGCTACATATGATTGTACAATTGAATATTCATCTTTTAGTACTGTAATTTCTAAATGCAATTGTTTGGTGGGTGTCGGTGTGTGGGAGTAAGTGTGAAGTTCCATATGAGAATGTGATGTGTAGATTTCTCAAATTATTATTTTGGTAATTTTTTTCTTTGCTAAATAATAATGTTACTTTTAAGTAGGCCTCTTAGTGATTTGTTTCAATTAGCGTTATCGAAGGATTGATCAGTATGTCCAGCGACTGGACCAGGCGAGGCTCCGTTGCCTCGACTGGACCAGGCGAGGCTCCGTTGCCTCGACTGGACCAGGCGAGGCTCCGTTGACTGGACCAGACAAGCCTCTGTTGTCTTGACTGAATGAGGCAAGAAGACTTTAGTGTGGAAGTCTGTCTTAGTTGCTTACGTTCGAATAGGCGACCGTGAGGCGATTAATTGATCATGCCTTTGTGAAAGAAATCATTTTTTGTATAGTATTCATAACAAAAATAGATGAAGGGTGGAAACATTGAAATAGAGCAATTAAAATGAGTAATAATATGAAGACGAAGGTACAATCCGACACCCAAGACTCACTGGCTTTATCCTGTCTTATAAACTATCTTCTTGTTATATAATATTCTTTTTCATTCTTTAGTCCATAACCGTGTCAATATATTTGTATCTCGCCTTTTGCCTTCCCATTAATCCCTAAAAGCTCTTTGTGCCCTTGCCTCGCCTTTCGTTGTTTAATATTATTAACCAATCTCACGTGTTTTATAGAGCAACTACAGCTTCTCTGTTACTTTGTGAGTTTTACCTGATTTGTCATATATCATGCTGTTCACTGTTGCTGTTGGTCTATGCCTTTAGTGCAACTACTTAAACCATGACCTGTGATGAGATATGTGTTTTTCATTTTGCAGCTAGGCCAGTACCTGTTGTTACCTCTTTTGTTGCCCAGGTGCAATTCCTAGAGATTCCAAATGATGTACGTCTGTATTCTTGTTTTGTTTCATTGTATTGATGATTCCTTTTATTACTTTTGTATTTATTTTCTGAAGTAATCTAATTTGTACATTGTTATTGTAGTTTCATGTAATTGGTCTAATAGACATTTAAATTTTAGGTAATTTGCACTGCTGGCTACAAGGCCATACTGCATGTTTATTCTGTTGTAGAAGATTGCGAAATTGTTGAGCTGATGAAGCAGATTGATTTGAAGACGAAGAAACCCTTGAAAAAGAAAGTAATGTATGCCAAGAATGGCTATCTAGTCTTGTGCCGCATTGAGGTCAGTACAGTGTTACTGTCATTTTAAGTAATCCTCCTTGCAAGCTTTTCTATATGTTTCAATGCATATTGCAGATATTGTAGACTTGTAGATGTGAATCTAGAAGTATTGATCATATCACTTCGTTACATTTGTCCCGAAAGTAGAAACTGTCCTGCTTTCTGGTGGATTCTTTGAATGAATACTATCTTTGTGAAGAACAGTTGTGGATTTTTCTTCTGCATGTCAATTATATATTATTTAAGAATCAAATCGGAAATAGAGAATACTTCTAAAAGATAGATTTAGTCGAAGATTGGATATCAATTTTGCACCTGTTTTCCTGGAGAATCTTACATTTAGAAATAGTTGCTACATTACCTGTTTTGTAATGATAACCCTATGGTTTTGTGGTCCATCTACTGTCTCTGGGCTCTATATCATCTGTCATCAGCGTTCATCTCGACCCTCCGAACATTTCTAATAACGCAAGCATACTCCGCAGTTTATTGATTGTTTTTGTGAGTGTAATTTAAATGATGTTGTAATGCAGAAATGATATTAGATTTTGCTGATTTTTTTTTTGTTGAATTCATGCTGAAAATGATTACCAGGTCAGGAGTTTGATATGTATTGAGAAGTTCACTGATTTTCCTCAGTTGGGACGATTTGTTCTCCGCTCTGAAGGTGACACTGCTATTTATTCTATTTACTTGTACAAGTTATTAACGTCCTCGTTTCCTGAAACATCTCATGTGGGCAGTGCCAAATAGAATGAGGTAAGCTGCAAACACGTAAAATGAAAGCAAATTGTTATCATAAACATTGCCCTCTTTTGCAGGAAAAACTGTTGCAATTGGGGAAGTGACTGAGATTCCTTCAAGGTCTATCAGCTCGTAAGCAGTTTTGGCAGATGAAGTGAAGTGGATGGTTTCTATCTTTAGCTATATTATTCTCATCAGTTGTTATCTGGTTTGTTATCTCTGGACACTGCTCGGCACCATGACTTGATGAATAGTGAATTTTATTTAGTCAATTGTGGTTTCTGTAGCATTTGTCTTTATTAGAACTAATATGGATTTGGTCGTCTATTTACTAGATATTCAAGAAATGTGTTGTGCAGAAAAATTAGCACACTCTGTGCTTCACACTTGTTTCCACTTGTTTGCTTTAAAGTACTTTCTTTTGTTGTATTAATCACAGAGCTTGGTTGAGCTATAGTTATAAATTTTAGAAATACCATCACCATCAAGTAAGCATCCGATACTGGTGCAGGAACTATATACAGTAGAGTCAAATCTGAAGCTATTTTTTTTTATTTCTCTATTAGGAGTATTATTTTGGTTTTAGACCCTTCTGATTGCCGAAGTATGCATTGAAATACAAAATAAACTTTCAAAATTGTAAAGCGTCTGGTTGAACCAGTGAAGTATCAGTTTTGTCCTGACCGTCCCCTCTGGCCTCTGGTAATTAAATCGAATTTGTAAAAATTTCACTCTACAACCTGACCATCCCCTCAGGTATAATGTGCAAAGAAGATACACAAATGAAGACACATTTTTCACCAAAAATATCTAGTTTGTCACTCTTCTCTCATGACATGATACAATAGTTCGAGCATATAAGGTCAGAAATGGTAGGCATGTGTTGCTTGAATCCAGTACTAAGAACATCACGGATGGTATCAATCCATATAGAAGGTTACGAGGTTGCAGTTTGTACTCTGTAATAACAGATTTCATATTTTTCGATATGGTTTGAAACGATATCTTCGATATAATATTTATTTTGATATTTGTATGATTTAAATATAAAATTTAAATATACGTAAATCCTCTCCATAAGTCATTAATTTAATTGATTCATTCAAAAGTGTACTAGCAAAGAATTATCATCATCAAAATCTATCTTCAATCATATTTATATTTTAAAAATAGAGAAAAAAGATCTTGAGGTTACCTTAGGAAGATTACCTGAGATAAATCTATATTCAAGTACAAAAAGATAATGACAATTTTGTAAATATGTTAATTTTTCTGAAATTACAATTATACCCACCTATATTTGTATGAAATTTTTTTAATTGCCTCATGTAACTCCCCAAGATAACCTCAGGAACTTCATACTCTTAAAAATAAATATAAATCAAAATATTCATAAAATTTATTTATTAAGTATTTTTGGAATAAATCAATTATTTTATTAACGATGCGTGTTACGTATTTAATTATTAATCGGTATAAGTATAATATTTATTATACATATAAGAGTGTTGTGCCATGAGGGTTAAAAGACAAAGATGAGTTAGGTAGAATGTCAAGCTAAGAATGAGCCACATCTTCATCATCTTTATCATTAAAAATACTTTAATCTTCACCATTCATTCTACCTAACACTCTCCCAACATTATTCAACTTTCTTTACGTATACCAGCCCTCCCACACTCATTTTTCTTACAAGCTAGAGCTGCATATTGCTGGAAATATCAGAAGAATACACTTTCTCAAATCTCGACACAAATACTTCTTCTCAAAAACCTTCTCTCTTGTAAATATATATTCATATATTCAAGTTTTTTGTTATCCAAGCTTTGTTTCATCAAACCAAGCTTATATCCACCAAGCAAGCTCATCCACAACCACTTTCCGGCCTCACGAAGGGCTACCCCTAGTTCGTTTATAAGCCAAAATCCGACCGAACCTCCGACGAATTTTTCCGATCGTTTTCTAAAAGTGATAATTTTTTGCTTTGTCATTAGTTGTATTTGAGCTTTGTTCTTAACTTTTCTTATTCATCTTAAGCTCTATTCTCAGATCTCTAAAAGAGACCAAAGATTCGAATAAAGTTGTATATTCTTCTCCGTCAAAAAAAGAACAATAACATAAACTATATTCGAATAAGTACTTGATCTTCAAAAAGAAAGAAAATATTTGAAGAAAGATCAAAAGTACTTAATCTCCAAAAGTGATAGATTATATTTGACAAAGTCAAAATTGTTACGAAAAGTATTTATCGACCTCCCAACTAGCACCTTTAGTGTTCCGTGGAAATATATTCGAATAAAATACTTTTTCGTATCAAACGAATTACGTTATCTCTAAAAGAGATTAAACTTACTATGAATATAATTATCTAACTTCCCAACTAGCACCTTTAGTGTTTCGTGGGATTATTGGATAATATAATACTTCATACTTCGTAAAACTTCAAAAGTATAATTTTAGTTACTTGTCTTTTAATTCCGCACTTTACTTTTATTTATTGTGACTATAAATTGTACTTTATAAAAGAAGTTTTAAGATATCTCTCCAGGCTTCACAAAAGAGAAGTTATCTTATTAAAGCCTTAAGCCAACGAGCTTAAAGGACTTTATATTAACAATCTCCAAGAAATAATTAATCTCATCTTATCGGGGCATTGTTAATAACGTATTTTTCGATCTAAAAAGATATACATCGAAAGAAAGAATACATACGAAGCCTTAAGCTTTTATAGCTTTATAAAGGACTTCAAGAATTACTTCACAAATATTCATATTTTATTTGGAATAATTAAAATTATACCCTGATTATAATTCAATATCAAAGAAAATATATTTACAATTGTATTTAATATTTGTATACGAATATTATATACTTTATTGGCCTAGTACCGTAACATACTAGTCTAATCTTATATTTTTATAATCATATATGTTTCCTAGAAATTGTCTTCTTAGTTTTGTAGTGAGGTGAAGTGAGGTGATTCTCGTTCTATTACCCAAGTCTTAGGTGTACTAACGGGGAGTTAGTCGTCTTTGCACCGTGAAGAAGATAAAAGACCCAAGATCCAATACCTAAGATCCAAGACCGACAAAAGCTAAGGAAGTCATAGTCTACACCAAGGTTCTACATCAACTTTGAAGAAGTAGCGGGTAGTTGCTGTCTAAGATAAGTTCTATAGGTTTTAACAATGATTTTGAGGAGGTAACAAGAAGTTATGCTCCAAGACAAATCTTGTAGTTTGTAAAGGTTTCTCCGCCTACTAAAGGAGCAAGTTTATTTTTAAAGAAAATCTCGAGTCCGGAGAGGAGCTCGGGGACTAGAGTAGGGGTGCGCGAATCTATTAGAGGTTGCGCCATCGCGAACCAGGATAAAATCGCTCGTGTGGTATTTTTTTTCCCTGCCTTTAATTTCCGCACTTATTAATTGCATAACAACTCGGTAAAATATTTTAAAAAGGGATAAATATTTTTAAAACGCCATAATAATCTTTAAATTGGTAATTAAGCTATTCAACCCCCCTTCTAGCTTAAAATAGCCCTCTTACGGGACCTAACAATTGGTATCAGAGCAGTGCTTTTTAACGTGTTTGTTAAGTGATTTACAGATTTACAAGCGCAACAAAAAGTGATCCGAAATGGTGTATCTAAATACCATCGGTTGCGATTAGACCTAAAATGGTCCAAACACGAGGCCCATTATTGAGGCCCGAAACCCTAGCTATGATATTAAATTCGTAGCCACTAATAGGGCCAAGGTCCAACCCTTATCTCGAACCACTAAGGCATGGGCCTGGTCCAGGAATAACCTAGTGGATGGAAACCACTAGGATGCTTCCAAGACAATGTCCAACATGGAAACGAACTCCAACATGGAAACTAACTCTGATAAGAGTTATCCACCGTCAAGGAGGTTGCTTGACCACCAAGCAACCTAACCCTACTGCGATTCTAAGGCTTACAAGCGCCTATATAAAGACCCGATATCTCAATCTCAGAACTACGTTGGCTTGATCCGTAACAAAGGTACGTAGGCAGTTTGTGAGGATCGTGCAGTCTCGAAACACGAACGCAACCATAAACAAGCTCGAAGCTCTAACCCTAGCATTAAATATCTGCCACCATTGAAACCACAATTTTGTTCCACAACACTAAGGAAGACGTTTTTTGGAAAACGTTTTAGGCTTAATTCTCGAATAAGAACATACAAGCCGCTACGTCCTTGGTGTGCCCTTGCCACCATAGTCCCGAGGGCATCACAAAGAACGTTTTTGGACACAGCTCCATACGTCACAACGCCGCGAAGGCGCAACAAGCCACGTAGGCAACTCTGGAACTACATTTTGGTTTGATTCTTGATATTCATCAAGGTACATAGGCATCTTGTTAGGACCGAGTTAGTCTCCGACAACAAGAGCAGCCACCATTGAAGCTCGAAGCAAATTTGGTAAAGTATGGTAATAGATTAATTCTACATTGGTAATAGATGATGTGTAGTATTGATACAGGTCTCTAGAGGTTTAGCAAATTTGGCCAACATGACAAGGTTGGCTAAAAGTTTAGATAAGAGTAATGTACCATTGGAGTGCATATTTTTTTTTACACATTCTCTATAGTGTTATATATGGCATGCCACGTGGATATTTAGCTAAGGGATTTCTCCCATTGGAATTGCTCTAACACAATTTAGAAGGTGGAAAATAAGCAAATAATACTCCATATGATATAATTTGTATGAGATCATGATAATTTTAAAAGGTAAAATATAATACAAGCAGAATTCAAAAGCACTAGTTTAATAGATAAGAGATATCCGATTAAAGTTACAAAAGCACACAAAGTTGCATAATAGGAAGTGGATCAAGAATTACCTCGCGAAAAGATTGAAATCGATCTGATGTGCTTGTCCTAACTCTCTCAAATCTTTCCTCAACACTAGTCTTAATGACAAAAAAGATATTGGCCTCTTAATTACACTCTAATCATATCAAAACTCATCAGTTACTAATCTTTAAAAATCTGTTTTTATATACAATTACCAGACATCTAAATTAGTAAATTAAAAAAAAAGGATGTAACACGAATCCTCTGCCCTCTGGTATAAATAGCTACCAAGTAAGATGATAGACAGTGTGCCTGTTAAGTTGTTTATGCAAATGGGAAATATGACAGTGACGTTCTGTTTTATGAAGCTAATAATTAGTTTGTTACTGATGGCCCTTATGATTTACATGAGAGGAGCTGCCTGTGGTATTCCGTCTTGCTGTTCCTATGATTTACATGTACCAGGATCCTCACAGCAGATCTGATATAATAATAAAACAACTATTATTATACAAGAAAATAACTGCTATAGATGTTCTAGTACTAATAAGTTAACTTATACTTCTCGAACTTTATATGAATCGTTTTAACTTTTTGCACATAGTTCAATATGCTTCGAATAAACAGTCAAACAACATGTACCATCTCCGATCATTACTCTATTTTAAAACAACTCTATCTTCAGAGTTTCACATTATTCACTCCATATTTCACAACATTATATTTCTTCAACAATTCACTTTATCTCTCGACAATAAAAATATATAAAGTTAAAAATATAAATAGAGGAATCGAGATATTGTCGTGGAAGAGTTGATTACAATTGATTTAGAGGTCCAGTTCCTCAACTTCTATAGAAACAGATAGGCAGATCATAACTCACAGACATGACAGGAATTTGCCATTTTAAATTTTGTACCCTGACTTTCCCAAACAGCCCAAGACAGCAATTGCCTTCAAGAAGGTGACTACTTAATGAGAATCGAAAGTGTACCAAATTAAAACAAAGGGACCATGTTAAAGATTTTTTTTAATGTAACAAGAAAATGGACCAGTTTTAAAGCAAGTAGCAGACAAACAACAGAGTTGGTTTTCCCTAACCAGAGAATGGTAACCAAACAAGACAGCAATCTGCATCAAGATGATGTTATCTTTATCTGCTAAGAATAAACTAGTTTTTGTTGATGGAACTATAGAGAAACCAGAAATTACTTCTGCTGAGTTCAAGGCTTGGGAACGATGTAATGATCTTGTTTGTTCTTGGCTTATATTCAACTTAGATGATAATATAGCCAAAAGTGTTCTGTTTCTGAGAACTGCGAGGGAGATTTGGAATGATCTTAATGAAAGGTTTGGTTATATGTCGATGACTCAAATGTATTCTCTAGAGCGGCAGTTAAGTGATTTGGCTCAAGGCACTGATAAGATGTCTGAATTCTTTACGAAAATCAAAACTATATGGGATGCTATAAGTGATGTTAATCCTTTGCCTCAGTGTATTTGTCAAAAATGTACATGTCAGCTTGAACAAAGAGTGCATCAGATGCAAGATAATCAGAGAATGATTCAATTTATGATGAAATTGAGTGATGAGTATTCTGCAGTAAGGGCAAATATCTTAATGCAAGATCTTATGCCTAACATTACCAGTGCATACAGATTATTTGCCCAGGAGGAAAGGCATAAAGAAATTGCTCCGTTAAATAATCATTCTGATTCTCTGGCATGTTATGTAGATGTCAAAAGATTTTCTGGTAATAAACCTTTTAAACCATATGGTACAGTCACTACTAATATCTCTACTGGTCCCAAACCTGCCGGAAATTTTGTAAAGAAACCTGGTTCTCAATATTTCTGCACTCATTGTAAAATTATCGGGCACAGTAATGACAGATGTTTTAAACTTCATGGATATCCTCCTAACTTTAAAGGCTTTAAGGATAAGAAAAATTGCAGTTGTATCTACTCTGAATCAAAATGTTGATCAAGCCAGTCCTATTACAGTCAGCCAATACAATCAACTGATGGAAATGCTACAGAAACAACAAATTTCTGGAGAAAATGATGTTAGCAGTTCAGTGAATAATTCTAATTCGCATGCTCTACTTGCAAGGTACCTTCTGTTTATCATCTAGTTCATCTACAAACTGGATTTTAGACAGTGGTGCCACTGATCATATATGCTCAAATTTGGACTTGTTTACTAACTACAAGGCATGTGAAGGTTTAGCAAAATCTATCACTGTTCCAGATGGCAGGAGAATTCAAATTTGTCATACTGGGGATATTGTTCTTACTAAGGATATTGTTTTACACAATGTTCTCCATGTCCCGGATTTCAAATTTAATCTCATCTCTATTCGAACTCTGTGCAAAGACTTGAATTGTACCATCATATTTGATCATACACACTGTTTTATTCAGGACCTTTCACAGAAGTTGCCTCTAAAGCTTCTTGGTAGTCAACAAAGTGGTCTCTACATTGTTAGTTCTTTGGATGTTCCATCTTCAAATGTTTGATGTTCTGCCGTTGATGAAGCTAAGCTGTGGCATCTCCGTTTAGGCCACCTACCATTCTCTCAATTGAAGATTGTTACTCCTCACATTGATACTTGTCTTATATTAATTTTAATTTAATGTTAAGCCGCTCTGAAAAAAATACGTATATAAATTTGATCTCTTATTTTAATTCCAATCAAACTTTTAATTATATCTTACAAAAACTTATTCGAATTCCAAAAAAACTTTTAATTAGATATTATTCTTATAAATACGAATTTAGAACTTTTAATTATATGTCTAACCTATAAATTTGAACTATTATTCTTTATAAATTCGAACACCTTTAATACTTCAAATAGTACTTTCATTTATGCGTCTTTTCTATAAATGCAAACTGTTCTCCTCCATAAAATTCGAACAACTTTTCTACTTATAATATGTTAAAGAATTTTTTTTTTCGATTTATATAACTTTTCTATAAAGAAGTTTCATAATTCAAAGTTTAGTTAATTTAATCATATAAAAATCAAACATGATTAATATTTTCAAGTAATCGAAATATATGACATAATCCGATAACATTGATCGTAGATTTGTAGAGTAGTAAAATTTCGTTTTTGCCTTGAGCCTAGATCTTATAATTCGCTTGTGCTGTGTATTTTTCGTGTTTCATGTATATGAATACTAAATGTTAACGGAGGAATTTGGTGATAACAAATTTCGGGGATTGCTGGAATAACGAATTATGAAAATAGGGGATTTTGGGATTTTGGATGTTTGGGCTGGACTTGAAAGGTGTCTCGACTTGTTAGATGTGTCGGATCCTATTCCAAGATGCCTACGTACCCTGTTTATATACAGGGATCAAGCCAACGCAGTTCTGTGATATGATAGTTTTTTTAATCCCTGTGATTGTTAAGGGATATCTTGAGATAAGTTGATTTTATCTTTTTAGAGTTATATTAGCGTTGTGATTCTTTCCTGATTTGAAAGAATCGTTTGGAGATATCTTCTATGATTAATATCGGGAAATTATGAGATAATTGAGGCAACCGAAAATATGGCGTAACAACTACCCCCAGTTCTTCAGTGCAGCTTGATGGACTGAAGAACTAAGTGTGCTTTGATCTTCCGAATTTCCCGAGTCAATGAAACAACTAGGAGTAGAAGATTAGCAGATAATATGGACCAGATAATTACCCGTGATATTTCTGTAGATGCGAGGGAGACAACATTATGTGCCCGTAATATGTGAGTATTAGTAGTCTTGCAAGTGTACGGGAATGAGCGGCTTTGTGTAGATATTGTTGCGCTTCTCACTGTCAAGTTCAATTTTGCGAATCCACTATTCAAGAGATAGAAGTAGCAGAATGTAGTAGCAGCAGTAGTGATGTCCTTGTATGTTGAAATAAGGAGAAAATGCAATGTGTTGAGATTGTAGTCTAAACATTATTCCAGAGGATCTTCTCCTTAAGAGGGAGGACTCTTCTCTCCATAAGTGGGAGGATTCTTCTCACCTTAAGAGGGTGGACTTTTCTCTCCATAAGAGGGATGACTCTCTTCTCCATAAGAGGGTGGACTCTTTGTAATATCCGTGAATTTTATTATTTGATTAAATGATATATTTAATATAAAAATATTTATTGTGGAGTATTGGAATATTATTAAATGATAATTATTGTGTGATTATGTGCTAAATGGTGAGTCGAAAGCCCCTTTCAAATATTTCGTCATTTGGAATTTTCTTCAAATCTGAGCCCCGTTTTGATAATTCAAGGGCCCCATTGGGATTTCGTACATTAATTATTATCTCTTCGTCTTTCGTATTCGAATCATTATCGGGAGAGATATTCGTATCATTTCATTCCTACCTATTTGATTCTGCAAGAATAATTCGTTTTGTTCAAAAAGGGAAAAATTGTTCCGAACCCTAATTGCTTAAGGGGACGGATATATCGTTTTATATCAATATTACATTTGTTATAGCCCCAGTATTCTTGAGCATTAGTTATAAAATGATATGTATTGATTTGGATAATTATCAGTCCTTGTAGATAATTATCTTCTCGTAAAATGTGTTTTAACCTAATTAGGGTTTTTAAACGATCCAGTGGATCTATAACGATCCAAAAGTGTTCCTTGGGGTATTATTTTTCCAAAAATATATAAAGACGAATCGTACCTTATAACCTTCATAATCTGCATTGCGTATAATCAAAAAGTAAAAATTTCTGAAACGTGTTCTTCGTGTTCTTGAATAATCAATCCATTCGTTCAAGGTGTTATTGAAATTCAAATCTGAAGTTCTTGTACTCAAATCAAAGCTCTTGATCTCTAGTTTCAGAATCTTCCAACCTTATCATCATCTGGTAAGTTTTCGATTTTATATGAATTTTTCAACATTCGAATTAAAATTAGGGTTCTTGGTCGATTTGGGGATTTTCATTCTGTTGATTCTCCATTCAATTGGTTGCTTCTAACATGTTCCTAGGGTTCTAATTAGCAAGAATCCATGATTTAATTTCGTGTTTAAGTTCAATTTAGTCGGATTTGATTTTCGGGTTTTGACCCGAATTTTCCTTTTACTTCGTTCGTTCTTGTTGTTGATCTGACATAAGTTATGATATGGGGCTTTGATTGTATGAGTTATAAGCTTCATTTTGGTGTATTAATCTTTGAGTTTCATGTAGAAATAAAGTAGATCGGGTTTCCGGCCGAGGTCGTCGCCAACGAGTTCTTTGAACGAATTCTGGGCTCGATTCCGGCATGGGACGCATGTGATTGTGTGTGGGATTTGTTTGTCTTGAAAAAGCGAACAAAAGCCCTCTGGAATTGTTTGTGTTTGGACGGAATTGCAGGATTCCGGTCACCGGACGCCGGCCGGATTCTGGAAAACCCAGAATCCGGTGGGTTGTTCTTGGTGACCCGAATTCGTTCTTCCCGACCCGTTTACCCGAAGTTTGACCCGGTTTCAATCTTCAAAACCCTAATTCAATTTCTGAAAACTGTTTTTGGAATTTTATTTTTAAATTTAATTCGAAAATAGTTTAAAAACTTTAAAAATTCATATTTTTATTTTAAAAATATCTTTTAATATCAGAAAAATTCTGATAAATTATATTTATTATTTTAAAACCGAAAATTGATTAAACTTAATTATTTTAATTATTTTTAATAATAATTTATTTATTAATTAATTGGTTGATTCTTTTAATCAATTAATTCTTAAAAATTAATTATTAATTAGATTTAATTAATTAAAAATTCAGTTTAATTATTTTCAAGCCTATTTATGTATTTAAAAATAGTTTGAGCATTTAAAAAGTGTCAATTAATTTTATTAATTGATTTATTTGCATTTAAATGTTTATATTGGATTTAAAAATCCGATTTTTGATTTAAAAATTAGTAATGACTTATTTAAAATTCAAATAAGTTTCGTTTGATGTTTTAAAAATATTTATAAGTGCTATATGGTTCGTATGAGTTGTGTAATGTGTTTTATAGTTCATATATGCCTGTACTAGGGCTAATATCTGAGTTTTAAATATCGTAAATCATACTGGACGTCCAATACGTAACCGGTTACTTGTTTAAATGTGATTATTGATTGAATAAGTGTCGAGAGTAGAACGAGAATAGTTAGACTTATTGTGATGAGTTGTTTAATTATAGAATCGAGTTCCCGGAGCAAGGGAAAGGGAAAGGTAGAGTGAGCAGAGTAAATCCGACAGCAGCTTAGACCAGGCAAGTATCTGTGCCCTTACTTGTGATAAAAATTATTATTGTCTTGTTTACTTGAATACTGTTATCCCCAGAACAATTCAAATTATCAATCTTTTAACCGCATTTGGACAACTGATTCCATTTCCTTAGAGATTCTTGATTCTTTGATTTGATCTGCATCGGAAACCCTTATTTTCCAATTCACTTGATTATTGTTTACCACCATTTATTATTGATTATCATCCTTTGATTATTATTGACAACCATTGATTGTTTGCCTTCCATCTTGACTATTGACTACGGTCATTGATTATCGATTACCAATCTTGACTTCCTTATTGAATAAGTACACTGTACCATTGAAATTACTCCATGATTCTTTCTCGATCTTCATTTGATACTGAGCAGCTGAAGCTCTTTTGCAACTACTATACATTGAGTTTATATTATTGAGCATGTTATTGTTTATACCCTATGATAGATTTGGCATGTGTTTTTAAAATGGACCAGTAATTGGTCGGGCCATATTTATGGTCGGAATAACTTAAGGCCCAGATTGGCCTGGGATCCAGTAGAGGACTATGCCGTGATCTAGTCCGGGGTTGATGCGTGGCTGGCCAGCAGCACAACCTTTGATTTGAATAAAATGTATAAGACAAATTCTAATTCTTTTTCTTCAATTGTTATTGATACAAAGCATGTGTTAGCTAAATATTGTTGATTCTGATATCATAAATTCATATCCTTACAACTGTGATAGAAATGATTCATATGATGTTTGCTGAGCACTTTTGGCTCACTCTTACTTGTTGTTTTTCTAACCCTATTCCAGTGAAGCGAGAGTATGAGTCGGCATAGCGTGACCGATAGTTCACCAGCAGCCAGGAGAGCCCCTCGAGTCACTGTCATTGGCAGGGTAGTTGTTGTTTTGCTTTTCTAGATTAGATGTCTAGATTTGAACTTTAGTTGTGATGTAATAACTCTGATAAAACTGGTATTGTATTAATAAAAGATTGTAGTAGCTTGTGTTCATTGCCATAATCTGGATGCGGTCTTGGTTAAGGGGTATTTGTGTCTTTATATATATTATGCATGTGTTAAATAGTGTTCCGTTGGTCGGATGACTCCTCAAATCTGTACCTCGGGTTTGGAGGGCGTCACACTCTTCTCTTAATAAGAGGGAGGACTCTCTTCTCCATAAGAGGGAGGACTCTTCTCTCCATAAGAGGGAGGACTCTCTTCTCCATAAGAGGGAGGACTCTCTTCACCTATAAGATGGTAGACTCTTCTCTCCATAAGAGGGATGACTCTCTTCACAATAAGAGGGTGAACTCTGTTTACCTATAAGATGGTGGACTCTCTTCACCATAAGAGGGTGGACTATCTTCACCATAAGAGGGTGAACTCACAGAATCTAAGAATGTCCAATGTTTACGAGTAAATGTATGATGCACATGATGATATGAATGAATGCATGATGCGAATGATGCAGGGTCTTCAAAACAAAATTATCCCGAAGGGCCTTCACAAGACGATCACCCCGTAGGGACTTTAAACAAGATTATCATCTTCAAAAGAGGGTCTTCTAAAATATTATCCTCCTGGAAAGAGGGTCTTCAAAAATATTATCCTTCTTGGAAGAGGGTCTTCAAAAATATTATCCTCTTCGAAAGAGGGATCTTCAAAAATATTATACTCCTTGGAAAAGAGAGAGCTTTCAAAAATATTACCCTTCTCAGATAAGGATCTTCCACACTTGTTTTTGTCCATGCACGAGCTAGTAAAGTAATCAAATCATGTGCTGCGAATATCGTATCACAATTCTTTAACATCTCCATGATTCAGATTCTGCTCAGATCTGTTTTTTACTTTTTTGGCCCTGTAAACGATATTTTCTTGGAAAACACAAAACATGAAAGTTGTAGGAAACGAAAAGAGATTTCCGATGATATATGGCTCGTCATTATAATGAATCGGGAATCAAATAAAATGTTTGCTGATTAATTTCTCAATACTGAAAAACGGGATCTGATTATGTTTTATGATTTCGAGAATAGATCGAAACATAATCCGAGAAAACACCAAAAATGAAAGTTGTAGAAAATCGCAAAAGCTTTCCAGATCATAGAAAATCATCAAAATCTGACATGTAATAAATTTACTACGAATTTTATAAGATAACTTATTTGTACGGATAAAACATAAGAAAACTTATCTTAATTTTGAATAGAACCACGAACGAATCACCGCCTCCACCGTTCAGCTCCTCCATTAAAGCCGCTCTAGATCCGATAAAACCCCCCTTGTGCATGATGTAGATGATTTGATTGTCCTCCACAATCAAAAAATAGCCCTCCTTCTAGTGCCAATATTTTGGATGTTTGGGGCTGGACTTGAAAGGTGTCTCGACTTGTTAGATGTGTCGGATCCTATTCCAAGATGTCTGCGTACCCTGTTTATATATAGAGATCAAGCTAACGCACTTCTGTGATAGTATAGTTTTTTTAATCTCTGTGATTGTTAAGGGATATCTTGAGATAAGTTGATTTTATCTTTTTAGAGTTATATTAGCGTTGTGATTCTTTCCTGATTTGAAAAAATCGTTTGGAGTTCGTGTCGTATTTTCGTGTAATTTAAAAAAAAATTAAAATAATTAATAATTAATTAAAAATATTTATAAATTAATTTTTTTGGTTAAATTTTTACAAATATGTATTAAAAATATGTTTTTACATCATATTTACAAATAATATTATAAAATTATGTATAAACATATAATAAATATTAATTTATCTAATGTAAATATTAATATATAAATATTTATCTCGTGTACTTCGTATCGTGTCATGTATCCGACTAAATTATTTATGTAATCGGCCATTAAAATCTTTAAGAACTTACAACATGCAGTCATGTGCATGTTTACGACTATTAAGTATTAACATACAATATTTTGAACAACATAATTTTCTTTGTAACATTTATTGTAATAATTTCATAGCTTAACAAGAGAAAATAGAGTTGATATGGTCAGAAAAGTAATTATAGAAATATAATTGACTATTCAAACAAAAGACCGATATTTAAGGCCCGACACCCTAATTATTCATTAATTTCGTAATTAATGAGTAGGGAAAATATACAGCTCATGAAAAGAGCCTTGATTATGGAAAATTAGTCAAAGAAGGATCTGGAATCCCAATTAAAGGCAATCAATGAGTCATAACCTTTATCAACAAGGAAACGAATTCTTTAGCAAGAAATACAATACTTATCCAATATCAAAAAGAAGACTTATCCGTTAAGTCTCCCAAACATACCATAAATACTAGGCTCCAGACGCCTATATAAGGTCCCTGATCCTACAATCAGAACTACGTCTTTGGCTTGATTCTCAACATTAATTGAGATACGTAGGCATCTTGTGAGGACCAATTTAGTCCGGAAACACGAGTGCAGCCATTAAAGCTCGAAGCTCATTAAATTCACAAAGTACGTTTTTTAATCCATAACATTTGGCGCCGTCTGTGGGAAAACAACATCAACCATGGCAAACACACGAAGAACAGCTCGGGATACTCAAACTCCCGATGATAACCCTATCACCTCTGAGGCTGATCAGCCACCGCCGACTACCGGCACACAAGGGGCGAATATCCCCACCAACACTCAAGGACCGGAAATCCCGATTTCGGTTGAAGGGATGAATCCCCTGCAGATGATCATTCATGGATCTAATCCACAAGAGACCGTTCACCAGCAACCAATCACGACCTCCCCGCTGCTCATGAGTGCACCAAGGAGCCTTCAACTCCATACTACTGATCTCCCTCAATACGCGAATCAGACTTTGGGGATGCCAAGCTATGGCATGCCCCCTCGACCCATGGCGGGCGGTAGTGGAACTAATCCAATCTACCATGAGGCATATGTGCCCCCTTATATTCAAGGTCTGGGACCCCAAAATCAACAAACTCGTCAGACCCCTCTCATTCAAGATTACTCTGGCCCATACACTGAGGATGAGGGTTATACAACTGGGGAGGATGTCGCCCCAAGAAGGAGACGTTCTTCACAGACAAATCGGGAGCAACCCCAAACTACTAGGGAGAAACTTGCAGCCCATGAGGCAGAGACTGCAAGGCTCAAAAAACTCCTTGCTGAAGAAGAGGCCGCTCAATCTCGGGGCCGAACGACTGAAGGAATCCCGATAATTAACTTGGATCCACCAAGAAGGACCAAGAGGGCTGAAGTCCCAAGGGGTGATCCTAGTATTCTGTTGCCCCTAGGAGATCCTAATGATCCTACACCACCGTTTACTCAAGACATCATGAAAACGGCTATATCCAGAAAGTTTAAGATGCCTTCGATCAAAGCCTATGATGGAACGGGAGATCCCGCAAATCATGTAAGGACATTCTCCAATGCACTGCTGTTGCAGCCAGTCAACGATGCGGTCAAGTGTAGGGCGTTTCCACAAACCTTGGCAGGCATGGCCCAACGTTGGTATAGCCGTCTACCTCCCAACTCTATTGGGTCCTTTAAGGAACTAAGCAAGGCTTTCATCAATCAGTTCATTAGTGGAAGGGTGCATGAGAAAAGTTCTGCATCACTCATGGAAATACGTCAAGGAAAGAATGAAGCCCTAAGGGACTACATCAATCGATTCACTCGGGAGGCTTTGAAAGTCCCGGACTTAGATGACAAAGTGGCTATGATAGCCCTGCAACAAGGAACCACTGATGACCACTTCAGGAGGTCGTTGGCTAAACATCCACCAGAGAGCATGTTGAAGCTACAAGATAGAGCCGGAAAGTACATCAAGGCTGAGGAAAGCATGAGAAAATATGAACCCACCGCTGGCGACGGTGGAAACTCAAAGAAAAGAAAAGAAATTCAGGAGTACGACGTCAAGGAAAAGTTCCCCAGAACATCAAAGAACTCCGATTCTCCCTCCAAGAGAAACAATTTTGGGCCAAAATTCACGGAATATGCAAGATTGAATACTCCCAGGAGTCAAATTCTGATGGAGATAGCCAAGGAAGAAGATATCAAATGGCCAAAGCCAATGAGGGCTGAATTGTCCAAACGGAACCAAAATCAGTTTTGTCGGTTCCACAAAGAAGTCGGTCATGACACCGATGATTGTAGACAACTAAAAGATGAGATTGAGTTTCTGATACGAAGAGGAAAACTCAGCAAGTTCACTAAGGATGGGAGCCAAGGGAGCCAAAGGGGGAACTATGAAAGAAAGGATTATGATAGAAGGGACAACGATCAAGATCGGAATCCCAAGCCCCAAGGGCCAGTGATCAACATGATATTCGGAGGGCCAACTGCTGCTGGATCCTCCCGAAACTCAAGAAAGGCTTATGCCCGAGAGGTAATGACTGTGGTCGGAGAAGCACCGAAACGTGCCAGGACAGAAGTGTCAATAGGTTTTGACGATTCAGACTTGGAAGGGGTGAAGTTCCCCCATGATGATCCTCTTGTCATAATACCTGTGATAGGCAACTCCGAAACAAAAAGAGTCTTGGTTGATAATGGAGCTTCAGTGGATATCTTGTTCCACGATGCCTTTATCAAGATGGGTTATACAGACTCTCAGTTAACACCCTCAAATATGCCTATATATGGATTCAACGGGGTGGAATCAAAAGTGGAAGGCACTATCCAACTCCCAATGACTATGGGGCAAGGGATGAATATGTCTACTCAGATGTTGAACTTCATAGTTATAAAAGCGACTTCAACCCACAATGCAATCCTGGGAAGGACTGGTCTTCATGCGTTCAAGGCTGTTGCCTCATCTTATCATCTAAAAATCAAGTTCCCAACGAGGAATGGGATTGGTGAAGAACGAGGAGACCAAAAGATGGCTAGAAGTTGTTATGTAGCCGCGTTAAGGCCTGATGGAATCGGGGGGCAAGTTCTCCCAATTGAAGACATGAATATCAGCGACAACGAGGACAGAAGGGGGAAACCGGCTGAGGACTTAGTCCCAATTCCCCTAGTCCCGGGTGAACCAGAGAAGGTGACTTATATTGGGGCACTACTGCCCGAACCATTGAAGAGCAAACTCACGTCTTTTCTTCAAGAAAACAATGACGTTTTTGCTTGGACAGCGGCCGACATGCCAGGGATTGACCCCCAATTGATATCTCACAAATTGAATGTGGATCCAGAAAGGAAGACAGTGAAACAAAAGAAAAGAAATTTTGCACCAGAGAGGCTTGAAGCCATTAAGCAAGAAGTGAATAAGCTTTTGGAAGCTGGGTTCATTGAGGAAATCCAATTCCCAGAATGGTTAGCTAACCCCGTAATGGTCAAAAAAGCTAACGGGAAGTGGAGGATGTGCGTCGACTTCACCGACTTGAATGATGCATGCCCTAAAGATTGTTTTCCCTTACCAAGGATTGATGCTCTGATAGATGCCACTGCTGGGCATGAGATGCTAAGTTTCATGGATGGCTTCAGTGGATACAATCAAATCAAGATGCACAAAGATGACATCGCCAAGGTATCATTCATCACTGACTTTGGTGTCTTCTGTTTCTTAGTCATGGCTTTTGGGCTTAAGAATGCAGGAGCGACCTATCAAAGGTTGGTAAACAAAATCTTTGAGCACCTAATTGGAAAAACCATGGAGGTCTACGTGGATGACATGTTAGTCAAAAGTCTCGATAAGGCCGATCACATTAAGCACCTCCGAGAGGCATTCGAAGTGCTAAGGCACCACAAGATGATGTTGAATCCAGCTAAGTGTGCCTTTGGTGTAGGCTCGGGAAAGTTCTTAGGCCTGATGGTCTCCAAGAGAGGAATTGAAGCTAACCCCGACAAGATCAAAGCAATCCTAGACATGGAACCTCCCAAGTCTGTTAAGGATGTGCAGAAATTGACAGGAAGAGTGGCAGCATTGGGAAGGTTCATCTCCAAGTCAGGAGAGAAGTGTTTACCCTTCTTCAAAGCACTCAAAAAAGTGAAATTTTTTGAATGGACAACTGAAAGCCAAGAGGCCTTTGAGGCCCTGAAGAAATACATGGCTGAAGCACCCCTATTGGCAAAACCCAAGACAGGGGAAACTCTCTACTTATACTTGGCAGTTTCTAACACAGCCCTTGGAGCTGTTTTGATAAAGGAAGAATTGAAAGTGTAGAAGCCCGTCTACTATGTGAGTAAGATTCTTCATGGGGCAGAAATAAACTACTCAACGATTGAGAAGTTTGCCTTAGCCTTGATAATGGCCTCAAGAAAGCTACGCCCGTACTTCCAGGCACACAAGATAGAGGTTTTGACTAATCAACCTCTAAGAAACATCTTGCATAGCTGTTAGGTCCTGATATGTTTGTAGAAGGGGGGTTGAATACAAACTGTACCGTTTTATCGAATTTGTCCGGTTCGTGATTTAACAATTCAAGAACAAATAAGTGCGGAATTAAATGAAACAAGATTCAAGTTAAATATAATTAATATTAAACTTGAAGGGTGTTGCACAAACAGTACAGATTACAAGGTTTGAATCTCAAACTATTTAAAACAAATCTAGAATAAATTCGACATGAATTTATCTATTTTTGTAATAAAAAGATCGAATAGTAAAAACTAGTTCAAGATCAAATTCTAGGGATTATAATCCGCTAGATTGTCAAAGCAATACAAGAGATACAATTCTTATGGATTAAATGTTTAAGAACAATCAAGAATTGAATTCCCTGCAGAAATTGAGCTCGGACAGTTTGAAGAAGACAGAGAGGAATGTAATGTTTTGTTGCTGCTGCTTCTTTCTTTTCTTTATGTGTTGTAATGATATGTCAACTGCCTTTCCTTTACTTATATATCAATTACTTTTCTTTTGTAAACCCACGTGCGTTCCACTTTAAACAGAAGTGATTAACACTAGGAAGACAATCAGAAAAACAATCCATTTTGCTCTTGGAAGACAATCGGGAAGACTACCATTGTACTAGGAAGACATTCGGTAAGACAAGCAGTTTGCCTAGGAAGACAATCAGGAAGACTCACCTGAGAGTCTTCCTAGTTTAAAAACTAAGTCTTCCTAGTACAAAATCTAAGTCTTCCTAGTTCAAAAATATTCTAATTTAAATAATTAATTAAATAAATTATGTATTAAATTAATTCTTTGCAGAATTAAATTAATAAATAATATACTTAATAATATTAATTATTTATAAGAGAATAAATAGAATTAGTTGACTTCTCAATTAATTTCTTTTTATTCTAATTTAAATAATTAACTAAATAAATTATGTATTAAATTAATTCTTTACAGAATTAATTCAATAAATAATTTACTCAATAGTATTAATTATTTATAAGAGAATAATTAGAATTAATTGACTTCTCACTTAATTCCAGAATCACTTAAAACTTAGATAAAGAATAAACATATTAGTACGTTGACACTCAATGCACGGTCTGGTTCATGAGTGACTAACGACAATGTCTGTTCTTTATCTATTTGACTTTAAGCAGTGATTCACTTCCTTTCCAATCAAGAACTCTGTAATCAGTACCTTTTACTGTCACTACTTGAAATCTCTGTCACTTTAATAAATCCACTGAGCTTGAATACTTCATTGAGGCTTGATCAATAAATTGAGCTTCTTTCAATGTAGAATCACTTCAAGTCTGTAGATGACTTTAATCTCCATTCTTTGACAGATATAATCTTCTGAGATTCCTGTGACATCTGAACTAATATTTACTTATTACATTCTTGTTTAAGTTGAGTAGAATCCTCGAATTACAAATAGGCTATAGCATATGCCTTTCAATCTCCCCCTATTTGTTTGTTAGAAAATAACAACCAAATACCTAGAGGATCACTCAACTAAAACCAAGAAAAAGATAAGACTCTTAAACCTAAGTAAATACTAGAAAGTTCTGGATCAAATATGACATTTCCAGATTTCACCAGTAAAGATAAATACAAGACAGATGTTCCTCTAGACTGAACATATGATAACATTGAACCTGTCTTGATTTACCTAAGCTCTATATATAAAACATTTACAAAACAGAGCTAAATACCTTTACTCCCCTGAAACTCCTCCTTTACCTTTTATATCTTTTTCAGCTCCCCTTTTACTAGAAACTTCTTCCCCTTAGAAGTAGATAGAAACTTCTCCCCAAACTTCTGTAGAAACTTGTCTAGAAACTTCAAACTTCTCCCCCTTAGTTGAGGAATTCTCTACAGATTTAACTTTATGAGTATCTGAAGCCAGTAGGAGTTGAGATAGTTGATGGAGTTGATCTTGGGTAGTAACTTTGTCTTCAAGATTTCCTTGAGCAGTCCCAGCTGATTGTTGACAGAGGTGGAAGAAGAAGACCGTTCAACCACTTGTGCTTGCAAAAATTCTTTATCAGCCTGGGTTTTGAATAGATGTTCCTGTAGATCAGCTATGTGAGCTAACTACATTGCAGTGTATGTGTCTGTGTGTGCACTCACTTGAATTTCTCTTGTAAGTGTATCACTCATCTCACGTGCATGTGTTTCACTCAGTGTTTGACTCTTATCACTCAACATTAGCTGTCTGTTTGCTCCTTTTTGATCAGTACCTGCATTGAAACTCACCCTAGCCTCTTCAAGAGAGGTCAGTGGTGGTGCAATGGGAGTTCGCAAATCCCGATCCTCAATTATGTCTATCAAATCACTTGGATTTTGAAATCTGAATTGCTTCAGTGATAGACTGACCAAGTTGCCTTCCACTTTCTCCAGATAAATCTGCGAGTGGAAAATCCCTTAGGGAGCCAGAGATGTTCACTCTGGGAGGGGAGAAAATGATTCTATTTAATTTGGCAAAGAATCAAATTTTCCCTCAGATGCCTATGAAGGCACTTCTACCGTAACAATGGTAGGCACTGTAACCAGTTGCAGGTGCTCTGCTTTCACTGTGTCCTGAGTTTCATCTAATGAAATTGTTTTCTCCCATTGTGAGTAATGAGAGTGTGCTTGACTCAGTACAAAGTGCCATGGCCCTATGGCGAATTTCAATAGATTCATCCTGTTGATAGAATGTCTCTAGAAACAGTTCATTGGCCATTTCAAAGTCCATATCCTATTGAGAGGATACAGATGGGCGGACAGATGCCTCAGTATATGTTGAATTTCTTTAGAGGAGGCAGAGCTGTGGGATCACTCACTGTTTCAATCAAAATACTTCTTTGTTTAACATTTGATTTCTGTTTAGGCTGAGAGGTCAAGTAATTAAGTTGTAGACTCATTGTTTGGCTCTAAGACCTGGGATAAAGATTGTGGATCTACAATCCTTTGGTCAGCCCTAACAACCACTTGGGTTCAGCAACAGTAAAAGAAGTGGATTGAGAGATAGAAAGTAATACCTGAATTGGAATTGGCACTGAATCTCCAGCTAAGCAAGAGCTAGATCAAAAATACTATATACAATATATTTATACAAATAACTAAGATAAATAGAAAATAAAAGATAATAAATAATAAGCAATAAAAATAAAATACAATAATAATAAAAAAATATTTACAGGAAACTATTTACATGAACTAAACAAGAATATTTGAATATTTTAAAATAAACAATTTTCAATAAAAATAGATTTCTCTACAATTTTAACTTGTAAAATTTGAGAAAAATATTTTTAGAGAAAATAATTAATCTTAACTTACTCAAACTAAGAAGCTTAACAATTAGACAAGACATGGCAATAATCTACAATCAACATGCATAAGAGAAAATTGAGATGATAAAATAAATTTACAAGTGATTTAAAAATATATACAACAAATGAACACTTGTAAATTTAATTAAGAACAAACATAAAAAATAAACAGAGTCAATCACTAAAACTATTTAACATATCCAATTTACCAACCAATCTGGTAAACATGGATTCATCAAGAGATTTAGTGAAAATATCTTTTGTTTGTTCCTCTGTGGGTACAAAGAGTAACTCCACAGTACCATTCATGACATGCTCTTGGATAAAATGATACCTGATGTCAATGTGCTTTGTCTCTTGTGATTATGCCATCTTCATCTAATTTATTTCTGAATACCCACCGAGTACCAACTACTTTCTTGTTCTTCGGTCTAGGTATCAGCTTCCAAACTTGTTGTTGTTCAATTTGATTGAGTTCATCTTGCATAGCAATCACCCAATCAGGATCACCTAGTGCTTCCTCAATCTTCTTTGGTTTCATTTCAGAAAGAAACCCTGAATAATGACATTCATTTTGAGTAGCACTTCTAGTTCTGACTTCAACACCTGGATCACCAATAATCAGCTCAAAAGATTTGATCTTGATGATTCGCCTTGTTCTACATTATGGTGTTGTGAATGACTAGTTGACCCTTCATTTCCTCCCCCTGAGTTGTTGGCAGATTGTCTTGGTGATTCTTTTCCAGTGTTAGTGGTATCTCCATTGTAACCAATGTTTCCACCACCATCACTCTCACCATTATCATTGTTATCACCAGCAACAACCTCAGGTGGATTCTTATCATCTGATTCTGAATCTGACATTTCATCAACCTTCAGTTTCTCAGATGGATTTTCTGTTTGGATATTAGGGAGTTAGGTGTCATCAAATGTAACATTGATGTTCTTATTGACTGATAACATTTCTTGATTTCAAACAGGCCATATCCTCAGTTATACCCTTGCTGTTATCTCCAAAGGTAAGCACTGGGCCAGCTTTCTCAACCAAATCTGATAGCAGGGCTCTATCTCCGGTCATATGCCTTGAACAGCCACTGTCAAGAATCCATATAACACGGTTTACCTGTTTAACTCCCTGCAATATCAAATTGATTAGACCTTCTTCGGAGCCCAAAATTGATTGGGTCCGGCATACTTAAAGAACTGGCCTTTGTCAGGCAAAACAACATTTTTAACTGAAACTACTTCAACCTCTTTCACATAAGAGCGTTTCCATTTATAACCAGCCTTAACACATTTCTGAGTAGGCTTAGGGATAAATGAATCCACTCTAGTATGAGGAGGACTAGTAGTCTTTGTTTTAACATGCTTCTTATTATTAACATGTTGACGTGGAGCAGTCTTATCACTAGATACATGCTTCTTATTAAAGAAAGCATACATAACATTAAAAGCACAAGACATGCAATTACTCACACCACATGCTTTATGAGAAGAATTAATAGCAGGCATGTTAGTTCTACAGTTGTTTTGATCCAACTTATGGATATCTGATTTAGTCTTTTTAGTTGTAGCAACTTTGACTGGAATATCAGATATACACTTTTTGGACTGTTCAACTTCCAAAGCCATATCTTCTTCACGAATCTCTTCAGCAATGATTATAGAGTATTCATTCATAGGCTCTGCCTCAGACTCCCTACAGAAGGGTGTTTCAATACCCTTAAGTATATATGGAACAACCTTTCCTTCAGATTTGTATCTACAAGGGGAATTAATTCCAAGCAGTCCAATAGCCTCATTATAATCATACCCTATACTGACATGATTACCAACAGCTTGCTTATTGAGAATTTCTTTAGCAGTCTTACAAGAACTGAAATAAGCATTAGCTTTGGTCTTAAGCTCACTAATCTGATCTTTGAGAATGGTTTCCAGTTGAATATAACATTTAACCCTATTCTCAAGAAAAGCTACCTTATTAGTAAGTTCATCTTGATTGATATGCACTAGTTTTAAATCTTTTATTTCCTTTTCAAGATTTGTGTTTAAAAGATTTATTCTATCATTTTCAGTGCGTGCACAACTTATGGTGCCACCAAGATGATAAATCATTTCAGCGTCAGTAAGTTTTACCTCAGACATGTCTGGTGAAGATAACATGGAATCAAAGAGTTTGCCTCCTTTTGCCACAAGTGCAAGATTTCCAACTTCTTCATCTTCACTGTCTGTATCATCCCAGCTCTTCCCTTGAGCAACATAAGCCTTCTCAATCTTCTTCTTCTTGCTAGAATCAAATGAGTTCCTTGTCACTTGCCTTGGCTTATTACATTCAGTAGCAAAGTGACCCAACTCATTACAATTGTAGCATCTGATTGAGCTTCTCTCCACAGTTCCAGTTTTGTAGCCACCCCTTGTGCCACTTGAAGATGAGGAATCACCTCTCTGAAACCTGGGCCTGAACTTAAGATTGGGATTCCTCTTGAATCTAAACTTCCCAAACTTCCTGACTATCAAAGCCAAATCACCATCCTCCAGCTGATCAAGTTCTTCTAAAGAATAGAAGTCACCACCAGATTGATCAATGGATGTTAATCCATATTCAGCATCAATAACATTCATGTTAGAACTGGAAGGTTGAACAGCCTTCACTTCCAGTTTCTGTGGGACTTCAGCAGTCAATTCAGTAGAGGTACCAACAATCTTCCCAGTTCCATACAGCTCCCTCTGTTGAATCTGCTCCAGCTCATAGGTCTTCAGAACACCATACAATCTCTCCAAAGCAATCTCATTCATATCTCTTGCTTCTCTAATTGCAGATATTTTGTGCTCCAAATGAGGTGGAAGTGTAAGAAGGAACTTCTTGTTAATCTCCTTGTTGGTGTAGTGCTTCCCATTGAGATTCAGATCATTGATTAATTTGTTGTATCTCTCAAAAACCTGAGAGATACCCTCACCAGGGTTTGATCTGAAATGCTCATATTGTGAAGTGAGAATTTCCAGCATATTCTCTCTAACTTCCTCTGTCCCCTCATTGATTATCTCTATGGTTTCCCAAATGTGTTTGGCAGTATCACAGTTTAGGACATGATTATGCATGATAGGATCAAGACAATCAATAAGGATCAGCTGTAGACAGGAATCCAAGGTAACATCCTCTTTTTCACCAGGAGTGAAATCCTTGGGATCTTTAGGGTACATCCTAGCAGCCCTAGTAACAATGTTACCCTCTTTTAATTCTTCCTCAATAATCATAGGAAGTTTTGGTCCATTCTTCATCACATCAATGTATTTAGGATTTGCAACCTTAAGAAATAGGAGCATTTTCTTCTTCCACATTGGATAATGCTCCTTGCTGAACATTGGGATTTTCACTGTACCCACTTTCTGTGTAGTAGACATCTTTTGAGATTTTTAGGAATAAGATAAAAAAATCAGAGTTTAAAAGAAAAATCTCAAAACAATTGGATCTTTGATTTGTATATCAATCAAAAGGCTCTGATACCAATTGTTAGGTCCTGATATGTTTGTAGAAGGGGGGTTGAATACAAACTGTACCGTTTTATCGAATTTGTCCGGTTCGTGATTTAACAATTCAAGAACAAATAAGTGCGGAATTAAATGAAACAAGATTCAAGTTAAATATAATTAATATTAAATTTGAAGGGTGTTGCACAAACAGTACAGATTACAAGGTTTGAATCTCAAACTATTTAAAACAAATCTAGAATAAATTCGACATGAATTTATCTATTTTTGTAATAAAAAGATCGAATAGTAAAAACTAGTTCAAGATCAAATTCTAGGGATTATAATCCGCTAGATTGTCAAAGCAATACAAGAGATACAATTCTTATGGACTAAATGTTTAAGAACAATCAAGAATTGAATTCCCTGCAGAAATTGAGCTCGGACAGTTTGAAGAAGACAGAGAGGAATGTAATGTTTTGTTGTTGCTGCTTCTTTCTTTTCTTTATGTGTTGTAATGATATGTCAACTGCCTTTCCTTTACTTATATATCAATTACTTTTCTTTTGTAAACCCACGTGCGTTCCACTTTAAACAGAAGTGATTAACACTAGGAAGACAATCAGAAAAACAATCCATTTTGCTCTTGGAAGACAATCGGGAAGACTACCATTGTACTAGGAAGACATTCGGTAAGACAAGCAGTTTGCCTAGGAAGACAATCAGGAAGACTCACCTGAGAGTCTTCCTAGTTTAAAAACTAAGTCTTCCTAGTACAAAATCTAAGTCTTCCTAGTTCAAAAATATTCTAATTTAAATAATTAATTAAATAAATTATGTATTAAATTAATTCTTTGCAGAATTAAATTAATAAATAATATACTTAATAATATTAATTATTTATAAGAGAATAAATAGAATTAGTTGACTTCTCAATTAATTTCTTTTTATTCTAATTTAAATAATTAACTAAATAAATTATGTATTAAATTAATTCTTTACAGAATTAATTCAATAAATAATTTACTCAATAGTATTAATTATTTATAAGAGAATAATTAGAATTAATTGACTTCTCACTTAATTCCAGAATCACTTAAAACTTAGATAAAGAATAAACATATTAGTACGTTGACACTCAATGCACGGTCTGGTTCATGAGTGACTAACGACAATGTCTGTTCTTTATCTATTTGACTTTAAGCAGTGATTCACTTCCTTTCCAATCAAGAACTCTGTAATCAGTACCTTTTACTGTCACTACTTGAAATCTCTGTCACTTTAATAAATCCACTGAGCTTGAATACTTCATTGAGGCTTGATCAATAAATTGAGCTTCTTTCAATGTAGAATCACTTCAAGTCTGTAGATGACTTTAATCTCCATTCTTTGACAGATATAATCTTCTGAGATTCCTGTGACATCTGAACTAATATTTACTTATTACATTCTTGTTTAAGTTGAGTAGAATCCTCGAATTACAAATAGGCTATAGCATATGCCTTTCAATAGCCCTCAAGTTAGTGGAAGATTGATCAAATGGGCCATTGAATTGGGCGAATTCGACATCAAGTATAAGCCTCGAACGACCATAAAAGCTCAGGCACTTGCTGACTTCATGGTTGAATGCACCATTGACAACCAAGAAGTCGGGGGGCAGGAAGTAATAGTAGAAGATAAGAAGGATCAAGAAATGGACTTCAAAGAATGTTGGGTGCTCTATTTTGATGGAGCATCAAAAACAAAATCAAGTGGAGCTGGATTAGTGCTACAAAGTCCTGATGGATTCCTCATTGAGTATGCGCTAAAACTTGACTTCCCAACGACAAACAATGAGGCTGAGTATGAAGCTCTTATAGCTGGCTTAGGGCTGGCTGGAGCCTTAAGGGTCAAAACTCTGAAAGTATGTGGAGACTCGAGGCTAGTGGTTTCTCAAGTAAATGGGGAATTTGAGGCCAGAGACGAGGTCATGGCCAAGTACTTGAAACTTGTCAAGGCCATCATGACTCAGTTTGACGAATGCTATGTGGAACACATTCCAAGGGAAGAAAACATAAAGGCTGATGCCCTGTCTAAGTTTGCTTCTTCTGAAATTGAAAACTATGCAGGGAGTGTATACTTCCAAGTCTTGAAGACCCCAAGCATCAACGGAAAGTTGGTAGCACCCATTGATGTTGGCAGCTGTTGGATGGATCCCATCAAAGCTCATCTGGAAACTGGGTGGCTACCCAACGATACTTCAGAGGCACGAAAGCTATACGTCAGAGCACTAAGTTATACCCTGATTGAGGGACTCCTATACAAGAAGTCTTTCATCATTCCATATCTGAAGTGTTTGAGACCTCAAGAGGCAGAATTGGCCCTGAAGGAAGTACATGAAGGGATTTGTGGGCAACACTTGGGGGGCAGAGCCCTTGCCCATAAAATCACTCGTCTAGGTTTCTATTGGCCAAGCATGCTTGCTGATGCTAAAAGCTATGTGAAGAAATGTGAACGGTGCCAGAAACATGCACCTGTGGTTAGACAACCACCAGAGATGATGACATCCATTAACTCACCTATCCCCTTTTCCATGTGGGGAATGGATATACTCGGGCCATTTCCAATGGCAAGTGCTCAAAGAAAGTTCTTGGTAGTAGCAATCGACTACTTCACCAAGTGGATTGAGGCTAAGCCCTTAGCTAAGATAACCACCAAGCAAGTAATGCAATTCTTCTGGGAAAATGTGATATGCCGATATGGAATTCCACGAGTCCTGGTCACGGACAATGGAACTCAGTTTAACAACGATGAGTTTAAGAAGTATTGTGATGAGAACGATATCAAGTTGCGATTCACTTCTGTTGCCCATCCTCAAGCAAATGGGCAAGCTGAGGTTGCAAATCGAATTATCCTGGATGGACTAAAGAAAAGAGTTGAACGCTCCAGAAACACTTGGGTAGACGAATTACTCCCCATACTTTGGGCATATCGTACTACTTGTAAAGTCACCACTGGGGCAACTCCATTTCTATTGGCTTATGGAGCAGAGGCAGTGGTCCCGGTGGAGATTACTCACACCTCCCCAAGAGTTGAGGCTTATGAACCAGAAGAAAATGAAGAAGGCTTGAGGCTAGCTTTGGATCTAATTGACGAAGTTAGAGATGAAGAAAACGCCAAGATAGTTGAACATCAAAAGAAAGCCTCTTTCTACTACAACTTAAGGGTTAAAGAAAGGTTCTTTCGTCAAGGGGACTTGGTTCTCAGAAAAATTGAAGCATCCGGAGTTGGACAAAAAGGGAAGCTGGCCCCAAATTGGGAAGGACCATATCGCGTCAAGAACGTATTTGGTCGAGGCTCATACAAGTTAGAAACCCTTGAAGGGCATGAGGTGCCGAGGACTTGGCATGCCTCCAATTTGAAAGTTTATTATGTTTAAAAGTGTTTCCCAAGTGGACTTACTACTAGAAATAAGGTTCGATGAAACCAGCCCAAGTTTTTAAAAAACTTGAGTACTATGTAAGGGTTGATCCCATTTTTAAGTTATGAATTTCATATTCTTATGATTTCATTAAATATGCAACGCATTATGTTAGACATGTGAACTAAGCATGCAAAATCAAGAAAAGCTAGAAAAGCTGAAATAAACTTACTAAGAAAGTTAAATTAAAACCCCGAAGGGTGAGTTCAGAAAAGAACATAAAAATAAATAGCCACACAGGGCTAACCTATGCTATATCATCCTGATGAGTCTCCTCCTCAAAGTTAAGGGGAACATCATCCTTAGCAGCATCCCCCAAATCTTCATCTCTAACTGGCTCAGAATCCAGAAAGAGCTCAGGAATATCATCAAAAGGCTGAGATGAGGGGTTGGCAGTAGTATCCTTGGATGTTCCAGATAAGTCAGGAACGGGAAACTTATCCAAAGACACCCCTTCAATCTTCGTCCCCAGCTCCTCAATAATGGATTCCCAACAATCCTTGAAGGTGCTAGGAAAGTTAGCATCATACTCAGCATTAAGGAGGTCATCAAACTCCTTAGATGCTCTGTACTCAGCAATAACATCCTCGCGACCCCTTTGGAGTTGGCCTCCAGCTGCCTGACCTTCTCCTTCTCATCTACAAGCTCCCTCTCAACCCCTCTAAACATCTCAAAGTTTGAGGTAGAGGAGGCGAAATACCTGTCTCTATCCCTCTCAGCTATCAGCTTTTCGGCTCGAACTGCCTTCAAGTTGTGAAGAGCAGCTTGATGATAGGTGTTAGCCTATAAAACAAAGGCACATATTTCAAAAAGTGAACTAAAGAATGAAATATTAAACTAAAGTGAAAATTACTTACAGAAGCAAGGGCTTGGGCCCCAAGAAGCTCAATCTGGAGATCCTCCGAGGACTCCACAACATGGGCCACGTCCCTTGGAGTTACCACATTTCTGGACCACTCTGCGGCAGCCCTGGAATCACCAACTATGGTGTCCCTGTTAAGTAAACCCCATTTAACCACAAATGGGTTGGGATCCTCGTCAACAAGGACATCCCGCTCAGCCAAAAAAGAGGGCACCTTCTCCATAGCAGGGGAGCCATCTATGGCCTTCTTCCGCTTTGAAGGCCTATCTATCTCCACGATCACCGCCTTAGAGGCATGGTCCTCCCTCCTCTTGAAAATAGCATTCAAAGCGGTTTTGGCTGGAAAGAAAAGACAAACGTTACAATCATATTATATGACGACAAAGAATAAAGGAAATGAAGTTAAGTTTATATACCCCGAGGTTCAAGGGTGCTAAGCCCCATAGCTTGAAGGTTATCCTCAGAAATTAGGAGATTGCAATGATGCAAGCAATCACCCGTCAGGAGTTGAATTGCCGCAAGATCGTCTACCCATAATTTAAGGGACCTCAAAGAACCGTCCGTAGCCCTTGTAAAGTTAGGACAAAAATAATTGTTCCAATCATCCCCATCTAAGTAAATATAAAACCACTCTTTTTTCCACAAGGGAAGAGAGTCGGGAGAAGAGCCAGAAACGAAGCAACTACGGTTTAAGGTTCGATATTGAATCTTAACCCAACCTATATCATCTGGAACATTTACAAATTTAAAGAGGTATCGAAATACTGAGACACTGGGCTCTACCCTATGTTTCATGCATTGGGCCAGGAAACAATATATAAATCTCCAGCCATTGGGCATTAGTTGTGTAGGACAAATTTTAACCTCAGCTAATAAACGACAAACAAAAGGGTGAGGAGGAAGGCGAAAACCAGAATAAAAAGTCTCTTTATATATCCTAATGGCCCCGGGCTTAGGATAACAAGCCCTGTCATTTGGGCCAGGTGCTACGGCCCTATATGGGGCCTTTATGCCAAAAAGAACGGAAATGTCATCAACCCTACTCTGTTTGTATTTAGAAGGAATATTATGGGCCTCTAAATGGAGAAGATTTGGGAAAGCATCCCCAAAATCAGAAAGTAAATCTCTAAGGGAAAAAACGTTTGCATGAACTAGAGACTTTGGAGGTGGATTACCTCGATTCGCTCTGGCAGGGCGAGAAGGTTGAGATAGCTGAGACTGAGATGAGCTTGAATCCGCCATTAAAATCCTTCCGAAGAATGCTTGAACCCAGAAAACTTGATGGAGAAGATGAAGATTTAAACGGAAACTGGAAAATGCACGGTGGCTTAAACGCCGGAAATCGCTTTGCCGCGGAACCCTAGCAGAGCTTTTCTAAGGAAAGTTTCTGAGAAAATTTAGTAGAATGACTTTGAAGTATGAAAATGGAAGTTCTACTCCACTTGATTTATAGGAGTAGTAGCCGGTGACAACGTTCCAATAAACCGTTTATAGACGGTATATGGACCGAGAACAGGTCACTGGGCCTTTCATAGGCGGGAAGCCCAAATAAATTCAAAATTTGAATTACGAGTTCTAGAAGAACCTGGAGAATCGCTAGGCGGGAAGCCCAAATAAATTCGAATTGAAAGTTCTAGAAGAATCTAGAACATTCAACATATAAAAATATATATGGTTTAAATATTAACCAAACAAAGGAAAAAGATCCGACATAAGGACCAATTTCGAAAAACTTATGTTCAAAGTTCCCTTGGCGTTCATACCAACACCAAGAAAATCAATTAAGGCAGGGCCTCTAAAACCCACGCCCAGGAGACATAGTTTCTAGGCGTGGCAACCTAGAACGTCTCCTAGGCGGGGATACCAACGCCAAGAAAATCAATTAAGGCAGGGCCTCTAAAACCCACGCCCAGGAGACATAGTTTCTAGGCGTGGCAGCCTAGAACGTCTCCTAGGCGGGGGTACCCACGCCAAGAAACTGATTAAGGCAGGGCCTCTAAAACCCACGCCCAGGAGACATAGTTTCTAGGCGTGGCAGCCTAGAACGTCTCCTAGGCGGGGGTACCCACGCCAAGAAACTGATTAAGGCAGGGCCTCTAAAACCCACGCCCGGGAGACATAGTTTCTAGGCGTGGCAGCCTGGAACGTCTCCTAGGCGGGGGTACCCACGCCCAGAAGCTCATTGAGCCAATCTTCAAAGACCCACGCCCAGGAGACATAGTTCCTAGGCGTGGCAACCTAGGATGTCTCCTAGGCGGGGGTACCCACGCCCAGAAGCTCATTGAGCCAATCTTCAAAGACCCACACCCAAGAGACATAGTTCCTAGGCGTGGCAACCTAGGATGTCTCCTAGGCGGGGGTACCCACGCCCAGAAGCTCATTGAGCCAATCTTCAAAGACCCACGCCCAGGAGACATAGTTCCTAGGCGTGGCAACCTAGGATGTCTCCTAGGCGGGGGTACCCACGCCCAGAAGTTCCTTGAGCCAATCTTCAAAGACCCACGCCCAGGAGACATAGTTCCTAGGCGTGGCGACCTAGGATGTCTCCTAGGCGGGGGTATGCACGCCCAGAACACAGATTTTCCAAGAAATAAAGGGGAAAATTATTATTAATTATTTTCCAGGAAAGTGGAACAAAAATTCGTGAAAAATAAGATCTCGAATCTCGAAAAATGACTGTTATAACTTCTACGAAAATCCCGGGGAGATTTTCCCAGAAGTTGGGGGGCAAATGATATGGTCAGAAAAGTAATTATAGAAATATAATTGACTATTCAAACAAAAGACCGATATTTAAGGCCCGACACCCTAATTATTCATTAATTTCGTAATTAATGAGTAGGGAAAATATACAGCTCATGAAAAGAGCCTTGATTATGGAAAATTAGTCAAAGAAGGATCTGGAATCCCAATTAAAGGCAATCAATGAGTCATAACCTTTATCAACAAGGAAACGAATTCTTCAGCAAGAAATACAATACTTATCCAATATCAAAAAGAAGACTTATCCGTTAAGTCTCCCAAACATACCATAAATACTAGGCTCCAGACGCCTATATAAGGTCCCTGATCCTACAATCAGAACTACGTCTTTGGCTTGATTCTCAACATTAATTGAGATACGTAGGCATCTTGTGAGGACCAATTTAGTCCGGAAACACGAGTGCAGCCATTAAAGCTCGAAGCTCATTAAATTCACAAAGTACGTTTTTTAATCCATAACAAGAGTAGTTTTATATCTTTCGGAGTTGATTACACACGAATTTTACAATGTGTCGATAATATCAAAGGATTTCACGTACACCAAGTAACAAAAATTCAGATGATTGAATATTATAGTGAGCCTATATGATTTTTGAAGATAGTTTTGATTATATTTATTTTTTGTAAATTCGACTTCTTCTTTCCTGTAAATTCAATACATTTTTTACTTTAAATATTTCGTAAAAGAATTTATGTTATATGACTTATAAATTAGAACTTTTCTCCTCTTTAAATTCGAATACCTATTATAATTATAATTTATTAAAAATATTTCATTTATTAATTATTTAAATTTGTAAAATTATAAAAAAAAGTAGAAAAATATGTTGAGATGATTCTAGAGTTAAAAAAAAAAATCAATATTATTCTACCTATAAATTAGAACTTTTTTCTTCTATAAATTCGAACACATATTTTACTTCTTAAATGTTAAAGATATTTCATTATTATATATAAAATTGTAAGACTCCAAAAAAAAAAACATAGAGACGATATTAGTGGTGCCCGCGTATACTCCCCGCGCAGTGAGAAGATGAAGTTTCTGAAATAAACTCCTTAAAGCCTTGAACGCGATGCGATAACTCAAGTGGTTAAGAGCTTATTTCTTGTCGTTCTAGGTACTGGATCCGATTCTCACTCAACCCAAAATTTGTTAAAACAAATACTCATCGTAAAACATATAAGCATAATTATTAAAAAAACGACTTAAAATCTTTTTTGAATCATAAAGTATCAAATATTCGGCAAAATCGCACTATAACATTAAAGTACCGATGACATTAATCTTGTTTTAAATTTAAATATCAGAATCTTAAATAAGCGAAGTTACATGGATGATATCATAATATATAGTTACAGTGCGGGAGAAATATGACTTCCAAAAAATAACAGTGCGGGAGAAAGATTAAAATCTCAAAAAGTTAGGACAGGACCATGAGAGGCATGCAGATATTTTCTTAAAACTTGTCTTTGTTCGCTAACACTCACGCATTTAATTTGCATTCTGCAATTAAAAAAGAAAAACAAATTAAAAAGTGAGTACAATTATATCCTATATATAATTGGCATAAAAGAGTTTAGGTGGTTTGGTCGTCAGGGCTAAATCAGTAAATTAATAATTATTATTAAGAAAAAAGCGACATACAAATTATTATTAAGAAAAAAGAAAAAAACGACATACAGTATACAGGAGATAAAAGAGGAAACATGTTGCAAGTGTTTATTTTTCCTTCGTCAGTGTTGTAAATTTATAGAAAACAGTATTAAGATATTTGTTAGTATCCGAATATTATAGTAGTGTTAAAAAAATATAAAATTGAATATTATAAACTAAAAACTATATAACTTCTTAATTTTAATAATTTAAAATTTACAAAGACATAAAATTTTATCACTAATATACAGTATAAATTAAGTAACTGTGTTATTAAATAATAAGTTCAAGGTTCGATTCCTGACGAGTACAAACATTTTTAAAAATTAAAAATTAGTATACAACTTATATTTACTTTAATATATGATTAAAAATAAATAAAAATTTGGAAAAATAAATAAAATTTATAAAATATATTTATATAAATAATTTATAAATCTTCCCGTGCATTGCACGGGTATAAAGCTAGTATTGATAGTAGCGGTAGGAGCCATCCGCTCACAGTGTTATATAGTGCTTGCTTTCAATATATTTTCAAATACCTATTAGTTTTTATATGAATTTGAACTCTTATTTTTTATAAATTCAAACACATATTCTATTTCAAATAAAATTTATAATTATATATTTGAACACATATTCTAGTTCAAATAAAACTTTTAGCTATTTGTTTTCTCCATAAATTCGAACACTTATTCTACTTATAATATATTAAAGAGTATCTTTTTATTTATTAGTATTTAAAATTCTAAAATTCTAAAAAATTAAAAAATTAGATTGAGACAATCTTAGAGACGCTAGCTAATCTCCTGCGCATTAATGATATCAATTCACTGAAAAACAGGAAAGGCTCTATAATCTGACATTTCTTTGTCCATTTGCGGCATTTTATTTTCAAATGGTGACAAATGGGACCATTTTTTCTCAGGGTTAAATCTCAAAGTAGTCACTGAAGTGAAGGCCACATATCAAAAAACACACTCTAGTTATCGGGGCCTCATTTGCACCACTCTAGTTGAGAGTAATGACAGCCCCGTTAGTCAGACTTGTTGACTTGACGGGAGTTTTGACGTGGCAGTGTTCATTTGGACAGCGTGGAAGGTAACGGCACTTTCTGTTGACGTGGATATATATCAACGGCTATATCTTGTGTGTTTATATATATCAATTAGGGTTCTTAGAGTAGAATCAATACAAATCAAAATCCTCGCATATCAGTTCAATTCCTTTAACATATTTCGTGCTAATATGTCAGCATATCTAAACCCCATAGCTAGAAGTTCGGGTAGTTCTTCTTCTCTCCATTCGGTGAAGAAGGAAGAGCACAAAAATTGCTTCTGCGGGAAACGAGCCAGAATTTACACATGTTGGACTCTAAAAAATCCAGGGAGACGTTTTTACACATGTGCAACACCTAAGGTATTTTGTGATGATTTTATTAATTTTTTGAAAATGTATGTAATTGATCATAATTTTAAAACTTAAATGGAAATGTAGGAAGGGCATGGCGGGTGTCATTTTTTCGAGTGGTTTGAAGAGGATTTCTGTCCTAGAGCTTTGGATGTGATTAGTCACTTAAATCATAGGAGAATTTATCTAGAGGAGAAGTTGAAACTTGTTGAAGAAGAGCTTGCGGAACATGTTGTCAAGAAGAAGGCACTGAAATTAGAGAAACATGAGCTCATTGAAGAAAAAGTGAAGTTGGAACTTGATAAGAATCGAGTTGGAAAACAGTTGAAGCTTTGTGTGTTTGTAGTTGCGTTGTTGGTTGCATTGATGATAATTTTTAAGTAGTTGTAGTGCCCTAAATGTGGCAGCAGTATGGTAAGTATATGCAATGAATGTAAAGAAATTGCAGAAGTATGTATGACAATGTTATGTAATGAATGAAAGGTGTAAGGCCTACATTTTGCTACTAATTTAAACAACCAAAACAGATGGCCACTAATTTAAACATAATAAGTAGACCTGAATTGCATAAATACCAAATTCCAACATAGTCTTCAACATATGACAAATTACATCAATACCAAATTACATCAACATAGTCTTGAAACAAAAGGAATTGCCAAGTTACGATAACATAATACTAAATCTTAAAAGACAGTCTTAATTCATTCAGTTAGGTTAATAGGATCATCCTCAGTGTTCTTGAACTTGTTCAACCTGCTTCCTTGAGCAGTGAGTCTTGTAGACATCCTGGAGATAGTAGAAGTGGAGATAGTAGAAGTAGTGCTCTACTCAGTAGGTCTATTTGAACTGCTGCTTTGTTGAGGTATGACTGGGGGAGTACTGACTGGTGGTGTCCATCTTGGAGGTTGGAAAGGTAGTAGGCCTGGTGTAGGCATAAAAACTGCTTTGTGTCCCACATGCCCCTTTAGTTTGTCACTGAACTCAACATAATCTTGTCCACTCTTTTCCCATTCATCCGCATCTTCACCTCTAACCAAGGGCATTTTCTTCCTTGGAACTTTCTTGAAAAATGCCAAAGGCTCATCATCTTCAAGCTCAGGTGCCTCTTTCTCATCATCTTCATGTTCTTTCTCTTCAGCTTCTTGTTCATTCTTCTGTGCAGTCTCATCTGCTTCTTCACCTGCTTGCTGGCCAACTTGTTCCTCTTGATAATCATCTTCAAACATTCTCAATATTTCTTGTTCACTGAAATCTTCAAAATCATCATTTTCTTCTTCTTCTATTACCTTCTTTCCTTTACTTGTGTAAGGTGGTTTCTTTCCTTTTTTTGGTGCAGGACCTGCTTGTGAAGCTTGAGTTTGTGGCTCATTGATTTGAATTCCTTTCTGAGGTGCTCTTCTCACAGCTAACTTTTGCCTCTTTACCTCTTTAGATGTTTTCTTCTTAGGAGGACAAGTTTGTGAAGCTTTTTCTTTCCTTTTATTGGTTGAACCAGATGCAACTTCCTGCTTGTTTGCCTCACCCTTTGTAGGACATTTTGACACTCTATGCCCTTCCTGTCTGCAGTTGCTGCAATGCATCACTCTTCTGTTTGTGAACCTTTGTAGTATAACACCTTGAGATGGTGTAACTTAACTTCTGCTGCCACCTTCCCATTCCTCCCTCCTTCTTAATTTTTTAGGCCTACCTCTCAATTTTTTTGGTATATCCGGGGGTAACATTTCTTCAGTTGAGTGAAAGTCCCGATATTCTTCTCCTTTCATTGCTTCAAGGGAATACTTGTAACTGGCTAGATATTTCTCCCTCTTATAATAGTCAGATACATATTCATATGGTTGGTGTCTCCTTGAGTGGATAGCAGCAATAGCATGATGGCATGGAATGCCTGTGAGATCATACACTCTGCAATCACAAGTTCTTCTCTCCAAATCCACAGTCACTGATCTACTCCCATTTTTTACTTGAAATTTCTTGTCTCCATCCCAGGCTGCAGACCATTTTCTTGACTCTGTCACAAGCACGTCCAAAGTCTTCTTTATTTTGGGACATAATTGCAGATCAGTGTTGAGCATCTCATCTCTTCTTTGTCTCATTCTTGTCAACAGCTTAAGGTGTATCTCCTGGAGCATGGTCAAGAGGGGCATAAACCTACACACAAGTAAGGAAATTAAGCCAAGCATTGCACATCTCTTCAATAAATTTACATAAAGAATTTGTTGTTATACCTTTCATTGATGATCCAGGCATTAAAACTCTCAGACATGTTATTGTCTGTGTTATCAACCAAAGAATGAGTAGCAAAATAAGCTTTACACCACTGTTTGGGATCTAGCTTTGACAATTGTGCATGAGCAGCCTTTGAATGTCTCTCCAGTTCTTTCATTGCTCTGGTATGAGCAACTTTATGTGTGGACAATGCAATATTCCAAAACAATCTTTTCAGTAAGGAAGTGTTAAACCTATATCATTCAGAAAAATAAGAAACATAAGTCACAGACTTGCCACAAACTATATGAACAAATATAAAAAAAACTAAAGTATTACCTTTTCTTGTAGTTAGCACAAAGATGCCTTGTGCAAAATCTGTGTTCAACAGATGGCAAGAGCTCCTTCACAGCATTTTCTAAGCCCTTTTGCTGGTCACTTATGATAGTCAATCCAAATCCATCAGTTAGGTCCAAGTCATCCTTTACCAAAGTGAGGAACCACCTCCAAGAATCCGTATTTTCAGATTCAACCACAGCATAACATATTGGAAACATTTGGTTGTTTCCATCTCTACCAACAGCAGAAAGCAACTGACCCCCACAAACTGTTTTCAGAAAACATCCATCTAGTCCAAGGACTGGCCTACAACCTGCCTTCCAACCAGCCTTTAGGGCAAAATAGCAAACATAAATTCTTTTAAACTTCACAGGATCATTTTCATTAAGTCTAGTGGTTGAAATTTTGACAGTATTTTGTGGGTTACTAAGGAGCACCTCATTGCCAAAGTCTCTCACCCTTGAGTAATGTTGTTTAAGGCTCTCAGCTATTCCTTCAAGTGCTGCTTTTCTTAATCTAAGTATTTTAATTCTAGGCATCTCTATCTCCAACTCATTTTTTATTGTTTCTGCCATCTCCTTACATTTCCATTGAGGATTCTTTCTAATCCTGTCTCCAAACATCTCACACAAATATTTAACTGATGCCATTTTGTTAGTGTAGGGCTTGGTGCACAAGTGTGAGTCATAGAATTATACAAACTCTCTTTGAATTTCTTCAAGTTTTGCCTAATAGTCTGCAATTCATCATCACTATCACATTCTCCATCAGGGACTATGTTGTCATCATCAGAATCCTCACTTTCACTCACATTTCTATACTCTGGATCATCAGGGTCATCTGTATCATCACTGAAATCATCCTCATTTTCATTATTATCCCCAACTGTTTGAATTTCCAACATTTTGTCCTCAGAACTACAGTTTTGCTTAGTTTGTTTTGGAGTGTGCGGGACATCAATTAAATCATCAAGTTCAAAATGGTCCACATACAGCTCTATCCTACCATAAGGCTTACATAACTGAACCAAATCCCTCACAGATATATCATCATAAATTAACCTAGTCCCTTTCTTAAAAGTATGTCCATCACACTTAAAGTACACTAGAGAGTTAACATCGTATGAATATTTCTCAGCAAAATCCTCAAGGTCCCGAAATGACAATCTATCAGTATCATAATCTTGTATAATCTCAATTTTACCTCCAACATAACTAACATTTGGACCCGATGTAAAATCACCATGATGGTGAAGATAGAGAGTAGTAGACATTCTGTAAATGCATACAAAAACACATAAATACATAATTGTAAACATATCAGGTAACGTACACACAAAACAAGTACCAATGCTCTCATAAAATCTAGGGTTCTTATCATAAACAAAAGGGAACATACCTCAGATTGCAGACGAATCGAAGCAAGCTTGATATTGTAGGCTGCTAATCGAATCTCCGTCACAATGTATTCACAATCTCCCACTCAATTGCAACGTTTCAATCGATTTCTTCGATTAGGGTTTTTTCCCCCAATTCGCCAGTGTCGCCCTAAACTCACTCTATTCGATTTTGTGTGAATATAATTCTTGTTTTTTGTATTATACATTGGTTGGGCTGAGTTGGAATCCACGTAAGTAGCCACCTGTTGCCATGTGTTAACAGCTGTAACTTCTGTTAAAATCTTAATGTTTCCCGTCAAGTCAACAAGTCTGACTAACGGGGCTGTCATTACTCTCAACTAGAGTGGTGCAAATGAGGCCCCGATAACTAGAGTGTGTTTTTTGATATGTGGCCTTCACTTCAGTGACCACTTTGAGATTTAACCCTTTTTTCTCATAATCCTGAAACCTCAAACCTGCATAATTGTTAACCGGCCACATCAATAAATTGGAACAAGGGAAAAATTAGGAGTATATCTAAAAAAAAAGATGAGCCAGGCATTAAATAAGATTTGGATATTGCTCAAATATTTCATGAGTAACTTTTCGCTGTCAACAAAGTGACGTGAGTTGAAGAGAATACAATGACACAAGTTCTGAACCCACCACAAGTAATCCATGTTACAGTTACAGTTACTCCATAAGTTCGTAAGAGCATCCGCATCAATTCCCGGCCAATCAGTTAATTCGTCAATTTACTTAATGGAGTTTATTACTATGCAAATAAAATTAATTATTTTGCTATTTTTTATGCAGCAGTACAAATCAAATTAGTTAATCCGTCTAACGAATCAATGAATTGATGGAGTTTTACATCAATCCATCAATTACTCCATCAATTTTTGATGGAGTAGTTAACGGATTGTCGGAGTTCAATTTTAGTGACGGACTAAAAAAGCACTACTGCATAACTAAACTTCGTCCATTCGTCAATCCGTTAATCCGTCTGACGAATCAACTATTTTTTTTCATTGGTGCATATGCTCTAAGAACCGGAACAAAATTTAAATCGAAAAATTGTACTTGGGCATAAATATTAAAGTTACAGTTACAATTGAATTCAAAATAATAAAACAGCTCTTAAGTGCGTAATTGCATCACACTTAACCACCATCTGTGCAGCAAAAGCAGAACTTACACTGATAAGTTACCCTCGACATACTGCCAAGCTTTAAGGTTTTTATGTCTCAACATTGAAGCTTGGTCAAAAACCTCCTCGAGATCAAACATCTTCTTTAAAGATCTATTCACAAGATTGTAGCTTACAACCTCATCACATGTACCCAATACCAAAAAAGAATCATCCTCTTGAAATTTATCTCTTCTAACAATTGAGAGTACAGCAACCAAATACTCATCACCGCACTGTGGGAATGTTTTACAAAGTGGAGCAAGATCAACTAGGTACTTGACAAACCACCCTGAGTGATCACAATTCATCTCATGCACATGAAGTACAGCTGCATAGGGACAAACCTCAACAAAATGCAAATGATCATCAGATTCCCCAAAGTAAAAACTTCTTCTCAAACTCCTGGTCGTAGCAATGGGTGGTGTTGGAAATGTATGTAGCCTCTCATCCTCCAAATTAAAATACAGACAATCAGAAGATTCAGCTGATTCTTCTTCTTCTGACTGCAATGCATTTGGGTAATAAACAGACCCATTGCAATACACACCTTGCGTAAATTTGAAAAAACTCAGGCTAACAAAAGGTTGGCCACAGACCCTCCAAGACCTGGTTTCAGATGAATAAATCTCAAACTGCATAATAAGGAAACTATTAGGAACATCACGTGGTGTCTCCTGAGGTATTTTAGCACATGCAATAATCTTGTAGTGAGGTGAATCTGAAGAACGAAAAGCCAGGACCATAGATAAAGAACATATCAAACTTTGGTGACTTGGTCTAGGCAAGGTAGCTAACTCGTTGGTGGTGGGGTTGTATATGTAATGTTCACGTTCTATCTGTGGTGTCCAGAAATAGCTAGCGCATAACAATAGACCATGTGAAGAATCAAGAATACGAGTACGATGTCCACGATGACCAAATAGGTCATGATTAAAAACAGGGGCTTTATTGTCATGGTCATCATTGTAGCCGTCTTGTACAGGAAAGCAATAAACTTGGTCTTTTTGTAACCTTCCCAAACGATTACCTATAAGAGACGATTGGAAGAATAGTCCAAAGCGAGGAGGGAGAGGGAGCATACAACAACGGAGGTTTGAAAAAAAGGGACTACTGATGAGAAAGAGCCATGATTTAGATACACACTTAAACTGTGTCAATTTTTTTAGAGGGACGCGAACAAGGATCAATGTTAGCAAATCCTGGTCTGAAAAGATCGAGTCACCGGATAGTTTTAGTTTGGGAATTCCAAGATCAGATGATGAGAAAGAGTGATTGTCAAGGAAGAGCCTTGCCAAGTTCATGTCCATGTTTGTGGTTGATGCTGATGCCATCTCTCCTTGTGCAGATTCTAATTACATCAAAATAAACTATATATAGAAAAGATCTGGTGCAGTGTTACGTGCCAAATTATCTACCGACCTTAATAACACATATAGCAAAACAAAATCAAAATCAAAACAGAAAAGTGAAAGATTTTTTGGGTTTGTAGAACTTTGAAAGAAAGAAAGCGAGAATTACAATCACAACAAGAACTCAAAATTTCCTTTTAGGACTCTATTTTGGTAAAATATCCTTTCTTTGTAATATTACGTCTTCCTCCTGTGTATTTTATTTATCTATATTATTATTCCTATTTATCTATACTATTAAATCTTTATATATAATAAACGTAAAAGATATTTTATCCAAAATTTTGATCATGTACTATCAAACCAATAAGTACAGTTGATTTTAAGATAGATTAATGACAATTATTATATCTAATATTAAAAAAAATATTTTAATAATATAAATTAAATATGGGTAGGTTTTCTAAGTTGAATAGATTTATTTGATTGTTGGTCTATACATTAATTCTAAGTTGAGTAGTTTTCTTTATTTTAATTCTATTCCTAAGTTGAATAGAATTATTGTTAAACTTTGTCATTTTATTTTTTCTTCAGTTTCAAGGTAGTTTTAATTGAAAAAAAATTTGTTAAAGCATCACTAAGTTAAAGATTACTTTGTGAGTTTTGTGGGCCGTAAAATTGTTTAAATCTTATGTTTAGAACTCAAAACACAACATGAGTAATGTATTAAGCGTATGAAACGTAATAAATAAAGTCTAAAAACTAATAACATAAAATTATAAAAAAAAATTACAGATTAATATAATTATAAATATTAAAAAAATCATGCATTGCATGGGTTATAAGATACTAATATTAAAAGGCTTAAGCAATCAACCTACTACGATAGATGATCGTACAGTCAAATTAATATGAACCGTTAAATCTTAAATGATAGATGAGAATAGTTAGATCTAATATAAAAAATATATTTGATTAATTGTAGGATTATATTTAAAAACTAAAAAGTGTATTTGATTAATAGTAGAATTATATTTAAAATGTAAAAAGTGTATTTTAATAATCTAAACCAAATATAATAGGGTTTTCTGTATTAAATAGAATTCTCTATGTAAAATTTGGTAACTTTCTTTTCTCTTTAATTTATTTAGGAGTAGTTTCAGTTTGATAATAATTGTTAAACCAAATTTTGAGATATCGATTCATATCAATTACTTTTTTAAAAATTCTCAATATAATGCTCATGCATACCATGGTCGAAAATCATATCAATTATGTTATTAAAAAATTCTCAATATAATGCTCATGAATACTGATAGTAGGTGATTTGTAAAGGGCCAATTCACCTATTAAAATCAAGCCCAAGTCTAAAAAACAATGCATGCAAGGTCCACAATGCCTACAAGGCCACAATGCCTGCAAGGTCCACAAAACCTGCAAGGTCCACAAAGCCTGCAATGTCCACCAAGCCCATAAGGATGGGACATGACACGTTACACAACAAACAAGTGCGAACAAGACAACGCTGACACAAGTACAACTGACGTCTGCAAAAAGGCTGGCACAAGTACATAGTCCAAGCGTCAGGACAACATGCAACTGACACAAGGTGGACACTGACAGCAGACCAAGACCCTAGTTTGTAACTCATGTCCCCCACATGGACACTCAGTCATGTGCACTGCACATGACATAAGCCTATATATACCCTCTAATCACTTCAATGTAGGGGGTTCACAACATTCATCACACTTTCACTATATTGAATTTTTGATAGGTTTTGCTCTACCTTCTCTCTACTTTCTCTCTCTAGAAATTAATACCTATCTACATATCTGTATTATGTTTTCCGTCCACCGGATACTTATTCTCACGCCGGAGGTGCTTACGGGGACATAACCCCCCGCGGGCATTTCTGTTTCAGGGAGCTCGGAGGCAATTCCGGTGGAGCTCAGACAAGACACGTAAAGCTCAGCAAGGCCAACAAAGTTCAGCAAGTCGGACAAGCCCAACAAGATCGACAAAGCCAAACAAGCATTACAATCCCAACAAGGTCGACAAAGCCAAACAAGCATTACAAGCCCAACAAGGTCTACAAATCCAATCAAGGTCTACAAAGCCAAACAAGGATTACAAGCCCAACAAGGCCGACAAAGCCAAACAAGCATTACAAGCCCAACAAGCCAAAGAAGCACATGTTCCAGCATAATACTAAGGAAGTAGAGCCCGACGGTAGAACGACTTATCATTTGGCGCTAGAAGGAGGGGACTTCCCACGCTCTCCAAACCAGCAAACATGGCACCTATCACACGTAGTTCTAATCAACAACCCCCTGTCATCCAGGAGGTCGGTGGCCCTAGTCACCCCAACTACGTCCGAGTCCGTAATGCCGACACCGACTCAACCCTCAATGCTAGTCGCATAGCTCATAGAGACCTAAGGAATGTGATCAACCAAAACCAAGAGGTTCCGGCTACCCGAGCGGTTCATGCCCAACAACAACCGGAGCAAGTTCAACCTATCATTGCCCCAGCAACTCCGGACGCACCTCTGGCCCTGAACTCTCAACACTTGACACAACAACAGGTCCAACAGATGAACCCTCAACAAAAGGATGCGCTCATCGCCTTCCTCCGATCTATGGTGCAACCGGCAGCTCCGGTCATACAACCTCTAGTCGATCCAAATGAGGGTGATTCCTAAGGAAACTCAAGTCACTCTCGTGCTCCACCCTTGCCACAAAGATCAAGGTCAAACGTTCACAGTCGCCTCGGATCCTCGCGCGATCCTGATCATGAAAGGCACAATGGGGATCACCACAGAGATGTAACCTGGGCTCATTATTGGAGAAACCGCGAGTACGATTTGAGACACCAACTTGACGATCGCCGTCAACAAAGACGCGCAGAGTCCGAGCAACCAAGAGACATGTAACAAAGTCCCCCAAGAGGCCTTATCCCTCAGAGACGCAGTGAACAAAGAACTCCCCCTCGGGAGCGAATTCACGACACAAGGCATGCTCACAGCTGAGCAACTTGCGGAGCAGAACGCTTGTTTTCAAAAACAACTTGACTAACTCCATAAGAAAGTCGACGGGGATCCCGACTTTGAGATAATTGATTATCCATTCACATTAAGGCTGGAATCACAACCTCGAGACAAGAAAACAAAGCACCCTCAACTCAGGTTCTACAATGGGGACAAGAACCCGGGCGATCATACCTAATTTTTCGATCAGCAAATGGCGTTGCATGACTATGATGACCTAACTAAGTGTCGGTTATTCGCTTCCACCCTCGAGGGCCATGCTAAAAAATGGTTCTCCCTGTTAACTCCACGGAGCATCGATACATGGATGGAATTCAGATCTGCTTTTCTCCGAAGGTTTCGGGTAAACCGCCCACACGATATCCACACTGTCTCTCTTGAAGAAATTGTTCAGAAAAAGGGTGAAATCCTTGACGATTACATTCTTCGTTTCAAAGAAGGAGTAAATCGTGTCACTTCTGTAGATCAAGGCGAAGAAATCAGCGCCTTTAGACGAGGTCTGGACTTCTACGAATACAAAGACTATGTCCTTGATCTCATTCGCAAAGACCCTAAAGACTTAGCCAAGCTCTACGTCATGGCATCCGAGTACATTACCGGAGACAATGCGCTTCGAGCCATGAGGCTTACCCGACAAAGATAGCACTACGAAGCAAAAGTTGATCACCATGCTCCTAAAGAGTTCAGCAACCATGACAAAGATAAGAAGCATAAAATTAATGGTTCCGGCCATCATAACAACACTACACATGATCATGGTCCACACCGTGATGCACAATTCAATCGAAATGTCCGGCCCCAAACTCCGAACGCACCTAGGTTGCCTCCGAAACCAAATCAAGAATGGACAAGGTTCAACCGGAGCACTGCGGTCATACTCCAAGAAATTAAAGGCAAACCATTCTTTGAAAAACCAAGTTTTGTGACTATCATGAAGATGTTGGGCATGCGACCAACGATTGTGTATCATTCAAGTACTTCCTCGAGAGACAGGCTAAGGCTGGAAAATTAGACAACTACCTCTCGCAAAAGAATGTAAAAAGAACAGAGCCAGAAGGATCTAAGAAGCTTGTGATCAATGTAGTGGTCGGAGGTTCCCCACCACGACCACAAAGACATGACACCTCCGGACACGACGAGGTCATGGAGGTTGCGCATAGTCCATCAATTTACAATGTCATCTCTTTTAGTGATGAGGATTACGAGGGTGTAGATCCAAATCACAATAAAGCCATCGTCATTACTCTAGACATAGCCAATCATGATGTTCGCAAAGTATTGGTGGGCAATGGATCCTCTGTAGATATTATCTTTCTCCATGCACTCAAAAGGATGAACGTAGAGCCTTAAAAACTGGAACCAAGTGAACAATCACTATATGGGTTCGGACACAATGTTGTGCAAGTCGACGGGACTGTCCGACTCCCCGTCATTTTTTGATCCAAGCCAAAAAAGGTCCATCACATGATCAAGTTTTATGTTATAAACTCTGCATCACCATACAACATCATCCTTGGAAGACCCACACTGTCAAAACTTAGAGCAATAACATCTACACCACACCTCAAGGAGAAGTTCCTAACCCCCCAAGGGGTAGGAATACTCAAGGCGGAACCTGAAGTTGCAGAACGATGCTACGGGGCTGCTATCGCAATGGGAGAGACCCACAAAGCCAATATAAAGAGGGATGCACTCAAGCAACAACAAGAATCTGCGCCTTTGCGTGCCACTAAAAAAGCAGCAAGACAAGCTGCACACCAAGCTCGCATAGCCGAACATAGGAAAAAATGAAAGTTTGGACAAATACTTGCAATAGAAATAGACCCCTGCATGCGGGATCCACCAGAACCTGCTGGTCATCCAAACGCAAGGCCCTCGCCTGTGGAAGAGACCGAGCAAATTGAACTTGTCCAAGGAGATGCTGAGAAAGTAGTCAGCAGAGGCACTGGACTCAATGGAACTTTGCGAGCAGGACTCATTCACCTGCTAAGAGAATATGCAGACATCTTTGCATGAAGTGCATCTGATATGCCCAGATTGGACGAGTCCATTGCTGTGCATCGCCTCGATGTGGATCCCAACTGTGAGCCAGTCAAACAAAAACGTAGGATATTCGCCCCTGAAAGACAAGAGGCGATAGACGCTGAGGTTGAAAAGCTCTTAGCAGCAAACATTATATTTGAGATCAAGTACCCGTAGTGGTTAGCCAATGTTGTCATGGTCAAGAAACCTAATGGCAAGTGGAGGATATGCGTCTACTACACCGACCTCAACAAAGCATGTCCAAAGGACTCCTATCCTCTCACCATCATTGATCAACTCATCGATGCTACATCCGGTCACCTTATGCTAAGCTTCATGGATGCATATGCGGGATACAACCAAGTCCCCATGGCTACGGAAGACATTCCCAAAACTGCATTCATCACTCACAGAGCCGTCTATGCATACAAATTTATGCCTTTCGGACTTGTCAACGCGGGAGCAACTTACCAAAGGCTTATGAACAAAATCTTCAAAGACCAACTAGGCCGAAACATGGAGGTTTACATGGATGACATGATCGTCAAGTCACTTCTTGCTGAAACACATCTTGGAGATCTTAAAGAATGTTTTGAGAACCTCCGAGCATGCAAGATGAAACTCAACCCGTCAAAATGCACATTTGGACTTAGCGCGGGAAAGTTCCTTGGTTTCCTTGTTAGCAGCAGGGGAATTGAAGCCAACCCAGATAAAATCAAGGCAGCCCTAGAAATGAAGGCACCTAGAACTCGAAAGGAGGTCCAAAAACTTACAGGGCGCCTTGCCGCTCTTAGAAGATTCATCTTCAAGCTTGCTGAGCGATGTCTACCCTTCTTTGAAGTTTTAAAGGGAGCAAAAAATTCTAAGTGCCTAACTTGGACGCCAGAGTGTCAAGAAGCATTTGAAGGAATCAAGCATTACTTGGTCTCAGCCCCAGTCCTAACCAAAGAACTTCTGGAAGAACCTCTCTACCTATACTTGTCCGCAGGACCCCTCGCGGTGAGCGCGACCCTTGTTCGGGAGGAAGACGGAGTCCAAAAGCCCGTATACTATGTAAGTCAAGTTCTCAAAGACGCAGAAACAAGGTATCCTAACTTAGAGAAATTCGCATTCGCCCTCGTCATGGCTAGTCGAAACCTCAGACATTACTTTCAAGGGCGCGAGATCAAAGTTGTCATGGACCAGCCACTTAAGAAGATTCTTCATAAACCCGAAATCTCTGGCCGTGTTGTAAACTGGGCTATGGTGTTAAGCCAATTTCAACTTGATTTCATTCCTCGCACAGCCATCAAGGGTCAAGCCCTCGTCGATTTCATCATGGAATGCACATTCCCCGACCATGTTGTGCCTCCCGAAGGCCAATCCTCTAGTCCTGATGGTTTTCAAATCCAGCAAGCCCTACGTTTCAAGTTTAAAGCCACCAATAACCAGTCCGAATACGAGGCCCTTCTCGCGGGTCTCAGGTTGGCTCAACACCTAAAAGTTTCAAGGGTGCTCGTTCACAGTGACTCTCAGCTAGTGGTACGCCAAATAGGGCTGAGCAGAACCGAAAAACCGAACCGAATAGTATAATTTCGGTTCGGTTCGGTTCTAATTTTCTGAAAATTCGGTCTTTTCGGTCCGAACCGAATAGACCGAAATAAATATCGGTTCGGTTCGGTTCTTTTTAAAAAAGTTCGGTTCGAACCGAATAGACCGAATTTTTTTTATTTTATATTTATATAATTTTTATAGATATAATATATTAATTTATATGTATGTATATATTCAAAATTTTACATGGCTTATTTTTGGTTCGAGATTTGAAGTTTGAACAATTATATTTACATTTCATACTTGTATTTCATTAGCTAATATTTGTTTTTTAGAAAAATCATATCTTTTGGATTTTTTTGAAATAAAAAAATTTTATTTGAAAAAATTTCGGTTCTTTTATGAAAGAACTGAACCGAATAGCATTATTTCGGTTCGGTTCGGTTCCGGTCCAAAATACAATTCGGTTCGGTTCGGTCCAAAAAAAATTGTTAATTCGGTTCTCGGTCTATTCGGTTCGGTCCGGTTCTGGACCGAACCGACCGAATGCTCAGCCATAACGCCAAATTAAGGGGGATTACCTAGCCAAAGACCCCATCATGATCAAGTACCAACGTCTTGCCAAAGAGGCGATTGAAACTTTCGAACACTTCCAACTCCAGCAAGTTGAGCGAAGCAACAATGCGGTAGCTGACGCCCTCTCCAAGTTAGCAACCTCCGACTTGGAGAAGTTAGAGGGGGCAGTCTACCTCGAGTATCTTGAAAAACCAAGTATAGAAGAAGGTCCTTTGGTTTCCAACATTAACACAGAGTCAAGTTGGGCAACCCCTATCATCAGCTACCTTCAGCATGGAACCTTGCCATCCGACTCCAAAGAAGCTAGATCCGTGAAAGCAAAGTCCACTCGTTTCAGTTGGATTGACGGAGCCTTGTATCGCAGGGGATTTCATGACCCTTTACTTAAATGCCTTGCCCCATCTGAGGCTGAGTATTGTATGAAAGAAGTGCACGAAGGCATGTGCGGTGACCACATGGGGGGCAAGGCGCTGGCGCATAAAATTTTAAGGCAAGGCTATTATTGGCCTACTCTCTTCAAGGATTCCCTTAGCTATGTGCAAAAATGCAAGCAATGCCAGTTCTACAGCAATGTGCCAAAACAAGCCCCAGCTCCTCCATCCTCAATTCTCTCCCCCATTCCCTTTGCCACTTGGGGCATTGATCTCATGGATCCTTTCCCACTTTTCCCAGGACGACTCAAGTATGTGATCGTGGCTGTGGACTACATGACAAAGTGGGCAGAGGCCAAAGCACTTGCGCACATTACAGACAAAGAATGCATAAAGTTCTTCCATAGACAGGTCATTCGTAGGTTTGGAATCCCACACACCTTGATCTCAGACAATGGGACTCAATTTGTGAGCAATGATTTTGTGGAGTTTCTTGATGACTTTGGCATTGTCCACAAGCGGTCTTCCGTCGCTCATCCTCAAACCAATGGCCAAGATGAAGTTACCAATCGAAGCTTACTTCGCGGGCTCGAGAAAAGACCCCAAGACGCCAAGGGGAAGTGGGCAGAAGAGTTACCCAATGTCTTGTGGTCTTACAGAACCACTCCCCGGACTTCCACCGGTGAGTCTCCTTTCAAATTATGCTATGGCACTGAAGCTGTCTTGCCCATTGAGATGGGTTCTCTTTCCTTCCGCATCATCAACTACAATGAGCAAACAAACTCGGAAGGACTAAGAACCAATTTGGACTTGTTAGATGAAGTTCGAGACCAAGCTGTGCTTCGTATGACAAACTATAAGCAAAAGACTACAGCCGATTTCGGGAAGAAGATCAAGCAGCGTCGGTACTCTAAGGGAGACCTTGTCCTAAGGGCAACTGAAGTATCTGATCCCGGGCACCAAGGCAAGCTGAGCCCGAACTGGGAAGGCCCCTACATTGTTACCCAAGTTGTTCGACCAGGAACTTACAAGCTATCTACCATGGACGGAGCGGAGATTGCCAACACTTGGCATGGACTTCGTCTCCGTAAGTTCTATATCTAGGCTCACGTACTTAGTACGTTTTTTTTGTAAAGGATTCCCCACGGTCGAACTTATAAGGCCCGGGGGTACCTTTGGAATTATAAAAATAAGAACTTATCAAATCTCAATTGTTCGCGGACCCAAGTCCCCTACATGCCAACTGAACGAGGGCTCTCGGCCGGAATGCTTGTAATCAGCTTTGTTAATAAAATTTGAGATCCTAGTCTCCTTTTATTAATACTTGTGTCTATTGCATTATTCACTTACATGTTTGTTAATATTCGATAATATTCATGCACAAGGCAAAGCAAGCCAAGGCCTTGTCAATTTCACAAACAAAGCCTTGCACTACAAAAGCATGGAGTGATAAGTAGATACACATGCAAGATGCGACTAAGCGCTTAGAGTAGTGCCAAGCGAATCATACTACAAGATCAACAAGACATGCAAGTCTGTAACCAATGCAAGTCAAGTACAAACACTGAATGTCTCAATATGAAATGATAACATCATACTACATAGAATACTACGGAACGCAGCCCGGACAAATGACTGAATGTCTGAACATAACAACATGTTGGTCTACTACATAGAATACTACGGGACGCAGCCCGGATAAATGACTGAATGTCTGAACATAACAACATGCTGGTCTACTACATAAAATACTACGGGACGCAGCCCGGGTGAACTACTCCTCATCGGAAACATCCTCTACATCATCATCTTCAGCAACTGGATCAACACTCTATCCAGCAAATGATCTATCATATGAAAGCAAGTCATCCAAAGGGATCTCGTACTCTCCGTCTCCATCAAGCGGAACCATCTCCCGAGACGAACTAGTTCCCCCAGAAGTTAAGGCACCATCAGTAGTCGTGGCCTTCTTGGCTTGTCGGTCTGCTACAAACTCTATAAAGTTGTGCCTCTTAGAAGTGTATACATTACCCTCCCCAATGAACTCCTCTAAGGCAGTATATCCAAGATGGAAAGCAGGGGAACCCCTCTTAGTGACATAGGCAGTGCACCCTTTGGTGTTAAGAAAAATCTCCACATGCTTACGGTAGTCATCCGTAGCCATGTGCATCAGTCGGGCAATCTCTGCATCCCTGGACTGAACAACCTCTTTCTTCTTCAACTCAATATCCTCTAACTCCCTAGCATGGTTCGCCCGAACCGTAACAAGCTCTGCAGCCAACTTGGCCTTCTCTCCCTCAAGCTGTCGAAGAGAAACAAGAAATCCATCATGATCACCCTTTGCCTTCTGAAGATCCCTCTCTAGTAGGGCTATTTTGGACCCACTGCCCTCAGCAAGCTCCTCCGCTTTTTCTGCACGTTCTTTGTACTTTGAGAGCATATCTGGCAACGCACAACTGATGGAAAACGCCTACATAAGTAAACAAAGACAAGGCATGAAAAACTACGTGACATAGCCAAAGCACGACAATGTATGCAATGCGCGCAATATGTGCAATGTATGCAATGCAACCAATGTACACAATGTATGCAATATGTTCAATGTGTTCAATATGTGCAATATGGGCAATATACGCGATGTACATAATATTAAACATTTACAAAGTCATACCTCTGCATTGCGAGCCCGGAATGCACTGATAAACTTTGTGTCCTCCATGCTCGTGTAACGTTCCATATCCTCTAGAATTCGAAACGCCTTCAATGTATCCCACGGCTTACGGCCCTCCCCGGTCCAGCCATCACGAGTCTGAATATCCAGAGTAGACCAACCAACATCCCCCTCAGGCTCAGTCATCCACGAAATAGGCGGTCTTGGACCACGAATGATAGACTTCACTCCCGGAGCAATCTCAGAATCAGAACCAACACCTGATCCCCCGATTGTCTCCACCTGTCCATGGAGCCCTAACTCCGGAGCAACCGACGACCCCACGGGCACAGACGGAACCTCAACGTGCTGCTCAAGGGATACAGAATCCTCATGGGTATCCACATCTTCAGAGCTAGTCTGAACCACATTGGATCTCTTCCTGGCCACCTTCTTCACTCCCCGAGAAGTACCAGACTCAGCATGCCTCTTTTTACTAACAACCCCACCAGCCTTAGAGCCACGAACCGACTGGCCGGCAAAACAAGCAGTCAAACTGTCAATATCCATGTTAGTGGGTATCACCTCACGAAGCACTGCAATAACAAGGCAAAGCAGCCGTCAATACACCAACCATGAATATCAATGACCTACAAGTGGTGCAAGTTACGCAATGAATGCAAGTTATACATGAACTATTCAAGATGACTATCTACTTAAGAAACAAGACATGGTATGCAAAGTGCGTAAGGTGAGATAGTTATGCATGGTGTGCAAAGCATACAAGGTGTGCAAGGTGAGAAAGCGATGCAAAGCATATAAGGGGTGCAGAATCACACAAGTTAAACAAAGCAAATAGGACACTCACAGTTATAGTAACATAGGAATGTGTTGTCACGAAAGAGACGGGGCTTCCATTTGATCCCCTTGTAGACGTTTGTAAACGTCTGTATCGAACTCAAGATCGTGTCATTATAATCAAGATCAGGGGTGGCAATGTGAATGTCCCGGACGAACAAAGGCAACCATGCCAAGTCCCCTCCCCGAATCCAAATCCACTCACAATGCCACAGCATATGGGAGCTGTCCAACTCAGTCCATCTCTCAACAAACCTCTTATCTCTCCAGGTGAAACTAAATATAGGACGAGAGCTATTACAACTAGCCTGAAACAAGGACCAAAACAATCGGCGAGACGGAGCAATGCCAAACTCCGCGCAACGCACAATGAAACATAATATAGACCACAAGGCGTTTGGGGCCAACCGATACAAGACACAACGAAGATCCTTGTGAAGAAGGTGATACACTAACTTGTGAAGAGGAAACCGGAGCCCCAAACGAAGGTGGGCCAAAGGGAGTGCAATATAACCCTCTCCACGTGGTCTAAATGGAACGTCATCGCGTCCAGGAAGCTCAATCTCATACTCAGACGGAATACTGAAAGCTGCCCGCATCTCCTCAAGACCCAGCGCACATCGGCTAGGAACTGTGGCATACTCCAAATGTCCAAACCTCCTATCCATGCGGTCACTATCATATCTAGGAGGAGACACACCCTGTCTCTGTAGCTCTCTCTCAAAAGTCTGGAAATAAGACGGCCGAACAGTGCTCTCATCCTCGGGAACTGGAGGAAACATCCTCCCCGTCTCACTCCATCCCCCCATCACACCCCTGAGAGGCGGACGATCAGATGGCTTAGGACGGGGCTTAGCCCTGAAATACTCACTATGACCCTCAGGAATGTCACGAAACGGAATCTCTCTCGGACCTGCATGACCTGTCGAGGTCCCTACACGATCCCGATCATATGGTGTCTGGCCTCGTGGCAAACTTATGGTCTTGGTCATCCAAGCTCGAGAATCCTCCCATACTCTACCTATAACGGAAAGAGAGTAAACGGAGTCAAAAACAGGGTTCAACTCATGCAAACTCCAAAAAAAAAAAAATGCCAAAAATTCTAAGTCGCACCTAAATGAACCGCAAAATCAATTTTTATCTAAACGCAATCAAATCCACTCCCGGAACCAACCACAAATCTAAAACCCTTCTTTACCATTAACACCCAAACTCCCCCACCAAAATCAATATCCACCAAAATCCAAAATTTTAAATTTTGAGATTCCTTTAACATTTCTTCGGCTTCCTAGTCGACGAATAACCCCATCCTGGTGTGTATACACAAAAAATTAATTTCCTACCCATCAACATTCATTTACATCTATACCCACAAAAGTCAAATAATCTATTACCATGTCCGAATGTTGAAAAAATGAAATAGGTACTTACACATTTCTACCACCAAAATTCCCAACTACGTACAATTACACATGTCTTTGAGATGCTAAATTACCTGGAGTTTTGAAGGAAAATGAGCCAAATATCAGCCCCAATAATCCCAATTCAACAAGAACAACTCCTCAAATACACTTCACTTTGTATACCCCACCTTTATCAGCTAGATGGAAAATTATCTGTATTAATTTGCGAAAATAAGAAGTTGCTAATAAAATGAATACAGATGGGAGAGAAAAAGGTTCGAATATACCTTAAATGTTAAAGAAGACAGGCCAAAACTCAACCTCACCGGTTTTCGAATTCTTCATAGATTAGTGGTCGTGCATATGTATATCTATAGATATCTGAAAATGGGGAGCAGCTTGAGAAAAGGGGACAAGAGGATAAGTTTTTGTGTTAACAAAACACTCAATAAAGGTGTGGGTTAGTCAAACAAGAAAAAGAAGAGAGTACAATAAAAAGAGGATTTTGAAAGCGACAGGAATCACGGGAGTGGCATACAAGATCCCTACACGAAACTGAATCTCTCTCGGACCTGCATGACCTGTCGAGGTCCCTACACGATCCCGATCATACGGTGTCTGGCCTCGTGGCAAACTTATGGTCTTGGCCATCCAAGCTCGAGAATCCTCCCACACTCTACCCAAAAATTCTAAGTCACACCCAAACGAACCGCAAAATCAATTTTTATCTAAACGCAATCAAATCTACTCCCGGAACCAACTCCCCCGCCAAAATCAATATCCACCAAAATCCAAAATTTTAAATTTTGAGATTCCTTTAACATTTCTTCGGCTTCCTAGTCGACGAACAACCCCATCCTGGTGTGTATACACAAAAAATTAATTTCCTATCCATCAACATTCATTTACGTCTATACCCACAAAAGTCAAATAATCTATTACCATGTCCGAATGTTGAAAAAAATGAAATAGGTACTTACACATTTCTACCACCAAAATTCCCAAAAACGTACAATTACACATGTCTTTGAGATGCTAAATGTCTTTGAGATGCTAAATTACCTGGAGTTTTGAAGGAAAATGAGCCAAATATCAGCCCCAATAATCCCGATTCAAAAAGAAAAACTCCTCAAATACACTTCACTTTGTATACCCCACCTTTATCAGCTAGATGGAAAATTATCTGTATTAATTTGCAAAAATAAGAAGTTGCTAATAAAATGAATACATATGGGAGAGAAAAAGGTTCGAATATACCTTAAATGTTAAAGAAGACAGGCCAAAACTCAACCTCACCAGTTTCCGAATTCTTCATAGATTAGTGGCTGTGCATATGTATATCTATATAGATATCTGAAAATGGGGAGCAGCTTGAGAAAAGGGGACAAGAGGATAAGTTTTTGTGTTAACAAAACACTTAATAAAGGTGTGGGTTAGTCAAATAAGAAAAAGAATAGAGTACAATAAAAAGAGGATTTTGAAAGCGACAGGAATCACGGGAGTGGCATACAAGAATGAGCCTCAACTACAGATCTACTACTTCACAAATTCAGCATCTGTTGGAATATGCTTCAATATTCAATGGAGGCTGATTTGGTGGCAATAATCAGTCAAGGAATAATTCTCAATTATGTTTACATTTATGTCTATTTTTCAGTTTTTATTTTGTAAGTCTATATAAAGGACTTGATCCTAAGACAATAAGTTGTATCAAACATATATCAAACCTATATCAATATAGTACATCTTCATACTCATGTCTTCTCCTATCATGCCTCTCTATTTACTTATCTATAAACCTTAAAAATTCAACATGGTATCAGAGCTCTCTTCTTAAGGGACCTATGCTTTTGATAAACATACCATGACCCATAACCATATGCAAAAACAATGCCCCATAAACCATAACCATAAACCATAAACATAACCATAACCATAACCATAACCACAACCATAACCATAAACCTTGTTTACATTCCTACACATGGTACTGATTCTATAAATTTTACAATGTTTTTCCTGAAGTATATGATGGAAACAACTATAATTTGTGATTGGTATACATGAAAAGAATTTGCAAGGAAACAGAAAAAAAAAACAAAAAAATGCACTATAGCATAAAGATGATATCTTTAATGTTGATGTGGAGAAGACAATAAAAAATATTGAAGCAAGGAGGAGTGTTGGAATATGCTTCAATATTCAATGGAGGCTGATTTGGTGGCAAGAATCAGTCAGGGAATAATTCTCAATTATGTTTACATTTATGTCTATTTTTCAGTTTTTATTTTGTAAGTCTATATAAAGGACTTGATCCTAAGACAATAAGTTGTATCAAACATATATCAAACCTATATCAATATAGTACATCTTCATACTCATGTCTTCTCCTATCATGCCTCTCTATTTACTTATCTATAAACCTTAAAAATTCAACAACATCAAAATTCAAAACCATACGCGGAGAATGGGACCAACCTGGCAATTGAATGCATCCGAGCATCCGATCACGCTCAGTGGATACACGCATATATTGATATTAGAAGTCGGGTGGCATCTTCTCCTTTGAATGGATATCTATCTCTGCGACGATGTCATTTTTCAACCGAGATGCTTCAGCCCCATGCCAAACTTCTTTATGCTTTCGACGAGGCTTTAGCATCAAGCACAGGAACAACTTCTTTCGGCGAAGATTCAACAATGTTGGACACACCAGACTTTTTCTCAGAAATGTCTTCATTCTTGTCGGTGTCCATTCTAGACCCTTCCACATGGTTGATGCAACGTATAAGGTGAAGGAAGCTAGACGGAATCTGTACAATGCAAATGGAAGACAAGCTAGTGATGAAGGAATTTACTTTTACCTTTCGATATTGATTTAAACATCGACATCAACATCCATTACTTGGATGGTTATTCCATCTCTATAATGATTGCCGAGTGCACAGGTGACTTTAATAATTTTTCAAGAGACCACATACGTCTCAAGGATATATTGAATCCTCTTGTTCCTGGGCTCCCCATAGTTACCCGTACTGAAGTTTCCGGGGACGACTTCCAGGCCATGCCATCGGTATTAGAACCTCCAACATCAAAGGCAATGAATTGCAGTCACGTGAACGGGAAACTAAGTTGAAGTTGCGTGGCCCATTTAGATGATCTAAGTCATCCGAGCAAAAAGCTTGCATGTGCATAGCGAACAATCAACAAAGAGATAGTTTAATAATTACTTACAAGTTAGAGGTGATTTCTATCCATCCATGAAAGCCACATTTAAAGAAGTGACCAAGGTGCCAATGTGGAGGCCATGCACGTATTCATGTGGTCAGTCTACAAAAAGGACAAAAAACATAAAGAGTAAAATAAACTTTGTATCTATCTTGTATCTATATCATAGTTGTTACAGAGAAATGATGAAGAAAAGATAAAGAGATAATGGAGATGAGTTTGTTATTCCATAATGATTGATTAAATGATTACAAATAGATTGACTATATATATAGTCTATTATAGTCCACTAACTCTAACTAACTTTGACTTTCTAACTAACTTTGACTCTTTGCAACTTGTAAGCCACTAGTAACTTCTGTTTTATTGGTTGTGTAAAATCCTTTACACAATTGACCTTATGTTTAATAGGATTAAACATCTCTTCAGCCCCCCTAGTGACAGAAGCTCCCATAGTCCCCCCACAAATTGGAGGCGATCCAAACGTGAGCAAACCCAATTTGGATGCACAAGACCAGTGTAAAATCTTGCCAAGGCCTTTGGTAAAAACATCTGCAACATTCTGAAGAGTAGGAATTTGAAGAACAGAAACAATGCCTAGTTGAATCTTTTCACGGATAAAATGACAGTCCAGCTCAATGTGCTTTGTTCGAGCATGATAAACAGGATTCGCAGTTAAGTCCACCGCAGCTTTGTTGTCACAATAAAGTGGTATAGGCTGCTGGACATCAACATGAAGCTCAGCTAAAAGATTCAAAAACCAAATAACCTCACAAGAAGCATCTGCAAGTGCACGATACTCAGCCTCTGCAGAACTTCTGGAAGTGACTTGTTGTTTCTTAGAACGCCAAGAAATAGCAACATCACCAAGTAATAAAGAATAAGCCCCCACTGATTTCCTGTCATTAGCATCACCTGCCCAATCACTATCACTATACATTCGAAGAGTGAGAGAATTATTTGCTGGAAAGAACAAACCATGAGCAGCAGTCCGTTTCAAATACCGTAAAACCCTGGTTAAAGCCACCATATGCTTGGCCCTGGGAGCATGAAGATACTGGCTCAACATCTGTACTGAAAAACTGATGTCTGGTCTACAAGAATTAAGATACAGCAACTTTCCAACCAAAGCTCTGTAAACTGAAGGATTTGCTATCAAGGATCCAGACTGAGAATTATCAAACAACTTCAAGTGTGGGTCAATGGGAACTGACAATGGCTTGCAATCAAGTATATTTGCAGAAGAAAGCATATCATGAATGAATTTTTGTTGAGTAACAAAAATACCATCTGCATTCCTAGTGAACTCCAAACCAAGATAGTATTTAAGACTTCCCAAATCTTTAATGCTAAACTTGACATCCAGTAAATGTTTCAGATCATTGATAGCAGCTTGATTGTTACCAGATAAAAGAATATCATCCACATAAATCACAGCCACAATGAAGATGCCATTTTGATTAAAAGTAAACATAGAATGATCTGTCTTGGACTGAACATACCCTGCCTGAAGTAAACATGTAGCCAATTTCTGAAACCAGCATCTTGAAGCTTGTTTCAAACCATAAATTGACTTGATCAATTTGCATACAAGGTTAGGTATACTGGAGTTATTTATGTAACCCAAAGGAAGACTCATGTACACTTCCTCCTGTAAATCTCCATGGAGGAAAGCATTGTTTACATCCAGCTGTTCAACAACCCAACCTTTTGCTGCAGCCACTGCTAATAAAGTCCTAATGGTGACCATTTTTGCCACTGGGGCAAAAGTATCATGGTAATCTATACCTTCAGACTGTGTGTACCCCTTTGCTACCAATCTGGCTTTATATCTATCAATGGTTCCATCTGAATGATATTTGATTTTATATACCCATTTAGAACCAATAGTTTTCTTGCCAGGTGGTAAAGAAACTAAGGACCAGGTGTTGTTTTGTTCAAGTGCATGTAACTCTTTTTACATAGCTTCTATCCACTGTGGATGTTGAATAGCTTGATAAAAGTGTTGTGGTTCAGAAATAGCAATGGGTGAGGGCAAAGCAGCATTTACCAAATGTGCTGATGCCCTAGTGACAGAAGGAATGTGGTAGTCATTCCACCATTTAGGTTTACTTACATGTCTGCTGGAATGTCTAGCTACAGGAAGTGACAAAGATGTAGCAGAAGAATCCTGAGTATGTGAAGAAATAGATATCTGAGATGAAATAGGTAAAGAAGAATCCTGAGAAATAGATTTCTGAGATGAAATAGGTGGAGAATAAACTGGAGAATTATCCAGAAAATGGTCTGGAGAATTATCTGAAGAATTACTTGGAGGTGTAATAGAAGTAGGATTTACCAGAAAAGAATTAGGATTGATATCCAACCACTCCAAGAAAGGTGCAGAATGTGAATGAGTAGGTTTAGAAGAGATATAATGAAAAGGAAAAGAATGTTCATGAAAAACAACATGTCTACTAGTAAAAACAGAATGATTTTCTAAGTTATATAACTTGAAACCTTTCTGATGAGATGGATAACCAATGAACACAACCCTAACAGCTCTTGGAGAAAATTTATCTAGATTGTGAGTAGAGGCAAAACATAAACAACCAAACACCTTTAGTTGAGAATAATCAGGAACAGAATTATGCAACAACTCAAAAGGTGATTTGTAACCTAACACTGGAGTAGGCAACCTATTGATGATATAAGCAGCAGTAAGGACACAATCTCCCCAAAACTGAATAGGCAATCCAGAGTGAAACCTTAAGGCTCTAGACATTTCTAGCAGATGCCTATGCTTTCTTTCTACCCTTGAATTCTGTTGAGGTGTGTAAGGACAAGAAGATTGATGAACAATCCCCAGAGTAACCAAAAAGGAATCAAAAGAGGAGTTAAAAAACTCACTACCATTATCAGTTCTAATGACTTTTACTGGTTTATGAAATTGGCTATTGGTATATGCCAGGAAATTCTTAAAAATACTAAAAACATTCTGTTTATTAGGCATAAGAAAAACCCAGGTAGCCCTAGTGTAATCATCAACCAAGGTTAAAAAATATCTGGCTCCAGTAAGAGAAGGTGTGTGATAAGGCCCCCACACATCTAAATGTACCAAATCAAAAACATTAGAAGCATAAGAATTGCTATGTTTAGGAAAAGGCAATTTACACTGTTTGGAAATAGGACAAACTGGACAAACATTATTACAAGGCAAAGAAGTAACATTGATAGAATCTATATGTTGCATTACATTTGCAGAAGGATGACCTAGTCTAAGATGCCACAGTTTTGAACTAGAGTCATCTGAAGAAGACCTTCTGATAGTATTAACAGAAGCAAGCAAGTGAGAAGTTGGAATAGAATTGACATTTGAAGAATTGAGGTAGTACAGGCCATCACAATGATTACCAGTAGCTAGAACTTTCTGTCGAGTCAGGTCCTGAAAGACACAATCATGTGAAAAGAAATTGACTATGCAACCAGTTTCTTGTGTCAATTTAGAGACTGAAAGCAAGTTGCAATTGAAATGTGGGACAAAAAGTACATTGAACAAGGTGATATGCTCATTTATCTTGACAGTACCAGATTGATGAATGTCAATGATTTGTTTGTTAGGTAAAGCAATTTTAAAAGGTGTGGAAAGAGTGGTAAGATTGGACAAAAGATTCTGATTACAGCACATATGATTAGATGCGCCAGTATCTATAATCCACATATCAGACCAGTTAAAAGGGACAGAGACTTGGAAACAATAAGCCATACCTGCCATAGAATTGACCTGATCTTCAGGAGAAGTGAAATTACCCTTTTTGTTCAGCATGAGAATCATCATTTGATTCATATGAGAAACTTGGTTTTGCAATTGTTCCAAAGAAGGTGACACAGCCTGAACTGGAAGTGGTTTCTGTGTGAAATTGGAAATGCCAGAACTATTACCCTGTCCTGTATTCAAAACATCAACATGATTAGCAGTTGCAGTTTGAGTTAAAGGTCTGAAACCAGTAGCCTGAGACTGAGAATTCTGCTTAGGTTTCCCTTTCTTCTTATCAGGATATCCTATTAGTTTGTAGCAAAACTCCCTGGTGTGCCCTTCCCTGTTACAATAGGTGCACTTCAAAGGCGATTTAGCAGCATGCTGTTTAGAATTTGAGATACCAGGTGTAGACATACTTTGAGTTACCCTAGCAGTTGAATCACTGACATGTCCAGCAAAAGGAACAGAAATATGATAACCCTGTTTCTGCTTTTCATCTTGTTTAATAAGAGAAAATGCTTGAGATATAGAAGGTAAAGGTACCATCATCAAAATCTGTCCTCGAGCATTAGAATAACTGTCATTCAAACCCATCAAGAACTGGAGTAATTTCTTTCTTTGTTCCCTTTCTTCATGTAGTTTGTAGGAACCACATGTACAACCACATTTGCAAGCTATGACAGATTCTAATCCCATATATTCATCCCAGAGATTTTTGAGTTTGTGATAATAAATCTCAACAGACTTATCGCCTTGCTCCAAAGCATGAATCTCTTTCAGAACTTGATACACTCTATGACCATTTATACTTGAAAACTGATCATGTAACTCATTCCACATATCATGAGCAGAAGTAACAAAATCCATGCCATTACTGATTTCATCTGAAACAGTGTTCAAGATCCAACTGATGACCATGTCATTGACTCTATCCCATTGTGCCCTAAGACTAGAATTATCATCTGGTTTAGGATAAGTACCATTTACAATCCCAATTTTGTTCTTAGCTGACAACGCTATGGTGATAGATCGTTTCCATGGACCAAAATTATCAGTTCCAGTTAATTTCTTAGAAATAAGAACCAATCCTGGATGATCTATGTTTTGTAGATAAAGAGGATGAAGATTCGATTCAAGAGAAACTTCATCATTAACATCATTAACAAGACCATTTCGTGACCTAGAACCACTACCATCTGCATCAGTTGCTGCATTATTTTGACTATTTTCACCCATCACAGCATTAGCATAAGAAATACGTGATGATTTCCCCAAATTTTGACCTAACATCGTCTAATCAATTACGAACAGAAGCAGAAATGATCGAAATCAACGAAAACAAATCACAATTCTCAATTTAAGCAACTTGTATCGGATTCAGTCGATCAACCAAAACAAATCAATCAACTTATAAACTGTTTTCTCAAGAAAATAGAACCCGCGGATCGTGCTGAAAGTATGAAGATCGTGCTTGTATGTTGCGTCGATGAACTTCAAACCCGAACTAGCCTTTCAACAAAGCTCTGATACCATAAAGAGTAAAATAAACTTTGTATCTATCTTGTATCTATACCATAGTTGTTACAGAGAAATGATGAAGAAAAGATAAAGAGATAATGGAGATGAGTTTGTTATTTCATAATGATTGATTAAATGATTACAAATAGATTGACTATATATATAACAGCCCGACTTTTCGGACTATTATTCTAAATCAAAACTAAAACACAATACAATTTATTAATCTAAAAGACAATTACAAAGAGAACTATTACAAAAGCGCAGCTAACGATGACAATCCAAGCCAAACTAATCCAAACCTAAGATTCTCGAACTCGAAAGCACATCCACTTGATCTTAACTCGAACCTGAAAATTGTAAGGAATGAGCCATACAGCCCAGCAAGAAACCAATCGATCCAACTAGTCGGGCAAATAACATGTATATACAAAACAAAATACAATATTCAATACGTTATATGAAACAAATAACTTTCGATACACATTCATATTCTTATTCGATAGATACGATACCACATAACAACAATAACTCGAAATCCAAAATTCATGCCACGACCACTACAACCCGGTGATAACGGTCCTAAATTTTCAGAAAACTGTCACTATAACCCGGTGACTCGGTCCTTATTCTTATTCGATATTTTCACAAACCATGGCACAAATCTGAATCACAAGACTATTATTGCTTACACATAACACATATACAATAAGACACATCACATCAAAATATATAATCACTAAGCCCAAGTTTATATAATCAAAACACACACACAACACATAGTTTCGAAAATACTAGATAAATCAATCGGAAACTTACCTCGACGCATCCTAGATCATGTACCCAATTCTGACCAGAACTGTATTTACCCTTTCTGACCCTCTAAACGACGTTTTCATGGAAAACTCAAAGGACGAAAATCGTAGAGAACGAAAATACCTTTCTGAAAAGATATGACTCATCAAAATCGGACTTATAACGAATCGGGAATTGAATAAAACGTCCGCTGAATTTAAACAAAAACTGAAAAACAAGATCCGAACATGTTTCGTAACTTTAAGAACAGTTTAAGGCAGAATTTGGAAAAACACTGTGAAATAGATGTTGTAGGAAATTTAAAGAGCTTTCTTAAAAGTCAAGAATCATCAAATTCCGACTTACAATGAATATTCTACGAATTTTACAAGACAGCTGATTTGTGAGAGACAAAGACCTACGAATTTTGATTAAAAAGACTGAGAAGAAGAATAAGATGTTTATATAACGATACAAAACCCTAACTCCGGACCTACAACTTAACTGTATCCAAATCTGATCCATATTTTAGGCCCATTAGTCTAATTTAATTTTAAATCATATTTTTTTTTCAAATTCTTTCATTAATATTAATCTAAAAATTACGGGATATTACATACTACCCTCCTTAAAAAGAATTTGGTCCCCAAATTCACAACAATCCTATACTCCAAAAACTCGTGACACATATATTCCAAACATCAAGTTCTAAACGACTCTAAAGGATCGCATCCTAGGGAATGTATTAGTCCCATACCTAACACACTCCGAAAGACAGCCTACTCTGGATACCAACTATAACAGCCCGACTTTTCGGACTATTATTCTAAATCAAAACTAAAACACAATACAATTTATTAATCTAAAAGACAATTACAAAGAGAACTATTACAAAAGCGCAGCTAACGATGACAATCCAAGCCAAACTAATCCAAACCTAAGATTCTCGAACTCGAAAGCACATCCACTTGATCTTAACTCGAACCTGAAAATTGTAAGGAATGAGCCATACAGCCCAGCAAGAAACCAATCGATCCAACTAGTCGGGCAAATAACATGTATATACAAAACAAAATACAATATTCAATACGTTATATGAAACAAATAACTTTCGATACACATTCATATTCTTATTCGATAGATACGATACCACATAACAACAATAACTCGAAATCCAAAATTCATGCCACGACCACTACAACCCGGTGATAACGGTCCTAAATTTTCAGAAAACTGTCACTATAACCCGGTGACTCGGTCCTTATTCTTATTCGATATTTTCACAAACCATGGCACAAATCTGAATCACAAGACTATTATTGCTTACACATAACACATATACAATAAGACACATCACATCAAAATATATAATCACTAAGCCCAAGTTTATATAATCAAAACACACACACAACACATAGTTTCGAAAATACTAGATAAATCAATCGGAAACTTACCTCGACGCATCCTAGATCATGTACCCAATTCTGACCAGAACTGTATTTACCCTTTCTGACCCTCTAAACGACGTTTTCATGGAAAACTCAAAGGACGAAAATCGTAGAGAACGAAAATACCTTTCTGAAAAGATATGACTCATCAAAATCGGACTTATAACGAATCGGGAATTGAATAAAACGTCCGCTGAATTTAAACAAAAACTGAAAAACAAGATCCGAACATGTTTCGTAACTTTAAGAACAGTTTAAGGCAGAATTTGGAAAAACACTGTGAAATAGATGTTGTAGGAAATTTAAAGAGCTTTCTTAAAAGTCAAGAATCATCAAATTCCGACTTACAATGAATATTCTACGAATTTTACAAGACAGCTGATTTGTGAGAGACAAAGACCTACGAATTTTGATTAAAAAGACTGAGAAGAAGAATAAGATGTTTATATAACGATACAAAACCCTAACTCCGGACCTACAACTTAACTGTATCCAAATCTGATCCATATTTTAGGCCCATTAGTCTAATTTAATTTTAAATCATATTTTTTTTTCAAATTTTTTCATTAATATTAATCTAAAAATTACGGGATATTACAATATATATAGTCTATTATAGTCCACTAACTCTAACTAACTTTGACTTTCTAACTAACTTTGACTCTTTGCAACTTGTAAGCCACTAGTAACTTCTGTTTTATTGGTTGTGTAAAATCCTTTACACAATTGACCTTATGTTTAATAGGATTAAACATCTCTTCAAAACAAAGATGCAACTAGCTGCCTCCGTTAAATGCACTTGGTAGAAATAATCAAACGCAAAGTCGAATCCCAGCATGCGCATGTCAGCTACCTCGCATCCTTTTTTGACAACTAAACTACTGCAAGCTAATTACAGTAGGTGTGGTTCGCTATTCAAAAAGAAGAACAGAAATAAAAAAAGTGAAGGACATGATTGTATGTCAACATGACAGCTTGTACATCCGAGCATCTGAGCAAGCAAGAAAAAGACGAAATACAAAAGGATGTGACAAAGAAAATGGATGGTATAATTGCCACGTGAAGGGCTTGAAAATTGAAGTTCATTTCACTGACTTAGCCAACTAAATTCAGTTGTACAAACCTTTTTATTGTCAAAATTACAAGACATCTGGCCTGAACTAGCCATGACTCAGACATGCCACAGGATACAAAAAAAAAAAACCGAGCCAATTTCACAAAGCCACACGGATATTCGAGTACCACCTCTCGGATATAAAAATTGTTTTAAATAATAATTATTACAACAATTTTTATTTTATTTTATTTATTTATTTTATTTACAAAGACTTCTCGGGTCAGCAAGATCCTCTCGGATCGACCTGTCCTCTCGGACGGTACTCCTACTTAAGTCCTTGGACCTATCCAAACTTAAGTGGGGGGCAACAATTTTTTTACAAAGGCCCTCTCGGGTAGCAAGATCCTCTCGGATCGACCTGTCCTCTCAGACGGTACTCCTACTTAAGTCCTTGGACCTATCCAAACTTAAGTGGGGGGCAACAATATTTTTACAAAGGCCCTCTCGGGTCAGCAAGGTCCTCTCGGATCGACCCGTCCTCTCGGACGGTACTCCTACTTAAGTCCTTGGACCTATCCAAACTTAAGTGGGGGGCAAGAAATTTTTTACAAAGGCCCTCTCGGGTCAGCAAGGTCCTCTCGGATCGACCCGTCCTCTCGGACGGTACTCCTACTTAAGTCCTTGGACCTATCCAAACTTAAGTGGGGGGCAACAAATTTTTTACAAATGCCCTCTCGGGTCAGCAAGGTCCTCTCGGATCGATCCGTCCTCTCGGACGGTACTCCTACTTAAGTCCTTGGACCTATCCAAACTTAAGTGGGGAGCAACAAACTTTTTACAAAGTCCCTCTCGGGTCAGCAAGGTCCTCTCGGATCGACTTGTCCTCTCGGATAGTACTCATACTTAAGTCCTTGGACCTATTCAAATTTAAGTGGGGGAAACAAACATTTCACAAAGGCCCTCTTGGGTCAGCAGGGTCCTCTCGGATCAACTTGTTCTCTCGGACAAAACTCCTACTTAAGTCCTTGGACCCATCCAAACTTAATTGGGGGGCAACAAATTTTTTACAAAAGCACCTCCAGCTCAAAAGGATATTCTGGAATTTACGTCTCCTCTCAAACAAACATCCTACCCACATCCAACACAAATCTTTTACTACTCCATCCCTCTAAAGAGGAATAAAGGAGTGGGGGGCAAATGATAGTAGGTGATTTTTAAAGGGTCAATTCACCTATTAAAATCAAACCCAAGTCTAGAAAATAATGCATGCAAGGTCCACAATGCCTACAAGGCCACAATGCCTGCAAAGTCCACAAATCCTGCAATGTTCACCAAGCCTATAAGGATGGGACATGACACGTTACACAACAAACAAGTACGAACAAGACAACGCTGACACAAGTACAACTGACGTCTGGAAAAAGGTTGGCACAAGTACATAGTCCAAGCGTCAGGACAACATGCAACTGGTACAAGGTGGACACTGACATCAGACCAAGACCCTAGTTTGCAGCTCATGTCCCCCACATGGACACTCAGTCATGTGCACTGCACATGACATGAGCCTATATATACCCTCTAATCACTTCAATGTAGGGGGTTCACAACATTCATCACACTTTCACTATATTGAATTTCTGATAGGTTTTGCTCTACCTTTTCTTTACTTTTTCTCTCTAGAAATTAATACCTATCTACATATCTGTATTATGTTTTCCGTCCACCGGATACTTATTCTTACGCCGGAGGTGCTTACGGGGAAATAACCCCTAGCGGGCATTTCCATTTCAGGGAGCTCGGAGGCAATTCCGGTGGAGCTCAGATAAGACATGTAAAGCTCAGCAAGGTCAACATAGTTCAGCAAGCCGGACAAGCCCAACAAGATCGACAAAGCCAAACAAGCATTACAAGCCTGACAAGGTCGACAAAGCCAAACAAGCATTACAAGCCCAACAAGGTCTACAAAGCCAAATAAGCATTACAAGCCCAACAAGGTCGACAAAGGCAAACAAGCATTACAAGCCCAACAAGCCAAATAAGCACCTGTTCCAGCATAATACTAAGGAAGTAGAGCCCGACGGTAGAACGACTTATCAAATACCATAGCTAACAATAATACACATGCACCTAGGTTAGACGTAAGAGAAATGATGTAGATGAATTTATGTTACAAATTTTATTCTAAAATTTACAAGTTAAACGACTTAGTTAATTAATATTAACATAACAGGACATACAATTTAATTCATCCAAATTATATTATATCATTTTACATATAACAAATATAAAATGACAATATTAAATATTAATAAAAATTGAGAGTTTCATATTTATTAATAATAATTTTAAATATAATACTTATAGAGAAAAAGGATCATGAGATTAATCTCATCATACTTTTCCTAAGATCACAAAACATGTAAACAAATAAATCTAATCATCTATTGTTAAATATTTACCTAACATATATATTGATTTATTTATAAATTAGAAAAGTGAAGTAAATATATAGTTGATATAATACACTCAAATGATCAATTACTAACTCATTAGTCAGAATCTTTATTCTCATATTAATAACATACTAACAAAAATTTAAGTTCTGAATTACCTTAGTAACATATTAAAACTACATATTTCAAAAATTAACAAAGAAATTAAAATTTAGAATAATATAAATTTGAATGAGTACACATAAAATATATGTTTTTTTGTTGAGCGTAAATGCAACAAGAAATAATTTATCCAAAAATATATTCTTACACTCCCTTCGTCCCATCCAATTGTTAACATTTTGGTGGGGGCACGAAAAGAAAAATGGAAGAAAGAGTGGGTAAGTTGGTTGAACTTGCTAAAATTAATGTAAAAAAATATACTATTTTATGAAATGTTAATAATTGGATGAGACATCTTAAAAAGAAAATTGTTGACTGTTGGGATAACAGGAGTATATTTTATCCATAATTTTGGTTGTCATGGTACAATAACATAAAAAAAATAAGAATAATTCAACTTCAAAATAAATAGATGATAATTGTGAGATGTTTGAACTCCAACAACGACTTATGAAATATAAAAATTAAAATTTTTTATCTCTAAATATATTAAAAAGGAAAGTCCAGAATTTTGATGCTCGAAGCTCCAAACCCTAGCAATAAATATACGTGTTAAATACACCCTAGTTTTTATTCCACAGCAGCTGATTATGTAAAATTTGTTGAACCTTACAGTTGGGTATAATTATGGTTGATTATATTTTAAATATAGTATGTTATTATTATTTTAAGTTATTATAAATAGAATATATTAATTCAACATGGTAATACATGATGCGTGGTATTGCTACCGATAACATGACAAGGTTGACTAAAAGTTTGGATCAGGGTAATGTACCATTGAAGTGCATATTTTTTTTACATATTCTCTATAATTTTATATATGGCATGCCACATGAATATTTAGCTTAGGGATTTCTCCCATTGGAGTTGCTCTAGCACAATTTAGAAGGTGGCAAATAAGCAAATAATACTCCATATGATATAATTTGTATGAGATCATGATAATTTTAAAAGGTAAAATATAATACAAGCAGAATTCAAAAGCACTAGTTTAGTAGATAAGAGATATCCGATTAAAGTTACAAAAGCACACAAAGTTGCATAATAGGAAGTGGATCAAGAATTACCTCACGAAAAGATTGAAATCGATCTGATGTGCTTGACCTAACTCTCTCAAATCTTTCCTCAACACTAGTCTTAATGACAAAAAAAATAATGGCCTCTTAATTACACTCTAATCATACCAAAACTCATCGGTTACTAATCTTTAAAAATCTTTTTTTTATATACAATTACCAGACATCTATATTAGTAAATTAAAAAAAAAATAGGAGGTAACACGAATCCTCTGCCCTCTGGTATAAATAGCTACCAAGTAAGATGATAGACAGTGTGCATGTTAAGTTGTTTATGCAAATGGGAAATATGACAGTGAAGTACTGTTTTATGAAGCTAATTAGTTTGTTACTGATGGCCCTTATGCTTTACATAAAAGAAGCTGCCTGTAGTACTCCCTATTGCTGTTCCTATGATCCCGACTGCTGCCAACGCTCTCTTCGCCTCGGTCGCCTGGGAGGTCTTATCCCAGAACTCAAACCGCCAAGAACCTAGCCGCGTTCGGAGATGTGTGCGTGCGTGACTGTGCATGTGTGCCACGGGCGCATGAAACTTTATGTATGCACATCTTTATAAGTGAAATAAACTTTGCATTTTGCAGTCCATGTTGATTGTTATATCTAGTCGTTTGATGCTTGTTCTGAATCGTACTTTGCAGTTGTTTCCGATCAGTTCATTTCGTTATTAATAATAATCTTTTAGATACAACTGGACATTATTTACATAAAACTTATAATCTATGAAAATGTTCTGAGCTTTAAGGTTTAAATTGAATGCCATCCTTAGCTAAGACACACCTTTGCTCTCTACAAACATCTCAATTGTGCATTTAACTATACCACAGATGTTGTGTTTACCTTTAAATTACCAACTCCCTATAATACCATCCCGTTCTTAGAGCAGCGACCGGTAACGAAAGAAAAATGAAAATTATACTTTTATTTTTTAAAAGATCGAAGAATTGTTACATTTAAATTATCGAGTCTTCTTTAATTTTAAGAGTGTTTACGTAGTACCATGTTAAGCTACTAAAAAGTTTTAACATTCAAGGAATCGGCTCTCTGATTGTTGCAACATATTCTATTGCATTCGTTATCAACTAATTAGAGTAACATATCCTATACATCCTTACCATGCCTGGACCAAATTTAGGATCTTCACGTTACTCCGCTTATTGTGAAGTATGTGCAACAATCATCTATCAAGAACCTAAGTCCAACGCTCAATACTTATAAATAAAGTAAAACTAAGCCAAACCATTACATCCGAAGAAATCTGAAAATAATCTATTTTCTTCTTCTTTTCACGACTGCAATACCCAATATTTCTGGTTTGGCATCTCGAATATTTTCTTTTCTAGTTTAGCTTTTATATGGAAGAAAGGTTGCAAGCCATTTACCAACTGCATCAAGGCGATAAGATTGGGTGATTGAGATTAAAACTTGACAAAACGGGAATTAAATTAGGCTTTGCTGCATACAGTAAACTATAAAATTCTGTTGCTTATGCTATCAAAATTTTGAGCGAGGATCCCAGGGCAATAGGTTCGATTATTTTCCTTTTGCTTTTGTTGCAGTTTTATGGCCAGGTATTTTTGTAAGCATTTGGACGCTTAATATTGTCCTCTGTAAATGCCAAGGACACTTATCTTTTTGCACACTTGATAATATCTTTTTGCACACTTGATAATAATTGCCATTTTCTATTGCAGTTTGTCATTATCAAACCATCAACTTTGTTCCTGTATATACTCTCGTGCGAAACAAGGTCTACTTAATTTATTTAAAAATTTAAATTATTTATATAATATATCTTTTTTAATAAACGAAAACCTATTTTAACGCCATTTTATAAAAATTGCATATATTTTAGCTTGATCAAACATGAAATTAAGTATTATACTCAAAATATACTCCGGAGAATTAGTAGGAGAATGATTCCTAAAGTTTTGAAGGTGGGTAGATGCTTCGTACAAATTAGATTAAGATAACTAATAAAATGGTATAAAATAGATTGAGATTTGTATCTTGATTCAACTCAACAACTAAGTAATTATAATCGGGTCTGATGGTTGATCTGTGACGTTGATGGTATAATAATAATATAATATAATTGGTACAATAATAATTGTATAATATATTTTAGATTGATATTATTCGGTTGCATAAAGTAGATTGAGATTAGTATCTTGATTCAACAACTAAGTGATTATAATTGGGTCTGGTGGGTGATCTAATGTAACGCTGATGAGTATAAAAATAAAATAATAGTACAATAATAATATTATAATATATTTTAGATTAATTTTCTTTTAACAACGTATAATTCTATGTGAGATAGGATTTCAACGTAAGATAGAATTTTATTTTTCTTAAAATAACATAGAATTCCACGTAAAATATGATTTCTACGTGAGATAGGATTTTAGGGGTGAAACCAAAAAAAAGTGCGAATCAAATTTGGTACAGTATTAATAAAAAGGGTTTCAGTTATTAATAAAGGTTATAAATACAAGTCTATAACCCGTGCAATGCACAGACACTTTAATATTAATATTGAAATTTACTTTTAAATTTTTTGAAATTTTAATACTTCTGAAAATGCTACCTTTTTAAAAAGACACTACGCCATAGATGGCCTATCGCAACAAATTAGGGGGGGTGTTACCATATTGGATGTTACTATAGCTATACAATTTTTGTGCTATCGTAACGCAGTGATTTTGGGTGTTACCAAAGCCATGAAACTATGTTACTATAGTTGTAAAAGGTGTTACACTGGGCAACACAGTGAGGTGTGTTACCTTAGAGTATAGTATTAATGAACAAATTACATTAAATTTTATTTATAATTAATAGTTTGATTATTGTTTAAATTTAAAAGTAAATAATTATAATAAAATCATTGAAGTTATCATTGGAAAAATTAATACTTTATCAAATTACTAGGTTACTGAGCCGCGCTTCGCAGCGGCATTAGAATATATTTATTAAGAAAAAAAATATTAGAATAAAAATTGTGAAATAAATATCTATAAAATTATATAAATTATCAAATAAAATATATTCTGTAAAAGTTGCATTTGGGTAAGTAATATTATAAATTATTTACATATTCTTTTTGTTTATAGAGTTTGATTTTTTATTTTCTTGGACCGATACCATTACCATATGTATATTTAAAAAATTATATTGATAAAAATCAATATAAACATATAATATTATTATTTTCTCAGGGATGACACATACGGTGTATCCAGATTTGTATAAATTTTACTATTTTTTGTGGTAGAAAAGCTAATTGTATCTGCATATAAGAGTAAATAAATGGTTAAAAAACTAATATAAGAATTAAATCAATAATATCAATGAAACAAATATTTGTATAATATCTAATAATATTCGTTCAATCGAGATAAGATAGATTTATATATGTGCAATTTCTAAAACTATATATTATAAAAACATTAATAAAGATAATTACTTTTAAATTTTTTAATCTGGGTAGATATGACAATTATTATATATGGTCCACCATCCTCCTTGTATAAATTTGTATCAACCCATCTCGGCCAACTTTTCCCACAAAGTTATGGTATGGTTATGGAGCTGTTTAAGAAAAAAATTAGAACAAATTAAATATGTAAAACAAATAAATTGGGGTAACCAAAGAAGTAATATAAAATTACAAGGACAATAAAAAACAATTAACAGTTATATTAAAATTAATATAATGCATAACTTACTAATTTGTGACAATTTTGAGATCACTTTTTTCCAACCGCCTTTGACAACTTCAATGTCACCCAAGTAGGTCAAGCAACCTACAACATCTAAATCAACATAGAAAAAATAATATTAGAACATAATAGTTTGAATTATAACTTATGTAATAGTATTACTTATATATTACTCTAATATATTACTGCATCAAAAATCTGAGAGTATGTTGGTGTCATTAATACGTGCATCAATCATATCCAGACATGAACTGAAATCCATGCAGTGATATGTTGACGATGCCTTCTTCCAATCTCTTAGGCAACGTTATGCGTATGAAAAGCAATTTAGACCTATGTGATAGTGGTCTATATTTCCATGTACTTGAAACAACTTTCAGATTTTTGATGCTGTACACAGAGCCTTCCTCTAAAACATTTTTGAACCGAGAGACCAGAATCTTCGGGATCGTAGCATGGATCAAATTTTCCTGTCATACAACATATCTTAGAAAAGTTAATAACATCGTACAATTTGACAAACTAATAAGTTATAAGTATATTGATTTATTAACCTTTTCATTCATTGATTAAAATCATGTCAAGACTGATCAATTTGGATTGACAGATTCCCACATTCTACACACTCGTAATCTTATCATCCAGGTATAGTTGATGTCGTTCAAAACATCCAACATGGTGTAGGCCATAGTTGTATTGATTGTAAATATGGTTGTAAAAATTTGAAGCTATGTAAAAAAGTTTCGGTGTAGATTTTTTGTTATGAATGACCTTTAATTTATAGGTGTTTGTAAGGTGATTAACATGGAAATCCATTATGTTTAAAAGTCAAGAAGTATTATAAAAGAAAAGTTCTATAAAGTTTGAAAATAATAAAAGAAAGTTCTATCAAGTTTGAAAATAATAAAATAAAGTTTTATCAAGTTTGAAAATAATAAAAGAAAGTTCTATCAAAATTGAAAATAATAAAAGAGAAAATTGCAATTATTAACATAAGATTCTGAAAATTCGAAAATAATAAGGATGTTGTAATTTTCTAAATCAAAGAAAGTTCTATCAAGTTTGAAAATAATAAAAGAAAGTTCTATTAAGATTGAAAATAATAAAAAAGAAAATTACAATTATTAACATAAGAGCCTACAAATTCGAAAATAATAAGGAAGTTGTAATTTTCTAAATAAAAGAAAGTTCTATCAAGTCCTACAAATTCAAAAATAATAAGGAAGTTGTAATTTTCTAAATCAAAGAAAGTTCTATCAAGTTTGAAAATAATAAAAGAAAATTCTATCAAACCTACAAATTCGAAAATAATAAGGAAGTTGTAATTTTCTAAATCAAAGAAAGTTCTATCAAGTTTGAAAATAATAAAAGAAAGTTCTATCAAGCCTACAAATTCGAAAATAATAAGGAAGTTGTAATTTTCTAAATCAAAGAAAGTTTTAGCAAGTCCTACAAATTCGAAAATAATAAGGAAGTTGTAATTTTCTAAATCAAATAAAGTTCTATCAAGTTTGAAAATAATAAAAGAAAGTTCTATCAATCCTACAAATTCGAAAATAATAAGGAAGTTGTAATTTTTCTAAATCAAAGAAAGTTCTATCAAGTCCTACAAATTCGAAAATAATAAGGAAGTTGTATTTATTAAAATTAAAAATTGTGAAAAATTGAGAAAATTAGAAAAATAGAACGGAACGATTCTAGAGGCGTCACCTCACCGCCCCCGTCTTCTCCTTTATATAAGTATACTAGTTTACTAAGCCGCGCTTCGCAGCGGCTTTATAATAATTTCTCAATTTTTTTAAAACATTTTTCAAAATTTTCTTTTAAATAAAAACAATAATTATATATCTAATATAAGGTTTCTTTTGGATTTTCGTTGTAGTCTTGGTCATTCAAGGAAATTCTGAATAAATATAGAAAAAGGTAATTGTTTAATATTTTCATTATTTTACTATTATGTTGAATGTTATTATACTGATTACCAATTATACTTTTTTTCAAAATTTAAATTCCAAATTATATTTTAAAATACATTATATAATATCAATATTTAATTCTAACATATAATACGTTGCTCCTAATGAACCGCCTTCCCTTTAAATATTTTTCCTCCCAATGAGCCGCTCTCTCATTATTACCAAATTTAACAAATAACACATTAATTTACTAAATAAATTACACGTTTTTCAAATTTATTTTGTATTCTTAACATATAATACAATACAATACAATAGAACCACTCTATAGGAATACTTTGTACAACAATAACCTCCTTATAATAATAAAAAAAATTAGTCACAACATTATATAATCAATTAAAAATTACCTATATTTAGAAATAACCTCTTTATTATAATATTTTTCTCATGTCCGAAGATATTAATGTATAGAGGTACTACTATATTTAAAAAGCTCGCTTTTATAACCTTGAAGATGGTTTTAATTTTTTTTTTAAAGAAATTTTGGACCAGGATCTGCATTTAATAATGATGAGAAGTACTATATTAAAAAACCATAGAACATCCGAAAAAACACATAAAAACAAAAGGAGAGAAGAAATATATCAAAGCATTTATCAAAATACTATAAAAACTAAATTAGATTGAAAAAAATCTCTACATTGCCGTCTATAGTAGCCTTAGTGGGATCTGAGAACAATAGATTAATTCGTGTGAATCAGAATTGAATTAATAATATAAAAATTACAATCTTAAAATTTTTATATTAAAGTATGTATTAATTAGTCTTATATAAATTCAAATTCTCTTTCTATATTAATTTAAATCTATAATTTCAGATTTTCTATACTTTGAACTTGGACGTGTTAGATAAAATTTTAATTTTATATTTTCTTCTATAAATTTGAAAAATGCATATATGTAAATACGAATTAATTTCTATTTTTTATGAAAAAGTTTAAATTCATGCGCATACATCATTGATAAAATAAGAGTTTTATCTTGAGAATTATGTGAAATGCTAATTATAATTTTTTGAAAAACATTTTTTAATTTTGAAAGAATGTTTAATTATATCCTTTTTTTATAAATTCGAAATATCATTTGAATGTCTGTTTTACTTCGATTATTTTAAAGAAATTTTTTGTAAATATTTTTTTCTTTCTATTTTGAATATGTTAAAAGAAAATTTTAATTATATGTTTTCGTCATAAATTTGAATTTTTATTCGCATTCTCTATTAATTTTAATCAATCTATTTCGAACTTGTAATTAAAATATATGTAGATAACAAAATAAACTATTTATATAATTTTTTCTTCAAAGCGATTTGTGTCACATTTTTTTTATCCGACACCCGTTGTAAAAAAATTCATCAGTCTTGTCATTTATATGAAAATATAATGAAAATAATTCAATCCGACGAGTATTCTACTTGTCAAAATAATCGAATCTAAGTCGCGCTTCACGACAGTCTTGTCATATTTTTGTAAGAAAATCTAAAATATAAATCATTCAAGAATAAAATTGAGAAAAATATTATGATTACATATAAATTTGTGAACACTTTATCGTACAAATTAAATATACATGGACAACTATAAATTTGTGAACATTTTATCCGTGTTGCAGCTTTCGATATAATAATAATTGAATGTCAAGAATAAATATGAACCAATAGCAAAATAACGTCGATTAAAACAAATGTACTAAAGCCAATTCACGGGAAAATATAACGTACCTTCTCGATAATTTCTCCATTATAGATATATCAAAAAACAATGGATATTTTTTAAACATTAAAATTGAACTTAATGGCTTCTCCATAATCAATATGGAGAAAAAACAATAATTATTGAAAAGATAAAAAATAAAGAAAATTGAAACAGAATAATGAAAATAAATTTTACAATACACAAAAGTGAAGGTTGATTTTTTTTTTGCTAGTTGACTGGGGAGTGTCCAACTAACTCTTTGGATCAAGACATTGGCCCACAACTTGATTTTCTGTCTTCTTTGGATCTGTCTAAAACAACATTACACCAACAATTTTCTTACTAAAATAATACCCATAAACATAATAAAAAGAATGGAAATTTGATGTACTAAATAATTTATAGTAAGAAATATAATATTAAAGTAGTGTTTGATAAATATATCTTAGTTTATAATTCGTATATAATGAATTTTCAGCCCATGCACCATATCTGCTATACAAATTCACGTTCAAATAAATATAATATACATTTTCACTTTATAGAATATTAAATTTAAAAGAAAGTTAGAAAGCTTACTCGATTTATAAGTAAAATTTAAAAAGATATTCAAGAAAATAAATTTCAGAACTTATGATAAGTATGGTCCAAGTGGAGATATAAAAATGATAGGCTGGTTGGGGAAAAGAAAAGAAAACAGCCCCTAAAATCAAGTCTTTAATCTGAAGAACTAATTGTACACATCATTTAAATATTAATACAAATTAAAGATAAGCAATCTCAATTAAAATAGTTCAGTTGTAGTCCATCTCCATGAGTTAAGATTACATATTCAAAATTTTCAAGTAAGTTCTAATCTCCATGAGTTAAGATTAAGCCTTTAAAATTTTCAAGTTATAGAACAAAGTTTACCTGGAAAGGATATCTCTAAAATAGGTTAGGTGCAATTACAAAATTCAATCCTCTTGTTAATGGATCTCAACCATATGTGACATTATCAAGAAAATTTTAATCTAAACAAATCAAGTAAAGATTTAGAGATACATTTTAGAAAACAAAAACAAAACACAAACTTTGAAACACAATAAAATTTCAAAATACTAACATGAGATAATTGTAAAAGATGCAAAACCGCTTTATATAGATTAATCTAGTGAATTTATATAAATTAGAATTTTAATATGATTTAAGTTAGTCGAGAAAGCAGATAATATTTGTTTAATTAAATTCTATATAGAAATGATTTTATATATTTAATATCTTTTTTATAAATTCGAATGTAAATAAGGAAATTTAATTTTTATTGAATTAAAATAGAGGAGTTCTATAAAAAAGATAATAATAATTTAAAATATTTAAAATAATTTTAATAAATTTTTTAAAAAATAGATAATAATTTTTAATATTAATAATTAAAATAATAATAAAATAGAGGCGTTCTAGAAAATTAGAAATATAAATCGAGTGATTCTGGAGCTCCTGGGGTTTTCCTTTATATATATAATAATAATAAAGATAAAGATAATAATAAAAGAAGATATCGATTGATTTAAGAATTATAAAAGTCACAAACAAAATATAAATAAAATATTATCCATCTAATAAAATAAAAGATTAAACCATCATTAAAGTTGATAAGTTTGGTTAGATGTATCGAGAAACCAAAGGAGATTCAAAAGCCTTTCACAAATAAATTAAGAATCATAAAAATCACAAACAAAATAAAAAACATATTATCGTCAAAAGAATAAAAAACTGAATAATCATAAAAGTTGATATAATATTTGGTTAGATGCATGGAGAAACTAATCAGCTAGATTGAAAAGCCGGTCTCCCATTTATAACTGTGCCTCCTACAACTTTTTCGAATGTCAAAATTAAAATACAATAAATTATGATTAGTATAAAGAGTCTATATACATACCCACCCACGTATTTCTTGCTGCTTTTTTGTCTTTTCCGGTAAATTCTTGCCGTGATTGTAAGAAGAATTTGTCCACAACAGCATGTGAGGATGATTTAATCAAACCAAAGTCATTCGAAAAGCACAATAACATTAAACTACACAGTTAAAATCATATAGGGCATGATTTTAGAGTATAAATTGAGAATATAGATCATAAAAAATAAAAAGCATCGAACAAAAACTGATGTATTGTATTTTATAGGGGTGATAATGGTTTTATATAGAATTTTGCAGATAAGTAATATTAATGAAACCGATTAGTTTTATAATTATAATTCCTAAAATTTGAATTGAATGTAAAAAAGAAAATTTTAATTTTTATTGTATAAATAATAAATTTTAAGCCAACTTGTCTTTAATAAGTATTACCTTTTCTACAATTTAGGAGCTAAAAAATATGATTCAATATAAATAAGAATTAATACTTACCTTTTATACAATGGTCTATTTTATACAACTTAAAGGTTTTCACTTTCTTTATCCAATATAAATTAGAGTTTATACTTACCTTTTATACAATAGTTTATTTTATACAACTTAAAAAAAAATTGACTTTCTTTTCTAAAAAATAGGACTTAAAGAAGGATTTTTTTTATAAATTAGAGGTTATACTTACCTTTTATAAAATGGTTTATTTTATACAACTTAAAAAAAGTTTTGACTTTCTTTTCTAAAAAATAGGTCTTAAAGAAGGAAGTTTAATTTTAAGTATTTAAAATTGAGGAGCTCTAGAAAATTAGAAAAATATGAATCGAGTGATTCTAGAGTTCCTGGGGGTTTTCCTTTATATATATAAAGAAAATATATTGATTGGATCAATAGAGAGCGGTTTATGAGAATATTAACGTACTATATTTACTTTCCTCCGTTAGAAAATAATAAAAAAGAAATTGAGAATTTATCTAATATTATAAAGGCAAGAGTGTTAAAATTGTATATTTATTTTCCTCCATTAGTAAAAATTTAAAAGGTAATTAAGATATTTTCTAATAAAATAATTTATGAGACTATTAAAATTGTAAATTTAGTTTCATCCATTAGTAAAGATCTTAAAGGCAAGAATATCAGAATTGTATATTTGTTTCCTCCATTAATAAAGATCTTGAAGGCAATAATATTATGCAATAATATTATAATTGTATATTTAGTTTCCTCCATTAGTAAAGATTTTAAAGTCAATTGAGATATTTTCGAATTTTTAACATTAATTATTCAAAAATTTGAGAAAATTAGAAAAATAGAACGGAGCGATTTGAGAGCTGTATATTTAGTTTCCTCCATTAGTAAAGATTTTAAAGTCAATTGAGATATTTTCGAATTTTTAACAGTAATTATTCAAAAATTTGAGAAAATTAGAAAAATAGAACGGAGCGATTTGAGAGCGCCACCTCACCACCCCGTCTTCTCCTTTATATAAGTATATTGATTGAATTATTTATATTTCATAAAATTTAAAATATTTTTAATAAATTTAGAATTAAAATATTTTAAAATAATATTCAAGAATTATTAAATTTTGAATAAAATCATTAACAATTTTATTATAGAACATAATAATTTGTAAAAACCGTGAATTGTTATAAAATAATAAAAATAATGAATTTAATATAAATAAATTAAAATAAATTTGTAATTACTTTTTAAAAAAACTAAGAAAGGAAAAGTAGGTTAAGAAGCTGTAAATTAGTGAGAAGACCTGAGCGGCAACGAAAAACACAGAGCGGCAAACGAAAAATTAGAATTGGGGGAAATTGAAATTGGGGCAAATACTCCCACTTCTATCTCCTTCTCTGTATCTCTCCATATCTCTCTCCCTCTCTATGTCTCTCTCTTTGTATCTCTCTCCCCCCTCTCCCTCTCCCTCTCTATGTCTCTCTCCTTGTATCTCTCTCCCACCATGTCTGACGAGGAGCACCAGTTCGAGTCAAAAGCTGACGCGGGAGCTTCAAAGACGTATCCTCAACAAGCTTGTACTATTCGTAAAGGCTGTTATATTGTTATCAAAGGTCGTGCTTGCAAGGTCGATTTCTCTCTCTCTCTCTCTCTCTCTCTCTCTCTCTCTCTCTCTCTCTCTCTCTCTCTCTCTCTCTCTCTCTCTCTCTCTCTCTCTCTCTCTCTCTCTCTCTCTCTCTCTCTCTCTCTCTCTCTCTCTCTCTCTCGTTGTTATATATTTTTCTGTTTATGTTATCTGTATATTATAAGATCGGTGTTTATTTGATTTTATTATGATTGATTTTAATTTAATTAGGTTATTTTTAGGTTTTCATTGATGAATAGAAAGGTGAATTAGTATATATAGATCTCTACTTGTGATTAATTGAATTGATTGGAATTAGGTTAAATTTTAAGGGTTTTGATTGATTATTTGAGTTTTTACTGATTTTTACGGTTGTTTTCTATAGTTGTGTTAACTGTGATTTATTAATTTAAGTTTGGTGTTCATGTGATATGATTATAATTAGGTTTAATTTAAGTGCTTGATTGTTTGATTCGGTTTTTACTGTTGTTTACCGCTATTGTTGTCTAGTAGTTTGCTTAGACATGTTGATAAACCGATTTTGCACTGTAAAAATGTGTTATGCTTGCTATTTTGTTGAATTCATTTGAGCAGATCCTTGATATAGAAATAAAAATGTTTAGAAATGAAATTGGTTTTTAGTCAAGTGGTGTTTTCTTTTATGAAGCTTGTCATTGTTTACGTTGACGAGCTAATAACGTACTGTTATATTCAGAGCTAATAACTTAAGGATTCTGTTCCCCCCTAGTTTTCTGTTTTTGCAGTTCACTTAAGTAGTATTTGTTTTCTGACTAAAATTTGTGAGCAAACACTAATTTAGAACCCACCACCCCCCTCTCTCTGATCCACTAGCATGCACAGAACAAGCTTCTTCATTTTCTAACTTTACTCTCTTCTTCAGGTGTGCTATACTATCCTCAGCCTTCTTTATTTTTATTATTTTCCCATTTCTTTTTATTTTACTCTATTATTACCACACTTCTGGTCAATATAAATTGTGGGTCTTGCTTTTCTTGTAAAAAGATTGGAACTTTATTGTGTTATTGGTTTCAAAATGTGATTTTTAAACATTCAAGGGATCATAAGAAAGTTTGTTTTTTTCTTATCGAGGATCACTTAAAATCTTACATGGAAAAAGAAAAACTTAAGAAGGAAAGCTTGAAGCTCAGCCAGAAGGAATCTGATCGCTTTAATCCTGTTAGTATAAGTGATATCACCTTTAGTTTCCAGACCATATGTATTTTTCATATTTATTTCATAAACTACAATGTCCATTTGGTCCATGATATTGAAGTATGCAATATCAGTTTAATTTTGCTAATAACGTTCAGATTAGATAGCAATATAGAAAATTGAAAAGGTTGTACCAGATGATGTGAAAGATTAGTTTTAATGATTAATAATGATTAATAGAAACTACATATAATTTGGAGATAAGAAGAAGATCAGCTGCCAAATAACAGTAGTAATTTCTTTTTATATCAGTCTCATTATACTTGTCCATTTCGTTTCTTTTTTTCCATAGCCAAGATCCTCATTAAGTTTATGTGTAGGTTTATGCTTTTCCAGGTGATACTGTGATCTTAGTCGGGTTCTCAATCTACTTAGAGGTATTCAAGAAATCCTTTTGTGCTTCTCTATGATTTTAACTGATTTTACTGATCTAATTAATAATCGACATATGTTCAAGGCTTTCATCTATAATAAAGGTTCACATAAATTATGTGGATATCATGAGGCCGTTCACCGAATCTGTTTTACAATGGCAGGTCTGTGATGTATTAGAGGTTTTTACTTTTGTGATCCTTGCCTCCTATTAACTTATGTAACTGTTAGATAAGCTGCTTTCAACAATATTGACAATGGCCAGAGATGAAATAAGCAATGGGTACGGAACATCCCTATTCATTCTGAAGCAGAGGCGAAATTGAGGCACTTATTAGTTGATCTTGGGAATGCTGATGAAATTGTTGGAATACAGGTATATCTTTGTGTATATACACATGAGCCTATGTCACTGCACTCGGTTATAATGGAACGTGAGAGAAGATCTGTAATACTTTGAAATCTGTGAAACATGGACGTGCCATTGCATGCATCATAAAGTAGTTGACTTTAGTCTCAACACAATTGCTCATATGAATCTTAAGTTCAACACAATTACAGTCACTTTTCTTGTGTATTTATGAATTCAGAATGTAGGTACACATTTTGAGAGGTGGAATGCTGAAGTTCTAGGTCCAGTTACTCTCAATGGGCTTAATGAAGGAAGGAGAGACTTGACATGGCAGAAATGGTCCTACCAGGTTGGTCTGAACGGTGAAGCTTTGGGTCTTCACTCTCTGACTGGAAGTTCTACTAGTGAGTGGTCTGAAGGTTCAGTTCTACTAATGACATGGTACAAGGTGAGTAACTCAATTTCAGAAAAACATCAATGTATATGAAGTGATCTCTACCTGACAACATTGAGGAACTCAATTTTCGTGCTTCTGAACAGAAAGAGAGTATACAATAAAAAAGAACTAAAATAAGAGTAATCTTGAGTGCTAACGATACATTATTCATGTTTCCAGACAACTTTCAATGCTCCAGTTGGAAATCATCCACTGGCTCTGGATATGAACACCATGAGTAAAGGCCAAGTATGGATAACTGGGAAAAGCATCGGACGCTACTGGCCTGTATATAAAGCCTCTGGTACTTGTAGTCAATGTAGTCATACTGGTTGGTTTAATGAGAAGAAATGTCAAAGTAATTGTGGGGAGGCTTCTCAAAGATGGTGAGCGAAAATTAACTTCTACAAAACTTCCTTCACAGTAAGAAGTTAATTGATCGACATATAATTTTAATTTCAGGTATCATGTGCCTCGATCATGGCTGAAGCCAACAGGAAATTTGTTGGTTTTATTTGAAGAATTGGGTGGAAATCCTTATGGTATCACCTTGGCGAAAAGAGAAGTAGCAAGCGTGTGTGCTGATATTTACGAATCGCAGCCAACCCTAATGAATTATGAAATGCAACACTCTAGTAAAATGTGAAAAGAGAAGTAGCAAGCGTGTGTGCTTATGAATTTGCAATGTGGTTGTTAAAAATGAACATGTAATTTTCTTGTAGTACTTGTACGTTTTAATTTATGTTCTCTAATGTTGGTGGATATTATTGGTTGATGTGGTTGGTTTGTTATTGGATTGGTTATCTTATTGGTGAATGAAATTAGGACTTGGTTTGGTTGTTGGTTTATTTGGTGGGAAATATAATATTTAAACAACATATTTTTATTTTGTTATACTTAGGGTGTTACTATAGGTATAATTGTGTGTTGCAATTGATAATATAACACGTGGGCCCCACATGTGGGACCCACTTTTTTGCAAAATTTTAATATCTTTGGTAACACATAAGGTATGTTGCTGTAGAATGTTTATTCTGTTGCTGTAGATATCTTTAGTAACACAGTTTGCTATGTTACCTTAGGGGTCCTCAATATGTTACTATAGACCCCTATAGCAACTGCTGAGAACCTAACACGGCTCTGATGTTACCATAGCTCTTTTTGGGGCTATAGCAACGCGAAACTGGGCTTTTAGCAACATAGTTTTGTGGTTGCAAAAGGCCATTTATGGCGTAGTGAGAATTAAACGCATTACTTTAATACTTTAAATCTAAAAAAAATTATAGATTTTATAATAGTTTATTAGCTTATTAAGCATGTCACTAAAGATAACCGTCAAAATTATCAATATATTTTGTTGTAATATATATAAATATAAATATTTTCTAAAAAATGGTCGTGTTTTTGAATTCTAAGTAAAATATAATTAAAAGAGTTTGTAGTTATGTTATAAATGTGAGAAAATCGAAAATAAAAACTTCCAATGTTTCATCTATTATATAATAGTATAGATAGATAGATTAAATAGAATAAATTACCGAAAATTAAAATCAAAACTTTCAATATTTCGGCTATTATATAATAGTATAGTATAGATAGATATCGTATGCGATAATTTTAGAAAATGAGAAATTTTAGTTAAAAAATATAAAAAAGAATATACGTTTTGGCTAACAAAGGTAATCAGTTAATTATTAGTATTTATAATATTACTATTTTATGTTACTAAATGAAATTGCACGTGATATTTTTGAAAAATGTGAGATTTTACTTAAGAAAAATTTTAGTTAGAAAATATAAAAAAGAATATAGGGCTTGGGAAAAAAAAGCTAATCGGTTAGTTATTAGTAATTATAAATATTATTATTTTATTTCATTAAAAAGAACTGTCCGTGATATTTTTGGAAAATGGGAGGTTTTAGTTAGAAAAAATAGAAAAGTAAAAAATTTAGTTAGAAAATATAAAAAAGAATATACATTTTGGCTAAAATAGGTAATTGGTTAGTTATAACAATTATTATTTTATTATTTTATTTTAATAAATGAAACTGTCTGTGATATTTTTGGAAAATGAGAGGTTTTAGTAAGCAAAAATAAAAAGTTTATATGTTTTAGTTAAAAAAGATAATTGCCCGTGATATTTTTGAAAAATTAAGGGAATATTTCAGAAAAAATAAAAAAAAGTAATACATTTTAGGTGTCAAAGGTAATTGGTTATAAGTAGGTAATATTATTATTTAATAATATTTTTTATAAATAAGTAAGGGTAATTAAGTAAAAACATGAAGTACAATTAAATAAGGGCAATTACGTAAAATCACAACATACCAAAAAATATTTAGTATTATATCCAATGACTCTCGTTAATTTAATTTAAAAGATCTAACTGTTAGAGATTGGATGACCAGACTATAAACCGACTACAAAAACTTTTAATGTTTCGTCTTGTATAAATTAGTTGTCCTATTTGACTTTTGAATAGTCAAATTGATCAAATTTTGATCAAATATTACATTTATTTAATCGACTAAATATAAAATGAGAACACGTAAATGGTATTTAAAGATTGGTCAATTTCACGACTTAAAGTCAAGACCGGACAACATACTCCCTACGTCCCAACCATTTCTTTACGCTTTCATCTTTTGGACGTCCCAATCATTTCTTTACATTTCTAAAGTTTCCAAAAATAATAAAGTTTTATAATATAAAATTAACTTCATTCACTATTTTCTCCACTACTCTCCTCCACTATACTCACTTTACACATAAATTATTGATGATTCTACCACTTTACCCATTTTTTTTACACTTTTTCACTATTTTATTTATTTTTCTTTATCTCCGTGCTCAAAACATTCGTAAACAAATGTCCGGGACGGAGGGAGTATAACATAAGTCAAATGTCAAATGCGAGGCATGAGGCCAGCATTATGAAACTAGACTTGGATGTTGGTAGACTGGTAGTCGGTTGGAGCAACAAACTAGACTTTGTCCATTTATGAAATCCTAATCTACAATTTCTTTGTGCATTTATGAACTCATCCCTTCATCCAAAATTGTTGATGCATTAAATTTTAGGTGTATTCTGGGGCGGAATCAATGGGGTTAAGGGAGGCTAGAGCACCGGCTAGACTAAAAAAATCAATATAATTTATTTTTTTAGCCTCGAGTTTTTACTATAAATATTGAGGAAATTTTTTTTGAGCCCCGACTGATTTTCAATGTTTGATATGAGTCCAGGGTAATATAAATTACTGGTTCCGCCACTGCGTGTACGCAAATGACCTTCGTGAGAACTCGTACACAAATCCTCTACCCTGGTCTGCTATAAATAGAGAAATCCATGCAGAGTAGAGTAAGATGATAGGCAGTGTGCATGTTAAGTTGTTTATGCTAGAGGTGGCCAAACGGGCGGGTTTATTCAGCTCGCACAGCCCGGCACGGTACTTTATTCGGATATTATTCGGCCCGATTGAACCGCGAATAATTCGGCCCGATTCGTAAGCTAGTCAGTGCCGAATACGATTCCATTTTTCAGAACCCGCGAACCGGCCCGAACCGCACGAACCGGCCCGCACGGCTCGAACCGCACGAACCGGCCCGCACGGCTCGGACCGCCCGAACCGGCCCGCACGGCTCGTTCACTCGCCCACTCGCCCAACGGTCTTCTAGCCGTTGCCCTGCCGCCTGTTCTGTCCGGTCTTAAAGATACGATTCCATTTTAGTATCTGAAGAAATATAATTTTATATGTTTATGCGGTTTGTTCCGTTTTTTTAGAGAGGAGTCCTCTCAAATAATTTGTACAATATTTTTGAAATTAATAAAATTTATATGAGGTACCGTCCTCTTTTATCACAAATTAACAAATTAAAAATTAATAAGTAATTATAAGATTACAAATAATATGTAATTCGTAATTAAATATAACTTGCATTATGCATGTCTAGCACGTGGCAGCTTCTTCAAGACGTGGCAGCTTCAAGTTGTGACAGACTTGCATATATGAGGCTGTCTGTCAGTGAGTGAATTAATTATGCAAGTTGCACAGCCCGTACTCGCCCAGCCCGCCCGTATTCGCCCAGCCCGCACGGCTCGTTCGCCCAGCCCGCCCGGCTCGTTCGCTCAAAAACCAGCCGTATTCGCCGAGTATTCGCCCAGCCCGGCTCGCACATTCGCCCGCCGACTCGCCGTGCCGATTCCGGTTTTACCTTTTCCGATTCAAGCCCGGCTCGTAACCGGCCCGTACATCCTTAGTGCCGGTTCCGTGCTCGCCGGAGCCGAGCCCGACCCGTGACAAGCCCGGCCCGGCTCGCACGGACCGCCCAAGTGGCCACCTCATGCAAATGGGAAATATGACAATGAAGTACTGTTTTATGAAGCTAATTAGTTTGTTACTAATGGCCCTTATGATTTACATGAGAGGAGCTGCCTGTGGTATTCCGTCTTGCTGTGCCTTTGATCCCCTCTGCTGCGATCGTTCCATTCGCCTCGGTCACCTGGGAGGTCTTGTCCCAGAACTCAAACCGCCAAGAACCTAGCCATTTACAGATGTGTGTGTGTGTGTGCGAGTGACTATGTGTGCCCCGGGCTCATGAAACTTTATGTATGCACATCTTAAAAAGTGAAATAAACTTTGCATTTTGCAGTCCATGTTGATTGTTATATCTAGTCGTTTGATGCTTGTTCTGAATCGTACTTTGCAGTTGTTTCCGATCAGTTCATTTCGTTATTAATAATAATCTTTTAGATACAACTGGACATTATTTACATAAAACTTAATTATAAATCTATGAAAATGTTCTGAGCTTTAAGGATTAAATTGAATGCCATCCTTTGCTCTCTAGAAATATCTCAATTGTGCATTAAACTATACCGCATATGCTGTGTTACCAACTCCGTATCTATACCCTTTATTCGTAACCAAAACAATGTGTAAATAGCGCGTGATATTAAAATATCAAAATATCAGATTTGGTTATCATTACCCAACTACGTAGTTATATAAGATTTATTTGCTTTAAATTCTTTAATTTGACTCGGGGTTCGATTTCTTACAACTATTACAACTACGTATTATACAAGATTTATTTATTTACTTTAATTTCATTAGCTTATTTTCTTTAATTTCATTGGTTTCATCCCGGGTTCAATTGTCTATAATTATATAATTAAATATTATTCATTTATTATATATTTTTAAAAATATTTAATAATAATTTATTAAATATTAATATTTTAATATTGGTTCATGGCCCATACTTGGCACGGATTATCAGCTAGTATCTATAATACCATCCCGTTAAAGAAATATGAAATTTTACTTTTATTTTTTGAGATCGAAGGATTGTTACATCAAAATTATGAAGTCTTCTAAAATTTTAAGAGAATTTTCACAAACATAGTATCATGTTAAGTTATCAATTCTCATCTTAATTTCAGGTCCGTTTCTGAGGATAGTTTGGAGGGGTAGTGGTCTACGGCCCATACTTAGGAAGGGGACCATTTTTTAGGTTCTAAGAACAAGTCCAACAACTTACTTATATCATGTTCTAAGCTCAAATATAAGTAATTTAGCAAAAAATGGTGCTCCAACAATGTCCTAGTGGTTACCTAAATCACTAGGACATCCATCTCATTACCTATTAATAAGTAACCACTAGCCATTACCTATTAATTTCCATGAATAAAAAATTCACTTCCCTCCTTTTCTAGATTTCTTTTCTCTCTCTTTCTTCCACTCTTTTTCTCTCTCTTTTCAAATATATTATTATAATAATAATAGGGAATGGATAGAAGTAATATTGTTGGAGTTCCTAAAAGAAATTAAGTACCTAAATCATTAGGACACATTATTACATAATATTTATAAGTAACCAACTAGGACATTGTTAGACTTGCTCTAAGAGCAAGTTCAACAAGTTCCCTATAATACTTCTTAAGTTAAGATTTAGGGAACTTAGTCTAAAATGACACTTCAATACTCCAACAATGTGCTAGTACTTCCCTAAAACACTAGAAACCTCTAGTCATTCTCTACTTTTAAGAACTACTAGCCATTCCTAACTTAATTTTTATTAATAAAAAAATCATTTTCCTCCATTTTTTCCCCAGTTGTCATTATCAAATCATGATCAACAACCTTGTTTTTATAGTAAAGTTTCATCATTTCCTCTGTTGTGTGATCCAGGATATATAAAACAAGTCAAATGTCAAATGGGAGGCATGAGGCAAGCATTTGAAACTAGACTTGAATAGTTGAATGTTGTTAATAGGTAGGAGTAGGGGTGTATACGGTTCGGGTTGGGCGGGTTACGGGATTTTAACAACCCAGTTTAATTAAATTGGGTTTGCAAATTTTCAACCCAACCCATAAAAATCAAATTCATAATCCAACCCATCTAGTATGGTTCGGTTTGGATCGGTTCGGGTTGGATTGATCGGGTTAATAAATATATAAAATTTTTATCAAGCAACAAGTACTAATTTAATAAACCGAAAATGAAAGTCAACAAAATATTACATATCCATCTCAAATACAGTAAATCTCAAATCTTTAAGTTAAAACACACTAAAATACGACAAATAAGGTGAGCTCGATCAATCCTTTGTATTAAATAAGTAGGAGTTCAATCAATAATAAAGATGTTAACTGATCAAAGTTTACTACAGACGGTGTTCTAGTTTCCGAGTTTCTTTGCGACTCTTCACTCTGGTCCTAATTTTTATTAAATGGGGTATTGTAAATGTTATCACTGAATTTATGGGAAACCAAGAGTAATGTATGGGAAGCGGGATTAATTATTATCATATATTTTAATTAAATTTATTATTTTTAATCGGGTTGGGTTGGTTCGGTTTAAAAAAATCAAAACCCATACCCAACCCATTTAAATCGGGTTTATATTTTTTCAATCCAAATATATATCGGTTTAGAAATATTCGGTTTGGATCGTACAAAATGAAATCGGTTTGGATCGGGTTGGTCGGTTTTACCAATGCATATACACCCCTAGGTTGGAGTAACAAACTAGACTTTGTCCATTTATGAAATCCTAATCTTCAATTTCTTTGTGCATTTATGAACTCATCGCTTCATCCAAAACCGTTGATGCATTAAATTATAGGTGTATTCTGAGAAAATTCCATACGTGTACGCAAATGACATTCGAGAAAACTCGTGCAAGAATCCTCTACCCTGGTCTGCTATAAATACAGAAATTTGTAAAATTTAAGATGATAGACAGTGTGCATGTTAAGTTGTTTATGCAAATGGGAAATATGACAGTGAAGTACTGTTTTATGAAGCTAATTAGTTTGTTACTGATGGCCCTTATGCTTTACATAAAAGAAGCTGCCTGTAGTACTCCCTATTGCTGTTCCTATGATCCCGACTGCTGCCAACGCTCCCTTCGCCTCGGTCGCCTGGGAGGTCTTGTCCCAGAACTCAAACCGCCAAGAACCTAGCCGGAGATGTGTGCGTGCGTGACTGTGTGTGCCCCGGCCGGGCTCATCAAACTTTATGTATGCACATCTTTAAAAGTGAAATAAACTTTGCATTTTGCAGTTCATGTTGATTGTCATATCTAGTCTTTTGTTGCTTGTTCCCAACCGTAATCTGCAGCAGTTCATGTCGTAATTTATGAAACTTATAAAATCTAAAAAAATGTCGTAATACTGAGGCATACCTTTTACTATCTAGAAATATCAAAATTGTGCATTTAACTATTCAGCAATTGCTGTGTTTACCTACTGGTAAGTACCAACTCAGTTATATTCCGTCCCGTTCTTAGAAGCATGGACGGGTGAATGGAACAAATGTGTAAATTTTACTTTTTAGTTTTAGAGATTAAATCAAAAATTTGAGAACATTTTCATAAATAAAATCAAACACGATGTTAAGTTACCGATTCTCGTAATGTGTGATGAATTGTTCTATAAATGTTCTTTAATGTTAGAAGAATAAATGGACACAAATATACACATTCACAAGCTTATACACGAACCATTTTAAGCATGTGAAGTCTCATAGTTTAGTGTGGAGCCGTGGATGCACGCCTGTCTGTCACAACTAGCAACTGACAAGATGTATTTGTTTCTTTTGTATTTTAAAATTAAAAAAGAAATTGTACGTGCATTAATTTATAAGTACAGAGCTGGTAAAGAATTTATACTTCTCTGTTTGTCATTTATTACAAATCATCAGATTCATTTTTAGAATCGGATGTGAGCATTGTTTAGTTTTCATAACTAAATAAATAAGATAACCAATGGAATATAAGAGCATATGCATCCATGAAAAAAAATAGTTGATTCGTTACACGAATTAACGTGACGAATTGACGAAGTTTAGTTATGTAATAGTGTTTTTTTAGTCCGTTAATAAAATTGAACTCCGTCAATCCGTTAGTCACTTCATCAAAAATTGATGGAATAATTGATGGATTGATTTGTACTGCTGCATAAAAAATAGCAAAATAGTTAATTTTATTTGCATAGTAATAAACTCCATCAAGTAAATTGACGAATTAACAGATTGAAGACCGATAATGGGGGCAGATACTCTAAGAAAATGTGAATGCATGCATATTCGAGCATAAAGTAGTGACGAAAACTAAGATCGTGTGTATACGATAAATTCTTTCCATTCTAGTTGTAATTTGTACCGTCTTCTTAACTCATTGGCATCGATATTTTATGAAGAGAGCGTAGATCACGAGCAGTGAACTTGGTAATATTCCTGGCAGCAAACATAGGATCTCAAGATAGTAGTACATTATTGGATAACATGAACACAAACATACATACACATGTACTGTGACCTTCACAGCAGATCTGATAATACTACTACTACTACTATACAAGCAAAAAATAAAAGGTAAAGATGTTCTAGTTTTAAACATACACCGATCGAACTTTTTATTAATCGTTTAACTTTTTGCACATATTTCAATATGCTTCGAACAAACAGTCAAACGACTTATATAAAGTCCGAATGGCTAAATAAAAACGGATCAGTTGGTGTGTACACCACTTCCTCTGCTCACCGTTCGTCTTCTTGGTGGCGCTCTAAACATCATTATGCCTCCTCCTATTATTGATCTACTCGTCGAAGTTGTCGTTTCCACATTTTCTTCTTCTTCTTCTTCCACCACTTCCTCTTCCTCCTGCAATTGTTAGTTCCGTAAAAAATATATCATACGGATCACTATATTACTACATTGAATGGAAATCAATTATGTTACGAAGACATTTGTTTTAACTTATTTCGGAAAATAAGTACTTATTTTTGCGGAAAAAAGTATCCATTAGTACTTATTTTCTCGGACGCTCTTTATGTGTGTGAGAAGTATTGTGCAACTTACAGAGGACTGTGTGCTTTGGGGTTGTGCATGATCTTGAGATGGTGAAGAAAAACCCATGTAGCCAATGATAGTCTTGAATCTTGTGATGATTTCTTCTAGTATATTCCAGAGCTTTTTCCAGCTGAAAAAAGGAGAGAAATATGCACCTTCACTCTCACTCATCACCTCTTCTTTGGTCATCCTTCTCCTCTTGATCTCTTACTCAATGGTCAACTAAAAGCCTTAGAAAACTCTATAAATTTATACACAATCTTAGCATTTTACAATTCAACCCTTGTATGTAGTTCATCTCCTTTTAAAATAATATAAAAATGAAGCGAAGTAGTTGAAATTGAGGTGATGTGGATTGTGGATGTGATATCTTACCTGACCTATGGCCATCTTCTATTTGATTTCGGAAATCAGAACAAATTTGTTCAAATACCTAATAATAATTTATTGATAAATTAAAAATTAATTGAAATAATTAATTGAATAAATTTTACTATTTTAAATATATTTAATATATTAGCCTTTTATAATTAAATATATGATTCAAAAATAATTCATAGCGATAAATCGGATTTCAAAAATTAAATCAGTCAAATATTTTTAAACGATAAATCAAATATTTATCGGTGATTTTTGAAAAATCGAACGATTTTTAGAACACAGTCTATGACTCGAATTCAACCCCATTTATCATATAATTTGTCGACTAAAATTATCCAAATGTATATGTATCACCTGGGTCAAATTTTGAGTTTTTTAAAAAAAAATTGGGACAAGTTCCGATTTTGAGATTCTGAATCCGAATAAGACAAAGTATAATGGCTCAATTACAGCCAATTTAGATAACGATAAACACATCATAGACTCTTAAAAGATAATAATTGTTCGTGCATTTAATAGTAGCATTTTACCTTATAAGCCGAACTAAAATTTCAAATCTACTTAATGTGAGACTGTAATCTTACAATATCAAATTTAAGTCTTCATACTTAAATCTAATTTCACAATTTTAAAGATTGATACAAAATTATCCTCCTCAGTTGAAATGGCAAAAAATAACATAAAGAAATGTGGATGCCAGCTCAGAAAAGTTGTAGATGCAAGAAGCCAAGAAGCTTTTATTTTTGTCAAAAACTGAGTACTATAAAAATTAGAAAAATGTGTATAAACAGCAACGGGGTTGAATTGTGGCATTGTCATAGATATAGCGATAGGCCCATAACTATCCTAATTTATACAACATGTTACATCTGAAATGTATTTTTATCGTAGCATTATTAAAATCTGATCAGCGAATAGTGTCGCCCACTTGTTAGCAAAGGGTGTTTATGTAAATTATTTATTCATACACATCTTTCTGTTGTAGACTTGTAGGAGTAGTTAGTTATACCGTATAACTAACTACTCCTACAAGTCTACAACAGAAAGATGTGTATGAATAAATAATTTACATAAACACCCTTTGCTAACAAGTGGGCGACACTATTCGCTGATCTCGGAACGAAAACAAATAACACTTCATCAAAGTGTTTAATTAATTCCCTACAATCATAACAAGTAAATCAAACATCGAGCACCCACAATTATCACCTGCCTTGTTGATTGCGTCTACTAAAATCTTGGCATCTGTTTCAAAAATGCACTTACTCAACCTCCATTTCATTGTCCATGAGAGGGTTTCTTTCAAACTCAAAGCTTCAGCAATTCTTGGTTGATAACCCACCTGCACTTTCTTACTGCTTGCTCTAATAAAATGGCCCTGATCATCTCGTGCCACAGCACCAAAGCCAGTCAATCCACCATCCAAATCACAAGATGCATCCGTATTTATCTTCACCCACTGACTCGGTGGTTTGCACCACTTCCTGGTTCTATTTTGTTGTTGAGCCCCAGTGTGATCATCCACTTCTCTAGCTTTCTCCCAGTCAGCTCTCATGTTTAACGCCATAGACTTCACCCCAAAAGCTGACATTGACACCTTATCCCAGATCCACTTGTTACGTCTGTACCATAATGACCAACAAATCATAGCAAACATACCACCCTGTTCTTTGTTACTCGTATCAAAAACTCGTTTAGCTACCTGCAAAATTGTGTCTCCTGGCACCACTAAGATTAAGTTCAACATACCTACTGCCATCCAAACTTGTCGAGCAAACTCACACTGAAATAGTATATGTAGACCATCTTCAACATAGGTCTGACACCAAGCACATTTATCAGCAATATTGACACGTTTAGTAATTAGGTTTACAGCTGTAGGAAGAACATCTCTGCACATTCGCCACACAAAATTAACCACCTTTCCTGGAAGCTTAAGACCCCACACTTTACTCCAAAATCTTCTATCTGACCCCTCACTTTCTCCCTTGATTCGACGATAGCAACTTCGTACAGTGAACTTGCCTGTGTCATATAATACCCAGTACCATGAATCATTCTGCTTGCGTAAAGGAATATGTACCTGCTTTATCAAGTTTTTATCCCTCTCATTACAAAGATCATCCAGAATATCATTATCCCATTCCATCCGATTCTCAGCCATCAAGTTAACCACTGTAGTCTGCTCGAGTTGTGAGCACTGTGGAGATGTCATAAAACCATTGTCTGTACAGGGCAACCATGGATCTTTCCAAACTAATGTACTACATCCATCACCTATTTTCTTCCTTGCTCCCTGCTGTATAACATCTTTAGCCTCAAGAATACTGCGCCAAATATAGCTTGGATTACTTCCAAGCTCTGCATTCAGAAACTCAGTATGAGGATAATACCTCGCCTTCATCAGTGCTGTAACCACAGGATTGCAGTTATTAATTAGTCGCCAAGCCTGTTTCGCCAACATTGCAACGTTAAAATCTCTTAGCTTCTTGAAACCTAGCCCCCCAGCTTCCTTCACCTCACATAATTTGTCCCATGAAAGCCACCTTATACCTCCATTCGAGTTATTTGATCCCCACCAAAAGGCATTAAACTTCTTCTCAAGGGCATCACATATTTCAAGCGGAACTAACATCAAGCTCATCCAAAAGTTTGGCACCGTTTGAGCCGATGTCTTCAACAATAACACCTTTCCAGCCTTTGATAATGATCGATTTCCCCATGTCTGCAACTTCTGGTCCACTTTGTCCAGCAGAAAAGAAAATGTTGCAATTCGATTTCGACCAATACTCATGGGCATTCCCAAGTAATTCCCTGGTTTATCTATTTCAGTCACACCCAACTTATCACAAATTTTTGTTCGATTCTCCACACTTGTATTAGGAGAAAAAACTACCGTAGACTTCCCAAAATTGATTTGCTGTCCAGAAATTAGTTCATACCTATTCAGAATTCTTTTCATATTATCCGCTTCTACCTCCGTAGCCTTAAAGAACAGGTAACAGTCATCAGCAAAAAATAAGTGTGAGATACTCGGTGCATTTCTAGCCACCGTACACCCATGTATGAGCCCAGCATCAACATTCCTTCGCAGCATAGCACTTAATCCCTCTGCACACATGATGTATATATAAGGAGAAATTGGGTCTCCTTGACGTACACCACGTGTTGGAACAACTCTTCCAAACTCTGCTCCATTATGAATAAAACCATATGACACAGTCGAGATAAATGTCATGATTCTATCGATCCATCTTTCATGGAACCCAAAGCGCATCATCATATTCCGAATAAATCCCCACTCTAAACGATCGTAGGCCTTCGAAATATCTATCTTTACCCCTGCCAGTCCGTTTTGACCTTGTGTACGCCTTTTCATATAATGATTCACTTCAAAAGCGATCATTGCATTATCTGTTAATAACCTCCCTTCTACAAAAGCACTTTGCACATCAGATATAACAGAATTTAGGCATGGTTTTAGTCGATTAACCATCACCTTAGACAATATTCTGATTAGAACATTACATAGGGAGATAGGGCGTAACTGAGTCATATTTTGTGGTATTTTAGTCTTAGGAATCAACCGTACAACAGCATGATTAACCTGATCAGGAAGTTCACCTGTCTGCATAAACTTTTGACAAAACAAAACCACATCTCGGCCTACAATATTCCAAAAGACTTGAAAGAAACCTGGGTTAAGGCCATCCGGCCCTGGTGCCTTATCAGGGTGCATAGAAAAGGCTGCTGCTTTAACCTCCTCAGCTGTAATCTCCATTAAAAACTCTTCATTATCACTTGCAGATACCGTTTGAACCATTTCTCTGTCACTCAGTCTACCATCCACCGTATTTGCTGTAAATAATTTTGAGAAATAATTTTCAATGACCTCCTGTATCTCCTCTGTATTTTCCTTCCACTCTCCCTCATCATTCTGAATGCGCTGCAATGTATTCATCTTTCTCCTCCCAGAAGCATAATTGTGAAAAAATCTTGTATTTTTATCCCCACCTTGTGTCTGGACTGGAAGACTGTTGTCTCGTTGTTTTATACTATTGGATTTTCCTATCATTTCGTGCACCAGCGAATCATATACTAATTTTCTTAAATATATATGTTACGTCATATTTTCGGTTATCTCAAATATCTTCTAATTTCTCAATATAAATCTATTAATAATTAACTTATTTTTCAAGTTAATTATTTTCTCTCTCTGGAACGAGGAAAATCTCCAAATAATTATAGAAATTCAAATCACGAAGGTATCCCAATCTAAGTCTAAAAAGATAAAATCTAGTAATTCCAAATACATCCCTAATAATCACAGGGATTAAAAACACAGCTTGATCCCTATAAATATAGGGTACACATGCATTTTGAAATATGATTCGACACATTGAACAAGTCGAGACACTTTTCAAGTCCAGCCCCAAACATTCAAAAACTCAAAATCTCCAATTATCACAATTTCGTTATTCCAGCAATCCCCGAAATTTGTTATCACCAAATTTCTCCGTTAATTATTGGCGCTAGAAGAAGGGGATTATTTTTTGATTGTGGAGGACAATCAAATCATCTACATCATAATATGCAAGGGGGTTATTATGGATCTGGAGCGGCTTTAATGGAGGAGCTGAACGGTGGAGGCAGTGGTTCGTGGTTCTATTCAAAATTAAGTTAAGTTTTCTTATGATTTTGTCCGTACAAATAAGTTATCTTGTAAAATTCGTAGTAAATTTAATACATGTCAGATTTTGATGTTTTTTAATGATCCGGAAAGCTTTTGCGATTTTCTATAAATTTCGTTTTTAGTGTTTTCTCAGATTATGTTTCGATCTATTTTTGAAATCACAAACTATAATCAGATTTCGTTTTTCAGTATTGATAAGTTAATCAACAAGCATTTTATTTGATTCCCGATTCGTTATAAGTCCGTTTCTGACGAGCCATATATCATCGGAAAGATCTTTTCGTTTCATACAACTTTCATGTTTTTCAAGAAAATATCGTTTATTGGGTCAAAAATGTAAAAAAACACATATCTGGACAGAATTTGAATCATGGAAATGTTAAAGAATTGTGATGCAATATTCGTAGCACATGATTTGATTACTTCACTAGCTCGTGCATGGATAAAAACAAGTGTGGAAGGTCATTATCTGAGAAGGGTAATGTTTTCGAAAGCTCTTTTTTCCAAGGAGGGTAATATTTTTGAAGACCTTATTTCGAGTAGGATAATATTTTTGAAGACCCTCTTCCAAGAAGGATAATATTTTTGAAGACTCACTTTCAAGAATGATAATATTTTAGAAAACCCTCTTTTGAAGATGATAATATTTTTGAAAACACTACGGGTTAATCGTATTCTGAAGGTCTTTCAGGGTGATTTTGTTTGAAGGCCCTACGTGGTGATCGTTTTTTGAAGACCCTTCGGGGTAATCTTGTTTTGAAGGTCCTGCATCATTCGCATCATACATTCATTAATCATCATGTGCATCATGCATTCATTCATATCATCATGTGCATCATACATTTACTCGTAAACATTGGACATTCTTATATTCTGTGGTTGTCTCTATATGATATTTTTGAAGACCCTTATTTGCAGAGGGTATTGCTTGGAAATTATTTTTGAAGGCCCTTGTTAGGCCGAATACACAATATATAATCAATATATGTATGAGAAGGACTATCAAGAACACTGTTTATGAACAATAAACTGAATTATATTAAATAACTCTTCTCTCAGTGATGTAAAATATCACAGAGAGCTGCTAGGTTACAAGAATAATGTATTCAGTATTCGCATCCCTTTTAGGGTTAACCTATCTGTGTTTATATAGTACACAGCTACATATAATCAATCTCTAATTGATATTCCTATAAATTAGCTATACAATTTATATCAAATTAGGATTGCTTCTGTCTTCTGTTCCGTTTCCTTATCTGTCTCAATATATCTTGCTTCTTTCCATCTTCAAGATATATTGCTTCTAGAATCTTTATATTAGCACCGACAGCTTTAGCAAACTCTCACCCGTCAGACTTTAACAAACTCTGACTGACTTCTAGTAAACTCTGATGAGTACCTGTTGCTTAAACACTGATAAACAATCATCAGCAATTATATCTAACAATCTCCCCCAACTTGTGCATAATAAAAATGTACAAGTTAATAGATAATTGATGATGTCAAAACATATAACAAATGCAGTGTTTATAACATATCAGAGTTTAACTTTTACTTAGAACAGAAAACTTTAAAAACTTACAGTCAGACTTTACTTAATTTCTTCAATATCAGGCACTGTCCTGAGATAATCAATGAGTAGCCTCCTTTCAGCTTTTTCTAGCTCATCCACCATGATTTCTTTCAACTCTTTAAGCTCCGGATCACTTTCTCCAGTCTGGTAGATAGCAGCTCTCAGAGAATAAATGCTATTCTTTCTCATTTCATTCCCTAGCCGGATAAAGTAAGATTTGTCTGACTCTAGGTTGAATTCCAAAACCTTTATTCCCAGTGCAGTTCTGAATCTGGCACTGTTTCTCTTCATTTCAACTATCTTTCCATAAGCATCTCTGTACTTAGGAATGTAAGCACTTGAAACACCTCCTCCAAGAAGAACTTTTGATTTCATCATTCTGTCTCTTAAAACTAGAGCAGCATCATGAGTACTTCTATTTTTGATCTTAAGAAGATATAGAACATACTCTAGCTCTTCCCATAGCTTCAGATGAATATCAGCTTCTCCAATTCTGTAAACTCTTCCATCATCCATGAAGTATAACAAAAACTCCTTCTTTAATCCTCTGTGGTAAATCATCTGAACAGACTCTAGTTTGTCAAGGTTTTCTTGAGTAACCCCAACACCAGATTCTGCCAGTGATGTATGATCTGCAGGACTGTTATTAATTCTTTTCTCCCTGTGTGAACCCAAGCCAGATCTATCATAAAACTCTTTTCCCATCACAGTTCTGCTTTGTAGAATGTTCACATTTCCTGACTTCAGAGTTTCATCCTTAGAAGATCTTCGAAAAGTATCTTGGAGTTGTGGAGATATCAACTGGGTTTGTACAACTTGAGCAATGTCAGAGGTTGTCACAACTTTAACAGAACTATCAACTTGAGCCTTGTCAGAGGTTGATTGATTTAGAACAGATTCAACTTGAGCAGTGTCAGAGATTGAATGGTATTTCTTTGAAAATTCAGGCTTTTCAATCAATTTGCCTTTTCCTTTGTCAGTATTTGCTCCAGCAGGCCTCCTTGAATATTGTAAACTCTGTTGAGAGTTCACATTCTCTTTAATTATAATTCCTTTTTCTTTTCTTTTAGGAGCCTTGGCAGCTTTCTTCTTGTAAGTACCAGCTTCAACTTTCTTCTGGTGTTCTTCAGCAAGAAGCTTCATCTCAGCATCCATATCTTCCACTGTGGCTTCACCACCATGTTCTTCCATAAACAACTTAGCAGCAATCTCTTCATCAGTAGTTGGATTTGATGAAATCACTAGACTCTTAAGTCTTGAAGAAGATTGACCACCAGAGTTTATTCTTTCAGAGTATATCTGTCTAGCAGAGTTTGACCTAAGTCTCCCTTGCTCTTGAGAAGACTTTGACCTTTTCTCTGCTCCTCTGCTTCCACCATCATTAGAATCATCCCTCAGTCTCAAGGTTGGAGTCCTTTTGCATTTGTCTTTAGGTACTTTCTCCCCCTTTTTGACATCATCAGGAATAAAAACTGATGTCAGCAACTCTAGTGATGTAGCAATAGAAGTAAGTTGAGAAGACATAGCAGTCTGATTCTCTTCCACCTTGCTTAGCCTTTGCTTTATTTCCACTTAATCCTTGATCATAGAAGATAATCTAGTTCTATCATTCTTCAAAGCTAACTCCTTAGCAACAATGTCATTACTTAAGCCCATGACAACCTTATGAGTCTCATCAAATCTATTGTTAAGAGACTTCACTTGGACTATGGTAGCCTTCAAATGACTAAGAAGTTCTGGATTAGAAATCTCTTTTGCAGATTTATCTACAAAATCAGCAGTTCTTTGATTGGAGCAAATACAATCTGCCCCTGACCAGTTTGCATAATACATCTCTCTAAAGTGAGCTTCAGTGGCAGTTTGTTTTTCCTTGATAGATTCAGCAGCTGGATCTCTGAGAAAAAGTTCATCAGAGTCTGAAAGGTCAACATTGATGTCAGAGATTGCATGAAGAGAATGTTCAGAATTTTGATCATCATTTGCATCAACATTGTCTTGAATAGGCTCTGCAGCTTCATCAATAACATTCTCTGCAGTAGCTTCAGTATTTAACTGTGTAGCTTCTTCAAGAACTTGCTTTGCAACAGCTTCAGCATTCTCAGAGTTTACATTTGCAAAAACCTCTGCTTCTTCAGGAACAGTCTCATCAGCAGTCTCAACCATATCCTCTGCTGTAGCTTCATTTATCAGCTCTACAGCAGCTTCAATTACCTGATCAACCTCTTCACCCATTTCAGGAACTTGATTATTGACAGAGAGAATCTCTGTATGAGTTGCAAGTGACTCATCTATAACTAGGGTGGGTTGATCAGCTACCACATCCTCAGTGTCACAAACACTGATAGAAGGATGTGCTTCAACATGTGCATCCATTTCAAAGTCATTAAAGAAATCATCTTGTGCAGGCATATCAGCCTCTGCATCAGCATGTACTCTGGCCTCATCAGACACAGTAGCTTCATCAATAACAGCCTCCTTAGACACAGCTAGAGGAGCTTCATCAACAACCTCCTGATTTTCAGCCTCAGGAGCTTCAACTTCTAATTCATCAAAGAGATAATTAGCTACCATCCTCCTCTTTCTCTGATGAAGAATTTCATGATCAACATCATCTTCATCATTAGACTGTGGACTGTTAGCCCGAACTTTTCTCTTGAAGGCTCTTTTCTTAATTCTACCACCAGACTGTGGTTGTTGAGAAGTAGAGGGTGGAGGTTCAGTGTTTAGTGATGAAGTGTTTAGAGTTTGAGGTGCTGGTTCAGGTTGTGATTGTGGTTGTGGAGGATTATTTTCAAACTGTTGCACTGTCTCAGGTAATAGCAGAGCACCAACATTCCCTTTCTTAAGATCCTTGTTTGTTAAGTCAGAAAATATGCGTTTATGCAATCTAAAAGACTGAATAACATCATCCTCCAGAATCTCAATTCCAGGAACACAAAAGGAAACTAATAGTTGACAAAAACGAGCAAAATAAACAACACCCCTGTTTTCTGTCATCTTTTCACCAATATTATGTAAAACTAATCTAGCAAAATCAAAGTGAGTACCATAGAGTAAGGAATACCCGATTTGCAGACTGTCTGTAGGAATTGCATCCCAATTGGTGCATTTCTTCCCGAAAGCTCTTGTGATGCAATCAAAGAAGAAACTCCACTCCTTCCTCAAGAATGGACGCTTCAATTGACCCACCTTGGTCAATGACCCAGAGTAACCGATATCCCTCATCATTCTCAGCAGTTCTTCATCGCCAACAGAAATTGTATAGGAATTGAAATCCTCAAAGTTCAGAGCATCACGAATAGTCTCAGGAGAGACCACAAACTCTTGGTTTTGATACTCAAAGACAATTGACGGAGACCCAACCTCTCCTCCATCATCATAAACACCTGTCTGCCAGAAAGTTCTAATTTGAGATCCAGGCAGCTTCGTTGGTTCAGTAAGAGCATATCAGAATTTGCCAAGAAACGCTGAACCAAGTGAAACGCCTCCGGTGCGTTCGCAGTGTTTAACGGAGCTGCATAGTTGTTTGGTACGAATTCTAACCCAGAAACAACAAAAGCTGTAGTGGCCATTAGTACGATTTAAGAAATATTCAGAGTATAAAATTAGAAAACTCAAGAGTAGTTGGTTCATAAAGTGTTTGTGAATATGTGTGTATGACTGTAGAATTCACATTCGTGTTAGATGTGAAAAGTGTAAACGGTTGTGTGTATAATGTATAAATATCAAAATTAAAATTAAAAACTGAAGAGTTTTTAATCATTAAAACGCACAACTGTCTCACTTGTGAACCGTGTAAAATTGACACGTGTCATACATGCAATGACTGACAGCGGTAAGTGGGAGTTTTCAATGCGCATGCGCAGTAAAAACTGCAATAAGTACCGCCTTTCACACTTATCAAAACACGCAACCTCTCTCCTCTGTTAAAAGCAATTCTCAAACTGTTGGACATCCAGACACGCCTCTTGATAAAACAAATGTTTTTTTTTAATTTATGAAATGTCTGAAACAAAGAATTATTTTAATCAAAAAAAATTAAAAATAATATACCTCGGCGTATATTACACAATCCATCAGTGTTTACCAATTCTCCTCTTTCATTAATAAACTCTTTTCACAAAAATGTACAGATGTGAATATATGTGTGTGAATTAGCAGAGTTTACTGAATATGAATATTTAAATCATCTCAAAGTGCATAAAATCCACAAAGTAAATCAGTAAAAACTGGTTGCTCAAACTCTCATGTATAATACAAAATCTGATATTATCTAAACTCTGTACCTTTAAATTTATTATTTTCACCCCCCTTCGATTTTATTTTTATTTTTTTTAAAATTTTTCCAGTAATCAGTGGTTGGTACTAGTCACCAAAAATCAAAGATTTTAGCCCTTATTTCATACAATAAGTTCCTGGGTCTTCCTAGGCACAACATGATCTCAAAGGAATTTGTGCACATTTTGGCATTTTTTGATTTGAGGGTGAAATATTTGCAACTAATTATCAGAGTTTAGACTTTTCATCAGTTAATACAATTAATTTATGAGAGAAAGTGCAAACAGCTAATACAGACTCAGTGTATAGGATCAATAAACTAATAGATGCTATAAATATAAAGACAGTATCATGCTGTGTAAAATTTCTGTACATTTTGAAATCAGAATTTATATCACTCAGAAGGATTCATGATTACTTACTGAGAATCATGCTTCATACAATTTTCTTCATCGGTCCATGTGTTTCAGACAAAATCATAATCAGAGTTTAACATCAAAGTTTAATCATCAGAGAATGATTGACAGAGTATGTGTAACAGAGTATGACGAACAGAGTTTGACAAACTGGTATGAATGATAGGTAACATATGCAAAGAAACATGAGCACCAAATCATAGAAGTATAGATTTTGAGTCTAACCAGTATCTCTAGTCAAAACCAGAGATCATTCCAAGTTCATTTACTAGCCTTGTAAAGGTAGCTTCACTCAAAGGTTTGGTGAAGATGTCTGCAAGCTGTTGGTCTGTAGACACAAAATGAAGCTCAATATTTCCTTCTTCCACATGTTCCTTAATAAAATGATACCTTATGCTGATGTGCTTGGTCATGGAGTGCTGTACTGGATTACCTATCATAGCAATAGCACTTTGATTATCACAGAAAATAGGTATTTTAGAGTACCTTAATCCATAATCCAGCAATTGATTCTTCATCCACAAAATCTGTGCACAACAGCTACCAGCAGCAATATACTCTGCTTCTGCTGTGGATGTCGAAATTGATTTCTGTTTCTTGCTGTACCAAGAAACTAACCTGTCACCTAGAAATTGACAGCTTCCACTTGTGCTTTTTCTGTCTATCTTACAGCCTGCAAAATCTGCATCAGAGTAACCAATTAATTTAAACTCTGATTCTCTAGGGTACCACAAACCAAGGGTTATGGTTCCTTTGAGATATTTGAAAATTCTTTTCACAGCTGTTAGATGAGGCTCTCTGGGGTCTGCTTGAAATCTTGCACAAAGACATGTTGCATACATGATATCTGGTCTACTTGCAGTGAGATAAAGAAGAGACCCTATCATTCCTCTATAGTTTGTCATATCTACTGAGGCTCCTGTGTCTTTGTCTAGCTTTGTTGCAGTAGCCATAGGAGTTGTAGCAGATGAACTATCAAGCATACCAAATTTCTTGAGAAGATTTCTGGTATATTTTGCTTGATTGATAAAAATCCCATCATCTGTTTGCTTGACCTGTAAGCCTAGAAAATAACTAAGCTCTCCCATCATGCTCATTTGATACCTTGACTGCATAAGCTTGGCAAATTTCTTACAGAGTTTGTCATTAGTAGACCCAAAAATTATGTCATCCACATAGATTTGAACTAACAACAAATCATCACCAGAATTAAAATAGAACAAGGTCTTGTCAATTGTACCTCTAGTGAACCCACTTTCTAAAAGAAATTGAGCTAGAGTTTCATACCATGCCCTAGGTGCCTGCTTTAGTCCATATAATGCCTTGTCAAGCCTGTAGACATAATCTGGATGTTTGGGATCTACAAACCTGGTGGTTGTTCAACAAACACTTCTTCTTTAAGTTTCCCATTGAGAAAAGCACTTTTCACATCCATCTTAAAGACTTTAAACTTCTTGTGAGCAGCATAGGCCAGAAAAATCCTTATTGCCTCCAATCTTGCAACTGGAGCAAAGGTTTCATCATAGTCAATTCCTTCCTGCTGTGAATAGCCTTTAGCTACAAGTCTAGCTTTATTCCTTGTAATTACCCCATCACTGTCTGTTTTGTTTCTGAAAACCCACTTTGTACCAACAATAGATCTGTTCTTTTGTCTTGGTACAAGTGTCCAGACTTCATTTCTTTCAAATTCATTTAACTCCTCTTGCATTGTTGTTATCCAGTTAGCATCTTGAAGAGCTTCTTCCACTTTCTTGGGCTCTGTTTGAGATAAGAATGCATGAAACAGACATTCATTAGTTGTAGCACTTCTAGTTCTTACACTAGCTTTTGGATCTCCAATTATCAAGTCAGGTGTATGAGCTTGTGTCCACCTTCTTGCTGTAGGTAATTGGCTTCTATTATCATTATTAGATCCTCCCCCTTGATCCATGCTTTCCTGATTTTCTTCTTGGCCATTTGTATTCTCTGAGGCTCCCCCTGAATTGGACTGTTCAGTATTTGAACTTTCAGAGTTTAACTCAGAGTTTCTATTTGATTCTTCAGCTGACTCACTTTCAGAATTTGAGTCATTATCTTGAGATGTTTCTGAAGTATCTTCACGCTCCCCCTCGACTGTTTCTCTATTTTGTTCTGTCAGAGAAATTCCCTCAGTGTTTACCAGTAGAGGTTCAGAGTATGCTTCGTCAGAGTTTGTTGGATTTGCTTCATCAGAGTTTACGTCATCAGAGTTTAGATCTTCATTTTCAAATCGAAGTTGATCATGATAATCTACATCTTCTATTCCAGTTATTTTCTTGTCATCAAATGACACATGTATAGATTCCATGATCACTTTAGTTCTCAGATTGTAGACTCTGAATGCTTTAGTTGATAGTGGGTATCCAACAAAAATTTCTTCATCAGCTTTTAAGTCAAACTTGGTCAATTGTTCAGGATGAGTTTTCAACACAAAACACTTGCATCCAAAAATATGAAAATATTTCAAATTTGGCTTCTTATTCTTCACCATCTCATATGGTGTTTTCCCATGCTTGTTGATCAGTGTAGCATTTTGAGTAAAACAAGCTGTTTGAACAGCTTCTGCCCAGAAATAAGTTGGCAATTTTGCTTCATCAAGCATTGTTCTGGCAGCTTCGATTAAGGTTCTGTTCTTTCTTTCAACTACACCATTTTGCTGTGGAGTACCAGGTGCAGAGAATTCTTGCTTCACTCCTCTTTCCTTGCAAAATTCTTCCATTATTGAATTTCTGAATTCAGTACCATTATCACTCCTGATAACTTTCACTTTGTGCTGTGATCCTTTGTCCAGTAATTTCACATGATCCATCAGAATTAAGGCAGTTTCATCCTTCTTTGCTAAGAAATACACCCATGTGTACCTTGTGTACTCATCAACAATGACTAGAGCATATTTCTTTCTGCCCAATGATATTACGTTTACTGGACCAAACAGATCAACATGTAGAAGATGATAAGGATCCATAACTGAAGATTCAGACTTACTCTTGAAAGATGACTTCCTTTGCTTGGCCTTTTGACAACAATCACACAGACCATCTAAGCTGAGTATTGACTTTGGAAGTCCCCTTACAAGATCTTTTCTTATTAGTTCATTGATGTTGTTCAAGTTTAGGTGAGAGAGCTTCTTATGCCATTTCCAACTCTCTTCATTTGACATTTTTGCAGATAGACACACAGCTTTTCCTTCAGAGTTTGTTACCAAACTTGCTTCATAGATGTTATTGCGCCTGTGTCCAACTAGAACAACTTTTCCTGTAGATTTGCTGATAACTTCACAGTGTTCAGTATGAAAATCTACATGATATCCTCTGTCACATATTTGACTCACTGATAGCAAGTCATGCTTGAGTCCTGGGACAAGAGCTACATTTGTGATGATGACACTTCCAAGATTAATATTGCCATATCCCATAGTACGTCCTATGTTGCCATCTCCATAAGAAACTTTTGGGCCAGCCTTCTCCTCATTGTCTGATAGCAGGGTTTTATTTCCAGTCATGTGTCCTGAACATCCACTGTCCAAGACTAGGGTACTTTCCCTTATGCCCTGCAATCACAAACAATTACAAAGAGTTAGATTTAAGGATCCAGACTTGCTTGGATCCTTTGGCTTTCTTAACATTGTTAGCTTTTGCAGCGGAATAACTTTCAACAGAGTTTAAGCTAACTGTGTCAGACTTTACACTTGCAGAGTTTGCTTTAACCCATTTCAGGTTGGGTTTTAGCTCATAATAATTGTGATAAATAGCATGATAACTCTTGCAAGTATAAATGGAATGCCAAGTGCTCCCACAGTGTGTGCATAAAGTCTGTGGTCTAACCCTAACATAATCATTCTTTACCCCGGACTTGGAGGGTAAAGAATTAATATCTTTGTTTTTCGTGCAGAAACTTGCAAGATGGTTAGTACTACCACAACTATGACATGTCTTTCTAAGAGCATCAGAATTAGGCAGATAATCATTTCTTTTATTAATGCCTACTTTTCCATTCCTATTTTTCTTAGACACTTTCTGTTTGTTAACAGACTTTACCTCTTTGAGCTTATGTTTGAATTGTTTTTCTGTCATCAAACCAACATTAATCTGTTTATCACAGATTTTTACTGGTTCTTTAACAGCTTCTAACTCAATCTTATTCTCTGTTATTGAACCAACATTAACCTGTTTTTCACAAGTTTCAACTGGTTCCATAACAACTTCTTTCACAACTACAGATTTTAGCTTACTGAATTCAGGAACAAATTTCACAGGTTTAAGTTGTGGTTTCACTTTCACTTTATCTTTAAACCTAAGTTCATCTTTCTCACAGTAACCTAAACCTACAGTGTCTGTCTGAAAAACTTGATGTGTGTCTTTTCCAGAATTAGTCCAGGTTTTAATCACTTTCCTCTCTTTTTCCAACTCAGATTCTATTTGCATATATCTTTTAAGCAATTCCTGTTCAACATAAACAACATCATCTCTTTCCTTTTGAACTTGTTGCATGTTAACAAGTCTTTCTTCAAGAAATTTATTCCTCTCTTTAAGACCTAGATTCTCAGATTTGATTCTTTCATTCTCTAAAGTCTGATCCCTATAACTAACATGTATGCTTTTTAGATAAACTCTCAATTCAGATATATTATCAGTATCATAAGCATAAGTAGTTAGGGGTACCTTGTTTTCAGATGATTCAGATTCATCTTTGATAGTTGCCATGAGAGCATAGTTTACATCCTCATCTGAATCTGAAGCGTCTGCCCAGTCTTTTCCTTTAGTGATGAGTGCTTTTTCAGATTTCCCTTTCTTGCACTCTGGAGCATAGTGACCCATCTCTTTACACTTGTAGCACTGGATCTCAGACTTGTCTTTTTTCACAGATTTGACATCCCTTCTTTCAGACTTTCTAAAATTCTTCCTTTCAGAGTTTGAATCTCTCCTAGAGAATCTTTTTCCTTTCTTGAAGTTTGTGAAACCCATCTTCTTGAAAGTCTTCACCATCAAAGCAGCCATCTTCATCATTTGTTCTTCATCATCCTTAGATTCAGAAGAAGCATCAGTGTTTGAATCATCATCAGAGTTTGATGACTCACTATCAGATTTTATGACCAAAGCCTTTCCCTTAGCTTTCTTCTTTGATGTTTCTTTCTTCATGAGTTTTTCTTCAACCTTGAGAGCAACAAATTTTGTCTTCTTTCCAGATCTCTTGTTTCTTTGTTCTATTTCAAGTTCATGAGTTTTAAGTAACCCATAGATTTCATCAAGATCTGTTTCTGCAAGATCATAATTGTCTCTGATTGTTGTCGCCTTTAAATCCCATCTTTCAGGTAGGGATAGAAGAAACTTGAGATTTGACTCTTCAAGTTCATATTCTTTATCAACCAGGGACAAATCATTCAATAATTTACAGAACCTGTCATATGTATCTGTTAAGGTTTCATCAGATCTCGAGTCAAAGTGTTCATACTCCTGTGTTAGAATGGTCTTCCTGTTCTTCTTTATAGCACTTGTTCCTTGACACCTGACTTCCAAAGCATCCCAAATTTCTTTGGCAGTTTTGCAGCCAATAACTCTGTTAGACATGACATTATCTAAAGCACTGTGGAGTAGATGTCTAACCTTTGCAATTGATGAGATGTCTTCAGGAGTCAAATCTTTCTTCTCTTTTGGAACAGTCTTTTGTTCTTGACCAGTAATAACAGGAGACAATTTAGTTGGCATATGAGGACCATCATTGATTCTATCAAGGTATTCTGGATCCGTGGCTTCCAGAAACATGGTCATCTTCACCTTCCATATTGGATATTCAACTGGTCTTAGAATTGGAACCCTGATTGACTCATATCGACTAACAGAAGTTGGTTGAATCTTCTGAGCATTAGAACCTGCATTAGAACCTTCCTGAGAATTGTCAGCCATGATTATACTTGTGTTTGGATCGATAAACTGTATATATTAAACAGCCAAGTCTCTGATACCAATTGTTAGGCCGAATACACAATATATAATCAATATATGTATGAGAAGGACTATCAAGAACACTGTTTATGAACAATAAACTGAATTATATTAAATAACTCTTCTCTCAGTGATGTAAAATATCACAGAGAGCTGCTAGGTTACAAGAATAATGTATTCAGTATTCGCATCCCTTTTAGGGTTAACCTATCTGTGTTTATATAGTACACAGCTACATAGAATCAATCTCTAATTGATATTCCTATAAATTAGCTATACAATTTATATCAAATTAGGATTGCTTCTGTCTTCTGTTTCGTTTCCTTATCTGTCTCAATATATTTTGCTTCTTTCCATCTTCAAGATATATTGCTTCTAGAATCTTTATATTAGCACCGACAGCTTTAGCAAACTCTCACCCCGTCAGACTTTAACAAACTCTGACTGGCTTCTAGTAAACTCTGATGAGTACCTGTTGCTTAAACACTGATAAACAATCATCAGCAATTATATCTAACAGCCCTTCTTTTAGGTGTTGCTTGAAAATTATTTTTGAAGACCCTTCTTTAAGGTGTTGCTTGGAAATTATTTTTTGAAGGCCCTTCTTTGTGGAAGGTGTTGCTTGGAATTTATTTTTGAAGGCCCTTCTTTGTAGAGGGTATTGCTTGGCTTGGAATATCTTGGTAAACCCGTACTTCTAGGGTGCTTACCTGTACTTCCGGGAAGCTCACCAAGAAGAGAGTCATCCCTCTTATGGAGAGCAGAGTCATCCCTCTTATGAAGAGAACCTTGGTAAACCCGAACTTCCGGGGTGCTTGTCCGTACTTCCGGAAAGCTCACCAGGAAATGAGTCCTCCCTCTTATGGATAGAAGAGTCATCCCTCTTATGGAGAAGAGAGTCCTCCCTCTTATGGAGAGAAAAGTCCACCCTCTTAAGGTGAAGAGAGTCCACCATCTTAAGGTGAGAAGAGTCATCCCTCTTATGGAGAGAAGAGTCATCCCTCTTAAGGAGAAGATCCTCCGGGATAATGTTTGGACTACAATCTCAACACATTGCATTTTCTCCTTATTTCAACATACAAGGACATCACTACTACTGCTACTACATTATGCTACTTCTATCTCTTGAATAGTGGATTCGCAAAATCGAACTTGACAGTGAGAAGCGCAACATTATCTACACAAAACTGCTCATTCTTGTACACTTGCAAGACTACTGGTACTCGCATATTACGGGCACATCATGTTGTCTCCCTCGCATCTACAGGAAAATCACGGGTACCTATGTGCTTCATATTATTCACTAATCTTCCACTCCTAGTTGTTTCAGTGACTCAGGAAATTCAGAAGATCAAAGCACACTTAGTTCTCCAGTCCATCAATCTGTACTGAAGAACTGGAGGGTAGTTGTTACGCCATATTTTCGGTTGCCTCAATTATCTCCTAATTTCCCAATATGAATCTATAAATAATTAACTTAATTCCCAAGTTAATTATTTCCTCTCTCTGAAACGAGGAAAATCTCCAATTAATTATAGAAATATCTCTAAACGATATCATTCAAATCAGGAATGTATCCCAATCTAAATCTAAAAAGATAAAATATACTAATTCCAAATACATCCCTAATAATCACAGGGATTAAAAACACAATCCTATAACAGAACTGTGTTGGCTTGATCCCTATAAAAATAAATATAGGGTACGCATACATCTTGGAATAGGATCCGACACATCTAACAAGTCGAGACACCTTTCAAGTCCAGCCCCAAACATCCAAAAATTCAAAATCTCCCATTATCACAATTTCGTTATTCCAGCAATCCCCGAAATTTGTTATCACCAAATTCCTCCGTTAACAATATAATTAAATACTTTTCTTAGTTCGTTCCAAGATAAAAAAAAATAAAATTAAAATTCATTTAAAAAGCATCTTGGTGTTAGGATATGGTGGGTTGATTTTCTCCTAACGTTATCATATTGTTGAGACATACACTTCAGATGAATACAAGGACATGAAGGTGACAGAATGCAACTCACATACATGAAAAAATAGCATAGTCTGCAGAAACAGTTACAGTTGTCATACAAGTGGACAAAAGAAGAAGGAAGGACTTTCCAGTTAGAGAAAGTTAGTTAGTGCTGTAGTAGTATAAATATTACATTTAGCTTTCATTTGTAACTAGTAGTTTTCATTATGTTTACACAATTTGTTAGACAAGATACAGTAAATGAGTTGTATGAATCGGTGGATCAATGCTTGTGATTTTCTGCACTATTATTTAGATTAGTTTTTTTCGTTATATGTTGAATTTACACAAATTTTAACATGGTATCATAGCATTAGTGAACGATTCTGAGCATCATATCAAACACATAATATTCATAGTATATTTGTATCTCTTTATCTTCGTCAAATTATCGTCGAGATTTCATTTTTTTGTGAGTTCAGTTGATATTATATCAGTTCTTGAGTTCTTGATTGATATTGTCTTCATATTCGGTTTTTGAAATCTTCAATTCATTGAAATCTTAAGACTTATTGATTAGTTTATCATTTGTTAGAATCCAAATTCACCATATTATCTTCATCCTTCTGATAATCCTGGCATGAAGCTTGTTTCATTAAAATTTGATGGACATGGTCATAATGATTGGAAAAGATCAATGATGATCAGCTTGTCAACAAAGAATAAGATGGGTTTTATAGATGGTGTGATTGAGAAACCAGTTGTAACTAGTGAAATTTACAAAGTATGGGATAGATGTAACAATATGATGATTTCTTGGTTATTGGGTGTTCTTGAGCAAGATTTGGCAAGAAGTGTGTTGTATTTTTCTAGTGCTAGAGAGATTTGGGTAAATCTTGAAGAAAGGTTTGGTTAGGCATCTGGAACTACATTGTTTGTTATTCAACAAGCTATTCATGATGAAAAACAAGGAACAAATAATATCTCTGCATATTTTACAAAAATGAAGATGTTGTGGGATCAATTGGATTCCATTGCCATCATGCAATTGTGCAAATTGTGCATGTGAGACCACCAAGAAACTGGTTAAGTCACAAGAAGACAAAAGGCTTATTGAGTTTTTGATGAAATTACATGAAGGTTATGAGGTTTTAAGGGGAAACATACTGATCATGAGTCCACTACCATCTATTTCTCATGTGTATAGGCTGCTTATGCAAGAAGAGAATCACAAGAAGTTGTATCAAGGATCAGGTTCAATCACAAATGAAGACACAATGGCATTTGCTGTAAGCAGAAGAAGATTTCAAGACAATTATCAAGACAAGTTTAGAGGTCCTACATGAACTTTTGGAAAACAGAGTTATGGCAATGTTGATAACAAAGGGAAATATAATAACTATTATTGTGATCACTGCAAAATGGCAGGACACAGTATTCAAAGGTGCTACAAAATCAATGGTTTTCCTCCAGGATACAAAACTGATAGAATAATGGCTGCAAATTCACAGTATGATACTGTGAACACTGAAGAGAAAAACAATAATTCTACTGACAATTTGCAAATGAGCTTTACTCCATCTCAGTATCAACAATTGCTGCAATTATTGGGAAATGACAAGAAAAGTGAGTTAGATATTCAAGATCATCAAACTGAGCAATATTCCAGATCAGCAAATGTAGTATCAGCAAATGTGACAGGTACATTTTTTTTATTATCTTCAGTTGGTTCTAGTTGGATTGTGGACAGTGATGCCACATACCATATGTGTCATGATTTACAAGCATTTACTTCTTATCATAGAATTTAAGGCCATAGTAATTCTATAACTTTACCAGATGGAAAACATGTTTCCATTTCATTTCAAGAAATTTTTAATCTTGGGAATGATGTTATTCTTAAGAATGTTCTGTATGTGCCAGACTTCAAATTTAATCTTATTTTTATCTTTCAGATCTGTAAAGATTTGCAGTGTGATGTTACATTTACTGATTTGGGATGTTTTCTTCAGGGGCCCTCAATGAGGGCATTGCCTCTTGGTAAATTGAAAAATGGTTTATATCACTTGGAGGACAATTTTTTCGTTCCCACTAATCCTCCAAGTTTCTCTTCACCATCTATACATTCTTCTTCAGCTTCTGTTACTACTACTACTCAGTCAAGTTCTACTGATTCTACTAAGCTTTGGCATTTAAGACTTGGACACATGTCAGTTCATACTATAAGCTATATCCATGATCTTTTCAAGGGTAAGAAGTGTTCTCTGGATGAAATTTTTCAGATTTGTCCTACTGCAAAACAGTCTAAATTGAGTTTCTCTCATAGTTCAATCAAGTCTACTGCAGTGTTTCAACTGGTTCACATTGATACATGGGGACCTTATTCTCAGAGTACAAACACAGAGTGCAAATTCTTCTTAACAGTTGTAGATGATTTTTCCAGGATGACTTGGGTCTTTCTGATACACTCCAAGTCTGATGCAGCTCAAATTTTTGAAGATTATTTTGTTTATGTGGAAAATCAATTTCACACTGCTATTCAAGCAATTAGAACTGATAATGCACCAGACTTATATGAAGGAAAAATGAAGAAGTTTTGTTCTTTAAAAGGCATTCTTCATCAGAAAACAAGTCCATACACCCCACAACAGAATGGGGTTGTAGAACAGAAGCATAGGCATATTTTAGAGGTTGTCAGGGCATTATTTTTTCAAGCTAAATTGCCTAAGAATCTTTGGGGAGAATGTGTGTTATGTGTTGTCCATCTGATCAATAGGATACCTTTTCCTTCAATCAATTTTGTTAGTCCCTATGAAGACTATATAATGAGGCTCCATAGTTGGATTATTTGAGAATATTTGGGTGCCTTTGTTTTGTTTCTGCTCAACACTCTTATAGTTCCAAATTTGCTCCTAAGGCTACACCTCATGTCTTCATTGTCTACCCTAATGGTCAAAAGGCTTACAAGGTACTGAATTTATAATCTCTTCAAATTACTGTCTCTATAAATGTTGTGTTTCATGAGCATCACTTTCCTTTCCATTTCAGATCTTCATTTATGCCTCATTCTCCATTTTTCTTACCTATCATAACTGATCATACGCCATTTTTTGAAGATTTATTACCATATATTTTTCAAATTACTACTTCTACATCTGATAATTCTTCTACTACTAGTACTTCTGATGATTTTCTTGATACATCTCAAGCTCTTTAAACTTTTACTAGAAGAAGTACTAGAATAGTAAAACCACCCACACATTTCAATGATAATGTTTGTCTTAATAATCATTTTCCTTCTACTCACTGGTGTAGTTTGGTTAACCATGATCATCTTCTTTCACCTCATCATGCTTATATTAGTCAAATTACTACTCTTGTTGAGCCAGTTACTTTACTTATGAAGAGGCTATACTTGATCCAAGATGGCAACTGGCTATGCAGAATGAGATACATGCATTGCAGAAAAATAACACTTGGGTGCTTGTACAGTTGCCTCCTGGAAAGAAACCTATAGGTTCCAAATGGGTTTATAAGATAAAGTATAAGGTAGATGGTTCTGTTGGGATATTTAAAGCTAGATTTGTAGCTAAGGGTTACAATCAGAAGTAGGGGATTGACTTTGAATAGACTTTTTCACCTATTGTAAAGATGACAACTGTGAGATGTCTCATTGTTGTAGCTACTCACAGAGGATGGGATCTACATTAGTTAGATATCAATAATGTATTTCTCCATGGAGATTTGCATGAGGATGTCTATATATTTGTTCCACAAGGTGTGCCAAATCCCCATAATTTGGTTTGCAAACTTGTCAACTCATTTTATGGTCTGAAAAAAGTTTCAAGACAATGGTTTGCTAAGTTAGTGGGGGTGTTACTAGCTAAAGGGTATAACCAGTCAAGAAATGACTACTCTTTGTTTATAAATGAGACAATTGAAGGAAAGATTACAATAGCAACTGTGTATGTGGATGATATAATATTGACTGAAAATGATTTGAAAGAAGTTCAAGACTTGAAACTGCACTTGGATAATACTTTCAGTATAAAGGATTTGGGAAGGCTCGGTTATTTCCTTGGGATAGAAATTAGATATACTAATCAAGGAATTTCTCTTACACAAAATAAATTCATAAAAAGAATTACTGAAAGATGCAGGAATATCAGAATATCTATATTTAGTAACTCCACTACCAATCAATCTCAAGCTTAAGGCTGATGAATGAGAGATTTTTGCAGATCCAAGTATGTATAGATGTCTTGTTGAAAAATTAAATTTTCTAACATATACAAGACCTGACCTGGCCTATACAGTTCAACACGTAAGTCAGTTCTTGCAGCAACCTAGAGAGCCACATTACAAAGCTTTAAAACATGTCTTGAGATATGTCAATGCTACTGCTGGATAGGGAATTGTACTTAAGGCAAATGAAGAGCTGACTCTACAAGCTTACTCAGATTCTGACTGGGGATCATGCTTAGATAAAAGAAAATCAATTTCAGGGTACATTTTGTTGCTAGGAAAATCTCATGTTAGTTGGAAATCAATGAAGCAGAGCACAGTGTCAAGAAGCTCATCGGAAACAGAGTATAGATCAATGTCAGCATCAGCATCTGAAGTTACATGGGTTGTAAGGTTATTAGAAGAACTAGGATTGAATAATCTCAAACCAGTAACTCTACATTGTGATAATCAAAGTGCTATTCATATAGCCAAAAATCTTGTTCATCATGAAAGGACAAAGCACATAGAAATTGATGTGCATTTTACAAGAGACAAGGTGCTTGAAGGTCTACTGCAGACTACTTATTTGCCTACAAGCTCACAGTTGACAGATGTGTTTACAAAAAATCTACCATCTGAACAATTCAATACTTTAGTGTCCAAACTAGGCATGACTTCATCACAGCCTAGCTTGAGGGAGGCTGTTGAGACAGACACTTCAGATGAATATAAGGACAAGGACATGCAGGTGACAGAATGTTAGAAAATTGATAGTTTAAGGATATAATTAAGTATATTCTTGATGTTAATTCAAATTTCTAATGATTGGAAGTTGTTCCTTGCTATGGGAACTTAAACTTTCATGTATGGGTTTAATAATTTTCTTGTTTAAATCCATAAGAGAAATTGAGATGAAGGTAGTAGCTTGAAAAAGCTTGTGATAATGATGTTTCATTTATCCCATATAGAAAAGAATAAGGGGACTTGGTGGCTTTATATAGCATTACACACATGAGTAGTATACAACTACTAAGGTGTGTGATGGTGCATGGTGTTGGTGTGTGCTTCACGCGCGCACACACACACACGCACGCCGCCGCCCGCCTCGCCACGCCACGCACCGGACCGGGTCGGGTCGGGTCGGGTCGAAGGGCGATTTGGGCGAATGTCTCGGCGTCTCGCGTACGCGAGGCGACCTGGGCGAGAGTTTTTATTTATGTGATTTAATATTTTATTAGAATTATTTATCAAATTGGGCTGGGTTATCAGTTGTCAAATTGGGTTGGGTTATCAGTATTTAACTAGTAAACTCTGATGAAGTTGGTTTATCAGTATTTAACTAGTAAACTCTGATGGAGTTGGTTTATCAGTATTTAACTAGTAAGCTCTGATGGAGTTGGTTTGTCAGTAAACTCTGATGGACAACTAGTTAAACTCTGACAGAAACTAAACTCTGATGGACAACTAGTTAAACTCTGATGGACAACAGAAACTAAACTCTGATGGGCAACAGAAACTGATATGAACCTGGACATGATTTGATGGATATGTTTAAAATAAATATTAAATCTGTATATGTGGATAAACATGAAAAAGATGTAACAGCTCAGGTTATTAAATTTAAATCAAAAACGTTTATTCATTAAATGGTCAGTTTTGATTTTTTATTTAATATGATCAGCTGTTACGGGAAAATTAATGTGTGTGCTTCAGTTACAGAAAGGAACCACTATAAATAGTGGCCCTTGTAGCTCAGTTGAAAAACACAGAAGTTTGCAAAACACACTTCTCTCAAAAACTCACTCTGCCCTCCCTCTCCATATAGTATTCTCTGTAGTTTTCTGGTTCTCCGGCGACTGAGGTGCTGGTCGTAATTGAGCGTTGCTGTTGCTGTGAACACCTTGCTCGGAGCTGTTTTATCCTGGAAGTAGTATCTCGCCGACAACCTGACACAGTAAGTGGGGGCGAATAACTCTTCAAGAACAGTCAGGATTTCTCGAATTCCTGACGACTCAGCTATAGCTTCGTTATTTCTGTTCTTATATACACTGTTAAGCTATGGCTACAGGTACTGTTTCTGTCTCCCTGGTTATTTATCAGTTTCTGATATGCATGCTTTCGACCTTCATGCTTTGTTTTGTTAACTTTGATCTTGGCTTGTCATTGCTATATCTATTATATAAGTGTCTCCATGTTGCGGTAGTACTTGATATTTCCAACACAGAATGCAACTCACAGACATGACAAATTAGCATAGCCTGCAGAAACAATTACAGTTGTCATACAGGTGGACAAAAGAGGAAGGAAAGACTTTCCAATTAGAGAAAGTTAGTTAGTGTTGTAGTAGTATAAATATTACATTTAGCTTTCATTTGTAACTAGTAGTTTTCATTATGTTTACACGACAAGATACAGTAATGGAGTTGTATGAATCAGTGGATCAATGCTTGTGATTTTCTGCACTATTATTCAGATACGTTTCTTGTTCGTTATATGTTGAATTTACACAAATTGTAACACAGATTTATCATCTTTTTGCTCTAACATTCAGGGTTAGATTTTCAAATGCAGACAAAAGAAAATGATGCTAATCGCATGGTTGTAAATACGGTATGAAAAATTGGAGATAAAACATTAATAAGTTCGAGATATAATAAAATTGAAGATAAGATGTGAATTATTGTATTGTCGAAATGATAAATCGAATTTTCTCAATTGTTTGTGCAAAAAGACTGTTGATGTAATTCATCACTGGCATAAAAGTCGTTAAATTATTTTTCCTCCAATCGATGTTATCAAATGTTGGTAGGTATATCTGGATCATCGTTCATCAGTATTCTGAATATCAATTTTGTTATGTAATTCTACCCTGCCAACTTGTGTTCTATGTTTTATATTTTTTTTTTTTGACGGAATATTTAAGTACTGACATAAAATTTTGTATGGAGTTCTAAAGTCTCGAAAAAATTTTACATAACAAAAATGACAATTTTATGAATATCGAAACCAACAATAATAGTTTTACAAAAAAAAAACCAACAATAATTAGCCAATGAAACAAAAAAGAAGCATGTATGTGAAAGGAACGTTTTTCCATGGCATATACATATATGCAATATATTCGGTCAACATCAAATATAATTGTATTGTTCGGATATAAATCTCAACCAGATTTTGCGACTGAATATGTATTTAAACGAGTAGAATTTGTAATTCAACAAGATTTGCGACTTAATAGGTATTTAATAAGTAGAGTTTATAATCCAATGAGATCTTGTTGTGCGGGTTTGAGAGGCATTCTAAACTTTTATAAAGTATAATTTTATAAATAATCTTAAAATTCTTTTTTAAATAAAAATTTAATGTTTAAATTTTTATTCAGAAAAGATATTTTAAAAATAAGTTATAGAATTATATTATATATACAATTTAAAATGCATGTCAATCAGTGAAAAAAAAGAAAAAAATAACGGGGACCGAGAAAGTATTAATTTATTTATCACGTTTTTAGCTTAAATTACATTCATCATGTCAATTTGGAGCGCCTTTTATGCATTCGATCGACTTTTGGGTAGGGGGGGCACTATAAGAGGCAACCAAGACGAGTCTAAAGTTAATAATTTAGACTTTATTTTTCTTTAAGGGAACACAATGATGAACTAAGCCAAACTTGATGAATCGGTTCGGAATTAAATTGCACAAATTTTCTTATCATAAATAAGTAACTTGATCTTGAGAGGATGATATGGATTGGTGGGTCGTTCTGATCCAACATGCTCATCTTCTTGCTCTGACATTTAGAGCTACATTCTCAGATGCAGACAAAAGAAAATGATGAGAAAACGAATTTAATCGCATTGTTTTAATTATTGGTCAGCCTTTCGGAAATGAAAATTTGAAGATACGGTCTTTCTGTTTCTTTCCATGCATGAATACTGAATAGATTTGTAAGGTTTATGTTGCCCATATACATCTACAAGTCAACACACTGTACTCTTTATTATACCATCAAATGTAAATGTAGACATGGCAATGTACTGTATCGTGTACTTTCGTGTCGTGTATTTTTGTATTTTCGTGTACTTAATGTAAAACTCATATCCGATCCGGTTTGGATTCGTGTACTAAATTTGAAACACATATCCAATTCAAAACGTGTCGTGTACTTTACGTGTCGTATTCGTGTACATTAAACAAAAATATAAATTTAATTTAATTAAAATTTATAAATTATAAAACTATTTTAATTATGTAAATTTTTATGAAATATGTATTAAATATGTATTACATACAATTTTACAAAAATTTCTAAATATAACTTATATATATAAATGTATACTTCTTATATATAAATGTATAACTTACTTCCAATTAATCGTGAAACTTTAATTTATTGTTTATATGTAATTGCTTATATATTTTCTAAATATGTGTAACAGCCCGACTTTTCGGACTATTATTCTAAATACGAAACTTAAATAAAATACATTTATTTATTCAATAAATACAAAATTGCAGCGGTCAAAGTTAATAATCAAAAATATAAAATCGGAGACGCAGCTCCACAATTCAACAATAAAGTCTAACATATAAGCAATTTATTTCCATAAATCTTTAAACAAAATCACATAGCAGCACGAAATTGCAAAAGTCCACAGTCTTATTCTTACTTAGCTTCCACAACGAATGAACCTGAAATGTTAGGAAATGGGTGAACTACAAAACTCAGCAAGTAACAGATTGACTTATGGATATTCTCGAAAATCATTGGGCGTTTTAATAAAATAGATTTGGTCAAAATATAATAAGTTGCAAAACCTTTGCAAAATCAACCCAGCCCAAAGTTTATATCTTAAAAAATACAGAACAGAAACAGAATTAAAACAGAAACGAAATTCTTATAAATAACCACAGTCTTGCTCTACGGCCACACTTTCCCAGTAGCCAGGATCTTATTCTTATTCTTATTCTTATTCTTTCGCCACAATTTGTCAGTGACCGGCATCTAAAGTTCAATAATTACGCCCCCTTAATAGGTATCTAAAGTTGCACACTTGTGCGCCTACTAAGGGTATCTAAGGCTAGTTCCGGAACTATAGCGTAAATTACGAACGGGTTAGAAACGTAGAGACTGAGTGATTCAAAAGATTCTCAATTCTTATATCTTATACAGTTCGAAACAATATTCTTATATCTTATACGAAATTCAAAACAGAATCAAAATATCTTTTCCGAAAATAAAAGTAAGTCAAAAAGTACTTACCTCAATAGCGATCAAATACCGAAATCAATGCGAGCAAATCCTATAATTTTTTTAAACCAGTCAAACTCAAATAATGTTCACACCATCTTAATATAACCAATACAACGCTTACATATAACTTACTCAATGAAATTTCAAAAATCAAACACTAAAACATCTTGCAAAATAGACCAATATTAACAAACTCAATCCTGACCAGTTCTGAAAATTGACAAATTACTCTATGAAAATGACTTTATCTGAAAAAGTACAAAACACGAAAAATGTAGGCAAATCCGAGATCTTTCCAGAATGATAAGGCTCGTTAAAAACGGACAAGTAACGAACTGAAAACATAGACATTTGCGGACTGCATAACAGAATCAGCAGCTGATCAGGTTAGTATTTCGACGTTTAAGACATCGCAATCACATAAATAGTCAGCGGAATGAAACACAAAGTGCAGAGGTCGAAAAGAGCTTTCCAGAATGGTATCGCTCGTAATTTTTGGATAAAGACTCAATTTACTATGAATTTTCAAAGTTAGACTTCTCAGTTTCAAAAACATACTGGCTGGTCAATAAATCCCAGAAAAACTCATATCTACAGACCTAATTTCGGAAAACACAAAGAATCAAAGTTGTAGATAATTCAAATACCTTTTCACAGAGTCTAATATCATAAGAATCCAATTAACAACGAATCAGTTACGAATTTTATAAGAATCCAAACATATACATACGAAATTGGAGTAATCATACGACGACAATGAATATAACAAATAATTCAAGGATATACATCAAATTATACACATATACAAATACTCAAGACAATATACAAAGTGTTGGAAATATTAACAATTACAGCAACATAGAGGCAGTTATATAAATTATTTAACAAGTCCAGACCAAGACAACAATTAACGAAACAAATCATGAAGGTAAATAACATGCATATCAGTGACTGGATAAATAAGGAACAGACAAGAGAAATACCAGAAGCCATAGCCATAACAGTGTACAAAATATGGTAAAAACACAACAGCTGAGTCGCCAGGCCTTGCAAGAAGATCTGACTGCTCTTGAAGAGATAATTGCCCCCACTTACTGTGTCGGGATACTTGCAACACCTCCACCAGGATAAAACAGCTCCGAGCAATGGGTTCACAGCAACGCCGATGCTCTACTTCGACTGGTACCTCAGTCGTCGGAGAAAACCACAAGCTGAAGCAGACAGCTAAAGCTAAACAAAGGGAAAAAATGCAGAGAGTGGAGAGAAGGAGAGAATGTATGGTGTGGTGCATAGAAATCAGTAACTTAGCTCTCTATTTATAGTAGAGGCTAAGCATAACTAATACCACCCTAATTAATATTAGAATCGTAACTGACGATTTACATTTAATACATATTTAATCCACATATCATTTAATATTTTCGAATATATCTATCAAATCATGTCCAGGTTCATTCGAATATCAAATCCTGTCCAGGTTCATTTGAATATCAAATCCTGTCCAGGTTCATTCGAATATCAAATCCTGTCCAGGTTCATTCGAATATCAAATCCTGTCCAGGTTCATTCGAACCCAATTTTGATAAATTAATTCTAATTAAAATATTAAATCACCTAAATAAAATCCCTCGCCTAGGTCGCCTCGCGTACGTGAGACGCCGAGACATTCGCCCAAAATGCCCTTTATTTAGTTCAATGTGGGACAAATACACATTCTCATTTCAAGCTCTTTCAAGCTACTAACTTCAACTCTATTTCTCTATGGATTTCACTAAGAAAATTACTTAGATCCATATATGAAAATTTAAGTCCCCATAACAAGGAACAATTTCCAATCGTTAAAATCCGGAATTAATATCAAGAACATATAAATACTTATGCTCCAAAACTCCATTTTCTAACAATCCCCCACAAATCCATACAGAAATGCATTCAGGTTTCTCATCATGACTTGTTTTTCAGAGTCGGTACCCTTCCGGGTTTGAACCCTCCTGAGTCCCCTACTTCGATGACTACCGGATTTAGATGGAATGTTTCACCTTGAATCTTAATCCGTTTGATGTAACCATGTTCCATAAACGACGACAAGTCAAAGGCTATGGTGCCAATCTACGGCTTTGAGACATTAATGGTCTTGTCTCGATCCTGTTCGTCGAATGCTTCAGAGAATAACCCTTTCTCCTAATTGCGACCACACAATTACATTCGCTTAGCTGGGCATCTCCAGAGATGTACTGTTATCATCTCGTCAATTGACTTGACCCCATTCAGAGTTATAAAACTCTTGCTTTCATAGCAGTGTCAGTACCTTCTAGGTTTTCAGGGAATAGACTCAGATACAAAAGTATCATTTATGTAGCAAAGGTACTACCAATTCATCCTTACAGCTTGTTATTACCACATTGAATACACTTTCAAGGGATCTCCTCTCATGTGTATTGGGTTTCCACTGTCGATGAATCATGATGGGTTGACAGTCCCATTCCCAACCTTGACTTAAGGACCACTGCAGGTTCCAGTCCTTTTGTCAAAGGATCAGCTATATTATTCTGAGTTTCTATGAACTCTATAGCTATAATCCTATCAGACACTAAACCCCTTATAGACTTGAGTCTAACTTGGATGTGTCTCTTTGTTTTAGCATTATACTTTTTACTGCTAATCTTGTCGATAGTTGTTCGACTATCACAATGAATAGCAATCGCAGGAAGCGGTTTGCTTACCACATGTATCGCAGACATAAGTCCGTGTAACCACTCAGCCTCCGTCCCAGTGGCATCAAGCGCACACAACTCAGCCTCAAAAAGTCGACCGAGTAATAATAGTCTGTTTAGTTGACTTCCAGGATATTGCTGCACCCGCTAAGGTGAATACGTATCCAGTCACTCCATTGGAACCAGACTTCTTAGCTATCCAACTTGCATCACTGTACCCCTCAAGTACACCAGGAAATCTCCTATATTGTAAACTAAGGTACATTGTGCCTTTGAGATATCTAAGTACTCTATCAAGAGCATCCCAATGAGTTCTGTTTGGACAGCTTGTATATCTAGCCAACTTAGACACAGAGTAAGAAATATCCGGTCTAGTACAATTAGCAAGATACTGCAAGCTCCCAATAATCTGAGAATACCTTAACTGAGACACAGGTACCCCTGAAGTATTCTTGACAAGGGCAACTTTAGGATCATACGGTGTACTAGCGATTCTACACTGTGAATAACCATATTTCTCAAGTATAGATTTCTCTATATAATGAGACTGTAATAAAGTTATTCCCTCAACTGACTGAGTCAGCTTGAGACCAAGAATCACGCTAGCTTCACCCATATCCTTCATCTCAAAGTGCCTTTTCAAGAAATCCTTTGTCTTGTTAATAATCTCAATATTGGTTCCAAACAGTAGTATGTCATCCACATATAAGCATAATACGACACATTCACTACCTTTAACTTTTGAGTAGACACACTTATCGCTATCATTACTAACAAAACTGAATTTCACAATCGTTTCATCGAACTTTTTGTGCCAGTCCCTGGGACCTTGTCTTAAGCCATAAATAGATTTGATTAACTTACATACTTTCATTTCGTTGCCAGATGCAACAAACCCCTCAGGCTGATCCATATAAATCTCTTCTTCAAGTTCACCATGAAGAAAAGCTGTCTTTACATCCATCTAATGGATGATAAGACCATGGATGGAAGCCAATGCTACAAGCATTCGGATTGTTACCATCCTAGCAACTGGAGAGTATGTATCAAAGTAATCAATGCCTTCCCTTTGCTTAAAACCCTTAGCTACCAGTCTAGCTTTGTACTTATCTATTGAGCCGTCAGGGTTCAATTTCTTTTTAAAGATCCATCTACACCCGATAGTAGAACACCCCGGAGGGAGATCAACTAACTCCCATGTCCCATTAGAAACAATGGAGTCAATTTCACTCTTTACAGCGCCCTTCCAGTGCCTAGACTCCGAGGAGTCCATAGCCTGTCGGAAAGTTAAAGGTTCATCCTCGACATTGTAAGTGATGAAATCACTTCCAAAGTCCTTGACTACCTTTGCACATTTACTCCTCCTAGGTTCCTCTTCCTCCATAGGAGTAGAGCTGATACCAGGTTCCGCCCCCACATTTGTCATCTTTTCCACATGATCAGGAATAGAACTTGATGTGTGAGTGGGATCTTCCTCAGAATTACCTTGAGGTATACCAGTCTTCATAGGATAGACATCCTCAAAGAATGTAGCATCACGAAATTCAACTATCGTGTTAGCCACTATACCATCTATGTCAGATTTTAATACCAAAAATCTCATAGCTGTAGTGGTTTCAAGATAGCCCAGAAAGATACAATCAACCGTCTTAGGACCTAGTTTCTTCCTCTTGTGTTCAGGGACAAGTACCTTTGCAAGGCACCCCCACACTCGAAGATACTTGAGACTAGTCTTCTTGCCTTTCAACAACTCATAAGGTGTCTTATCCATGTGTTTCAGAGGGACTCTGTTCAGAATATGGCAAGCCGTATTCAGAGCCTCTCCCCACATGTATTTAGGCAACCCAGAGTTAATAAGCATACTGTTAATCATATCTTTGAACGTTCTGTTCTTTCGCTCAGCGACCCCATTAGACTCAGGTGTGTATGGTGGAGTAACTTCATGAACTATACCATTGCTTGCGCAAAATTCATTAAATGCGTTACTCGTATACTCACCACCTCTATCAGATCTCAATCGTTTAAGTACCTTATTAGTTTGTTTTTCAACTTCAGTTTTATAAATAATGAATTTACTAAGTGTTTCATCCTTATGTCTAAGTAAATAAACATAACAATATCTGCTACTATCATCTATAAAGGTAATAAAATATCTAAACTGGTCCTTAGTCAACACACCACCAAATTCACAAATATTAGTGTGTACTAAATCTAACAAGTCTGAATCCCTAACAACATTATGAAAAGGTTTCCTTATTTGTTTAGCAGACACACATACTTGACATTTAGAATTCTTTTCTATAGTATGTCTTGGAATCAACTCTAAGTTCATCATATTTTTAAGAGCACCAAAATTTAAGTGACCAAGTCTAGCATGCCATAAATTTGTAGATTCAACACAGTTAACAGAAGGAGTAATATTCAAAGTTCCCAAAACGGGCTCCGCATTAATTACAAATAAACCATTTGACAAGTAACCCTTGCCAAAAAATGTACCAGTATGAATAAGAACTACTTTATTACATCTTAAGGAAATTTCAAAACCATTTGTAACTAAACGGCTTCCACTTATTATATTTCTACGCATGTCGGGAACATGATGCACTCTTGTCAGGGAAAGAATACGCCCCGAAGGAAACTTCAGGTCCACGTCTCCCACTCCATGAACTTGAGCGGCACTCGCATTCCCCATCGTCACTGTCATGCTATGACTCTGTTGATAAGATACAAATAAACTAATATCAGCACACATATGCACATTAGCTCCAGTATCAATCAACCATTCATTTGACAGATAAGTGGAAAATAGTACAGGATTGTAGGTAACATACCGGTCCACGTTGGTTTCAGAAGCAGTAGCCTCACCAACAACCATGTTCACTACAGCCCCACTTGCGGTTCCAAGCACAGCATTCGCTTGCGCTACCACCTCGGTTTTCTTTGCTTTCTTTGTAGGACAGTCCTTACTCCAGTGCCCAACCTGCCCACAAGACCAACATGGTTTGTTTGCCTTTGGTTTCTTGGCCTTGTCCTTGTCATTCTTAGGTTTATTACTATTACCCTTCTTAGCAACAAACTTCCTCTTCTGTCCTACAGTCGCTACATTCACCTTCGAGCTTCCGTGCTCAGTTGGCATCACATGTCCCTGTTTGGACTTGTGTTGTTCTTGCACCGAGATGTCTAGCATAAGGTTAGTCCAGGTGATCTCTCCTTTCTGTCTTTTCAGGGAGAGAGCGAACTCTTCCCAAGATTTCGGGAGTTTTTCAATCACACTCATAACCTTGAACTTTTCAGGGAGATCCATTCCGGACTCCTTCAAAGCATGCACTATCATCTCGAATTCATGCACTTGCTCAGTCATGGATTTATTGTCCACCAGCTTGAATTCAAGGAACCTAGCCACAGAATACTTTTCCAGACCTTGTGAGTCAGTATTATGTGTCTGGTCCAGCTTCTCCTATAAGAGTTTTGCAGAGAAGTCATCTGATGAGTAAACATCAAACAAGGTGTTTGTTAGAGCAGCCAAGATGGTCGCCCTAGCCACCCCGTCCTTCTCATTCCACTTTACAAAAGCCTTAACTGAATCAGCCTTTTCTTGATCCAAAACCGGCTTCTCATACTCCACAACAGGCCACAAACCCTTTACAGTCAACCACAACTTCATCCTTTTCTGCCAACGAGAAAAGCCGATGCCACCATTAAATTTCTCTGGCAAGCCAGTTAATTCAACGGGTTGTGGAAAACTGTAAGTGGTCCAATCAATGGCCCCAACAGATGCACCAGAACTACCACTAGCAGGAACTTCAGTTTCGTTAACCATTATGCTAAATAATATATAACAAATTATCTCTTCAAGAATGTTGGAAATATTAACAATTACAGCAACATAGAGGCAGTTATATAAATTATTTAACAAGTCCAGACCAAGACAACAATTAACGAAACAAATCATGAAGGTAAATAACATGCATATCAGTGACTGGATAAATAAGGAACAGACAAGAGAAATACCAGAAGCCATAGCCATAACAGTGTACAAAATATGGTAAAAACACAACAGCTGAGTCGTCAGGCCTTGCAAGAAGATCTGACTGCTCTTGAAGAGATAATTGCCCCCACTTACTGTGTCGGGATACTTGCAACACCTCCACCAGGATAAAACAGCTCCGAGCAATGGGTTCACAGCAACGCCGATGCTCTACTTCGACTGGTACCTCAGTCACCGGAAAAAACCACAAGCTAAAGCAGACAGCTAAAGCTAAACAAAGGGAAAAAATGCAGAGAGTGGAGAGAAGGAGAGAATGTATGGTGTGGTGCATAGAAATCAGTAACTTAGCTCTCTATTTATAGTAGAGGCTAAGCATAACTAATACCACCCTAATTAATATTAGAATCGTAACTGACGATTTACATTTAATACATATTTAATCCACATATCATTTAATATTTTCGAATATATCTATCAAATCATGTCCAGGTTCATTCGAATATCAAATCCTGTCCAGGTTCATTTGAATATCAAATCCTGTCCAGGTTCATTCGAATATCAAATCCTGTCCAGGTTCATTCAAATATCAAATCCTGTCCAGGTTCATTCGAACCCAATTTTGATAAATTAATTCTAATTAAAATATTAAATCACCTAAATAAAATTCCTCGCCCAGGTCGCCTCGCGTACGTGAGACGCCGAGACATTCGCCCAAAACGCCCTTTATTTAGTTCAATGTGGGACAAATACACATTCTCATTTCAAGCTCTTTCAAGCTACTAACTTCAACTCTATTTCTCTATGGATTTCACTAAGAAAATTACTTAGATCCATATATGAAAATTTAAGTCCCCATAACAAGGAACAATTTCCAATCGTTAAAATCCGGAATTAATATCAAGAACATATAAATACTTATGCTCCAAAACTCCATTTTCTAACAATAAGATCCTTAACATAATCAAAATAAATCAAATATCATACACGTGAAATAACACGAATAACAAGAGAATTAAAGAATCGTTACCTCTTTTTCTAAACTTGTTATGAATCTTCCTCTTTTCGCGTTTTTCTTCTCATCTCTCTCTCTCTCTCTCTCTCTCTCTCTCTCTCTCTCTCTCTCTCTCTCTCTCTTCTTTACCGATGCTAGGGTTTTCATCTTTTTTTTAACACGCTCGTATCTAGATATGTATAGGTTAATTTTAATTAAATTGGGCCAACTAAAACTTTAAACTAAAGCCCAACAAAATTAAATTAGCAAGACTCATTAATTCTATATTTTTATTCTAAAATCAAATTATATAATTATCGTAAATTTTAATCCACTTCTAATTCTAATTTCTAGCAAATTTTAATCTATTAAAATTATAAAAAAAATCCGGGATATTACAATATGCAATACTATAAATAATATATATTTTTAAAAATTATTTATTTACTTCATTTATTTGTGTACTTTCGTTCCGTGTCGTGTACCTATTGTGAAAACCCAAACCCGACACTAATTATATTCGTGTTTTTTCGTGTTCGTGTACTTTCGTGTTCGTGTACCAAATTTTTGCACCAAAACACTAATTATCTGTGTCGTGTTCGTACTGTGTTCACGTGTCGTGTATCAAATTGTCAGCTCTAATCAAATGTGGATTTTGTGGTAGGTATATGGTTATAGTTTCATCTAAGCGCGTGTTTGGGTATCATAAAAAAATTAATTTTTAGCTTAAAATGAGTAAGTGTCGTATAAGTAATAAGTTGACGAATTCTTATAAATTATACGGGTGTTTGGATAAATTTACTTATAAGTTAGTTAATAGTTTGCTAAATTAAATTTGAAAAAATAATTATTAAATACAATGATTTCAACACTTGCATTTTAAATTAAAAAATATTTAAAAACATAAATATAAAAATATAAAGTATTGAAAAACAAAGTAATCAAGTAATAAGTAAATAAGTTGAGGAAAATATATCACATCAACTTATCAACATATAAATTATAAGTTAAGGTCATAAATTGGATTGTTAAACACCATCTCTCCGTAACTTATTAACTTATAATGTAGAAGTAGTTGTTGCGAAACACGCTCTAACATTCATGTAAACAGGAATTTTTTTTAAGTAACCGGTGCCTGTTTGGCTCGCGCTTAAAATCCGGATTTTAAGTAATTATTGAAGACATCCGATCTTAAGTTTAACGTTTTACTTTATTCCTAGATTTTTTAATGCTCCTGCCCACTGGCTAGCTAAATTCGCTTGTTCTATGTATTTGCAAGCTAATTAGCTAGTTTGTCCGCCTTGTATTTTATCCTCTCTCTTGAGGTGTGATTACGAATGAATCTATGTTTTCTTGTCAAAAAAAGTAATTTGTAATTTTAAATTAAAAATTATTTATTTTTATTATAAATCATTTTAAATTATGAACAATAATTTTAAGTTAACTGAAACGGGCTCTAAATCTCGAATTTTTTCTATTATTAGATTCAGTACCAGATTAATCGATTGTTTACGCATTCGTACTCACAAGAATCAAGCCCTAATAGGCACAAAATCTCCAACAATCTACTCTCCGATCTACAACTACTAAGCTATTTCTTGAGAGATGCTATTTTTATTACAAAACTAATAGTATAAATTAGACCATATATTTGATTATTTGTCATCAAATTTCAGGTAAGCGTTGTTTTTACCTATCTAAATTTCAGAATATCGATTTGACATCGATATTCTTTTTTTAATTTATCGAGATAAAATACATCGACTCTAATATTTTAAAAACTAAGAAAGTTATATATTTGATAAGAATAATATCCTTATCGATTATTCATTTCTAGAGATACTGATGTACATACGATCAACTAATTGTCATATTTAAAATGATCAAAAAATTCCATTCTGAGGAGTATTTGTTTTTGTATTAGGGTCTGTGTAAAGTGTTTTTCACGGACATCCGTCTGAATTCAATCCATTTCCTCATCATAAGAAAGTGAGCGGCAAATGATCCAATATCGGACCTGGCGAATATCTGTCTCTCAATCCCGGGATTCCAATCCAAATTATGCATTTACTGACCGCACTATCTTTCTTGATTCGCTGGGAGAGAGTGGAGAGTCGAGGTTCGTTGGCAAGTACTTCCTTTCTATTAGTGCCACCGGAAAGGATGAAAAGGCTATCAGTATCGTTAAAATGTCAATTCATTTCTTTTTTTTGGCTAAGCAGATATCAATTAATTTCAAGTACCTTTAATTCATTAAAATGATATACACATTTTCTCTCTATAAGTATAATTTTCCAAGTAAGATATAAAATTCTGCTTTCAAAGTAAATTACATTATTAGAGCATCTCTAATGGGGCTGGTTAAAATGATTGGCTAAAATGATATAAATTATTAATTATGTAAAATTTGCTGAATCTGTACAGTGTTTTGTTCCAATGGAGTTGGCTATACTGATCGGCTATATTTTAAAAATAGCAAGTTAATATTATTTCAAGTTGTTATAAATAGAATTTATTATTTCAGTATGGTAATAGATGACGTAGAATTTTGCTCCTAGATTGATCAAATATAGACAATATGAAGAGGTTGGTCAAATATAGCCAATATGAAGAGGTTGGCTAAATTTTTTACTAACAGTTATGACCCGTTGGAGAGACAACATTTTTACATAATCTCTATATTTTTTATTTAAGACTTGCCACATAGGATTTTAGTTAAGGACTTCTCATGGTTGGAGATGCTCTTACAAATTTGAATTCAATATAATATAAAATTCTGATGAATATCTATCTGATCCTTTGCAATCTTATGGGAGATAGAAAAATAGAAGAGCATTGGATTTTACCAAACCTAAAATCTGGATTTCCTGTACAACTGAACAGGACAGAATCCAAGGGCTAGACAAGGTTCATAGTATCACTTGGGCCGACCTGAAATACTAAAGCAGAACACAAGCAGCTGGAACCTGGAGAATTGAGAAAGGCAGCCACACTGCATGTAAAAACAGAAACATGGACCTCCAGAAGATTTTTATAACTCCCACCTTTTAGTAAATCCCATCCCAATGACTTCCATTGCATTGGGAATTATTGTGGATTTTACTTGCGGTTTCTCTCTTAGTTTTTCGTATAGGCCAAATTTGCAAATGCTTGTAGTCTTAAAAAAGAAACTACGCAACTGAAACAGATATAATATACTGGAGAGACCCAGATGGCAAAGAATGGCTCAGTTATACACAAAGATCTGATATTGCAAGTAGTGAGGCAAGATGGCCATAGTGACAATTAAAAACATGACACCAATGTCCATCAATAGAAGAGGCTACCCAACACTTTCTCATTGGTAAAGAACCAGACTAACTGAACTACATGTACATCAACAGATTTAAAGAAAGAAAGATTTCGTTAGTGCCATGGGGAGGATACACTTGAGACACAAATGACTAACCACCATTTGGCAAAAAAAAAAAGTTTACAATTGCCTCTGCTTATCTAATAAGCATGAATAATTTTTAGAAAGGGAAGAAGAGAGGTGTACATTAATCCCTCCTTTCATTGCTATTTGAAGAGCTCTCGGAGGAGAAATCCAAACCCAGGCACTTGAGGAAAGCTTGCTTAGCTATCCCCAGAAAGTGGCAAGGATGGTGAGCATGCCTAAAATGTGAGTCACTTGTTTCATCTTTTCCTGAAGAACCCTCAGCTTCAGTGATATCCTCTCTTCTTTCTATTTCCCTGCTTGCATGTGATCCCGGTTCTTTAATGATCTGATTTTCCCTTGGCTCCTAGCAGAAACGGATAAACCATTCAAAGTCATTCCACATATTATATAGATACTGAAATGGGGAATTAAATAATGGTTGCACAGATGTTTTTATCTATTATATTATCCCATATGATTAATATAAATGTACAAAACTTGGGGGTTTTGCACTTCTGAACATCCCAGCAAGCAGTCATCATGCCAACATTATTGATCATATTCTGATTAAATTAAAAACCATACGTCTGGACAACAATACATGACATACATCACATGAATGTAGGGTCTAATAATGTCAACACAAAAAATTAAAGAAGATATGTGCAAGTGTAAGAATATAGTTATGTTAGTGATATGGAAGTACACCACACCATGACACCTTATAAGCATTACTTTTATTAGTGTGAATCTCCATTTCAACTTATCTTTGTGGTGCTTCAGGAACAAGGGATGTGGATGAGAATTGTCTGGAGTCTGGCACAGTTTCCATATAATGTGAACAGCGATAATACTTGGAAATAATACTTGGAAATAATAGTCCCAGTATGTGTTACGTATTAACTAGCTGCATATATATGTTCTTGTCTAATCATCAAAAAGAGATGCCTCTCAATCTTCTAGATGTAAGAGTTGTGGAAATTAAAGGTATACTTTTTCAGTAAGATCAGATCTTCGCACAAATAAGAAAAGTACTTTGCAACCTCCCAATTAGAGAACGGCAAAGGTGTCTAACAACAATGAGTCTGTCGATCAGTTTTATCAACTTTCACATTCAACTCAAGTTGGGGGATTGGATCATTCATAATTGGTGGTTAATTAATCAGGCCAAAATATAATATTAACAACTGAATTTCACTAGTGAACAAATAATATTATAAACTACTCTCCAAGGTACTATGAACAACACCGCAAAATTTATTCCAGAGTAGCAATCTGAATGCTGATATGAACATAGAAGTACAGTCTTTCCACAGATGTAGTACACTTATTCATCAGATAAAAGAAGAGTTCTACTCACGAAATCCAGAGTAAAATGATGAAACCTTTCTATTCATTATACAAAATAAGAGTCTAATCACGAGATCCAGAGTAAATAATGAAGCTCTTCTATTGGCAATCATTGTTACTAAATCAAAGCACGCCTACATCATCATGCTACAATAGCTAAAATAAGGGGTCTTCCGCCTTCACTTGTAAAATAATACGTCTCTACTTGAACAATCCTAATCTCCTACTTGTAGCAAAACAAGAACACTTCGAATATTTGTTAGGACTTAGGTGCTATTCTGCTTGCCCCCAATCCCAAAAGCAATCTCGTTGGGTGAGGACTTTGTTCAAACTTATCAATCACCACCACCCAAGCTCATTACCGATGTGGAATGACCCAACAATCTCCCCCTTCACACATTAGGCCTCGCCACCCACCGAGTTATCCGAGTTTAGCTCCACTAACCCTTGCCCTGTGACTAAGTATTGTACCCCCTAGACCCACTAAGATCCCACTCGGAAAATGTTGAACGAGTGTTGAGTGTTATTAGATCAATCTAAACGAAAAGCTAGCTCATAAGGTGAGTACTTCCTCACATTAAATTAGGTAATGTAAAATACTGCCTAGCTTTCCGCATTGAGATATACCCAATAACACCCAACAAATTATCTATCAACAACTTCAACTAAAGACCCTAGACCCCCCCCCCCCCCCCCCATCCCCCCTTAAAACTACAGACTACGTAAACTTCGCAACATCGAAAAATCTATCTTAAACACCCCAAAAAAACCCCAACTTCCGATTACATCTACAAACCTCAAGAAACTATCCCCAAACACACCCATAAGCTGAATCAAATGGGTTTATACTAAACACAACTAAACCAAACAAAAACAATAAATTACTAAACAATCAGCTAAAAACAAGATCTAATCACCATAAAATAACAATTAAAACAAACCCCACAAACCAAATACCATAAAAAACAAAAAAGTAGTATTTCATTAATCATATATTTAAAAAAAACATGGGCAACTATAGACACAAATATAGATACAAATATCAAAAGGGGTACCTGGGTATTGCTTGAAATGGGGTTTGAAGAAGAAGGGTCATCATTACAAGTAGTGGAGTGATCATCAAAGGTGAAGAAGTATAATAAAAGAATGAGAAGGAACATTACTATAAGTTGGATCCATATAAGCCATGGTATTCTATAGCTGTCTATTATAAGCTCATCACCAAAATCAAACATGTATGTATAGATACAGGAAGTTGTGTGTATAGGACAGGGGGATGGACTGAGATTGAGAAGATAAAAGAAAGACAAAGAAGGGTACTTTACTTGGCTTGGCTGACTCACTTGCCCACCAAACAAAACTAGGGATTTTATATCACAATTTTTATTTGGTTTTTCAATAAAGATGAGGCCTACCTAAAAAAAATAAAAATGAGGCTTCATTTAATTATTATCTTACACATTTTTATATGTTTTTATTAATCAGAAATTAATATAATGGTGTTAACTAAAATACAAATACATGTTTTATTTATTATAATTTAATATTAATATTAATATATACTATTTATGTTTCAAAAAAAATGAGGCAGATTGAGTTATTTGTAAATAATATTTTTTTGATTTTTTTTGTTTTTTATAAAAATATAAATTTTATATTTTAATATAAAATATTATCTACAGTTATCTCAAATCGATGGGTGGAAAAATGAGAGAGTCATTCTTTTTGGGTTTTGGGACCGAGTGAGCATATAGATTATAGTAAATTTATGAGGTATATTTAATTGAGATTTTAAAGAATTTTTTTTGGATTTTATTTTTTTTTTCTAAATTCTGATGTATTTAATTAGGATTGTAAAATATATTTTAAAATTTAGGTGTATATGATTTTAAAATTTCTTCTGAAATCTAGATGTATTCAATTTAAATTTTAAAAAATTCATTAAAATTTAATGGTATTGAAAAATTCAATAATTTTTTAAACTTTAATCAATTGTTGGATTTTAAAAATTTTACTATTATATTTTTAAAATTTTAAAATCCAACCAATAATAATGAAATTTTGATAAATTTATCGCTCTCCAAATTTTACATCAACCATCGTTATTACAATAAACTCTGAAAACACCCCTATTAAAGATAAGTCAATTTCAAAAGCAAAGGCAGGGCTGAAAAATGTCATTTATAAAAGCGTTATTGTAAAACGGACTATTACTTTTAACATGAAGTCTTGAACTAATTACTCTTTATAATGCAAGGGATCATTATCATTTTTTTGAAAACATATTTAATTGTTATATTAAATTCTTTTATTATTAGTTTCAGTATGAAATATTTATATATTTAACTTTTAATTTTTTGATAATATTTTATTATATAATTGTAATTTATTGATCATTTTATGTAAGTTTTCGGTAATGTATATACAATATAAGTAATTTTTGTAATAGGAGGGAATCGAACCATGATTTTTTTAGTAGTAATAATTCTCAAATTACAGTTTTAGCCCTGCTGACCAAACCATATTAACTCTCTTATGTTAATTATATAACTAACTTTTGTAATAGTAGGGAATCGAACCATGATTTTTTTAGTAGTAATAATTCTAAAATTACAGTTTTAGCCCTGATGACCAAACCATATTAACTCTGTTATGCTAATTATATATAGGATATAATTTTACGTAATCATACATGGCATGATTTGCTTCCTTTATAATATTTTAAGGTGATATTATGCTGTTTGGTTAAGCCAACTTATGGCTTTTAAATCCATAATAACTTATGAGGGATAATTGATAAATTGAATGTTAGAAATCACTAACATTTTACTTAACTTATGAACTTATTCTTTGATTTCTTTATTTTTCTAATATTTTATATTTTATATTTTTACATTTGTGTTTTTAAATATTTTTTTAATTTAAAATACAAGTGTTGAAATCATTGTATTTAAAAATTATTTTTTCAAATTTAATTTAGCAAATTATTCACTAACTTATAAGTAAATTTATCCAAACACCCGTATAACTTATAAGAATTCGTCAACTTATCACTTATATAACACTTAAAATGAGTTATAAGTCAACTTTTTTGTGATACCCCAAACACGCACTATATTATTATGAATCCTTTTGTTAATTAATTCTTGTCTTGTTACATTTACGTTATGTGAATGGTGTGGCAACTTGATTAGCTAAAAAAAATGGTGTGGCAACTCTTATTTAAGAAATCTCGATCCAAAGGAAGAATGCTGAAATTTAGGCTCCAGTTCAAGTGAAGAGGGGTGGAGGAAGACCCAGAAAGCATGCTCGACTTGAATCCAGAGGAGACTATATCTGGTGATGCGAGAATGCCGAGGCAACAAGGTGGAGGCAGGAGCAGCGGATCAAGGGGCAGTAAACAGAGAACCACTAGTGGGAATGTGTTAAATAACCATAATCAATGGTCGTAAAATCTTAAAGTGTTACTGGTCATTCTAAAATTTTAAGATATTAGAGAAAAATATCTTTTTGATTCTTATATTATACTAGCTTAAAACCGTGTTGGATGGTTAATTGTTTTTTTTAATTGTTTTTTTAATATTTTATTAATTGTAATTGTGCAAAAAATAAGTAGGCATGTTAAAATATCTAAACACTTTTAATTAATTAAAAATATTAAAACAAAATTTAAAATAAATAAGTATGGGTTTGCCCGTTATATTTTTGGAAAATGAAGGGTTTTAGTAAAAAAATAAAAAATGTAACATATATTTAGTTTAAAAGATAAATGTCTGTGATATTTTTGGAAAATGAGGTTTTAAAATTTAATAATTAAAAATATTTAAATACGTTTTAAATTAAATAAGTAAATGGTTTCCTACGATATTTTTGGAAAAAGAATGGATTTTAGTGAGAAAAATAAAAAAAAAGTAAATTGTTAAATGCAATTTCCCGTGATATATTTAGAAAAGGAGGGACTTTATTAGAAAAAATATATAATGTGTTTTAGCTGAAAAATTAATTGATTATAAATAGGTATTTGATTATTTATATTTTAATATTTTTAGTAATTGCATTTGTTAAGAAAAATAAGTAGACATGTTAAAATAGGTAAACTTTAAAAAAATAATTATAATATTAAAATAGGTTTAAAAATAAATAACTAAAGGTTTGTCCGTGATATTTTTGGAAAATGAGAAGTTTTAGTAATATAAAAAGTAATATATTTTAGTTAAAAAGGTATTGCTCGTGATATATTTGAAAAGGTAGGGGAATTTGTTAGAAAAAATAGAAAAAATAATGTATTTTAGGTGAAAAAGGTAATTGGTTATAAATAGGTAATATTATTATTTAATAATATATTTTTATAAATAAGTAAGGTTAATTAAGTAAAAACATGAAATACAGTTAATTAAGGGCAATTAAGTAAAATCACAACGTACCATACCGACCAACCAAACTTTTAATGTTTCGTCTATTATATAAAAGTATAGTATTGATTCTAACGGAATGAGAAAAAGCAAAATGGAACCTCTGTTTATAACACAGAGCATCTCCAATGGTTGGCACTTGTACCGTTCAAAGAGTGTCATATTTGCCACATAATTAACTTCGTTATTAGTTTAGGGAGTAAAGTGCATTTTGTGTAATGTTTTGAGCAAAGTGTGAGTATATAAAATGCACTTTAAACTTTAGAGTAAAGTGCAAGCACACAAAGTGTAATTTACTCTATAAATTAATAACGGAGTTAATCTCAGTTAATGGAATGCAACAAAGTATGGTGAAATACAAACATTGATATTACAAATGCTCGATTTTGAAATATAATATTGTAAATGATGTATTGACTAAAATGCAAGTACACAAACAGCCCTTTACTCTAAAAATTAAGATGATTAGCTCATACAAAATCTCGACACATTTCAATTAATACACATGCATTCATGTTTATATTTTGAGACAACCCTTATTTCTTGGGGCTCAAATTTCCAACATGTATATAAAGATAATTAATATAATTCAAATTCTAAGTTTATAGTTCTTTGTCACCATAAATTTTGAGGCTAAAGGCAACTTAAACCGAAATAATCAACAACCACCATTTAATCATTTTTCAATCTCTAGGCTCATGCATGGCATTTTAATTACCATTGCTAATTCTAAAATTGGTCCGGTAATGGGGGAGCCAAATAGAATTAGCAATGGTTCTTCACGATCGAGCACCTCAGTGCCACCGTCACCACCACCCCCACCAACACCTGGTAGAACTCTCGTTCAGCCTTCATCTTCCAAGAAACACCGCAAAAGAAAAGCATTTAGAGTTTTTCGAAACGTTTTTCGAACATTTCCAATAATTCAACCTCATTGCAATTTTCCAACGCCTCCTGGTGGAAGGTTACCCGATTATGGTAATATTCGAGTTTGTGGTACGCTTTTCGGGTTTCGGAAAGGTAGGGTTAGCCTATCCATTCAAGAAAACCCTAGAACATTACCAACTTTTGTTGTTGAGCTAGGCATGCAAACTAGTGCTTTGCAAAAAGAAATGAGTGCTGGAATGGTTAGACTTGCATTGGAATGCGAAAAACGGCCCGAAAAGGACAAGACAAAGTTGTTGGAAGAGCCAATGTGGTCATTTTTTTGTAATGGTAAGAAAAATGGTTATGGAATGAAGAGAGAAGCCACTGATGCAGATTTGTATGTAATGGAGCTTCTTAAGGCTGTGTCTATGGGAGTTGGAGTTTTGCCATCGGTTGATCCGGAGGTCGAAGGACCGGATAATGAGATGGCCTATTTAAGGGCACATTTTGATCGTGTAGTAGGATCTAAGGATTCAGAAACTTTGTACATGTTGAGCCCTGATGGGAACAATGGTCCAGAGTTGAGTATTTTCTTTGTAAGATTATGAATCAATGCATGCTTTTTTGTGTTGATTACTAATTGTTAATATTTACAAGTAACAATTATTATGAGTGGGTGATATGATTAATTTCATTTTTCCAGTTTGTTTAAAGATCACATATTCTTAAAAATTCCTGTATCACTCATGACTCACTTATAGGAGATGAAATCAAAAGAAGGATTGTTAAATTACTGCACTGTTAATTACTAATTACACTAATCTATGTTAATCTAACCCAGATACAGTAATTATGAAGTATCCGTTTTGCTGAAAACATATATGAACAGCTACCTATGCACTAAATAATAGTCCACTCGATGATCATATGTTTTCTTCACAAATCAGGGCCTGAGATGAAGGTGCAGCCAAAGATTCTTGAATGATTAGTTTGTTCCAACTTCCAACATTGTTTTCTTCACTTGTTTAGTTGCAATATTATAGTGAAGTGTCGTTACTCGCATTTAAAGAATAATGGTCAGTTCGATGATCATGTCCGTTAAGTTACCGGTTCTCCTATAATGTCGATATAAAGTAGCATCAAATCATCAATGCAGTGTTGCATGTAAGATTTGTCGAAAGGATCAGAAGCTCAATTTACAATTTACAAACATCTGGCTCTACTTTCGCGGTGCTAGGCACTAAAATTTATGCATTTGGAGGTACAAGCAATGATATTCTGAAAGATAATGTAAGGACGTATGATTGCAGTTCTGATGCTATGGAAAGTGGACCTGAAATGTTAGTAGGCAGAGTGTCTGCTGTAGCTGAAGTTGTGAATAAGATTATTCAGGTTGTTTATCTTTTATCTGTGCTGTATGGTTTAATTTCTCTGCTCTTCATCTAGAATTCAACTTATGCTTTTTTGCATAACTCATGCTTCATTGTATACCTACAATTTTATTTACAGCGTAGTTTCGGTTTTATCGATATATTGTCAAAGATCCATTTGTCTAACTCATTTCATATTTGTTTCGATTAATGCAGGAGCCTATTAGGGCTGAGCAAAACCGATCCAAACCGAAATATGTTAATTCGGTTCGGTTCGGTCCCAATTTTTCTAGCTTTCCGGTCATTTTGGTTTTTCGGTTCGGTTCGTACGAAGGATGTTTGCAGACCAAGTTAGCCGTGGCGTTTAAGGCAAATGTCACCTGCAAAAAACTCATCAGTTTGATTTATGTGTAACAGTTCATCAGTGTTTAATCAAGTTAAGTACTGGGAGAGAAAAAAAAAAGGAATATGTTGAGAGTGGGATTTGAACCCACGCCCTTTCGGACCAGAACCTTAATCTGGCGCCTTAGACCAACTCGGCCATCTCAACATGCTGCATGCGTTTTTTTTTAATACATATATATATATAAGCGTTTTTTTTTAAAGACCACAAATTATGTGACTTGCAAAGTGAAAAAAATGCACTAATAATTTCTTTTTACATTGTTTGGCTAGAGAAATCATGTACTCTGTAATGACAAACACATTTTTTTAAGTATTATTCGATTACAAAATAAAATAATAATTCCTTCTCGATAAATTATTATCTATTGCGATTAATATGCATCTATTTCAAAGAAAATTAATCAATCAACAATTTGAAATTCAGAAGCACGCAAAAATGAAAGATTAAGTAAAGTCATGCTAACAAATAATACTGTATCAGTTAGGCTAAACCTTGCAGATGGCTAGCTTGACATGCAAATAAAGTGGTATTCTTCTATGCTTTTACGGTTCTCTGCTATGTTTTACAATTCACCTTGCAACTGAGTTGAGTGAATACTGACAATTTCGAAACAAATAACTTTGATTTATGTAATGTTTAGCATTCATCAGCAAAGAAATTCTTGGTACAGCTTACTGAAACTGTTTTTGTAATACACTGTGAAGTGGTACATTCTCAACTTCATCATCTGATAAACACCATTTTCACATAATGGTATCATGTTATGCCTGCTAGACAACTTTCTTCATTATCGAAGCAGCATGAATTTGAGGAGATCATTCGATACTACTATTAATGATGACTATTGTAGTTTACGACAGCTGCAACAATTTTTGTTTTGGATCCCCTGGAAGTGTTTATACGCTACTATTTCTTGTAGGGAGTGCCATTGAGTTTTACTTGCTACTTGGCTAGGTTGCTGAGACTTTGTGAACTCATGGAGTACTCTCTGATGAGCTTTGAGAAGAATGAATCCTCTCTCTCTAGCAGCCTTGCTGGAGTGTCATACTCTGCTATCCTTCCTGATAAATAATAACTTTTTAGGTCAAACTATATAGGTTAAATCTACAAAAACATTAATATGTAATGTATGATCAAAGGCTTACCGTCACTAAGGACTAATACAAAATCGCTGTCAATGACCGTGTGAATTCTGTGAGCTATTGTCAAAATGGTACGGTCTTTAAACTCTTGACTAATAATCTTTTGTAATACCCCATCAGTTGCTGAGTCTACAGAAGCTGTTGCTTCATCTAGAACTAGAATGGAGCTTTTTTTAAGCAATGCTCGTCCAAGACAGAATAACTGCCTTTGTCCAACACTCCAATTTTCACCATTCTCAACAACTGCAAATCCAAAATATAAGGTTAAATATTTAACTCTAGCACCGTCCCAGAAATCATAATTATTGTTAAGTTACAAACTCTTCTAAATTTAAGGTATTAAGAGGAGGCCTTTTTATAAGATGTACATCCTTAACGAAAGTAATGCATCTGACCTGTATAATCCAGCTTCTCATCCTTTGCCCGAACTATGTCGCCTAGCTGACATTTGTCTAGAGCCTGAAAAATACAGAGCCATGTTACTGATAAGTGATAATGATTTTAAGCTATAGACGCAATAATGCTCTATGGTTCTCCCATAAGATCCTTACTGATAATTTTACTACTCGATCAACAGGGAATCGTTTTGATAAAAGAAACATATCTGGTCTGGGAGTTACTTGGGGTTCTTTAATTTCCATTCCAACAAAAATGACACTAACTTTGTACTCACTTACAGTCTTAGATGTGGATCGATATAATTGCATATGACTTGTTTGTATATGCTAGACAGAAAGCATACCTCCCAAATTTCAGTATCAGAATATTTCTGCAGTGGGTCAAGGTTTCCTCTAACTGTTCCCTCGAACATAGTTGGATCCTGTGGAATGATGCTAAGATTTGATCTCAAGTCATGAAGACCTATCTTGCATATATCTACATTATCGATAATTATGCTTCCTTCTCTGGGTTCAACAACCCGAAAGATGGCTTGTATGAGGGTTGATTTCCCACTCCCAGTCCTTCCTACCACTCCAACTTTCTTCTTTCCAGGAATCGTGCAGGTTATATTTTTCAGGACAGAAGGTAGATGTTCAGCATAACGAATCTGCAAGCACAGCCATGAATAAACAAATGTACTGTAAGTTTTTTTTTAATTTTGGATTTTTTTTTCTAAATCCAGATATTGCTAAAAATACTTGGAACAAAAACTGTGACTGGAAAGTATTTGGTTCATTAATACATTAAAAAACACGTTACTTCAATCTATATTTAGGTAAGAAAACTCTTTTTTGACTTTAAACACATATCTTCTACTATCGATCTTTGATTATTTCAAGTATGTCTGAAATTACTTGCCTGCAAGTTCTTGAAGCGAATAGTTCCAGTCTCTGGCCAGTTGGTAGGTGGTCTAGAATCTTCAATCACTAGAGGTGCTTCACTACTAATATTGGAGTACTGAAGAATTCTTTCAACTGAAATCATTTTATTTTCGGCATTGCAAATATTCCATATAACTGAAGCTTGCAAAACATTTAGATTGATTCCGTATGTGACAGCCAAACCTGCAATACCTGTAAAAATATCCAATCCAAATGTTTATCTGTATTTGGAAATAGTCTTTTCGAAATAAAAAGAATAGATAGATTATTTAGAAACCAAGAAAATGGAAACATAAAAAAATGTTCTGCTTAATTACTTGGATCGATGATTCCTTCCGGGAGAGAGATAAGTAAAACCAGTGAGAAGGCAAACACAAAATTGGATAACTGGTTCAGTCTGAATGAAAGCCACTCCATGGCTGCAACATTGTGAAACCATGGTCTTGAGTGGTTGTCAACCAGGCAAAGATTTGCATCAGTAAAGCGCTTTTTTTGGTCAAAAGCACGAATAGTTGCTGCTCCTGACAGTGACTCTGCAAAGTGGTGGAGAATTGGAGCTCTTTCTATCCCTGATAATCGTGCCAGTTCTCTTGCAGTTGGAATATAGTATTTCTGACAACATCAATGTAATATTAGATCAAGAAAATATATGACAGCTCTTATGGTAAAGATCTTGTTTTGTTCATATTCCTTTTGCTCTATTAGTTGTCCCTCATATCTTTCCGCTATAAAATTCAGATACTTTTGAATCTAAAATGTAACACATTTTTAATCAACTTGGATGATAGGAACTGAAGATACGAAAGATGCATTACTTGGTACCAGATGCAAATGGCTGTCACTGGAATGAAGATAATGAATACTTCCCAAGCCACCTGGGACATTACAGTTATGGTGCCAATAATTTGTATAATTGAGAAAGCACACCAACCAATTCTGTTTGCTATTTCCAGGTCAAGTACACTTTGGTCTGTGGATGCCTGTAACCAATTAAGTAGACATTGTAAGTCTGTACAGATCATAGTTTAACATGTGAATACTGAAGATGTATACATATGCATGCTTTCGGGGGTTCATATATAATAATTTGCAAATTGTCTTGGCAGAAATCTTTTTTACCCGATTTAATATTCTTCCAAAGGGAGTTGAATCAAAGAATGCCATAGGGGCACGAAGAACACTGTGTAGCATGTTGTGAAAGAGCTTCTCTGCTGCTGCAAGGCCCGTTATAGCCACAAGTGATGCTCGTACAAGCACACAAAGTGAACTTCCAACAGAAAACAGAACATAAATAAGTAGTACGTAATTCATCCCAGTTACTTTTTCGGCATCATCTGTCGGACAAGCCCACGCCATCCAGTAGTTGCTGGCTATCTGCAACACTTGGAAAGATGACTGGGCTAGAAGTATAATCGGAACTAAGGCACCACCTTTTACAATAGTCAAGTAAGACAAATAAACTTCCTTTCCGATGCTTCCTTTTTCCCTTTCTTCTTCATTTACTAATTTTCCTTCCTTTTCATTTATTTCTACACTAAGGTTGTGTTCTGAATCTTGTTTAGTGTGTGGAAATTCATCAACTGAAGTTGGTTCTGTAGTTAATTCACCATCATTTGATGCATTTTGAGATGCTCTACTTGCAGATTCTACTGTTAAGACTGAATCTAAAGCCTGACTATGAGCTCCAACTAGAACTTCAAATCCAATATTTTGCTTCATAAGTTCTTCAAAAGTACCAGCTTGTGCAATTCGACCATTCTGCATCACCTGTTGACAATCGGAAGTCAATTATTTCAATTCAAACTTCATATCCTTGATACATCTATGCATGAGTTCTTCAGCGATATCAATAATTAAAAAGCTCTAGATGTTACTTAATAACATAGCAAGTTTCGTCATTGTCAGGTGAAAGAAACTTTTATTTTTCATTCTCTTTATAATTTTCTTGATTAGCAGAATTGACGATGAGTCATTTAGCATACCAGGATGAGGTCTGCTGCTGGAAGAAACTCGACTTGGTGAGTGACGTAAAGTATGGTCTTCTCCTTGAGAATCCCCAATAGACATTCCTGTGCACATTATGTACAGAAATACATTAGTTTTACATATATATTCTTTCGATATTAGGATTTGAACAAAGATTACATGTAAAAAGACTCCAAATACACAGATTTGACAAAAACATCACCCACTAACCTCAAAGAGTTGTCTGCCTGTATGCGCATCCACGGCACTGAAAGGGTCATCGAGCAGATAAATATCAGCATCGTCATAGACTGCACGAGCAATTTGTATTCTTTGTTTTTGGCCTCCACTCATATTAATCCCTCTTTCTCCAATCTCTGTTAAGTCACCGGTGGAAAATAATTCAAAATCCTTGATCAAAGCGCATGCTTGAATTGTTCTATCATACTTGGTGCTATCATAAGAATTTCCAAAGAGAATGTTCTCTCTAACATTTCCTGTCAGTATCCATGGAGACTGAGGAACGTAAGCCTTTGTACCACTAACTTTTACTGTCCCCGACACCTTTGTAACTTCTCCTAGTATGCTTGATAGCAAACTAGACTTTCCTGATCCTACAGTACCACAAATAGCCACCTTCATTCCTCTCTTTACTTGCAATTGTATTCCATCAAGAGTTGCGCATGTTGATTTCAAATCCCAGCTAAATTTTCCACGTTCAATCTCAATGTCAAATTCAGTTTTATCACGAGAAACAAATTCAATTGAACCTGACTGAATTTCTTCTTCTTGGAGGTATGAAGAAATTCTATCTGCAGAAACTTTCCCCTGTGCAATCACGGACAGGAGATCAGGCAGGTTAAAGATAGGATCTTGTAACATTCTAAATGTAGCCAATGCAGATAACACTCTCCCAGCTGTAAGTGGAATCCCCATTAGAACACATCCGCCAAACGTTAAAACAGAAATGAATGTTGGTGATCCCCAAAATATAAATGCCGTTATAGCTTGTAGCCTAAGCGACTTCCAGAGCCATTTGTACTCTGTTTTCCTGAGGCTTTCTAGCTTTAGAAGATAATGACTGTCCCACGCTTGAAGTTTCAGTGTCTTCATGTTTCGAAGAATTTCTGAAGTGGATTTCATTCGATCATCCTTCGCTTCCATTATCTTAGATTGGTATCCCTTCTGGATTTTAGTCATTGGTATGTTGATTGTCATTACTACCATTGTTGCTGCTAATGCCACCAAGGATCCCATTCCAAGATTTGTGTGCAAAATAAGAATAGCCAATGTAATTTGAATAGGCAACATCCAGATTATGTTTATGTACCACATGAAATCAGTGATTCTTTGGATGTCAACACTCATATAGTTTATGATCTCTCCGCTTGTGTGCTTTTGACAGGATTGACTTGATAATACAAGACCCTTTTTGTAGATGTGAGAAATCAGAGCAGCTCGAACCCGAAGGCCTAGCTGGCGAGCACCAAAGATCCATTGCCTTTGCGCTACTGTCTCAACAATTTTTGCACTAAGGAAACCAAGTGCAAGTAGGTATCCGCTCTTTAAACTACGGGTATTCTTTTCATTAAGGAATGTAACAAGGTCATTTATAAGGTAGGGGCCAACGTATGATGCTACAGCACTGATTACTGCAAAAAATGCATTAATTGCTGCTTTCTTCCTACCAAAATTATAGATAGCCTTGTATATAGATGGGTTTGTAGTTCCATCTCTCTCCCTAATATTGTTTAAGCTTTCATCAAACGAATGAGATAGAAATCCAGCAGAGTCTTTGATGTCTACATCTGGAACTTCTTCTTGGTCAAGGGGTTTCTTGATCCCAACAGCAAACAACTGGTTGAGCCAAGAAAAGGTTACTAGTTGTAGGAGAGTGGCTTTGCCATATGGACATTCCCTTTTCTCGTCTGGATTTTTCACAGAATCACCATTTAGAAGTGGCTCACTGATACCATTTGGCAAGTTGATGACAATGCCAGTCTTTCCTCGAACTGAAATAACCAGTAAGCAGGTACATGCAATAAGACCAAAAAAGTCTATGTAATTAGGTAATGTGATGTCGATGTGGTATATAAGTACATAATATGCCTCAAGAACTGCTCGTGTAAGAGAAATTATGAAGCTGCACATCCACCAGAGTCTCAGAAACAAAGGATACTTGCTGCACTTGTCTTTCTTCACTTTGTACAGTGCAATCAATGTAATAGCACATGTTATTGCTTGCAAGATCCCGGAGGTAAGAACTGGGACCGGCATCTCGCATTCTGTCCCCCTTCTACTTTGTGGCACAAATAGAATTGCTACTAGAGATCCCAGCAACAAAATGGAGCAAACAAGGCAAACCTTGTAGGAAAGGCCAACCATTGCATCCATTTTGTATTTTTCTCCAGAATATGCATCTGTTTTATTTTTTCCCAAACGTACAACAGTTTTCAACACAAAGTAGAGTAGTAAGAATCCTAGGAACCCTAGTTGAAGAACTATGCTAGCATTCTCACACAAGCAGGGCGAACGTAGCTGCAGCCATGATGTCCCAAACTGAAGATCTGTCACAAATAAAACACATTATCAGGATATAGCTCTGATAAAAATTTACATTGTTTCTCTTCATGACCTTTCACATATTCCACCGACTGAAAAATGCACGAACATAGTCTAACAACTGAAAGTATCCAGAGAATTCAGACTGGAAGCATCCAGAGAGTTTACAAAATATACATGAACCATTTCATGTGTGTTCAATATGAAAATTTCATCCTGCTATGCACCTTTAACTGTTTCAAAATTCAGAGGATGCTCTTGAAAGAGATCAAGTTCTCTCTGGCTCTACAAAGTGCAAACTAATTAACTAGTTGGATTGGGTCTATTATTAACCATTACTGTGAGGTAAACTGCGAGGGTAAAAACTTTCCATCAAAATTCATTGTTAGTCCTAAATTATTAAACAGGATGAAAATTGAAAGACTAATTCCACACACACCAGATGCTGACAAATATGTATTGGAAGTCTTTTCAAATTTTATTTTTTAGTCCTGAAATTCAATCATGATTATTGTCTTCTGTCCGTCATATCATATGAGATGACCCCATATTTATGCATTTTCTTATACCTGAACTTTACTGGTTTTCCAGATCTCCCTTGGCATTATTGAAGAGTTAATAAAATATTTATGTGCAGAGATTGTGCTTATTAACACATGGTATTTTTTCTGCATATATGTTTTCTCTCCGTGCAATGGAACGATTTGAAGTACAAGATGATAATAATTGATAATTAACAGCTTATTTGCAGTCCTTGTGGGAACGAACTTATTTACTACTTGTTGCGATACGTGCTCTTGCGTTAATGTTGTAAAACCTACAACAAGTTTTTGTAGCAGACCCCCTTAATCTTGGTAATAAGTGGTCAGGGGTTCAAGGATTAGTGGACGTGTGAGTGAGTGAGTGTTTTAAATTTAATAGAGGAAATTAACCAATTCGAAACAACATGATAATCACTATAATTTTAAGAACTAGAACACGGTCTAACGTTTATAACTGATATAATTAATTACTTGAAGATTAAACTTGCATGCATATGCTATACACAAATCCAGTCTTTCATTATGAACAGCTTATGAACCTATCTCGAGTCTCTTCTCCATACTTGCATGAACTCGAAATTTCTAAGCATTTGAGAATGTTCTAAACTATAATTAAATTAGTAACAAAAAACAGATGCAGTTGAGAATTTTCTAAGCATGAAGATACATGGAAACATAATCACTTCACACACATACGTATGAACATTGAGTGCATGCATATCAGTATATTATATGCAGTAACATTGAAGATCAGCAAGCTAGCTTACTTGTGATGCTGCTGGAATCAAACATCTCTTCAGATAGAACAAGGGCTTATTCCCAGAGCACTTGTGCTTACTTAAGAAGTCTGATATCAATAATAACTAAATTATTAGTTCATCAATTGTCATTAGTCATTACATAAAAGTATTGCACTTGCAAGCATGTAATAATGCAAGAAAATGATGGAGACTCTAGTCACCAGACAAAAAGTTGCAGAAGGGAGGGATCTCCAAAAATTCCACTGAATATTATTGCAGAAGGGTTGTTGCAAACATAATATACTGTATAAATTGTCTATGAGTGGGATCACGTGCTGCACATAAGTTTCAAACAGCTGGTACATCTTAACGTTTGCTTCAACTCTTTCCAAACTAGGGGTTAAGGTAAAAATTGCAAACAGCAACAGAACTGTGTGTTACCTAAATTTGATTTTTAGTAACAGGTCGTTTTGGATATTTTAACTAACGAATTTCACTAAAAATGGTTTAACACTCGTCCGATAAACAAAATGTCGTTGCAAGTATGAAAATACACATTCCACGAGTGTTACCTAAATTTGATTTTTAGTAAGAAAGTGATCGAACAACTCAATTCTCACGTATCAACTAATAGTTGTAAGTATGAAAATACATCCCACGAGCGTTGTCTAAATTTGATTTTTAGTAACGTGTTGGTTCGAATATTTCAACTAACGAATTAAAATACATAGTGTTAGAAATGATCTACAACTTAATTTCGATAACAAAAATACACAATATTAGAAGTGATCGAGAGCTCAATTCTCGCATAACATCTATCAATCAACACAAAAAAAACAAAAGGAGAGACTGAGTGGAGGATAAAATGTGGAAAAAGAGAAAAAAGGTGAGATAAAAAGACATGTGCATACTCACTGCTGAATCTGTTGGGTGCAATGATTTTGACTGATGTTTATGGATTGATGTAGTTTGATAGTGGTGTGGCCTAACAAAGCCTACCATATAATTTCTCAATTCTAAAGGGAGAGGAGGCCTGGACCTGGACTGAACATGTTTGTGTTTGTCTAGTCACTTTGTATCTCAGTGCTCCACAGCCGGACTGACAAGTGACGATCTCCCGTTAAATTAACCCCTTGCTCTCGATTTTTAAATAGAGTCGTGTTCTCGGGTTTTAAACAGGAAAATAAATAAGTAAAAAATTAAGTAAAATAGTTTCAATTTCATTCATATTTATGAAAATAAATACAAATTAAGCTCTCTTTTACTCAAAAACTTTCATCCGAAAAATAAGTTTGTTTTATATAGGAGTACTAAATTTCAAATATATTATTTAGGGAAAAATATCAAAAATATGCTTTTTTTAATATAATTTATAAGTTAAATTATAAACTTTTGGGATGTAAAATATTGTACACCAGTTAACGAAAAAGAAAAAAAAATGTACACCACAAACATATATTTCAATAAAGACTAGCAATATATATTTATTTATTAATAATGAAGACCAAACAACTTACTCCTATAAGTTTATGTAAGTTTACTTGCAGAAATAACAATAAAAATCGTAAAATCAAAATTTAATTTCTTTATCCGTTTAGCGAAATATTTCATTCTCGCGATTTTCGGCCAATAAACTTAGCTCGTTATCAAGATAGGATTTCCGAAAGTAACATCCAACAATATATGATCTGAGAAAATAACGTCCAACAAATACAAGATCAAATGGTAAGTTCGACACATGACAAGTCTGTCTATCACCCTCCCACAAACAAATCACACAAATGTGTGTGAAAGGATAATTCAATTGTACATTATTTGTGTGATAAATAACAAAATTACAACCAAAAACGCTTAGAAAGGCTATTTTCGAAATTTATCAAACAATTTTTTAGCTGCGACCGTATCAAACCATACCTTATACAAAATAATGTTTATAAAGTAAATCATATGTAATGCCCTTTGTTAGAGATGCACTAAGAAAATCAAAAATATGCTTTTTTTAATATAATTTATAAGTTCAATTATAAACTTTTGGGATGTAAAATGTACACCACAAACATATATTTCAATAAAGACTAGCAATATATATTTATTTATTAATAATGAAGACCAAACAACTTACTCCTATAAGTTTATGTAAGTTTACTTGCAGAATTAACAATAAAAATCGTGTAAAAATCGTAAAATCAAAATTTAATTTCTTTATCCGTTTAGCGAAATATTTCATTCTCGCGATTTTCGGCCAATAAACTTAGCTCGTTATCAAGATAGGATTTCCGAAAGTAACATCCAACAATATATGATCTGAGAAAATAACGTCCAACAAATACAAGATCAAATGGTAAGTTCGACACATGACAAGTCTGTCTATCCCCCTCCCACAAACAAATCACACAAATTTGTGCGAAGGGATAATTCAATTGTACATTATTTGTGTGATAAATAACAAAATTACAACCAAAAACGCTTAGAAAGGCTATTTTCGAAATTTATCAAACAATTTTTTAGTTGCGACCGTACCAAATCATACCTTATACAAATTAATGTTTACTAGCTTTATACCCGTGCGAAGCACGGGAAGTTTTTTGTATTATTTTGACATAAGTTTATGGTGTTTATTTATACTTAGTATTAATATTTTAGCATTAATTGCTGGTGTTTTGATATATTTATTTATTATTTAATTTTACTTTTTTCTTAAATTGTTTTGTACTATATATGTATAATTTTAAATTATAGTTTGGTATGTTGTAATAATTAAAAATGATTTTTTTATTAATATTAATTTGTAAAGTTTGGTTTTTATTAATATTAATTTGTAATTATAAATGAATTTGTTTTATTATTAAATTTAAATTGTAATAATTTATTTTATAATATTTTATATTTTTTTAATTGTATTTTGGGCTGATTTTTTAGGCTTTTTTACGATGTGTATATGTCATCTGTAATTATTGTCAAACAATTTCTTGGAAAAATTAAATATTGTTGAATTTAGGTTATAATTTATTAATTTTTGTGATAATTTAATAATTTAGATAACTTTTTCTTTAACACATGTTAAAATAATATAAAATAAGTAATTAATTGATTGCATTTTATAATTAAAACATTTTTTGTAACAAAATCTACTTATTTTCCAAAAATATCACAGGCAATTACCTTTAAATAAAACATATTAATTTTTATATTTGTTTTCACTAAAATGTCTCTTTTCAAAAAATATCATATCTCTTTTCCAAAAATATCAGGTGCAATCCTTACTTATTTATTTTAAAATCTATTTTAATATTTTTAATTACTTAAAAAGGTCACATATTTTAACATGCAAACGTATTTTTTTAACAAATAAAATTAATATATTTAAAACACTTCTAAAAAATATCACGGATATTTATTTTTTTTTAAATTAAAACTTGTTGGTTTTTTTTATTTGTCCTTATTATTTATCTTTTATAATTAAAACACTTTTTTCTAACAAAATCTACTCATTTTCCAAAAATATTATGGAATGAAAATAGTTATTTTCATAAAACATAATTTATAAAATATTATATTTTTCTAAATTTAGATCGAACACTCCATAAAACTTAACTCACTTTATTTATATTTTAGTATATTTAGTTTTTTTTAAATTTCATTTTAATTGATTTTGTATATTAGATCATCAATATTAAATTTATACAATATATCCTTTTTGTAGATTTCTCAAGTACTACTTTTTAGTTGAAATATTATTATAAAATTGATTAGTATTCATTTTTTATTCATTTTTTATTAAAATAGTTTTGTATATTATTGATGAAATCTTTATTTCTTTGAATTTGAAATCACTGAATTTAAAATTTTTAATTTACTTACTGAGAGCTTATCTGCTTGTATTTTGAGTATATCTACCATTTTTCCTTTTTTTCACAATAATAATAATAATTACTAATTTATTATTTTAGCCCTGACGACCAAACCATCTAAACTCCCTTATACCAATTATATATAGGATATAATAATAGGGAAAATAGATTTTTTTATCACTCAACTATTGATCTTTTAGAAAGTAACCACTGAACTACTAAATAATTAATTATAACCATTAACGTTACATTTGTTTTTGCTTTTAGGCATTCCGTTAATGTGCCGTTAAAATAATACGGGAAAATAGATTTTTTTTGCCACTTAACTCTTGTTTCTATTAGAAAATAGTCACTGGACATTCAAATAATTAAAAATAGTCACTAACATTACATGAGTTTTTGTTTTTAATCATTCCGTTAAGTATAAATGAAATATCAATTAAAATAATATTAATGTGGACTTAATCATCCAACGTAACATGATAAATAAAAAATATTTTAAGTACAATACTGTCATTGTTTTTCATGCAACTGGTCATTTTATTTAAGAAATAATTCAACAATATCTTCAAAGTAATTTGTTTCCCCGATTTAATATTGTAAAATTTCGAATATATTAAATTTTGATTAGAATCTATTTTTTTAATCCAAAATTCTAGATATTGAACCAAAAAAAGTAATATAGATATTTGATCTTATTTTTATGATTAAATTTGGTTCATGAAATTTAAAAAATCAACGAAGCGAATCTAAAACATTTATATATATAATATGTTTTTATTAAAAATATATAATTTCATTAATCATTTGTTTATTTTAAAAAATTATTGTTAACAAAATAGTAAATGATTTCAATAATAATTAGTTAATTTATGAAAAGATAATAAAAATTATGGAAAAAATTATAATGCTGATATATTTTAACGTTGTACAATGTTTAGTGGCTAATTTCCATTAATTTTGACACATTATCGATCTATTAAACACATTAATATTATTTTAACGACACATTAACGACACAATTAACGGAATGTCTAAAAACAAAAACGAATGTAACGTTGATGGTTATAATTAATTATTTGATAGTTCAGTGGTTATTTTCTAAAAGAACCAATAGTTGAGTGATAAAAAAATCTATTTTCCCATGTTTATAAAGTAAATCATATGTAATGCCCTTTGTTAGAGATGCACTAAGAAATGGTTAAATATCAAATTGGTTATTGAAGTGGAGGTCATATATTAATTTTTTCATCAATTTTAACGGGGTTTCATTTCAATCACTTAAGTCACTTAAGCCATATAATAAATTTATTTTTGATTTTATAGTTATTTTCTTTGATTTAATTAAAAATAAATAGTAAATAAAATTTAAAATACTAAAATACATAACCTTTCATTTGGTTATGTTGGAAAAATGTATAAAACTCAACAAAAAATTATTTTACTTCTCGTTAACGCATTTCGAGGTATCTGTTTGATATTTATTATGACTTAAGTGATTGAAATGAGATCCCGTTAAAATTGATGAAAAAAATTGATATATGACCTTCAATTCAATGATCAATTTGATATTTAACCCCACTAAAAAATTGTCCCAATCATTTCAGGCCTAAACAATTTTTTAACACTAATTTGTCATACTTTCGGCCCTCGAAGACTAAAGTTATTGTTGGTAGTACCCTGAAATCAAAATCGAAAGCTGCCTCCGCGGCTGCATCCAACACTTGCTTAGTTGCCTCAAACCTACTTAAACATAGCTTCATCCAAATGTGAAGATCAGTCCCAATTTCGCATTTTGAACTTCAAGAAGAAGTCCTCCGATTTGTCACATTTCTAGAATCAACATACAGAATTAAATCAGCTGTCAACTTTGAGTGCCCACGTCTAATTTAAGCTTGCAGTTTTCGACTTTTCGTGGAGATCAATCATGGCAGTATATCAAACTAGTCATTGTGCCCGCTACGCTATGGCATGCTTAAATTTTATAACTAATAGATTAGTATATCAAATCAGCGGTACACCTACTGATTGCAACTAATATTAAAATTTATAAGTGATTTATCACGTATTGCTTGTATTAACAAAATAAATAACAAACAGCGAAGTTCAATCCACACATACTAAATCACAAAATTGGAAAGCACAACTAGAACTATTGAAGGCGAAAGAAATATAAAAACCTTGAGAATTTATTTATTTATAATACATTTCAGCACTCAGATTGGAGCTTCCTGTTCCTCGTTATTGGAAATCTGCACTTGTCTTGCGCAGCTTTGCAGGAAATGTCTTTACAAGGGAGCATGACCAGGAAACTCTATTTCTTCAACAAATATTCTATTTGCACAAGTGCCTGCCAGAATTATTAATAAGAAAAAACAAAGTAACTTAGACAAGGCATATTAGGCAAATCTCACTTGCAAAAGATGAGATGACAATGCCATACGAGTATCAACCATAATACAACTATTACAATTCAAAAGATCAATAAACAAAACAGATTTTTAATATAATGAACAGCAAAAAGAATTTAATGTGCACACATATACGATATATTTACATTGAATATGCATATATGAGAGAAAGAGAGAAACACCTCTATTGCAACTGCAGTCGGCGTGACATTGCATACATCTTTGTAACCCAGTTTTGCAGCAATACCTGCAGATTAATAGGAGTCACCTTCCCATTATTAAGATATAGAAACTTGCTAATGGAGGTGTAGAGATTTATGAATTCATAAAAAAACATCCAAATAAAATGGGATTATATCTGCTCCAAAAACATTTCATTTTGACTTTTACAGTTAGAGTGACAACATTTTAGACTAAATGGCTGATGTTAAAAACTAATTAAGTTGATGTAAAATACTATAAATGTGAAATTTACTCAAAGTATTACATCTTAAAAAGGTTCTATTATTAAAAGTTAATTTTAAAAGGTTGATATGCAGGGAACGGAGTCATAGTCATTTAATCTCCAGTATACTTGTCTAGACTAGGATGCAAGCTTCTAACATGCTATGAATTATGATCAGTATATTATAAGGAATCAGCTGAAACAAGTAAGAAAGTGATCAACGAATTGACACAAAAATGGCAGTTGTTCAGGGCTACTGATTATGAACATACTTTCTAAGGAAACCCTGGCACTTGCGTTGGTGTAGGCTTCACTCCTGTCCTCCCAGAGAGTACATAAATGCTTGAAAGTCTGGTACCACAAATATAAGGGGGGGGACAAAAAGGATGGTTAAGAAACCGGCAGTGATAACTTAATATGGAACAAATTACAACCTACACCCTTTTGATTGAGAAACAGTAGCCGTTTCGTTTGGCAAGTCACGCGACAACATGTTGAAATTTTGAATTTGATGTAAATTTTATTAAAGCTGATGTAAATCTAACATATCAACTTTAACAGTGTTACTGACAAAGTTGAAATTTTATAATCACAGCAATTTTTATACTTAATATGCAGTAAAGTTACTCTTGAAATGACACTTAACTACAGAACCACGGGAAAACATCATTATTTAAAAAAATAATTATCTTTAGTGACAAAAATGACTACTTGACAAGTAATGTGCACACACCTTTGCATAAGTATCACCAGATTCGTTATGCAGAAGGGGCCGAGATTCAGTTCCAACAGATGTAATCCTTCGAGCTAAGGCTTCCAAAGGCACATCTAACCACACACTAATTCCTTTTTGCATGTGTCTCCTGACAACACAAAATACAAAGCTCAACTGATATCTACATATGAAAAAATAACAAGACTCAAGTTTGAAAAACAATCAAAATACCAATGAGAAGCATGTGTACCAGTTAATGGGCCTTATAACTGCACCCCCGCCTGTAGAAACAACTAGCCGCTGCATTGAAGACAGCTTTTGCAATTCCTCAGTCTAAGAAAGTCCATTGAATATTAGTGAATCACATGTACACATTAACAGCAGACAAACAGAACACAAAACATCAGAACCTTATTAGCACAAAATCTTCTGCAAATGTCTGGTAGTCATTACGTCCATATATTAAGCTATGTAAAGTTTAGTGTTTGACCAGCTAATATTAGAAAGAGCTTCCAAAAGTATGGTTTAGTAGTGCAATTCCTAAGCAAGAAGGGTAGTGAAAGAAACACACAATTGCATCTACCAATATTTTGAATATATCTTTACAAATTCCTTTTAAGCAAAAAAAGATGAAAAATATCTTTACAAGCATGCTAATCAAATCAATACAATAAATTTGGAGTACATGAGATTATAATACTTAGCAGACTGAGGGATTTTAGTATGCTTGGGCGAAAATTTAAATCAAGTAGATTCATATTTACATATATACACATTAATATATTATGCTTCCCACATATGTAACTGTAACTCGTGACTCGATTAACCTGGTATAGCAGTAGTTGAGTAATTAATTAGTCTCTTATATATATAATACTTTTCAAAGGTGATTTTCAATGAAAAGATTAGGTTTGAACCAATTATTAATTGCATTTATTCTGGACCAACCTCGTTATCTCTAAAGAAGCTTTCTCCATGCAACTTAAAGATGTCATCAACGGTAGTTCCTCCAACAGACAGCTCTATTAATCTGTCACTGAAATACCAAAAGAGTGGCAGACTGTAAATTACTATCAGAACTCAGAAGTGCAACATGTGTATAACAGAAATGATAAACATTAGGAATAGATGCATATGTCAATGCGTTCTGTTTTATATACTAACATAACGACTGTACATCAGAGTCTCCTAGGACGAAAATATGGCCATACTATACTATTAAATCCAAACATGAGATAATTGTTTGTCGGTCGGTTGTCCATTATTTTGGCCAAATAATAAGATTTAAGTTGGAAGTCATTTTTCAGCCCTTTTATTACATTATTAAATTTAAAATTTTGTAATATACTATCAAAGTTATTTGGAGATCTTTTGTATTGTCACTCCGGACCTAAAATTAATTGAAAAATTGAGTTTTATAAAATTTATGCTATTTTATTATCACAATCACTTTTAATATAAAACAATTACAAATTTATTTTAAATACAGGCACATCTCATGGGCGCTACACGTGCTTGTAATGCTGAAAAATCTTACAATAAAACCAAGTACAAACCTGTCAAAAAATGAATAACCAAGAACTTTTGATAGAATCTCGCCAACTGTTGTTTTTCCGGAAGCCATCATTCCTGCATGCAAGATACCAGCAATATTATAGATAGTTTTTGGCAGTTGTAATTACTTAAGCTGAAAACATTAAAAGAGTAACTGACCAACAAGATATATGCACCTTCCGTCTAAATATGTTTCGATCTCTTCTGACTTGTTCTGCAAAGTACTACCAATTAGATGAATATTAGATAGTAGTAGTTACACCAAATGAAGTCTATCAGCTAGAAGAGGTTGTGCAAGACTTATATGTTATTACCAATATACCATTTTACAAATAATCTACACAACAAAGTATTAAAACATAATACATTACCGGAATCATGAACTGGATAGCTAATATGTCACATAAAGGGCCTGTTGCTTCGTCTTAAAAGTTACTTAGCTCATATATGATTAGTTAAAATTAATTTTTCGGTCCTTACCCACCTTGTCTTTGACAAGGTTCGTACCCTTGACATCCCGGGGGGGTGATATCGCTAGACTAAGTGGTCTAGCGGCTTATTTAAGTTTATAATTTGACTGGACAAAAAGTATATTTACCCTTACGGTCTCACCCCACCACCCTTAAAAGTAACCAAACTGATAATAACTTGTGAGAAAAAATACTTTTACTTACAAGTCACCAAAATAACTTTTATACATTAAACAACTTTTTAATGTAGGCCTCTTAATGTAAGCCCAAAAAGGACCAAAAATTGATAAGCATCTCTTTCCAGAAAATTCTTACAGTTTACCTTTAGAATTACAGTTTCGTCAAAAGTAGCAGGACAAGTTCCAGACTCCAACACTGAAGCTACAAAATAGGAGAATTGTTACTGGATAACATATACAGGATTCTAGAATACTATTTCCAATAGAACAATTAAGGGATTATTATGACATTAAATATTCATTGTATCACATAATTAAGTATTGATCAATTTATTGTGTATCTTTATCACATAATATACAAAATAAGGCATTATAAGAGAATCCTGATTGTTAGAAGAAAAAAAAAGAAGAAGTATCAGAGGTTACTTGATTTACTTCACAACATACCTTTTTTTGCTGTATAATATGCAAGTAAAGTTCCCTATTCCTTTCTCCACAAGATCATATAAAGGTTTCGTTAAACATTCTAGTGTCTCTACTTCAACATGTACAAGAAGAAATGTGGAGTCTAAACCTAGCTATAGACTTAATAATGGTAACAATAATCTCATGATCCCCTTGATGTTAACAGAGAATCAATTTATGTAGATATTAAGAAGTGGCAAAACTCCTCCGATACGAGTCCTAGTCGTTCCATACCATACGTTCAGAAGAACACCTCAATATTCCAGCCAATAAATGGTGCAAATGATCTATATACCCTAACATGCACACAATATGTGTATAACTGTCTAAGTTTATTAAAACTTCGCTCAGATTTTCTTGATTGGCTGAAGTATAACTGACTTTGTTAGTTTGTATTAGAAGTAAATTGATTTAACAACTAAATAATCATAATGACAAAAAGCAGCTCAAACCCGAGTTTCTGCTGCAAGATTCATTAAATTTACATCGTATAATTATGAGAGTAATAAATGCTAAAACAAAAAAATAGTCATAGCTACCTTCACGATTCTGGGGAAAACAGGAAAGCTTCGGTGCAACTGACCTACGATAAGCTGAATCCTTTCTAAGCTGCAAAGAACTATAGACAAGAATTGGAAACCTCTCTTCCCTACACCTCCAAGGAAACTGCAGTGAATAATCTTTTTTCCTAACTGTCCTTTCTGAAGCAATGGATACCGAAAACTGCAAGCATTGTGAACCTTTAGCCGCCATTCTCCGTCACTACGCACCACAACTAACTCAACACTAATTCTTCCAAAATCCTAGAAGTATTAAAGCAAAATCCAGTGAACATAAGCCTAAATGTGCCTCTGTGAAAACCAAGAAATTAGTCAATTCTTCAACTCAAGGAATAATTCACAACTTGTAAAAATCGAAACTTTATAACATAAAATCATAAAAGAGTACAAATTATGTCATTCTCATCTCATTTCATTCCCTCCAACCAAAAGCATCTTTTTATTACAATTGGAATCATTATGTACTACAGCTCACATAAAACCAAAAAATACCTCAATTCTTAAACTCAAGAAATCATTCACAACCCGTAAAAATCGAAACTTTCAAACACAACCTCATAAAAAGAGTTCAAAATTATGCCATTCTCATTCTCATTCTCATTTCTTTCCCTCCAACCAAAAGCATTAATCTTTTTATTACAACAGGAATAATTCATTCATTCTCCAACACATCATGCAGGAAAAAAACATAAAATAATTAAAAAGTGGATTAAATTTTAATTTCTCACTGTCCATATAACAAGAAAATCAGCAAAGACTCAAACTTTATCTTAATTACACTCAAATGCAATGACTATAATCATTAAACATATTGCTAAAATACATAAATCATCATTCAAGACAAAAACAAGTACATGGGTATCATTAGTTTTGTAATTATAGAGATACATACATATAGACAGGGCAAGAAAGCATGAATTAAGTGGCTGATAATGAAAATGTACTGAAACAAATAATAGAAACAGACTCACCGGAGAAATGAGAATGAGATGAACTGGGCCATTCTTTAAAAAAACATTCGACAAAAAGTTAGGCAGGTAGGGAAGAAAAAGTTACGTTTGGTGTGGTGTCATCTTCATTCTTGTTGTTTAATTTTTGGATATATTTTGCAGCATGTTACACGAGGTATCAGATTGTTATGAGTTTGATAATTAGCCATTAAGTGTTAGCGATAATCGAGAGAAAAGGCCCCTAGGGCACAATTATAACATAAATAGATCAAAATGGTACTATTGAAAAAAAATAGCCCAAAATAACACATTAAAACGTTACATCGTCTAGCGTTCTGAAAATCGCGTGAAAACACAACTTAAAGTTGTGTTTTGACCCGAAAACACCACTTAAAGTAGCGTTTTGACCCGAAAACACCACTTGAAGTAGCGTTTTCAGTGTCAAAACACCACTTCATCTAGCGTTTTTGTTGTTAACACAACTTAATCTAGCGTTTTCAACGTAAAAAAAAATGAACATGTACTAACGCTACACGCATTGACGTTTTAGCGTGTCATTTAGGGCCATCTTTTCCAATTGTGCCATTTAGGGCATTATTGTTCAAAATTGTGCCATAGAGGGCCAACGCCCGATAATTGATTGAGTTAATTATCTTGATTGGTAGATTTGAGTTGATTGTTTTAATCAGTGAATTGAATTATTGTTTGAATTATTTTTTTGTATTTTAATTAAATAAATTTACAAGGGATATTCCATTTGGTACCATTGTACAATTGGCTTTTTTATTTGGTACCACTCGAAGTTTTTGGCTTCCAAGTGGAGCCATCATACTTTTGGCTTCATCCACATGATACCACTCTGTTAACCAAACGTTAGTCGACCGTTACAAAATTATGAGATTGTCCATTTGGTACCACTCAAAATTTTTGACTTCCAAGTAGTACCCTTCTACTTTGTGTTTCAACTCAAAAATACCACTATGTTAATAAATTCGATGAATATGATCATTCTCATCAAACTCCTTGGCTTTTGGTGGGCAAAGGGATGCGAAACAATTTTTTTGAGGGGCATAAAATCAAGGAATTTGAATAGATTCATCAGATTCATTAAAAAGTGGTATTTTGGAATCGAAGCCGAAAGTAGAATGGTGCCACTTGGAAGTCGAAAACTTTGAGTGGTACCAAATGGACAATCTCATAATTTTGTAACGGTCGACTAACGTTTGGTTAACGGAGTGGTATCATGTGGATGAAGCCAAAAGTATGATGGCACCACTTGAAAGTCAAAAACTGTGTGTGGTACTGGTACCAAATGAAAAAGTCAATTGTACAATGGTACCTGTTAGAAATGAATACTACTAGAAACTAGACAGAGGGGGGGTGAATGGATAGTTTGATATATTTTTCGATTCTTGAAACCTAAGTAAACAACTGTATGTGATTATGATATGTAATATGCAGAAAGTAAATAACACACACAATCACTTTAATCTACTTTGTATAAGCAAATTAAATACTACAGCTTTCCAGGAAATTCACAATCGAATTTCTGGCTTCTAAACAAGAACAGTTTGAACTTGCTTGCTTACAGAGAAAAGAGCTTAGCAAATAACTATGTGTATCTCTCTTACTTCTTACAGTTGTGTGTGCACGATATATATATTCACCTATACAAACTAGGCACACACAATATTACACAGCTACCCCTTCTGAAAGTCCAACTTGTCCTGCCATAAGAAGTTCACTGTGTCAGGAAGGACCACCTGCTTTTCGGAGTCTTTCCCGTTTCTGTAGCTGCTTGTCTCTTATCTTTCTCTCCAAGTTTAGCTGTAGATTTGCCATCTGTTCTTTGGACCACCTTGCCAGAACAAATGCTTCAGTATTTGTCTCCTTTGATTCTTGGTTCTGTACCTTGATTTGTCTTGTTATAAACGGCTAAGTGTTGATATCGTGAACTCCACTTTATCCCTGACTTCGCGATCTCCCTTGTGAGGACTACGCGATATAGCCTTTGAAGACTTTGCGACATAGGTCATTTGATGACTATGCGACATAGGTCATTTGATGACTATGCGACATAGGTCATTTGATGACTATGCGACATAGGTCATTTGATGACTATGCGACATAGGTCATTTGATGACTATGCGACATAGGTCATTTGATGACTATGCGACATAGGTCATTTGATGACTATGCGACATAAGGCTTCTGAGGACTTCACGATATAGGCTCTTTTGACTTTGCTGACTTCAACACTTCACGACATGTGTCTTGAGGACTTCTCGACATAGTACAAAATGGACTATGCGATATAGTACTTCACGACATGGATATTGGTGACTTCACGACATAGCTTTCTTTTGACTTTGCTATATAATGCCTTAGACAAATTCCTGCAACTTATTTCTTCATAGCCTTATTCAACTCTATCCTGCTGCATGAACACTTCTGAACTTCTACCAGGATAATTATTCAATGGCCTATATATACAATCTAGATGCAAGAAACTTTACTAAGCTCATTATAAATCTGAGCATACATGATAAAGCTATTGTTCATGAGAACAAGACAAGTACATTTAGAGACCTATACTCTATCCCAGTGATAGAAATCACTAGGTCATGTAGTGTGACATAGTCACATAGTGTAGGCTTGTTAATAGTGGTATTCAGACATGTCTTGAGCCTAACAATCTCCCCCAAATTGTGAGTAAGATCCTTAGGCACAATTTCATGTCTGATAACAAGCCTAACTTAAATAAAAGGAAATTTAGTAACAGAGAGGATAATTCATGAACATTGAGATCAGAAATTTGATTACATAGAAAAATTTAAAGCTTACAGTTTACTTTTGTTGCTCAGCAGCTTCAGCTTCCAATTGCTTCTCTAGCAAATCATCATATATCTTCTTTTTCCTTATCTCTTCTTTTCTCTTCATGTCTATGATGGCTTCTTGAAGTTCTTCTCTTGCAATCAGTTCTTCAATGAGAGGTGAGCCTTTCAAGTCATCAATTGCAGCCTTGAGTGCACTTTCTACATAGGAATCAAGAAACTCCATCCTTATTTTGCTTTGACCTCCATGTGAGTTTTTGTACTCCACAATGTAAGGATTTTGTTTGACCCTGCACATCCCTTTCTGCCTTAGCTCCTTAGCCCTCTCCTCCATCTCAGCCATTTCTTTCTCTCTCTGTATGTTTTTCTCTTCATTCTCTTTCCTCATGTTTTCTTCATAATCAGCATGCATCTTCAAGTACCTGGCAATATCTATCTTCCATGTCCTTTCATCTTTTTCTTCAAAATTCAGTAAGGCATTTATCCTTTCAAGCTCATACTTATAGAAATATTGCCAGCTTCCTTGCTTCATTATCCTTTCTCTTCCATCAGTGTACTTGATCTCTAGATGATCCAACTTCACTTTGACTTCAAAGATCCTTTGAGCCCTCAAAAATGCTAGGGCATCTTCATCATAGTCCTCATCTAGTGGAAGCACATTGATGCCAATAACATTTGTGAGTTTTCCAGTCTTCTTTGTTATCCTCATCCTTTTGGGTACACTCTTGATCTTCAAATGCTTCACAAGAGATACCTTTCTGGAACAAGGAGAATTAGTCTTCAGTGCCACATCACTTGGAAGTAGCTTCATTCCTTTCCCCTTCATCCACTGTAACACTCCACTAGCTGTGACTTTGTGGAAGTGTTTTCTTGAAATTACTTTAGTGGCTTCATCTTTCTTCTGTGGCAATTCAGGTTCAGAAGTCATGGATAATGATTTTGGAGGATCATTGCTAACAGTACCCACCCTAGACTTAGAGTCTTGTGTTGTGGTTAAAGTACTACTAGCAATGTCCTTGACTTGCTGAATTCCACTTCTTGTTTTCTTAACTGATTCCTTTGCCCCCTTGTCATCCCTCTTGCTATCATCAGCATCCTTTGATTTCTTTGAATATTTGCTCCTTTCCTTATCTCTCCTTGACTGAGATCTCCTTTCATAGGTTTTCTCCTTGTCATCATCATCATCTCCATCCTTCTTTTTGTTCTTTTCTTTGACAGATTCAGGAATGACTCCATGAATCAGAAAAGATTGTAGAGTGTGAATCATCTCTAGTTCCTCAGCTGTCCTGACTCCCCTCTTGGCTCTTAGCATTTGCAGCACCTGGTTGATCTTTGCATTATTCTTTCTTGTCAAATCTGAAGGGATCACCAACTGGTCAATGCTGCTGTCTTGAGATAGACTTTGGAAGATTATTGTCTTTGGCTTTGAGATAACCTCAGGCAGTCTTTGATCTTGATCCATCTTCAAGTCATCAAACAGTCTCTTGTTGTTAGCCCCACCTTTTTCTATTAAGTCCATTATTGTTGACAGCTCAGTGAATCTCAGTTTCTCTAGAGTTTGAAAAGCTAGGTGCCACAAGCAGTTGTCCTTGCACACCATGATTATCTCTCTTAGATGGACATCCTTGATTTTCCTTACTGCAACTGTGAAGTACTTAATGTTTTCCTTGAGCTTCATTCTGTAAGTCCTTGCATCTTCTTGTGCATCTCTGTAGGTGGCTTTCAGAAACTCCAGGAAGGCCTCATCATGATAGATGTGAGAATTGGCAACTTCCTGTAGCTTGGCCTCTGTGATTGTTGTTGCTTTGGCAGGTTGAGCATTGGAAGTAGGTTGAGCAGGTTGAGAAGTGGAGATATCTTTTGGCATTGTGGAGGGATAGTAGGTAGTGGTGACTGTGCTTTTCTGGCCTTGTGCATTGATGACCTCTACAGGGGGAAGATTGATTGGCTTTATTGTCTCTTCAATGAGCTTGCCCTTAAGTTTTGACTGCTTGGCAGGTACTCCCCCTTTCTTTTTCACAATGACCTCCTTAACTTTCTCCCCCTTAGGCTTGGGATCAGACAAAAAGTCTTGAGCTTCACCAGGGATAGGCAGGTTCATGGATCTCATCATTGAAGTCATCATTTGTTGCTGCACCAGTAAGATGTTTGAGGTGTTGTTGCCTTGGTCATCCAGCTTGTCATTGAGTTGGCTTAAGGATGTAGATAGCATTCTGTTTTCATCCTTGAGATAGGCCACTTCTTTTTCTAAGCCATCCACCTTAGAGAATAATTGTTGAGACCTAAATGAGTTTAGGGATTGATCTTTGACCCTGGCAAAGTCATATTTGGAGATGTCTGACAGAGGGACTTCATCCACCAACTTGTCACCATACTGATTTTTCCACATGACATTTATCATAGCATTTGAGGTGATGGTGGCTTTCGCTTGAGTTTCCAGTGAAGAAGCCAGTTTCTTGATGTTGTCTGTGACCATGGCAAGAGTCACATCCATCATGGATACATATGTGGAGGTTTTCTGGACTTCTTTGAGAATACCATCCACCTTGGGAAAATCAGAGAGATAAGAGTTCCTGAGCTTAGTGAGGGATCTGTCTGTCTCCTCCTGGATTGAAGAAATCTCTGATTGAAGCCCTTTCCCAAGATAGTGCAGAGCCTTCAGCTGGTTCTTGTACACATCATTCACAGCATCATAGATGGCAGCAGGAGAGAGATCCTTTGCATTGGAGCCCAGAGAAGTTAGGAATTCTTCTCTTAGAAAAGCTAGGGCATCCTTGAGCTTGAGAGTCCTCTTAGCATCCAACCAGGCATCCACATTTCCCTCTGGTTCAGCTGCATCCACAATCTTCTCCTGCTGAGCTTCAACATCCTCCTTGTGGCAAAGTAAGATAGCTTCATAATCAGCATTGGGAAGATTTGAGGTGAGGAGATGTTGAGCTATTTTGGAGAACTCATCAATCTGTGTTACATGGAGATCTTGTATGGCTTCTTCTGTCATTTTGGAAGGCACAGATGATGATCCTGAAGGCTTGTCATGGTGCACAGGCTTCAGCCATTCTGACATAGTGGCCTGAGCCAAGTGAGAGCTAGTGCTAGGCACTTCATGAGATGTAAGAGTTTGAGTCTCCTCCAGCCTTGGAATGGCTGTAGGGTCTAATGTTGTCTCCATTGAAATGGGATGTGTTACAACATTAGCCCTATTTGTCTGTGAAGACAGTTCCACATCCCTAAGGATGGGAGAATTTGGCACAGAGTCTCCAGTGAAAACTGGTGAATCCTCCATGTTTGTGTTGGTGTCATTAGGATATGCCCCAGCATGCATTCCCTGACCAACTAGATGTGGTTCCTGGGTGGTGAGCACAGTGTCATGCACCATGTCACTTGAAATTGGCTCAATCACAGGAGAGAATTGTGATTGATCAAAGGCAAGATTGTCATTGGAATGACTTTCTTGTTCAGAAGAAATTTTTATGGAAGAATCTGAGAGAGAAGTGGGGTTTAGACTAGATTTTGGCAACTCCCCCTGAGAAATAGGAGGAGTTTCAACAGTGATGTGCTCTCCACTCTGTGTGTCATCAGCCTTATCACTCCTAGGGTCAAGAGTGAGTTCTTGATCCTGTGCAGACTCAGTACAGGATGTCATTACCTCTACCACGAATGGTCCTGCCTAGCCTCTGAGTCAATTCTTTGAGAATTATGGCTCCCACATTGATCTCCTGGTTGTTGGCCAAGGAGTAGGCTAGCTTCACAGCAATGTGACTGATATGGTCCCATCCTGTCTTCCTGCAGAGAAACACCTTCTGGAGTGCGTCAAGCAGAAATGACCACTCCCTTCTCACAAACTTCTTATTCAGCTTTCCAGTATCTATCTCATCAGCATACTGAATGAAGGTCATGAATTCTATGATTTGAGCATCTGTAGCTTCTTGGTCATGACCTTCCACCTTGAACCCCAAAGCTTCATTGATTTCCCTTTCACCAAATTGAAAGTGTTTGCCTCCAATTGAACAGCTAACCTCCTGGAATGAGGTTCCATCTTCCCTAGCCATTGTTGATACCAACGCCGTTCTCCAGAATCCTTCCAACACATCAACATACAAGGTAGGGTTCAGGGTTAGGGCTTGGCGTAGGTAGGAAGTGTTCAAGAACCGTACAAAACACTTGTACCTTGGGTTAGCCTCAGCCTCAGAGGGAATGGTGAGAAGATTGGTTTCTTTGGGAATTGTTAAAGGGATAGAGGATGATACAGTTTGAGATTTGGGTGCCATTTCGAGAGAGAGAGAGTGAAAATTAGAGTAGAGAATTTGTGCTTAGGTTTGAGAGTTTGAGAGCAATAGACAAGATGAAAAGTTGTGAACGGTTAGAAAAGGTATTTATATGATAGAGACACTGCGATATGGAGTTATGAATATGTACAGTCTATATGTATGTCGCGAAGTCAATAATAGCCTGTACCGCAAAGTCTTGCAAAATATATCGCATAGTCTCAACAATGAACTATGTCGCAAAGTCTTCAAAATGAAAGGATCGGGGAGACTTTGCGATATAGTAGAAATACTCTGTCTAAAGCTCTCTTTTAGGAATTTTAAGCAATTTGTCAGACTTTTATCAAATTTTGAAATAAAATTAATTTAAATCAAAATTCTGTCAATTATGGAGACTTGTCGATATAGTTATTCTAAGTCGCGAAGTCATAAAATTAACTATGTCGCAAACTCATGAAATGAACTATGTCGCGAAGTCTCACAATCTCAACAGTTTGCGATATAAGTCTGTTTAATTTGAACTATGTCGTGAACTCTGAAAATCATCTATATCGAGATGTCTCAAAAGCTCACAACTCCACTAACAAATATGATTTTGAAAAATATGCAGTAAAATACTGAAATATTTATAAATCATATCTCAGCTAATTTTCACTCCAAACAAATAGATCATTTAAATACAGTGAAAATTTACTGCTGCAACTATCAACCAGCATATTTACTTAGAACAACTGAATGAAGGATTGAGCATTCCAATTTCACTCACAAGTCTGTTGAAGACTGCTTCATTCAGAGGTTTAGTAAATATGTCAGCTAGTTGTTTCTCAGTTGGAACATAGGAGACTTCTATGGTACCATTTGCAGCATGTTCCCTAATGAAATGGTACCTGATCTCAATGTGCTTTGTAGTAGAATGATTAACAGGATTGGCAACTATGGATATTGCACTAGTATTATCACACATTAGAGGAATGTGTTCTAACACTAGCCCATAATCCATGAGTTGATTTCTAATCCAAAGCAATTGAGCACAGCAACTTCCAGCAGCAATATATTCAGCCTCAGCTGTGGATGTTGCTGTGGACTGTTGTTTCTTACTAAACCAGGACACTAACCTTTGACCTAGGAATTGACAGCTTCCAGAGGTGCTCTTCCTGTCAATTATGCATCCAGCATAATCAGAATCTGTGTAACCAACCAGGTTGAACCCAGTGCCCTTTGGATACCATAGCCCAAGATTAGGAGTCCCCTTCAGATATTTGAAAATTCTTTTGATGGCCATCATGTGAGATTCCTTGGGATCAGACTGGAACCTTGCACAAAGGCATGTGGCAAACATGATGTCTGGCCTGCTAGCTGTGAGATAGAGTAGGGATCCAACCATTCCTCTATAGACCTTGATATCAACTCTCTTGCCTTTCTTGTCTTCATCCAGCTTGATTGCAGTAGACATAGGAGTTTTAGCTGGGGATGACTCTTCTAAACCATATTTCTTTAAAAGATCCTTGACATACGTAGATTGGTTTATAAAGATGCCATCCTCCCTTTGATGTACTTGCAGGCCTAGGAAGTAGGTTAACTCTCCCATCATACTCATCTCATATTTACTTTGCATCAACTTAGAGAACCTTTCACAGAGTTTTTCATTTGAAGAGCCAAAGATGATATCATCCACATAGATTTGAACAAGAATGATATCATTTCCATGCTTCTTGAAGAATAGGGTTTTGTCAATTGTACCCCTGGTAAATTGATGCTCAAGAAGGAATTGAGATAGAGTTTCATACCAGGCTCTTGGTGCCTGTTTGAGTCCATAGAGCGCCTTGAGCAGTCTATACACAAAGTTTGGGAAGTCTTCACTTTCAAAGCCAGGTGGTTGAGACACATAGACTTCTTCAGCAAGATCACCATTAAGAAATGCACTTTTCACATCCATTTGATACACCTTAAAATCTGAGTGAGCTGCAAAAGCCAGGAAGAATCTTATGGCTTCCAGTCTAGCTACAGGTGCAAATGTCTCATCATAGTCAATGCCTTCTTGCTGACAATATCCTTTGGCAACCAGCCTTGCTTTGTTTCTTACTACCACTCCTTCTTCATCCATCTTGTTCCTGAACACCCATTTGGTGTCAATAACATTCTTTCCTTTTGGAGGTGGCACTAGTTCCCATACTTTGTTTTTCTCAAATTGATTCAACTCTTCTTGCATGGCAACAATCCAATCAGAATTCTTCAAAGCTTCTTCAATTAATTTAGGTTCCTCTTGTGACAGAAAGCAGCTATACAGACATGTATTTAATGTTGCCCTTCTTGTTCTAACTCCCTCACTAGGATCTCCAATGATTTGATCCCTAGTGTGGGCTCTGTCCCATTTCCTTGTGTGCCCCTGTTCATTTCCTTGATCTGTTCCAATCTCATTTTGGTTGACAGTTGCATTCTCTTCTTCTCCCCCTGTGTTTGTGAATCCTTGCACAGGTGTTTGAAGAAGATTGTCAACTTCAAGAATTTCATTTTCTAGAACAGTTTGAACAGGGGGTTCATCTTCACTTTCAGAATCCTCAAGATAACCTTGATTCTCAAATCTCAATAGCACACTGTCTTGATCACTTGTTTTCAGTCCTGGAGTTTTCTTGTCATCAAAGGTAACATCCATGCTTTCCATGACTTTGTGTTGCTCAGGTACAAACACTCTGTATGCTGTCCTTTCCAGAGAGTATCCAATGAAGATACCTTCAAATGCCTTAGCATCAAATTTTCCAACATGCTCAGAGGTATCTTTCATCACAAAGCACTTGCTTCCAAACACATGCAGGTGCTTGAAGGATGCTCTTTTTCCAGTCATTAATGAGTAAGGAGTTTTGCCAGACTTCTTATTGATTAATGTTCTATTTTGCACATAGCATGCTGTGTTAACAGCATCAGCCCAAAAGCTAGTGGGTAGCTTTGCATCCAGCAGCATTGTCCTTGCAGCTTCAATGAGAGTTCTATTCTTTCTCTCAACTACTCCATTTTGTTGAGGTGTTCTAGGAGCTGAGAATTGTTGAGAAATTCCTTTATCTTTGCAAAACTCATACAATGTTGAATTTCTGAACTCAGTCCCATTATCACTTCTCAAAGCAACTACAGAGGAACCAGTGCTTTGTGCTTCTTTATCAACTCTCTTGATATGCTCTATTATGACTTGGGGTGCTTCATCCTTGGAGAATAGGAATTCCACCCAAGTATATCTTGAATAGTCATCTACCATCACTAGAGCATATTTCTTTTTGGAGAGGGACATTACATTCACAGGGCCAAATAAGTCCATGTGAATTAGTTGCAGAGGTTTTGAGTTTGTATTGAGCAACTTGTTCTTGTGACTTGATCTTTTAATCTTCCCTTTCTGACAAGCTTCACATGCTCCATCTTGCACAAACTCCAAGGCAGGCAAATCCCTGATGAGTTCTCTCTTGGTTAGAGAGTTCATTGCCTGAACATTCAAGTGAGACAGTTTCTTGTGCCACAGCCAGAATTCCTCATTTGTGGCTTTTGTGTAGAAACAACAAATTTCTCCCTTATCTGCAGCCTTGAGATTAGCTACAAACAAGCTTCCTTTCTTCACACCAGTTAGAACAACTTCACCACTTTCCCTTTTTGAGATTGAACAAAGGTCTTCATCAAATTCCACTTTGAAGCCTCTGTTGGTAAACTGTCCAATACTCAAGAGATTATGCTTCAGTCCTTCAACAAATGCTACATCTTCAATAATGACATTTCCAGATTTAACACTGCCATATCCCATTGTATAACCAATGTTGTCATTTCCAAAGGTTACTGATGGGCCAGCCTTTTCCTCAAAATGTGATAGCAGGGCCATATCACCAGTCATGTGACTTGAGCATCCACTGTCCAAGATCCATATGACTCTTTTATTCCTGTTGCCCTGCATTCACAAAGTGACTAAGTTGTTTTTGGTACCCACACTTGGTAGGGTCCAGATGATTTAGAAACATTTTGATTAATAATTCTTCTGTCATAAATTGCATTTCTCATAGTAGGAGACTTCACTTTTTCTGTGGCTTTGGAGTTTACACTCTTAGGCTCACATGAAGTTTTCACCCTCTCAACCCTGATTGGGGACCCTGTCCTATGAGAATGTATGTGTGTGTGTGATTCACCAGATTGTGCAGAGTCAAGTTTATGTTTAAGAGATAAACAGTTAGCAATCACAGTCACATAGCATGTCATGCAGTTTGGCTTACCACAGAAAGAATCATGACTAGAATTTATGCTTGCAGAAAGGTTACTTAGGTTGTCAACTTCAACAATTTCAGGCTTACTACACTTATGAGTCAAATGATTAACAGATATGCATTTTTGACATTGTTTCCTGGGAGCATTTGGCACATAAGCATAGTTGTTTCCTTTGTTAACACCAACTTTACCGTTTCTGTTTTGTTTCCTTTTCTTAACAACTTCTTTCTTTGCTTTAGGACTCTTGACAAGATTGTCTTTGGTCTCTTTCTGATTGACAAGTTCAGGAAAGGAAGAAGTGTTCTTAGCAGCCTCATCTTCTTCAAGTAGTTGTTGCTTGATGATCAGTAGTTCCTCATCAAACTCAACAACACTCTTTCTGAAGATGGGCAGTTCAACACTTGACAGTATGGTTGGGGCATTTTTGTTTGTAAAAGTTTCCTTTCCTTTGCCCTTGACCTTCTTCCTTCCCTTGTCATTATCATAGTCAAAACCAACTCCAACCTTGCAGTCTTCAGTGTGTTCCTTGTGGTAGGTTTGAATAAGTTCAGAGGAGTTTTTGAAGCTTCTTAGTTTCAGTTCAGTTTCAGCAATTTGTTCTCTAAGGGCATTCTCTATCTGCTCAGCACAAATCACTTTGTTTTTAAGATACTCAACCTCCTTTTTCAAACCATCCAGGTTCACAACCATTAACTCAAGTTGCTCATTCTTTTCTGTAAGCTCAACATTCTTAGCAGTTAGTCTGTCAATTTCTTCATTAGCTACTAACATGCTAGTATGAATATTAAACATCTCAGTGCTCATATCTTCAACAGTTTGCTTATATTGAAGGGGAGTCATATCAAGAGAAGTAAGAATAGGTACCTGACTTGAATCACCTTCATCAGAAAATGCCATCAGGGCATAGTTTGAGTATTCTTGTTCTTCTTCTTCATCAGAGTCATCCCAGCATTTTCCCTCAGCAATAAAAGCTTTGCCCTGTTGTTTCTTGAGTAGAGCCTCATACTTAGCTTCAAGCTCTAAGTATGCTTTGTCCTTCTTGACTTGTTTAGGCTTTTTGCACTCAGTGGCAAAATGCCCAAGTTCATTGCAGTTATAGCACCTTATTTTGGTCCTATCCACACTTCCTGTCTTGTATCCACCTTTAGCAGCACCAGCAATCCCTTTTCCTTTATTGAAGGTGTTTGAGCCACTAGATCCACCAGTGTTTCCATTATTGAACTTGGACCTAAATGGCTGCTTTCTTTTAAACCTTATGTTAGGATACCTCCTAGCCATATAAGCAAAAGATTTGTTTTCCATTTTGTCCAGCTCATCTATACTGTAGAACTCATCCTCTTCAGGTAAATCATACACAACCTGAGTTTCATCACCAGTGTCTTCAACTTCCAGTTCCTCAATCTTGACCTGACTGATTTTAAGAGAGTCCATTCTTTGACTTAGGTTGTCAGCAATAAGTGCACAGGAGGTATTAGCCACTAATCCTTGCTTTGCTTGAATAGATCTCTTTTGAAACAGCTCTAACTCATATATCTTTAAAACACCATACAACACATCAAAACCAATCTTTGTCAGATCTCTTTCTTTAAGGGAAGAGATTCTTGGTTCCAAGTGATCTGGCAGAGTTAGTAGAAACTTCATATTGAGCTCTTCTGTTTCATAGTGTTTGTCATAGAGTTTGAGCTCGTTTATCAGCTTGTTGAATCTCTCAAACACTTCTGTGATTCCCTCTTTTGGCTGAGCCATGAAGGCTTCATATTGTGAAACAAGAATCTGCTTCTTGTTCTTTCTTACTTCAGTAGTTCCTTCACAGAGCACTTCTATAAGATCCCACATCTTCTTGGCACTAGTACAATGAGCAACAGTGCCATACATGTTGAAGTCCATAGATTCACAAATGATAAGTTGAAGATGTCCATCCAATGCTACTTTTTCCTTTTCAGGATCAGTGTATTTTAAGGGATCTTTGGGCACATGTTTTGCTGGTACAATCTCAGTGCCATTGGTTGTTTCACCAATCTCGATCATTGGAATGAAGGGACCATGCTTTAGAATATCTAAATACATGGGGTTAGAAGCTTTGATGAAAAGCAACATCTTCTTCTTCCATAAACTGTAGTGCTCCTTGTTAAAGGGAGGAATCTTGATACTGCTTAGTTTCTGTGAACTCATTCTTGATCTTTTCCTGTTTGTACGTTAACAGCCTACGCTTTGATACCACTTGTTAGAAATGAATACTACTAGAAACTAGACAGAGGGGGGGTGAATGGATAGTTTGATATATTTTTCGATTCTTGAAACCTAAGTAAACAACTGTATGTGATTATGATATGTAATATGCAGAAAGTAAATAACACACACAATCACTTTAATCTACTTTGTATAAGCAAATTAAATACTACAGCTTTCCAGGAAATTCACAATCGAATTTCTGGCTTCTAAACAAGAACAGTTTGAACTTGCTTGCTTACAGAGAAAAGAGCTTAGCAAATAACTATGTGTATCTCTCTTACTTCTTACAGTTGTGTGTGCACGATATATATATTCACCTATACAAACTAGGCACACACAATATTACACAGCTACCCCTTCTGAAAGTCCAACTTGTCCTGCCATAAGAAGTTCACTGTGTCAGGAAGGACCACCTGCTTTTCGGAGTCTTTCCCGTTTCTGTAGCTGCTTGTCTCTTATCTTTCTCTCCAAGTTTAGCTGTAGATTTGCCATCTGTTCTTTGGACCACCTTGCCAGAACAAATGCTTCAGTATTTGTCTCCTTTGATTCTTGGTTCTGTACCTTGATTTGTCTTGTTATAAACGGCTAAGTGTTGATATCGTGAACTCCACTTTATCCCTGACTTCGCGATCTCCCTTGTGAGGACTACGCGATATAGCCTTTGAAGACTTTGCGACATAGGTCATTTGATGACTATGCGACATAGGTCATTTGATGACTATGCGACATAGGTCATTTGATGACTATGCGACATAGGTCATTTGATGACTATGCGACATAGGTCATTTGATGACTATGCGACATAAGGCTTCTGAGGACTTCACGATATAGGCTCTTTTGACTTTGCTGACTTCAACACTTCACGACATGTGTCTTGAGGACTTCTCGACATAGTACAAAATGGACTATGCGATATAGTACTTCACGACATGGATATTGGTGACTTCACGACATAGCTTTCTTTTGACTTTGCTATATAATGCCTTAGACAAATTCCTGCAACTTATTTCTTCATAGCCTTATTCAACTCTATCCTGCTGCATGAACACTTCTGAACTTCTACCAGGATAATTATTCAATGGCCTATATATACAATCTAGATGCAAGAAACTTTACTAAGCTCATTATAAATCTGAGCATACATGATAAAGCTATTGTTCATGAGAACAAGACAAGTACATTTAGAGACCTATACTCTATCCCAGTGATAGAAATCACTAGGTCATGTAGTGTGACATAGTCACATAGTGTAGGCTTGTTAATAGTGGTATTCAGACATGTCTTGAGCCTAACAGTACCAAATGGAATATCCCAATTTACAATTCTTTAATTCGAATTTTGCAAAATTAGTTTATTGAATTCAAATTCTTATTTCAATCCATTAATTATCAAGTATTCTTTTACTCAAATTTCTAATTGTAGCTCAAATCTTTAACTTTACATTAAAAACAAGTTGAAAAAGCCGTGATTCGCGGCGGAGTTATAATTTTTTTTTTAAAAACTCTATCAATTCAATTAAAAAAATTATTCAGTCATCTCTAATAAGTCGTTCTCCCGAAGCACGCTTTCATTTTTAAGATCAAAATCTCAAATTTAATATATTAAATACTTGTGTTATTTATTAATTTTCATGTTAACATACTTCAGCCGCTCTCTCGTTGAAAAAATACCTCTATCAATTAAATTACAAAAATAATTTGTTCCTTCCTAATAGCCATCCTCCCGTTGAAACACATTTTCTTTTTTAAAATCAAAATCTCAAATTTAATATATTAAATATTTGTCTTATATAATAATTTTCATGTTAACATACTCTTTTTTTTAATGAGCCACTCTTTCTTTAAAAAAAATACCTATATGAATTCACAATCTTATTTTACTTCCAAAATAACTTTTAATTATATGTCTTTCCTATAATTCAAACTTTTCTCCTCTATAAATTCGCACACTTCTTCTAATTCGAATACAACTTTTAATTGTGTATATAAACACTTATTTTACATCTAATAAATTTTTTAATTATATGTATTTTTTATAAATTCGAATTTTTCTCCTCTATAAATTTGAACATCTATTCTATTTTCAGTATAATTGTTAATTCTATGGCTTACCTATAAATTCGAACTATTCTTCTTTATAAATTCGAACACCTACTTTATTTCAAATAAAACTTTATTTATATGTCTTCTCTATATATTCGAACTCTTCTTCTCTATAAATTCAAAAACTTATTCTACTTCTAATATGCTAAAGAATATTTGTTGATTTATTAATATTTAAAATTTTAAAATTCTAAAAAAATATTAAAATGAATTAAGACGATTCTTGAGGCGCCACGTATAGTCTTTTATAATGGGCGGTGCTTCGCTACAACATTATAATATTTCTCTAAACTCTTTTTAAATATATGAATCAATTTTATAGATTAGGAAAAAGTATCCTAGCAATCTATTTATCTTCGGTAAACAACAAAAAACTTATGAATCTTTACAAAATGATGCTGAATGTGATTTTTTGTGTGTAACTATTTTTTATATAAATTTTAAGATAACTAATATAAATTTCAAGACAATTAACTATCAATATAATCATAAAACTAAATTCCTGCTAGTGAAGAGTACTAAGGAAATTCCTAAAAAGTCCCTAATTTGAGATTAATTCAGTAATTTTCAATGCTTAAATGGGTTAACGGGTTACCCAGATATGATCCAATTACTTATATACACTGTTTTTCTGCTAAAACGGATTTTTCTATCTATTCAGTTTGATCCGGATTATTTTATTCATTAGCTGCGATTCTAAAATCTCAACGATCCACGATGTCAGCCGAAACGTATGTAACTGATTATGATTTACGCTCATCTTCACAATTAGTTATCAACATCAAATATCTTTGGTTTGAATTTTGATATTTGTATATTCGATATATTTCTCCGATGATTTCCCAGTTGCAATTCTGCAATTCAAATGGTTAGTATTTTATATGGTTTCTTTCAATATATTATGCTTCACTGTTGTGTGCTTTTTATGCATATTTTTTCACAATCCAACATTGTTATGTAATCAAACATCACGAGATATGTATACATAATCTGTAATTCAATCCATTATTTGTATTCTACTTATGTTATAATAATTATAGTAATTTTACCACCTAATGGTAGTTGATAAATTTGTAACATTTTTATGTGCATATCAATTGTTTGACAAAATGCTCAAATCAGTTTTCTAATATTTTTGATATGGTTCTATTGGTTTTAGACATTGAATTCTGACATCGCTATACATCTTATGCCTATAGTTGGGTGTGTATACAAAATAACTTATAGCATACTTTCAGGCATATGAATATTGTCCCAGAACCTTATCGGAAGGTTAGTCATTTTCAAGGTAATTTATTTTTATTTGCAAATCCTTAATTTTGTTATTGTGTAAACTCTATACTACACTGGAAATTCATTTATATAAAAGTTATATATTGTGATACATATGCATTATTGTTTATGTTTCAAATCATTTGCAGCCACATATTGCATATGAATGTGTGAGCCCTGATATCTTGCGACATATTTAAACAAGGTCCTGAACAAAACACTTTTAAATCAAGTTGACAAAATTTACTGATTATAAACGATTAAATTTGAACCTTCTTATATATATATTATATTGTTTCTTATTTACAGTATTAGTTTACTTTCAGATCTTTCCTACCAATAATGTAATTAATGCGATATTTGAGATTATATGCACTTTTTGCAGATGGGTAATGTTTACATTCTATATTAATGTGGACGCCATGTTCGCTAGAGGGATGTTAATCATCATAGTGTGGGAAACTCTTTCATACTTCAAGTAAGTAGTTGTACAGGTTTAAGACATTATTTGAATTAGAATTTTTTCAATTAGAGTTTCTAACACTGCCCTGTGGAGATATTTGATATTTGGAGTCACTTAATTTTTTGTGATTGTTTTCAGTTGGTTAGATATTTTAATATCCTGGATAATATAGCCAATTGTAAAAAAATATATTCAATATCAAATAGTATAAAGATGACTTTTTTGTAGGTATTTAAAAAGTTGAAGCCTGGAAATCAAATTGTGGATGTCCGGTGTTGTCCAATCCAAAGGAGGTAAATGTTTTTGTCACATGTGTGAATTCACTATGATTTAATATAAGCTTAGGGGTCATTTACGTGTTATGGGCTGAATATCGAGAAAATTTATTAAATCATAAATGGTTTCAAATCTTTATTTACTGTGAGAATCTTTATGGAAGTAATTGTATCTCTCCTATGAACATAGAGTTTTGGCCCTGGAAATTCTTTATTTACTGTGAGAATCTTTTAGTTTTTCAGAGTCCTATGCAGGTTGCTTCTTTATTTACTTGGGTTTCTTTTAGAAATTTTGGTGACATTACCGATTCAAAGGATTGTTGTCAATCCCATGATTTATAGAGCTAATTAATAGCAATTGCAATAAGACCTATTCCTATGAATGCATCTGAAATCTTCTTTGGATCACAAATTTTTTAATATCAAATAATTTAACATTATGTGCCTTCGATCCCATTGTATTCCCAACGTACATGAGAATTTGATAAGATACTTGCAATTGCTTGCAGATGGTTACTGTAATAATTTAAGAATTCCTGATTATTGTTTAGTAACCCTTCTCTTGGCTTTTTGTTATTAATATATTTTTAAAAGTATTTGAGTAACTTTGGTTGCCAATCAAACTTTTCTGGTACAAGTTGCAGATTATTTCACTCTCTGTAGTGGTTCCTAATAAAAAAACCCTTATATTTTTATCAGAAATGGTGTTTGATGTGAAGTACAGGTTAATTTGGATGGCAAGGAAGGATCTTCTGGATGAAGCTCTTAAAGCAATCTTTTGGATATAGAATCATTTTCTTTTCCTGGTCATTTCCTCTTTGCCTATTCAAGATGATCCACAGTATTAAAAGTTTAAAAGAGAATCTCTCCGATATGGGTGAAGTCTTACTTGAAATGATTGCTTATGAGGAAGTTCTGAGGTATTTTTTAGAATTGGATTCATAGTTCTTGACATACATGGCTAATTGTCTTTGCTTACGAATCTGCTTTTCCCTTCCTAGGTTGGAAGCCTACATAGATGGGAAGTGGTTTCTGATGTAGGTTTTCGCAACTGGCCATTATTTTATTTTTTTTCATGTTCCTGATATTGGTACTTGGCCAGTTTTTTTTGTAACTGGATTCACAACTTCTTTTATTATGTTTATTTATTAGATTGTATACATTGAAATTGAAAGTTAAAGTAATCGAATGCTTTCTTTTATTCTTCTGTTTAATTTAATAATTCAGTTTGACAATATTATTGGAATAATGCATTTGATTTAGTAGGCCATAATTTTTAAAAATAATATACGAAGGTTATTTTTGTTTGAAAAACTAAATAGAAACATAAATATTTTGACAAGTGGATTTAGATTGCATTTATTTGATTTCATAGAAATAAATGATACTGTACAAATTTATGTTTACATGTACTATATGGTCATTTTGATTTATTACCAATGTTGAGTACTTATAATTTTTTAGCATCCTGGAGGGGGATTTGGTTTTGAGTAATACAGTAAAGTGGTTTTTATTTCCACCATTTAACGATGTTGGTGGTATTTGTTTTGGAAATATATAAATAGGTAACTTCTAATGTGCAAAGCATTTTTTATTTTAAAATATTTTTTTATTTTAAAATGTTTTTTTATTTTACTTATTTAATTTTATTTTTGTTAATTTTATATACACTAGCTTAAACCCCGTGCAATACACGAATTATTTTTAATAGTTGTTATTTTATTATTTACGTTTTAATATTTTATTAATTGCATGTGTTAAAAAGAAATAAATAGAAATGTTAAAATAGATAATTCTTTTTGAATAATTAAAGTATTAAAATAAAATTTTAAAATAAATAAATAAGAATTTGCCATGATATTTTTTGATATAATAATACATGTCTAATGAAATTTCATATTTATTTATATTTTAAAGCTAATATTGTACATGATAATTTCATTATGTGATTGGTGAAATTTGAACTTTAAAACACTATATATAATAATGTTTAGAGTTATATTTAACCGCTCTCATCATTTTTTGATTTAAGAGCTCTAAAGGATTGTGAATTAAGTGATCAAATTATAGATACTCATAAATTTTTTAATATTCCGTTAAATAAGTCGAGGTGTCGCCGTGAGGCGATGCCGAGAAACTATTTCAATATATAATTTAATAATTAAATGTTATTTTTATCTATATTTATCATGATAACTTATATCACTCTAAATTTCGCTGTCTATGTTAATATTTTAACATTATTAAATAGTAATATATAATATAAAATGACAATATGTAAAATGATTATATTTGTATTTTAAGATATATTTTATAAGTATGAATATTAATACAATAACTAAATTAAATGTAATATATTTTATATTATTCAATATAATTCACCCATTCACCCGTGTGCGAAGCACGGGCAAATTCCCTAGTTATATAAGTATATGTAATCAGTTAAATAAATTACAAGTACTTCAAATAATAAATTACACATAACATCACTTCTAATTTCTTGTTAATCACCTGCTCATCAATGATCAGCAAATACTCAATAAATCCAGAATATATAAATACATGATAAGACTTTAACCAAACAATGAAACAATATATATCTATACTATATTATTAAAGTCGAAACATTAAAAGTTTTGGTTTTTGGTTTTCGGTCTTTTATTCTATTTAATAAATAATATAAAAATATAAAAATAGTAAGTAGATGATTGCTTTTTATAATTAAAATATATTTTTCTAACAAAATCTACTCTTTTTCCAAAAATATCACGGCAATTATCTTTAAATTAAAACATATTACCTTTTATATTTGTAATCACTAAAATCTCTGTTTTCCAAAAATATGATGTGCAATCCTTACTTATTTATTTTAAACCTATTTTAATACTCTACTTAATAAATAATAAAATAATATAAAAATAGTAACTAGCTGATCGCCTTTTATAATTAAAAAAAATTTCTAACAAAATCTACTCATTTTCCGAAAATATCACTACAATTATCTTTAAATTTAAAACATATTATCTTTTATATTTATATTTGTTATCAATAAAATCTCTATTTTCCAAAAATATGAGGTGTAATCCTTACTTATTTATTTTAAAACCTATTTTAATAATATATTTAATAAATAATAAAATAATATAAAAATAGTAACTAGCTGATTGCCTTTTATAGTTAATTTTTTTTTAACAAAATGTACTTCTTTTCAAAAAATATCACGGACAATTACCTTTAAATTAAAATATATTACCTTTTATATTTGTTATCACTAAAATTTCTCTTTTCCAAAAATATCAAGTGCAACAATTACTTATATATTTTAAAACCTATTTTAATACTTTTAATTATTTAAAAAAATTTACCTATTTTAACAAGTCAACGTATTTTTTTAACAAATACAATTAATATATTTAAAACACATCTAAAAATATTACGGGCAGTTACTTTTTTTTAATTAAAACATGTTAACTTTTCTATTTATCCTTATTAAAAAAACTTACTTATTTTAACATGTCAACGTATTTTTTTTAATAAATACAATTAATATAATTAAAACTCTTCTAAAAATATCACGGACAATTACTTTATTTAATTAAAACATGTTAGATTTTCTATATGTCCTTATTATTAATTTTATTTTATTATAAAATAATATTAATAATACCTCATTTATCTTTCTCAGCCCCATTGTATTTTTTATATTTTTTTATGTTCCAATTAATATTTAAGTTTCTCATTTTATAATTATCATATTAATTTTTACTTTTATTTTAATATTTTCATTCACATTAAATTTTTTAGTTTATTATTTTTTAAGACCCGTGTCTTGAACGGGTTATTGGCTAGTATGTATATATATATGTGAAACAATGAAACCAATATATATATATATATATATATCTATACTATATTATTAAAGACGAAACATTAAAAGTTTTGGTCGGTCGGTCGGTCGGTATTTGGGCCGATTCACGGGCCTATCTATAATCAATTTATTAATAACCAATTACCTTTTTTCACTACATTACCTATTTTATATTTTTTTTTAAAACCAAACAACTCATCTTCTAAAAATAAAACGGACAACATATATATAATATGGTAATATTATAACCGATTACCTTTTTCAGATAAAACACATTATTTTTATATTTTTTACCTAAAACAACTCATCTTATAAATATGACACATATATAGAAACCAAGTTATTGATAACCAATTACCTTTTTCAGCTAAAACATATTACCTATTTCATATATCTATTTAACTAAAACAAATCATGTTCTAAAAATAAGACGGGCAGTATATATATAAAATGGTAATATTATTATATATTTATAACCGACAGCTAAAACACATTATGTGTTTTATATTTTCTAACTAAAACAATTTATCTTCTAAATATAATACATGCAAAATAAATATACAATGGTAATATTGTTTTATATAAATATTAATAAATAACAAGTTATTCTTTTCAGCTAAAACAAATTACCTCTTTTATATTTTCTAACTTAAACAACTAATTTTCTAAAAGTAATGCAGGCGTATATATAAAATAATTAATATAATTTTATATAATTTTTAATAAGTAACTAATTGTATTTTTAAGGATATTACCTGTTTATATTTTTTAACTGAAACAACTAATGTTCAAATTAAAAATAACACGGGCAAAAGATAGATATATTGGTAATATTGTTATATTAAACTTATGAAATTCATGTTTATTATAATTTTTTTAACATTCAATTTAAATGAGATAATTAATGAAAATAAAAGTAACAGTATATTCAAATAAACTCGGTATATTGAACAAGCACATATTTTGATATTTGCACTTGAGTCCCTTTTTAGATTTTTAAGAGTAAAAAAATACGAATCATTAGATATGTTATTTTAAAATATTTTATATTTTAATATCTAAAATACTATTATTGATTACGTCAATAATATATTAAATTTAAATATTACATTGTTAGATTTATAAATCCAATATATATATATATATATATATATATATTAAAATTTTATCAAATTATATATAATAACTAAAATCTAAATAAAAAATAAGAAAATATTAAAGAAGACCGTGCATCGCACGGGATATAAGCTAGTATATATATATATAGGCTTTTGTTCAACTAGAAACTAAAATTAAAATAGAAACTAAAAACTAATCTAAGCCCTTAGATTAATCTAATCTAATGGTCCTCTACTGCACCACACACATTTAAAATACACCCTCACATACACAATCCCACCTAATTCCCTTCATTTTTAATTTGATTTTTCCCGTGAATCGGTGAACTTTTTTTGAAATCCGACTTCACTATATTTTTCTCCATCTTCCAACGATCAATATGCATACCATATGTGCTATATTACGGAGTACTAAAATTTTAGTGGTTTATGTAATAATAAATAGTGATTTCAGCATAGATCTAACGATTTATTTTTATATACGTATAAATTTAGTGATTTTGCAGTACAAAATTTGTAATTTACGTATTGGTCTGGAGAAAAAATCACTACATTTACGCAGAAATCACTATTTATTCTTACATGAATCACCAACATTTTAGTGATTCTCGCAAACATAAATAGTGATTTATCGTCGAAATATATCAAATATGGTATGCAAACTAATTGTTGCGAGATTAAAAAAAATACAGTGAAGTCAGATTTCAAAAAAAGATCACCAATTAACGGGAAAAATATAATTACGGATGGAGGGGATTAGGTGGGGTTGTATGTGAGAGGGTGTATTTAACTGTGTGTGGTGCAGTTTTTAGTTTTTAATTAGTACATGTTTCTAGTTGAATAGTACCCTATAATACACCCTCTCACATACAACCCCACCTAATCCCCTTCATCCGTAATTATATTTTTCCCGTTAATTGGTGATCTTTTTTTGAAATCTGACTTCACTGTATTTTTTTTAATCTCGCAACAATTAGTTTGCATACCATATTTGATATATTTCGACGATAAATCACTATTTATGCTTGCGAGAATCACTAAAATGTTGGTGATTCATGTAAGAATAAATAGTGATTTTTGCGTAAATGTTGTGATTTTTTCTCCAGACCTATACGTAAATTACAAATTTTGTACTGCAAAATCACTAAATTTATACGTATATAAAAATAAATCGCTAGATCTATGCTGAAATCACTATTTATTATTACAGAAACCACTAAAATTTTAGTACTCCGTAATATAGCACATATGGTATGCATATTGATCGTTGGAAGATGGAGAAAAATATAGTGAAGTCGGATTTCAAAAAAAGTTCACCGATTCACGGGAAAAATCAAATTAAAAATGAAGGGAATTATGTGGGATTGTGTATGTGAGGGTGTATTTTAACTGTGTGTGGTGCAGTAGAGGGACAATAGATTAGATTAATCTAAGGGCTTAGATTAGTTTTTAGTTTCTAGTTGAACAAAAACCTATATATATCAAACAATGAAACCAAAATAACGGGTATGGCTGTGACTGAAAATTAAAAAGCTATAACAAAACAGGATTTAAGCTGACCAAAAATTTATATACTTTGATTGCATATATGGTGTTGGCTTCTTTATAAGTTGTTTTTGGTTTAGGTATAAACTAGTTGATAAAGCCGCGCTTCGCGGCGGCGCTATAATTTTAAAAAAAAAAAAACCTTTGTCTATAAAATTATAATAATTATTCATTGCTCTCTAATAAGTCGTTCTTCCGTTAAACATGCTTCCTTGTTAAAATAGAAATCTTAAATTTTATATATTGAATACTTGTCTTATATATTAATTTTCTTGTTAACATACTCCATGAGCCGTTCTCTCGTTAAAAAAAATATTTATACAAATTTGCACATCTATTTTACTTTCAATATAACTTTTAATTTTGTCTTACAAATACCTATTCCGCTTCCGACAGAACTTTTTTTTTATGTATTTCTTATAATTTTGAACTCTTATACTCTTTAAATTCGAAAACTTATTCTACTTCCGATATAATTTTTAATTATATGTTTAACTTATAAATTTGAGTTATTCTCCTTTATAAATTCGAACACTTATTATACTTCAAATATAACTTTTATTTATATGTCTTTCCTATAAATTTGAACTCTTATTCTCTGTAAATTCGAACACCTATTCTACTTCTAATATGTTAATTTTTTTTATTTAATAGTATTTAAAATTCTAAAAATCTAAAAAATTAAAAAAATATCAATTGCACAAATAAAGAACAATGAAAATTTGTCAGATTCAAACAACAATCAACCTAAACATACGTTACCGCAAGGCCTAGGTAAATATAATTTAATTCTTTAAGTTCTAGCTTCACATATGTCATATGAGTTTTGGATTCATATCGGCTATATTCGTAAGATAATTTCTAGGATAATATGGTTTATTCTTGTTCTCCAATTTCTTTGTAGTTAGTTATCTTGATAAGTCACGAAATGTAATTACTAAGATTTTAAAATTTTACAAAATTTAATAGATTACAAAAACTCATATTAGTCATCAAAATTGTTATTAAAGAACACAAAAAAACCCGAACTCATACCAAACTCATACCAGCTGTTTGGTTGAGCATTTTTAAATTTTGATACCCATACTTGAAACCCTTCTGGAATCAAATTTGATACCTTGGGGGGTGGGTTTGAGCCAGGGGTATGCGGTATCAAATTCAATTTTTTTTTATTTCATTTTTATAATGAAATTAAATACATACCCAATACACATATTTTAAACATGATATTGTTTAATCTTGAATAGATTATAATTAGGTTTTGAAAAAATTGATTTTTTTTAATTTCATACTAATAAATAATATCTTATAAAAATATTATATAATTATTTAGTTGATTAATTTAAAATTTACAAATCACGTATTTTTTATATCACTGTATAATGTACACTTACACATTATAAAAAATGAGTTATTAATTATATTTTAAATTAAAAAGATTCATCCCAATACTGAACCAAACACATGGTATCAAGAATGATACCTCAGCCTCATACCAGCTTAACCTGATTCCGTGTTTTGAACCAAACGACCCCTTAACCATACTACCATAGTCTTCTAAATCTGTTGAGCCGTATATTTTATACCATTAATTATATAGAAATATTTTAGGTTATCTTTTTTATAAATTCAAACTCTTCTTCTCTATAAATTCGAATATCTATTCTACTTCTTATATGTTAAAAAATATATTTTTATGTCTTCCTTATACATTCAAACTCTTCTCTTTCATAAATTCGAACACATATTTTACTTCTAATATGTTAAAGGATATTTTTTTATTTATTAGTATTTAAATACTTTTAATTATTAAATTTTAAAACCTTATTTTCCAAAAATATCACGAACATTTACCTTTTTAAACTAAATATATGTTACATTTTTTATTTTTATTTATTTTAAAATCTGTTTTAATGTTTTTAATTAATTAAAAGTATTTAGCTATTTTAACATGCCTACTTATTTTTTTAACAAATATAATTAATAAAATATCAAAAATATAATAATAAAATAACAATTAACAATCCGTGCATCGCACGCGTTTTAAGCTAGTATATATATATTGATGTTTCGGTTCAAAATTTTAATATTTAATACACTATTTTCTAATGAGCCTGGTTATACTTATTTTGTTTTTTCTAAGAAATCACCTGGAGTTACTCTTCCTGGCGCAGAATTTGTAAAAGTTTTAAATAAAATTGAATTCAACTAAATCAAATTTGGTCATAGATCAAGTATTCTATGATCAGTGCTTTAAATTAGACCCGACAATGTACCGTGTAGTGTACTTTCGTGTTTTCGTGTACTTTAACGTAGAATCCATATCCGATCCGTTTTGGATTCGTGTACTAAATTTGAAACACATATCCGATTCAAAACGTGTCGTGTATTTTTCGTGTCGTATTCATGTACATTAAACAAAAATATAAATTTGATTTAATTAAAATTTATATATTATAAAACTATTTTTATTATGTAATTTTTTGTGAAAATAAATATTAGATATGTATATTTACATAAAATTCTACAAAAATTTGTAAATATGTATAACTTATATAATTCTTATACTTACTACAAATTAGTCGTGAAACTTTCATTTTATTATTCATATGTAATTGCTTATGTATTTTCTAAATATACAATATTATAAATAATATATAAATTCTAAAATTATTTATTTATTTAATTAATTCGTGTACTTTCGTTCCGTGTCGTGTACCTATTTTAAAAACCCAAACCCGACACTAATTACATCCGTATTTTTTCGTGTTCGTGTACTTTCGTGTCCGTGTACCAAATTTTTACACCCAAATACTAATTATCCGTTTCGTGTTCACGTGTCGTATACCAAACTGACACCTCTATTTTAAATAAAGCTTAAAACTTAGTAATAAACCATTATCACTCCCTAACACATACTCATTGTGATGACTCGAATGATCTAGTCTACAATCAACAAAGTGATATTTAATCTCCAATTAAATCACTATTTAATGCCTTTAAAAAATCATTATTTTGACATTTAATGCATTAGATAAATAATATATTATTATTTTAACCTAAAGATTTCTCCTATAAGTTCGATTGTTAATTCATCTCATTTTTAAATAAAATACATAGAAAAAATTATTTTGTAATTGTATTATTTTAAATAGTATACAAATATGTAATAATAATAATAATAATAATAATAATAATAAAGGTAAACGTAAAGGTAAACAGAATGTAAAGATTACTCGAGATTGGGGAATACTTTTCTATTAATGCATCTCAAATTTCTAATATTTGGATACCTAATTAAAAATCTAACCGTATATATGTAAATATCTAATAATCTAGTAAAAATAAATGAATATACAAATTTTCATATGATTCCATGATTTCGATCGATAACTTTTTAATAAAAAAAGAATCGATCAATATCTATCATTAACGTTATATAAGCATTATAAAATTGATATAATTTACATAAAAAATATTTTAAAACCATATTTTAACATAATCTTCAAATCTATAAGGACGGATCGTCAAATAATATTCATTAAATATGATTATAAGCTACACTAATAAAAAACTTTTATATACTGAATTGCGACCTTTAGAACCCAAAATTAACATAATACAATATAGCAACATTAAGATAAAAAAAAGATTAAAAATACGTAAGTTTTGAAATAGGATAGGAGTAGGTTGGCCACATGGTTGTAGACCTAGTCCTAGGTTTAGTTGTTGGATCTTTTATGGTCGTTAGTTCTAGTCCTTTTGTAAGACCATATCCAACCCAAAATATTAAAATAGTATCGTTATAACATTATTTTGGTGTTAAAATGACATTATCAATAAAATGTACTTCAACTCAATTGACACTAAAAATAATCTTTTACATAAAAATGGAATATTCTAACTTTTTTTATTTTTATATTCTTAATAAAATCTAAAGTAAAATATAAAATAAAGAAGTTCAATAGGACACAAAAAACTTGTTTTATTAACAAATATAAGGATACATTGAAAAATTTTAAAGTCACCAAATTTGATGTACCAAATGTACTTTTGTCACCAAATTTGGTGACCCAAAACTCATTTGGTGTATTTGGGTCACCATTTTAATATTACATTGGAGTTGTTTTGACACTATACCAATCACTATTATAGTGATTTAGTATTGGTTTGAAGTTGTACAAAGTTTTTCTTAATATATTGGCCTTTCAACAGAAAAAAGAAAAGGAAAAAATTTGGGATAAATAGGTTAATAATAAAATATATTATTTAAAAATAATTCATAGTGATAAATCGGATTTCAAAAATCGAATCAATCAAATATTTTTAAATGATAAATCAAGAATTTATCAGCAATTTTTAAAAAATCAGATGATTTTTAAAATATTGGTAGCCATAATTATGGTTGCGTATTGGTATTCATCAATGTTTGTTATGAGTAACCATTACTTAAAAAGAAAGAAAACTAAATAAATAATGTTGAAACAGAAAATATCATCTACAAACCGTCATGCAAGATGTATTGAAATCGAGTCCGTGATCATCATAGTCTTTTGATATGATGCAGGCATATCAGACTTGCACCGTAAAATGTCCCTGCATGGCCTGTAACATGAATACCCGAAAAAAATCAACAAATTATTCAAGATATTATTGTAGTACGTATAAATAAAGGTATCATAAAAAAGAACAAAAAATTGAAATTCACTACCATAATTGTTATTAAATTAATACAATACACATAGATTAAGTGTAAAATCTCTGCCCATTAGTATGTTCTAGCGAAACCTGAAAATTAGATTGATAGGAATAGTCATCCATGATCCATCCAATCATCCATCATCCATCATCCTTGGATCCCAATTATGATTTCGTCATCCTCAAGCGTTACTAACAATCAAAACAGAGGAGCGCGATGAGATAGCTCAAGTGGAGCTTGGGTTCGATTCTCGCTCATCCCGAGATGACAAAATTATACAATATCGTATTTTGTAGGCTCAAAATCGCTTTATATAAGAAGAGGTTTATTTTAAAATTCAATTTGAAGAGAATGCTGGAAGAGATAATTTATGGAAATATTAAAAAGATAATATTTGTTTAATTAAATTTTAAATTGGATTAACTTTTATATATTTATTATTTTCCCTAAAGTATATTTAGTTTCCTATATCAGTAAAGATTTAAAAGATTTAAAAGGCAATTGATATTTTTTCTACACTCGTACTCTTATTATCCATGTATAGATGCCGTCGTTCAAAGCATCCATGGTGTAGGCCATAGTTGTATTGATTGTAAATAGAATCCAACATGGTAATAATAAGAAAGTTCTATCAAGTCCTACAAATTCGAAAATAATAAGAAAGTTGTAATTTTCTAAATCAAAGAAATGTTCTAAATCAAATAAAGTTATATCAAGTCCTACAAATTCGAAAATAATAAGGAAGTTGTAATTTTCTAAATCAAAGAAAGTTCTATCAAGTTTGAAAATAATAAAAGAAATTTCTATCAAGCCTACAAATTCGAAAATAATAAGGAAGTTGTAATTTTCTAAATCAAAGAAAGTTCTATTAAGTCCTATAAATTCGAAAATAATAAGGAAGTTGTAATTTTCTAAATCAAAGAAAGTTCTATCAACTTTGAAAATAATAAAAGAAAGTTCTATCAAGTTTGAAAATAATAAATGTGTAATTTTCAATTTACTTCCTACAAAATCGAAAATAATCCTATAAATTCGAAAATAATAAGGAAGTTGTAATTTTCTAAATCAAAGAAAGTTATATCAACTTTGAAAATAATAAAAGAAAGTTTTATCAAGTTTGAAAATAATAAATGTGTAATTTTCAATTTACTTCCTACAAAATCGAAAATAATAAAGGAAGTTTTAATTATTAAAATTAAAAATTGAGAAAAATTGAGAAAATTAGAAAAATAGAACGGAGCGATTCTAAGGCGCCACCTCACCGCCCCGTCTTCTCCTTTATATAAGTATATTGATTCAAAATTTTCTTCTTTACAGATTCGAACTCTTTTTATCTATAAATTCGAACACTTATTTTAATTATAATATATTAAAGGATATTTTTTTATTTAATAGCATTTAAAATTCTAAAAAATTAAAAAAAATAGATTGAAACAATCTTAGAAGCGTCACCTCATCTCCCGATATCTTCCTTTATATATATATTGACTTCATCTATTAAATCTCCAATTTGGTTCAAACATCAAATTCTAGTTCGAATCTTTAATTTTCACACAACACCGGAAACTTTGATCTTTCTCGGCTAGAATTCGAGAGGATCCCAAATGATTCCCTACGAGACCAAGATACTCGAGTTCAAAGTCCATAAACTTCATATCGTACTTTTTTAATAAATAAACGAGTTCCAATAAAAAAAAAATCAATGTAATTTATTAGAAAAAGTTTCATATGACTATAAAACTTAATTTCTTTAAACAAATAATCGACAGGATATTCTCACTTTTTTGTTAATTTTCACTTTTTGGAAAGTGCACTGTTTTATTTATTTATTTATTTTCCTTATTACCAAGTGCACTTTTTAGTTTTCTAAAGATAGGTAGGGAAGAAAAGGTTTGGTTTGGTGGGGTGTGTCATCTTCATTCTTGTTGTTTAATTTTTGGATATATTTTGCAGTATGTTACACGAGGTATCAGATTGTTATGAGTTTGATAATCAGCGATAATTGATTGAGTTAATTATTTTGATTGGTAGATTTGAATTGATCGTTTTAATTAGCGAATTAAATTAGTTATTTCATATAAAATTATTTGATAATTAATTGTTTAAATAATTTTTTTGTATTTTAATTAAGGGTATAAACATTAATAATTGCCTTGTTTATATGTTCCAGTTTAGTGTACATGTCTCTCTTGTTAACACATTCAATAAAGACACGATGATCCACGTATATGTAGTCTCTAATTTATTCTTTTAATTTATTCTTTTAATATAAAGTTTAGTAATAATAAATTTCATTTTATATAATTTAATACAAACTCCAGTAATATCTTGATTCTAAGTTAATAAAGAACTTAATCATAATTTCAAAATTCATATTTGAAATTTTTCTTGATTTATAAATTATGAATTCAATTTGATTCGAAAATTGAAAATTTTGATATATGTTCATTTTAAATTAAAATTTATTATGAATATAAAAAATATTCAATTTTAATGATATCGAGATTATATTATTTTGGGACTCTTTTTTATAAGAAATAAGACATATTTTTTAGTTATTTTCATAACTACACATATTTTAAATAAGAAAACAAAAAATGGAGTTTAATGATTATGAATTATTTAAGTAGTATTAGTATTTCAATGGCCAACTAGAGTCAATCAAGCAGTACGCTTGTATGAGTTTATTAATTAAGTGGAGGAAAAACGAAAAGCTATTAATGTGTTTATTGCTTCAACACTGAAAAATTGAAAGTATTTAATGCTTAAACATAGCCCCAAAGGCTATGGTTAACATTTTCCTTTAATTAAATATATCTACAATTCTTTTATTCGAAAAACTCTTTCAAATAGTTTTGCAAAATTAGTTTATTGAGTTCAAATTCTTATTTCAATCCGCTAATTATCAAGCATTCTTTGGCTCAAATTTCTAATGATAGCTCAAACCTCTAACTTTACACTAAAAATGTCATCTATTAAATCTTCAATTTGGTTCAAACATCTAATTCGAGTTCAAATCTTTAATTTTCACACAACACCGAGAAACTTTGATCTTTCTCATCTATAATCCGAGACAAACCCAAATGATTCCCAACGAGACCAAGATACTCGAGTTCGAAGTCCATAAACTTCATATCATACTTCTTTAATAAATAAACGAGTTTCAATAAAAAAAATCAATGTAATTTATTAGAAAAATCAAATTTAAATATGATAATGATTATAATATAGTTAATTGTATGTAATAAGATACTCAGTTACATCGGTTTATTTTTTTGTTGTCTATTCATCTTTTTCTCTTTCCTCCAATATAAAAAATGTAGGTGAATTTTGAATTTATAAAATAATAATAATAAGGAGTATATATAAAGAGTATTGTTGGAGTTGTCATTCCTTATAATATCCTAGAGATTAATTTTTTATAATATTTATAAGAAACACATTATGAGTCTTTTGGAGTTGCTCTTAGGGTTTAGGGTTGACCTAAAATTAGGCCGCCGGTCTATGTAAAAAAAATCAATTTAAAATCAGGCCACCAATTTATATAAAATTATTATGAAATACTCCATCATATAATGCGTATATTGAGTTCAAATTCTTATTTAAATCCGCTAATTATCAAGCATTCTTTGGCTCAAATTTCTAATTGTAGCTCAAACCTCTAACTTTACATTAAAAACTTCATCTATTAAATCTCCAATTTGGTTCAAACATCAAATTCTAGTTCAAATCTTTAAACGAGTTTCAATAAAAAAATCAATGTAATTTATTAGAAAATTCAAATTTAAATATGATAATGATTATAATATAGTATGTAATAAGATACTCAGTGACATCGATTTATTTTTTTATTGTCTTATATTATGAGATTCAGCTCTCGCTCATAAAAAGTTTCATAAGACTATAAAACTTAATTTATAAAATCTTTAACTGTGTTTCAATACAAAATGGGAATGAGAATCCAAATCGAAAATGATGATGTGAATCGAGAGAAATGGGTAAGAAATAAAAACTCAAGAAGTAGCATGTAGCAGAACCGGACCGAACCGAATAACCCGAAAATCAAATTATTATTTTTTTGTGGACCGAAATTGTATTTTGGACCGGACCAGAATCGAACCGAAATAATGTTATTCGGTTCGGTTCTTTCCCTCAAGAACCGAATTTTTTTCAAAAAAAAAATTGTATTTCAAAAAAATCAAAAAAGTATGATTTTCCTAAAAATAAAAGTATTAGCTAATGAAATACAAGTCTGAGATGTAAATATAATAGTTAAAATTTTAAATCTCGAACGAAAAATAAGTTACGCAAAAGTTTGAATACATATATACATATAAAATTAATATATAAATATTATATAAATATAAAATAAAAAATATTTCGGTTTATTCGGTTCGGATCAAATTTTTAAAAAAAAAACGAACCGAACCGATATTTATTTCGGTCTATTCGGTCCGGACCGAAAAGACCGAATTTTCAGAAAATTAGAACTGAATCGAAATTACACTTTTCGGTTCGGTTTTGCTCTGCCGTAGTAGTTGATTAGCCATAGGGGGTGTAAACAAGTCAAACACTTCGTGAACTACTCGAACTCGGCTCGCAAAATATTCGAATTTGACTCTGTTATAATCGAGCGGAGCTTGAGCTCGAGCTATTTGAATATTCTACCGAGCCGAGGTCGAAATTCAAATTACTTGGCTTGTAAGGTTCGTGAGCCTGATCGAGCGTTTCTATTTTATATTTTTTATGTATTATAAATTTATTTTTATATAAATATTTAATCTTTATATATAATTTATAAATATAATCAGGTCGAACTCGAGTCGAATCGATCATATTCGAATTTTTGTCAACATTTGGTGAAGTCGATTCGAGCTTTCGAGCCGAGCTCGAACATATCGAATTTTTTAGTCGAACTCGAACTCGGTTACACCTTTAATTACCCATATAGAGAGATTGAAATTCTCATTCCAAACAAATAAATTGCCAACCTAAATATTATTATTTAGATTTAAGATTTTAATTTTCGTTCGAGTAATTAATCATGAGGCAAATACCCCTAATCAGTGTTCGAATCAATTGATTTAAGTTATGAAATATTGATTTGCTCGATGAAAAATGAAGTCTAAACTCAATAAAAAAAAACTTCATCTTTTAGTTTAATAAAGGCTTAAGATGTTAAAACAAGTGCCCGAATGTGAGGGATATAACGGGAACTTACAATTGTCATATCTAAATTTATACAACCATTTTCTGGTCACCACATTTAACCTCTATAACGCCATCTATAGTAGTATACTAATAAAATTGCCATGAAACAGAATGAATATAAACATAATCATAAAATTTTCATATACTTTAAATTGTAGCCATGCTATCTATTTGTGTAACATTTTATTAAATAATATAAAATATAAACGAACAATTGTGTCATTACTGTTTTATCCCTAATTTCAGTTGCTTTTAAAATGATTTTCAGATTGAAAGGTTTTTTTTTCCAACAAACTTATACATGAGGGTTTTATTTACTGATATCTAAACTTCAAGGTTTGAGAACCAAATAAAGTAATACTTTAAGGTCAAAAATCCTCTTAAGCCTTTAATAAAATATTTTGGGAAATTTCCCACTTTATCACTTTTTATAATCTTATTTCTAATTTTACCACTCTTCAAACCTTCTTTCACTTCCATATTTTTGAAAAAAAATAAAAATACAACATGTCTCAAATCTCTTAAAAGCCTCATCCTCATTAGCTTCAATCTGTGCTATGGCAGCAACTACTTTCATATATGCTAATTTTTCATATTCTTTCACCTCTGAGTTCAGTTATTCGAACTCTTCTTTTGAAGAGTAATGAATATGTGCAATCATCACAAAAATGATACGATGTCGATGATGTATTTTTGATTATAATGATCATTGATGGTGAGTGATGTTCAAATCTCCGATGTATATGCAGCGAGTTGATTAATGTGTTTTTCTTTTGTCTATTGATACAACTTCGTATATAAATAAATTGGAATTTTAGGTTAAAAGAGTTGCAAACCATATATTGTAATAATGTTTGCAAAATGTTTGATTAAATGTTAAAAAAATTATTTAATTATATTCATAAATTTTGGTTATTTCGAATGTTGGATTTGGTTGATTATGGTTGTCCAAAGAGTTACTTGTAAAATGCAACTGACGTAACTAAAACCAACTTTAAAAGAAAAATTGAAGTTACATTTTGAGTTGCAGGAGTTACAAACTGTATGTTTTAAAATATCGTATATTTATCAATTATTTTTAACATAATCGGGTTTTTGAAATTATTTTGTCCTAACCATTATGCTACATTGATTTTTGAGTATAATTTAAAACTCTTATTAGATTAACCCCATTATCTCTTGTTATTTTATTTTTCATTTAACTTTTAAGTATGTAAAATGTTGGTCTATATTATTTATATACCACTTTTTAGTTTTTGTTATTTAACATATACATATTCAAGATACAAGTATATAAGTATTAATACACAAGATATAATATTAGAATTTGATCTAATATAAGTTACATGTATTCGTTAATTAAATATTTAAATAATTAAAAAAATAGTTATATAAATTATTTATCATTAAATTATATAATAATTATTTATATAATTTGTTCGTCTCATTCATTTTCAAACAGTTTTTTTCAAAATGTACACTACTTTGTTTTTATCTTTCGAAATGACATATTATTCTTTATTTATTCTAATATATCTCACACTATCGCTAATTTGTCCACTTTTTCTTTATTCTTTCACCGTTCTCACTTTTCTAGATCTTCTTATTAGACTCGAAAATTTAGTTTATGGTACGAAAATTTAGTCTTTGATTTGATTTTTGATACACGAAACATGAAAATAAATAAAAAAACGTATAATGTATTAGTGACATGTACTATCACAACTTACAAGTTTTGTGAATGTAATCTATACTATATTATTAAAGACGAAACATTAAAAGTTTTGGTCGGTCGTCGGTCGGTCGGTATTTGGGCCGATTCACGGGCCTATCTATAATCAATTTATTAATAACCAATTACCTTTTTTCACTACATTACCAATTTTATATTTATTTTTTAAACCAAACCAACTCATCTTCTAAAAATAAAACGGGCAACATATATATAATATGGTAATATTATTATATATTTATAACTGATTACCTTTTTCAGCTAAAACACATTATTTTTATATTTTTTTTTACCTAAAACAACTCATCTTTATAAATAGGACACATATATGGAAACCAAGTTATTGATAACCAATTACCTTTTTCAGCTAAATTATATTACCTATTTCATATATCTATTTAACTAAAACAAATCATTTTCTAAAAATAAGACGGGCAATATATGTATAAAATGGTAATATTATTATATATTTATAACCGACAGCTAAAACACATTATGTGTTTTATATTTTCTAACTAAAACAATTTATCTTCTAAATATAATACATGCAAAATAAATATACAATGGTAATATTGTTTTATATAAATATTAATAAATAACAAGTTATTCTTTTCATCTAAAATAAATTATCTCTTTTATATTTTCTAACTTAAACAACTAATTTTCTAAAAGTAATGCAGACGTATATATAAAAAATTAATATAATTTTATATAATCAATATACTTATATAAAGGAGAAGACGAGGGCGGTGATATGGCGCCTCTCAAATCGCTTCGTTCTATTTTTCTAATTTTCTCAAATTTTTGAATTATTAATATAAAATATTCAAAAATATCTCAATTGTCTTTAAAATCTTTACCAAAGGAAATTTTTGATTATTATTATAAAATATTCGAAAATATCTCAATTGTCTTTAAAATCTTTACTAAAAGAGGAAACTAAATATACAATTTTAATATCATATGTATGTACGCAGGATCACATCTTTTTATTAAGAAAGTTACCAAACATATAAGTATTTTGTACAAATTTTGGGTGTTATAGCATTTTTCCAAAATAAAATCATAATTATCTTTTTTGTATTTGAATTTATAGATAAGGTAACGATTATTGCAGGAAAGTTTAAGATGATTGCTTCTCTTCCAAGAAATTTTTATAACTATATATAATGTGGTTATTAATCCCAAAGGTATTTATGATACGTTTTTCTATATGTTCTTCTTAATCTTTTTAAATTCGTTTATGAATTTCGTTGTTATGTCAAAATTTGTATATTGATTTTGAATCTTGTATCTACTTGATGGTTTCAGTTTATCACGGAGAATGTGCCGAGGCTCAATATGCATGTGATCATGGCCGGATTCAGGATTATGTTTTTGGGAGGACAGATAATATATTTGGTATGCTCTTAGTTTTAAATTCTCGTGGATGTATATTTATAGATTTTATAAATTTTAATGATAAAAAAGTAATAAATTTTAGAAGAATATGTGTCCTACTCCTCTATTCTTTATTAGATCTGCATATGTATATGTATATGATTGATGATTGATTACTTCTTATTTAGAAAAATAGTGTTAGCTTACTTATCTATGATGAGTTGCAAGTATTATACATCACACGGAAAAAGTGAACAATGATGAGCCAAAAAAGAACACACACGACACGAGTCCTGGATATAAATTGTAGATGAGGCTCTTAAATGTATTATAATTTTTTATTTTGAGAATTTATATACTTTCTATCGTACTTAATTTTATTGTTGTATCATCTTAGAATTTAAAGGTTTGCTTGAGGTCAATGAAAACATATATTTGCCATTGTTATGCTAATTTGATTTGAACCAAATTTAGTAATTTAATGACAAACTCCATGTTTGTACAAGAGAATCATTATGTTTAAATCACTCATGCATCTAGCTTTCCATAAACACTGGCCTACATTTATTTTAAATTTTTTGGAGTTCTTTTTTTTTTTTTAATTTTAACTATTACGGTTTTAACTTTGAAGTGGGTCAATATATTTTTCTAATCCTATTAGAAATTTGAAATTTGAAATATTATAAATCAAAACTTCCTATTATCTCTTTTAATTATAATACCATTTTTCCTTTCAATACAAAAGAGCAATAATAATTCTATATATGTTAAAATTCTTTACAAAATGTATCCTCTCGTATAATAAACTTCACCCTTATGTAAATAAAGTAGGGGTGACAATTTCGGGTAATGGATCGGGTTCATATCGAATTTGTTGTATTTGGTCCTATTTTTAAGTTAACCCGACCCGAACTCGAAACAGGTTAAATTTTCTCAACCCGAACCCGACCTGTTAGTACCGATCAACCCGAAAATGACCCGTTAAACCCGAAAATAATTAAAAATAATTAGTTATATACAAAAAAATTAAATTTTATTTATAAAATATTAAAAATATATAATAAAAAATTTATTATATGATATATGAATTAAAATCTTTTAAATATTAGGAAGATATATGACATATGTCTATAATTATTTAATATAAATCCATATATTTCAAATAATATTCATATATTTCAAATAATATATTATATATATTAAATTTTCGGGTCGGGTTCGGGTATTTTGGGTCAACCCAAAACTGACTCGAAAATTTTGGGTAAATTTTTACACAAACCGAACCCGACCCGAAACTCAAAATACTCAACCTAAATTCGTATTTTTCCGTGTCGGGTTTCGGATCGTATCAAATTTTGCCACTCCTGAAAGAAAGAGGTTGGCTAATACTAAAAATATCAACCAATCACTACTTTAATATTTATTCAAAATTTCACGAAAATTGCAAACAACCCATAAGGGTTTGTTTGAAATAAGATTGTTTGTTTTATTAAAAAACATTTCGTTGAATAGAAGCTTTCACTCAGGTTCTTTCGATCTGATCCTACTTTAAACTTTTATGTATTATTAGATACGTACACGTTATTCAAAAGTTTTTAAAATAAAAAGTATAATATATAGTCATAGTAATAGTAAATTAAATAAATTAATAATTTTATATTTAAGATTGAACAGTCTAATTTTGACATAATCAATATTATTATAAGAAAATATTGTTTTAAATATGTTTAAGAATTATTCAGTTAGATATTTCATTATTTATGTGATATCATAATATGGGTTAATCACCTTACCAAAATTAAAAGACTAATTGAAATTTTTATTAATGAGCTTACCTATAAATATTAGGAATTGGATTAAAGATATTAAATTTATATGCAAACTTTTTTGTAATATAGAAACGGGTCCCATACAAATATGGATCTTATATAAATATGGATACAAAAATTGTAAATGAATAACGGATAAATCAAATCAAAGTAAAATTATATATCCGAAATAAATTTTATACATCAATTTCGTAAAATATAGATTTCACATAAGGTTAATAGCATCAATAGAAAAGATAATCAAATATTTTATATTATTTTTTATAAAAAAAAGTATTATCCATGTAATGATTATTTTATAAAATACGACTTCGACTTTTTATCTAAATTGTAATTATCAATTTGTTAATTTTTTAAAAAATCATAATATATAAATTTATACTATATTATCAAAATATTATAAGACCGCTACGAAGCGCGGCTTAATAAACTAGTATCAATATATACTTATATAAAGGAGAAGACGAGACGGTGAGGTGGCGCCTCTCAAATCGCTTCGTTCTATTTTTCTAATTTTCTCAATTTTTCACAATTATTAATATTAATAATTACAACTTCCTTTATTATTTTTGATTTTTTATGAAGGGATTTGGAAAATTGTAACTTCTCAAATTTGTAAGATGTAATTTCGATTTCTTTATTCCTTCCAAACTTTTAGGATCTAATACATTATTATTTAGAATTTTCTTTATTATTTTTAAACTAGATAGAACTTTCTTTTATTATTTTAAAACTTGATAAGACTTTCTTTTATTTTCAAACTTAATAGAACTTTCTTTTATTATTTCCAAACTTGATAGAACTTTCTTTCAATTAGAAAATTACAACGTTCTTATTATTTTCGAATTTGTAGGATCTTATGTTAATAATTGCAATTTTCTCTTTATTATTTTCAAACTTGATAGAACTTTCTTTTATTATTTTCGAACTTTTAGGATCTAATACATTATTATTTAGAATTTTCTTTTATTATTTTCAAACTATATAGAACTTTCTTTTATTTTCAAACTTAATAAAACTTTCTTTTATTATTTTCAAACTTGATAGAACTTTTTTTTATTATTTTCAAACTTCATAGAACGTTCTTTCAATTAGAAAATTACAACTTACCTATTATTTTCGAATTTGTAAGATCTTATGTTAATAATTGCAATTTTCTCTTTTATTATTTTCAAACTTGATAGAACTTTCTTTTATTATTTTCAAACCTGATAGAACTTTCTTTTATTATTTTCAAATTTGTAAGATTGGAGGAATTAAAAAATTACAACTTCCTTATTATTTTCAAATTTTTAGGATCTTATGTTAAAACTTACTTATTATTTTCAAATTAGATAGAACTTTCTTTTATTATTTTCCAATTTGATAGAACTTTCTTTTATTTTCAAAATTGATAGAACTTTCTTTTATTATTTTCAAACTTCATAGAATGTTCTTTCAATTAGAAAATTACAACTTCCTTATTATTTTCGAATTTGTAAGATCTTATGTTAATAATTGAAATTTTCTCTTTTATTATTTTCAAACTTGATAGAACTTTTTTTAATTATTTTCAAACTTGATAGAACTTTCTTTTATTATTTTCAAATTTGTAAGATTAGAGGAATTAAAAAAATTACAACTTCTTTATTATTTTCAAATTTTTAGGATCTTATGTTAAAACTTACTTATTATTTTCAAACTAGATAGAACTTACTTTTATTATTTTCAAATTTGATAGAACTTTCTTTTATTTTCAAAATTGATAGAACTTTCTTTTATTATTTTCAAACTTGATAAAACTTTTTTCAATTAGAAAATTACAACATCCTTATTATTTTCGATTTGTAGGATCTTATGTTAATAATTGCAATTTTCTCTTTTATTATTTTCAAACTTGATAGAACTTTCTTTTATTATTTTCAAATTTGTAAGATTGGAGGAATTAAGAAATTACAACTTCCTTATTATTTTCAAATTTTTAGGATCTTATGTTAAAACTTACTTATTATTTTCAAACTTGATATAACTTTCTTTTATTATTTTCAAACTTGATAGAACTTTCTTTGAATTAGAAAATTACAACTTCCTTATTATTTTCGAATTTATTTTCAAACTTGATAGAACTTTTTTTTATTATTTTCAAATTTGTAAGATTAGATGAATTAGAAAATTACAACTTCCTTATTATTTTCAAATTTGTAGGATCTTATGTTCGAACTTCCTTATTATATTCAAATTTGTAGGATCTTATGTTAATAATTACAATTTTCTTTTGTCATTTTCAAATTTGTAAAAATAAAATTGGAAAATTGCAAATTTGTAAGATTTAATGTTAATTTCTTTATTACTTTCGAATTTTTAGGATCTAATGCATTATTATTTACAACTTTCTTTTGTATTTTTAGAATTTGCAATAATTATTCATATACGGACCCTAACACAAACAATTTCTTTCCTTCCTTAGTATCTTCTTTAAAGAGTATGCTTATAAGAAAAGTTGTATAACTTTTACAAATTAACTTAATATCTGAAAGATAAGTTACTATTTAATACTTTTTGACTTTTAAACATAATGGATTTTCATGTTATTCACCTTACAAACACCTATAAATTAAAGGTCATTCATAACAAAAAATCTACACCGAATTTTTTTAACAAAGCTCAAAATCTTTACAACCATATTTACAATCAATGTAACTATGGCCTACACCATGTTGGATGCTTTGAACGACGACAACTATACCTGGATGATAAGAGTACGAGTGTGTAGAATGTGAGAATCTGTCAATCCAAATACTGAAAAGGTTAATATATCAATATACTTATAACTTATTAGTTTGTCAAATTGTATGATGTTATTAACTTTTCTAAGATATGTTGTATGACAGGAAAATTTGATCCATGCTACGATCCCAAAGATTCTGGTCACTCGGTTTAAAGATCTTTTAAAGGAAGGCTCCGTGTACAGCATCAAAAATCTGAAAGTTGTTTCAAGTACAGGGAAATATAGACCACTATCACATGGGTCTAAATTGCTCTTCATACGCATAACGTCGTCTAAGAGATTGGAAGAAGGCATCGTCAACATATCACTGCACGGATTTTAGTTCATATATCCAGATATGATTGATGCACGTATTAATAAGACTAACATACTCTCATGTATTTTGATACAGTAATATATTAGAGTAATATATAAGTAATACTATTATATAAGTTAAAATTCAAACTATCATGTTCTAATATTATATTTTCTAATAATACTATATAAATATAAGTAATATTATATGTTTATATTGATTTTTATCAATATAATTTTTTTTTATATATATATGACAATGATATTGGTCCAAGAAAATAAAAAATCAAACTATATAAACAAAATGAATATGTAAATAATTTATAATATTACCTACCCAAATGTAAATTTTACAGAATATATTTTATTTGATAATTTATATAATTTTGTAGATATTTATTTTACAAATTTTATTCTAATTTTTTTTTAACAAATATATTCTAATGCCGCTGCGAAGCGCGGTTTAGTAACCTAGTTATTAATAAGTAACTAATTGTCTTTTTAAGGATATTACCTGTTTATATTTTTTAACTGAAAAAACTCATGTTCAAATTAAAAATAACGCGGGCAAAAGATAGATATATTGGTAATATTATTATATTAAACTTATGAAATTCATGTTTATTATAATTTTTTTAACATTCAATTTAAACGAGACAATTAATTAAAATAAAAGTAATAGTATATTCAAATAAACTCGGTATATTGAACAAACACATATTTTGATATTTGCACTTGAGTCCCTTTTTAGATTTTTAAGAGTAAAGAAATACGAATCATTAGATATGTTATTTTAAAATATTTTATATTTTAATATCTAAAATACTACTATTGATTACGTCAATAATATATTAAATTTAAATATTATATTGTTAGATTTATAAATCCAATATATATATATATTAAAATTTTATCAAATTATATATAATAACTAAAATCTAAATAAAAAATAAGAAAATATTAAAGAAGACCGTGCATCGCACGGGATATAAGCTAGTATAATATAATATGTAAAAACGTATAATATTTAAACATTTTCATCAACAAGTAAAATATATTAAACTCTTGTGGTAAATTTTATACTGATTATTGGGTTAGATCAAATATCAATATTAGCTAAAAATCAAATATTAAAATTAGTTAATTTTTAAATCAGTCATACATAAAATTTAAGAATATTTGTAATATGTCTTAAGGTATAATCTCACATATATCATTAATTTTTTATGATTTTATAAACGTCGATGTTATACACGAACAATTATGCTATAACTATAATTGATATTACACTTAGTTGATCAATTTAATAAAATTTGTTTCACGTAATTGAAAATTAAATTATTATTTAAGCAATTGTTTATAATCATGTGATTATTATTGAATATATATTTATTCAATTTGTTTTTTGAAATCTATTCAAATTATAAAATATTTGATTCAAGAAAACGCTATACAGTATTATAAAATTATTATACAAATATAAAATAAAATTGAAATATTATCATTTATCATATTTTTAATTATAAAATTATTTCAATATATGTACTGGTTCGTGGGAAAAATTATTTTAGTATTTAAACAGGCCGATTTCTGGCACGGATTTTTACTAGTGTTGTTTAAAAAACCCCAAACATTATTGGGTCGGGTTAAATGTGTTAACTTTTGGGCCTAACATACTAATGGGTCGGGATGGTATCACATCAAACAAATTCCAAGAACTAAACCCAATCATTCTTCGTATAAAGCCATCTCAAATCTGCAGCTCCCTTCTTCTCTACAGAGCTGCTCTTTTTCTTCAACACTAATAACACAGTCGGTTAGGTTTCCCCACAATCAGCAACCATGTCGACGGTTATGCAGAAAATCAAAGACATCGAAGATGAGGTCTCTCTCTCTCTCTCTCTCTCTCCCCCCTCTCTCTCTCTCTCTCTCCCCTCTCTCTCTCTCTCTCTCTCTCTCTCTCTCTCTCTCTCTCTCTCTCTCTCTCTCTCTCTCTCTCTCTCTCTCCCCCCCTCTCTCTCTCTCTCTCTCTCTCTCTCTCTCTCTCTCTCTCTCTCTCTCTCCTCCCAATACATAAGCTGTATTTAATTGAAGTTTGTATATATAGTAGCCTGTGAACTGGTAACATTCATTAGCAAAATATGTGTATTAGCCCTAACATCTAACTGGTGAAATGAAAAATTCGACAATAATTAGGGTTTAGTGGATTAAAATGTAGAAATTTGCTTAGTTAATATACTCTGTCTGATTTAAATGACTTGAAATTTCGAGGAGAAGAAATGTATAAATAAGAGAGAAGCTTTGAGTTTCGGAACTATTGCACCAAGATACAGGAGAACCTAGACAAATGAATAAGTGATGAATTAATATTTTTTCTCGTTCCCACATAATCCCGAGGCATTCTTATCGAGGTTCATCTGTAGGTAGCCACTTGATAGACTTTGTCCTGGCATCTACTTACCTTTTACAAAACATGATACAAATAATCAAGTGAATATGGTTTTTGATGTTGAACATTGTAATGTTACTGCTAATATGTTATTGTAATGAAGACGAAATGAATTCTTTTGGCTTTTTGGGAAGTAAAGGTAGTTTTTTGTATCTTGCACTACAAATGTGCATGTTGGCTTTTCCCTTTACATAACTGCTCTCTTTTGTCGAAGTCACTTCAATTACATAATGAGCTGGGTTCGGTTACCCGATGTATCCCATGTGTTCCCGTAACGGATATGGGGATACTTGTTTACTTGCACAATCCCAGCTTTAAATTTTCTTCTTACAAATCGTACTCAAAATTAGTATAAACTACTTTTACAAAAGCAAATCATTAACATTGATTAGAAAATTAAAGAAGTATTGATATTTTTATTTTGTTAACATATATGGTAATACATATTGTTATAGAAAAATATGGGTAATTACCTTTATTATTATTAATCGCGAAATAGGGAGAGTTCCCTCATTATATAATTTTTCTTTATTATTAATTAGGGATTGACTATACAAACAATTGTGGTATTGTGGTAGACTTGAGGCTTATGCCTCCACCATTTGAATGAAAAGAAAATTCTGAGATTTTCTTATCATATTTACTTATGCAAATATGGGTTTATTCCAACACTGATTCTTGTGTTTCAGATGATTAGAGTATGCAATTTTTAGTTTGGTTAATAGTTAACGTTCATTCATGACATCAAATATGCAGAGTGTGTGCGTACAAGAAAAACAAGATACCCTTGTAAACTGCATTTATTGCTCATTACTAACCTTGATATATACTAAGAGAACATAATATACTTCATTTCTTAGTAGCCTTTGTTGAAAAGTGTTCCTTATAGTTCATATTTTTATTATTCAGTTGTTTCCTATTATCCTCTAGTCCAATATGTCTGTGGTGCAAGTTGTGATTGAAATTGATTGTAAAGAATTTTGTAGTTATGTTGATATGCTGCTTCTTGTATTGTATTTTCCTCTTTGGTATTTTGCTAATGCGATGATACCTTCTTATTTACTCTAGATGGCACGGACCCAGAAGAACAAAGCTACTGCCCATCATTTAGGTTTGCTGAAGGTAAATCCGGATCCTTCCATGTCATGTGATTGTAACATAAGTTATGATTCACATTAATGTAAAGCAACGATGAACAAAAAAAATCTTTTCTGAAAGGGTATCTGAATATTTTGTTTTTGTTTCTTGAACCTAGAGTATAAAAGTTAATTTATTAGAACCTTATTTCCCTAATGTATATGCAAGATGTGCCCAAAATATTTATTTGTGGATAGTGTACTTTTTTCTTTTCTGGATAAGTAATTTTTGTGAAAAGCTTTCTTGAGCAACTAAGTGCTTTAGTGGAAATGCTTCCTTTTACGGTATACGATTTTCCTGCATTTTTCTTGTTAAGTGTGCAAGTACTTAATTACCCAACTTTGCAATTAGTACTTGCTGTCTACAATTACTTTTGTGTACCATAAATTTTTCCTCTGCTGTTTTCAGTAAGCCAGTACGTTTCGATTACATTACATGACCACCATCTTACTATATCTTCCTTGCAAGTCTTGGCTACACATTTCTTTGATTGATTTATTTTACTTATAATGTCTATCTGACTCCCATTGTAATGCTAGGCTAAACTTGCAAAGCTACGACGTGAGCTTCTTGAGCCTTCAACTAAAGGAGGTGGTGGTGCTGGAGAAGGTTTTGATGTTACTAAAAGTGGAGATGCGAGGGTTGGGTTAGTGGGTTTTCCGTCAGTAGGGAAATCAACACTTCTAAACAAGTTGACCGGCACTTTCTCAGAGGTGTCTATTTTTTGAAAGTGATCCCTTATGTATCTTTCTTTGAAAGCAATTGAGTATCTTGTGGTTTCTAACGCAACACAAAAGAAAAAAAAAAGATGAACTGAAATATCATTTGAAGACAAAGTTCCTCAAATTACTATGATCTTTAGATATAAAATTGCGAGCTTTGAATTCCATTGATATTGTCAAGCACATCAAGTGCGGTAAATGCTTGTTGAATAGTCCAAAGTACGTAAAAAAGTTGTTTTTAAAAATTTAGTCTCTAATATATAATCTACTGTTTGTCAGAAATATCATATGCTGACCTTGTTTATTCATGAAAATATCCTTTTTTCACAAGAACTTTCGTTAAAAGAGGGTATTACATCTTCCTATGTTTTTTTTTCTATTTCTTTTTTCTTTGTTGATTTGGTAAAATTTACACTTATAATTTCTAGATTCAGATCATTATTTAGTGGATTCACTTTAATGAAGATAAAACTGTCATGAGGTTTGGCTTGGTTTGCTCATGATATGATTATTACAAATAATGCTGAGTCCCTAGTGTGCATGAATCCCTTTCAGTTTCCAATATTACTTATAAGTTATAAGTAGCATTATGTTTCCTCATTGATGAGCATGGAGTAGATAAAATACGTTACGAGAAAGCAAGTTTAGGAGAGGGTAACGTTTTGATATTGTCCATAACTAGACTAGACATTTAGGGGGTGTAGAAAGTGGTACCCCCCCCCCTCCTTACACGGTTATAGGGGTTAACATAATTCCTTATTGTTCAGTGCCCTAATGTTTTATTAATGTGTGTAATAAACTACTGCTACTTGTGCATTTTCTAAATGTGCTTTCTTTCCCCATGGGTGACAGGTTGCATCGTACGAGTTTACCACCTTAACTTGCATTCCAGGTGTGATAACATATCGAGGGGCTAAAATCCAGGTACTGTACTATTATGTATTGCAAGCATTTTTACTTATCAATGTGAATGTGTGATGCTTTTCTACTTGTTTCATGATATTATTGACGTTAACCAACACTGTTTAGCTTTTAATATATTTGAATTATAAAATATGGATGTTACAGTAAGCTTAAAGTCTTACACTAGATGTTTTTGTTCAATGGCAATGGAACCTGTACCCAATACCTCGGAATAAGTGGTGCACCTCCCACCAATAGCAGATAACCCTAATAAACTATTTGGGGGCTCCCACGACTCTGTTGCTAGATATAGATATCACTGTTACCAGGGTCTGTTTTCATGTTTATTATCTTGTTAAATTCCGTAATAAGCAAAAGGAAACATGAAAATTTTCAACCGACAGAAGTTCGTAGTTTAGGTAAGAATTAACTAAAAATCACCTGATGATGAATTACAAATTGGACAATTTAGCCAAAAATAGTGCCAAATTTATGTTGCATCTTCACAAAGGTCGATAGGAGCCTATCCATCTAGATTTTTAAATGAGCTTAAGGGGGTATATTAATAAAAATTATTTGGTTATCTCCACTGGACAGGCATTATTATTGAACATCTGTATAAAATTAAAACAAAATTATATTTACTAACTTTTTGTCAGTTAGTGAATTTGCTTTCAAATATTCTTCTTTTAATTGAGCTGTAGAATTTCATGAATATATTGTGGAGGCAGCGTTGACGTCCACTGATTCTTAAATATTATATCCTGCCATTTTCAGTATTTCTTAGTCATCCTGATTTATGATATCATATTTGTGGCAGTTGTTGGATCTCCCTGGTATCATTGAGGGTGCTAAGGATGGTAAGGGTAGAGGAAGACAGGTAATTTTTCTGTTGCCTTGTCATGTTTTTCTTTTCTGACATAAAATCAGCCCAATTTAGGCAAATTTCCCTTTTTATTGTACTCTTTTCTTGTGAGAGATATTTAAGTTTTGAATCATGGTTGGTGAATGAAGTCTTTAATTGCCCTGCTTTAGATATTTTTGGTTCACATGCAGTTATCTGATTTTCGTTATTCAGGTTATCAGTACAGCAAGAACGTGCAACTGTATTTTAATTGTCCTGGATGCAATAAAACCAATAACTCACAAACGTTTGATTGAGAAAGAACTTGAGGGATTTGGCATAAGGTATCCCGCTTTTTTGAGTCTTATATTGTACTGTTTCATCTTCAATTTTTTTCTGAAGCTATAAACCATCTTGCTAGAAGTTATTTAGTATATTAACAGTGTGACAAGGGTGGGTGAAGCTGGAAGGCTTGTAGTATTAATACTAACTTAAAATTTTAAAATGCAATTTACTTATGAAACTTTCCAAACAAGATGGGATATATCAAAATAGTGAAAATTACAAGACAGCCAGTCAGAACAGGACTGATGTCATTTTTAGTTGTATACTTGGCTGTTTGTGGTCTTCTATAATCTATAAGCAATTTAGTGTTCTTTTACAGAACAGGGTCTGTTCATAGTCTTGTTGTTGAGGATAAGTAATTTAGCGATTCTTTCCAAGAACAGGGTCTGTTATTGGTTTAACTTTCTTATATGGGGATGCAATTTAGGAAGCAAATTTGTGACTTGTCACTTGTGCATTCGTTTTCCTTCGTGTTTATTTTCTTCTCTTCTTTTTCATGTTGCATATCTTTTTACTTATAATCTTCCTCTTTCTTTAGGTTAAACAAGGAACCCCCTAACCTGACATTTAGAAAAAAAGAAAAGGGTGGCATAAACTTCACATCTACAGTACCCAATACACATCTGGACCTCGACACTGTGAAAGCAATTTGCAGTGAATATAAAATACACAATGCTGATCTTACCCTTAGGTATGATGCAACTGCTGATGATCTCATAGATGTCATTGAAGGTAGTCGGGTGTATATGCCCTGCATTTATGCTGTCAACAAGATAGATCAGATAACACTTGAAGAGCTCGAAATTCTGGATAGACTTCCTCATTACTGTCCTGTCAGGTAATTATCATGTTAAGAAACTCGTTTTCAAATGTGAAATTTTGCCTTTGAATTATGTAACCATAATAGTAAAACATAGTTTAAGTATCTCCGAAAATTAAGAAAGTATATGATATGTGGGCATGTAAATTTTGTGTTGGGTAGCCCGACTATTTACATCTTCATGGATTTTTACTCCTTTTGTTTTGTTTTTTTATTGAAGTTGCTTGTAATTAACTTTATATATGAAATCCTGAAATCGTAATAAAAATGTTGTAGAACTCCAAAACTGGCGTCTTGAAACTGTGAGAAGTTTACTATTTAATTGCATTATTGACATACACTAGTCCAATTCCTATTATAGATGATATCTTCATAAGTTGTGGTTATGCTTGACACATCGCTTGTATATTATACTCTATTGTTGCTGCAAATACAATAATACATAGAACGGAAGTCCATTGTATATCATAGCATGTGGAATATGATTACTCTTTAAGTTCATGAAATGTTTTTGTCATTCGTAGCAAGCAAGTTCATTATATGTCCATAGCATGTGGAACTTGATTCCTCTATATTCATGAAATGTTTTCTGCGGTCTTAAAACTTGTGATAGTATAGCAGCATGAGGTCGGCCATTCAGGTGGATTTTGGAGAATGCTCCATTATAGACTGTCTTTGTGCTTGCCTGTCAGAAAGCTTTAGTTATAGGTTCATGTATTTGCTGCAGTGCTCACTTGGAATGGAATCTTGATGGTTTGCTGGACATGGTTTGGGAGTATCTATGTTTAACTCGCATATACACGAAGCCAAAGGGGATGAATCCAGACTATGAGGATCCGGTAATCTTGTCATCGAAGAGAAGAACTGTCGGGGACTTCTGCACGAGAATCCACAAAGACATGCTTAAACAATTTAAATAGTGAGTGCTCTTCTTAATGTCATCCTTGTCTCTCAAAAGTCTGTAAATTATTGCTTGTGCCTCGGGTATATTGTGTAATCTGAAAATAAACTCTCTTTAAAATGAACTACCACGTTTGTTTAATGTTCACTAGAAAAAATTAGCTTGCTAGGTCTATAACCTTAATCTTAAAATCTCAATAACTACGCGTTACCTGATTATCATCAATCCTCCAACCCTCGTAGAGTTATCTCTTAAGATGGTATGATGTCAACAGAGCTAGTTTTGTTTTGAGAATCTCACATCTAAAAATTGCACTTCTGTTCTTGGCAGCTATAATTTTTTCCCATTGAGATGATTCCTTGGTACTGTAATATCCCATCTTGATAGATTACTGTATGCTTAACAGCAATAAAAAGAGCAACAAGATGAGGGAAGTGATGCTCTCCATATGTGCTGTAAAAATTTAAAGTCCCCTTATAGTTCTCACTATCACATGTGAACATGTTTGTTATATGTGTCAACCTAGGTTTGTTTCGTTTTTATGAATACAATCCAAATACTAATGCATGTGCTGTATAATATGCTATTTTCCCTATAAGTAGAATGAAAAAATATGGTATCCATTATTCTTCTCACAATATTCTTTCTAAACTTAACTGTGTAATGATGCAGTGCATTGGTTTGGGGATCAAGTGCAAAGCACAAACCACAAAGAGTGGGCAAGGTATAATATTATAGAAATTTGTTTATGATTATGCTTTTAATATATATTATATTATAGCCTTTTTTTAAAAAAAGTTTTTTCTTTGTATTTTCATGTTGCATAGTAATTGAGATGTTAGCAAACAACATCTAAGGTGTCTCTTAACATTTTAACTTTTTTGTATATCAGGAGCATGAACTTGAAGACGAAGATGTTGTGCAGATTATAAAAAAAGTGTGATGTTACAACCCAGAATGCATGTTGCAAAGTGTATTAAACTTCGAGAGTGTTGGCTTGGTTTACTCTCGTTTGTAATGGACATGGCACCCTTATGTAGCCTAGTATTAGATTTAGTGTGTGATGGATTGATGTCAAGCAGCTTGTTCTAGCTTTTTGTCCCCAATAGCATTACAAATTAAGAGAAGCAAAGCACTATTTAGCTCTGTTATTTTATTATGTGTCAAGAGCCTGTCTTGTGAACCAAATGTGTGGAGGATATTGGGTTTGTTATATAACAAGAAATGTTGAGGTACTTTGTTAAAAACTTGACAACTTGAGTTTATTGTATCTTATCTTCTGATTTTATTAGCAATTAATTTCAGCTTGGCCTTGATGTCATTTCGCGGGTGTGTGTTCTGATTATTTGATTATTGAGACTGCTACATGTCAAGACATAGGATGTTTTTCTACTTCTAGTTTCGACATTTGAATGTTACTAAAAAAACATAATGTATGAAATATCATGTAGTATTTCTTTAGTTGGTACAACTCGGAGTAACAAAGAAGTTGGGCGCTGATTGCTGGGGAAGGTTGAAAGTCAGGTAAAAATTTTGAAGCCAGATCCCAGTTGTATGTGTTCTTGCCCATGGTAGTGCTGTGCTGGTCATCACAGGTCCTGTAGTAAACAACTTGACATATGGTTGAATTGGAGCAAATGGAGTTGTGCTTAAATTTAATACTGTATAGTGCATCATTGTAAATGTTCAAGTGACTTTCACAGTCAAAAATCAATCTGGAACTTCTCGAACGGGATTTATCGACAACAGGCACTACCTTCCTGCCCGATACACAGTAGATAGTTATATTAACTACAAAATCAGCAGCATCACAGATATCTTGCTGTTATATAGTTATCCTGACCGTTGTCATGATGAAAAGTGTTGATTTGCCTCTTTGGTAAGGGGTCATGACTTTGCAAGGACCGTATGAACTGAAAAATTCTACCGCTAGGCATTGTGCTGCCCGGTCTGTTTTTTGGCTTAGGAAAGACTTGCGGCCAGGCCTTGCAATTGCAATTTCCTTTGTTGTGGACCATATATCTGTCTAATAATTGAGTTCTTAATATACTGGCATGAACAGAGTTCATAATCAAGACAACGAATTAGTGCAAGCTAATAACATTGATATCCGTCATAGTCGTATCAATATACAAGAATATTAATCTACAGCCAGCATGGTTCCAAAAAAAAAAAATTAAGGGTAAGCCTGACATACGACCTTTGTAGTTGTTCCTGAACAAATTTCATCACAAAAAACCTCGACACACTTGAAAAATGTTCACCGCGCAGTTTCCACTTTCATGCAGCAATTGAAGTAGCTAAAAATGCTTCTTCTTCTCTGTAGAAAGACATAACCACAAGCCAAATCAGGTCAGAATAGCATAGCAACGTTATATTCTTTAGTGCAGGTGAAATATAAAACATGATATAGATGTCTGGATATTTTTTAGTTTATGTTGACATATCCTTTCATAACACTTAGATCAAGATATGTATCTTATGGCCCCTGTTATTGTTGGTTGATGCATCATGCATGTGTAAACAACTTGTTTCATTCTGTGGATAGCTTTATTATGAGCAACCCCACTTGTTTCGAGATATACTAGCATGTTGCATTTCTTTTCACTTTTCATGCAACATCATTCTCAACTAATCATTCATCCAAGTTGCAGGCTAAAATGCTAACTGCCCAACCACCTCAGAGGATCAATCCCAATACATAATCAAGTCACTCAAAGCTATCTAGAAGATGTGTCAAGACTATGAAGAGCAAGCATTAAAATAGAGTGCAATCAATGAAGTGAACAAACTACTAGTTTTGTACTTGTATTCAAGTCTATGGACTTGAATCCAAAATCTGCTTAATTCCCCACTTTATCCATCACCCATTGGCAACGAAAAGAGCATTCGTTGTATATTTGATATACCCTAAGCAAAATATGTTCATATAAGAGAACAGAAGGACTTGAATGTACAGTTTCTTGCCACTTAAAATCGAGTGGAAATCATATGCTTGCAACTCCTAAGTAGAAGCAGTCAGAGCCAACTGGCAATAGGTGGAACCAGCATGAAACCAGAACTGGACAGTCTGGTTAAAACTAAATTCATAATCCACATCAGTTTTAGTGATCCTTCAGATCAAGAGACCTTTTGAAGTCAACATGGTCAATGCACATAAACACTTAAAAACTTGTCCGAGCGGGGCATTAAATTTTCTGAATTTATCTTAATGAATTGCAACAACAAACAACCATGCCTTGCCTTTACTACGATAGACAGTTACTACTAAATCAGTAAAGTGAGCAAAACCCAAGAAAACTTACAGTTGGAGAGTGGTCCTGATTCCAATCATGAACAGTGTCGACTTTGCTCGGTTTGGTGCTATTAGTGGAGGAAGAGATGAGCTCTTCTTCATTTCCAAGACTGGCTCTTGAAACATCCCTCTTATTTTGTTTCCTCATTTCTCTAATCTTTGAGAAATCCAGGGAGTAATCTGGTACGTGTTCCTTTGAATCCCAATCGCCAAACTGTGGCACCGATAGCCATGGTTCATTCTTCTACAAACAACACAAGATCATGCTCTTATTACATCAAAAATGCAGAACCACCAAAAAATTATAAAATTTAAGAAGGAATTAAATGACATGTACAACTTAGATTTTCTAGCATATTGGATTTTGAGAAACCCCTTTACACAATAAGCCAAAGATTATTACTGTATTCCATCCTCCCTCCATAACATTACCTAAAAAACATGAATTTGCTACCATAATCTAGTCTACACATTCATGTCAAAATCGAAAAAACCAGAGTCTACCCACAAACCTCACTGTGTGCCCCGAGTCCCCGAAAAATCATGATTAATTTGTTGGTGCACTTTGTGATTAAAAAAAGAGCCTATTTTTTGACAAATTTGTCACAGATATTACATTCTGGATTGGATGTTACTTACATATAGAACAGCCCAACTTAAGTCAACTTGTGAATATCTAACCATATTAAAACAGAGCCAGAGCCCAGCCTACCTATCAGATACTGCAGGCTTGAGTCCTGACAATTATTTAAAGAATGTTAAAAATCTCCCTTTAAACATTTAAAGTCTTCATGTAGACTTGTGTACTAATAATACTCCTAAATGGTCAAGATGGTGATCATGACATCCACTTACTTTGGCCATTCTAATTTTATTTATTTTAATCTGGTTCATTTTTCAGCAAAAAATTAGAAAATTTCTGGGTAATCATGTATATTAATACAGCATAATCATGATTCATGCATGAACTAGAAGATTGAAACATGAAAAATTACAGTAATAAACTTATATCATATATATAAGCAAGAAGCTTGATGATATATTTAACAAGGCAAACAAATACAAATTTGAGCATGGAAAATAAAGAACATAATAGAATCTTACTTGCTTATGATCTTCCATATATATTAAGATATGGAGAGGGAGGGAGGGAGAGAGAGAGAGAGAGAGAGAGAGAGAGAGAGAGAGATTTTATATATTTGTGTTGTGTGTGAAGAAAGAGTTGATATTTGTACAAGTGAAGCAGTTGAATACTTGAATGACACAGATATTTCTGGAAATTTTGCATATATGACCTTGTACTGTTCTATTTCTATACCACATAGTTTTGTATTTTCTCTCTGTTTTTTACTTTATGTCTTAAAGAATTAATTATATAAAATTATAATAAGTTTATTAAATTAACATTGAATAAATAAACAATTTTATCAAATAAAGGATCTTTTTAATTCTAACATATCTAATAAATAAAACTTATTATACAACATATGTAATGAATAATATTTGAATTAATAAATAATACTTTTAATTATAAAATAAAATTCTTTGATTAGGAGGATTCTATCCCCTCTCCGAAAAATTAACAAAAAAAATAAAAGATTGCTCGCATGCATTCTTTGACTTTTATGAAAACTTGAAGAATGTAGAGCTAAGCAGCCATTTTTTGAAGAAAAATTAACAAAGAAAAACAGGCAGCACATTATTTTATTGAAATTCGCACTTAGTAATAAAGCTTTTCGTCTATACAAACTCTCTTTCAAATAAACAAAAAACAGAATTATACAGATTTTCTCACCAACTCATTTTATTGACATTTTATCGATATTTCAAGATGTGATGGGGCAATATATCTTTTTTGAGCTAGTTAAGCGATAAAGAATAATATTTTAATACGGAGGAAGCAATTATCAAATTGATTTCTGTGACATTTTCTCGATATTATAAGATGTAATGGTGCAATATTTTTTTTTCAAGTATACTATTTCCTCCGTCCAATCCATTTCTTTACATTTTCGTTTTTGGGATGTCTAATTCATTTCTTTACATTCCAAATTTTTTCAAATACAGTAAACTTTTATAATATAAAAATCAAATACTTCCACTATTTTCCTCCACTTTTCTTACTTTATATCTTAAATATTGACGCTTTACTCATTCTTCCTATTTTTTCCTCTAATTTACTTATATTTCTTGACAGTGCCTAACCCAATTGAGCGGGACGGAGGGAGTAATATTTTGACAGGGAGGGAGTAATAAGTATATCGTATTTCACTTACCAACCGTGTTAAACTTTTATTTTTACATTTATTTGACCATTTTCCTATAAAAGGGTTTCAAAACATGAAGCTTTTTTTAACAATACACTTTTATTATTTGTATAATGAATGTGTTTGTCGAGGTTCTCATTCATGATCAGGTTGTAAGTTTTCTTCTTCTAGTAGTATTCCTGTTGCACTGCAGACTATTGTAATTTGTAGCAGCTGATTTGGTTGATTCCCAACGGAAAATAGTAGGCCCAATAATATGCATGACTACGATTTTGGCCCAATCTGAAAATAGCAGGCCCAATTATTTTACAACCCGGCCCTAATCAGAAAACAATCGAAAATAGATAATGAAAACTGTGGCCTACGTGGTTAATGAAGCACCTGATGTTTGTGTTACACGTGGCGTTAGAACAGAGGCCGTAGAAGATTCTTCACAGAACCTAAACCACAGGAATGAACGTATGGTTTGGCAATTGGCAATGGCGTTATCTCTATTTTCTTCTTCTTATTATTATTACGAGTTAGGATCACCACAAATAAAGTGGAAACCTTAAATACGTAATATATTACGAGAATAAAATTCCTAAGATTATCTCAGAAAATTTATTTGATGTAACATAATAATTTTATTTAATTTGTGCATGTGTATGCAATTCCGGTTAGAAAAATATTCAGTGTTCTTAGATATACATATAAAAATAATATATGCGCTTGTATATAAATGTCACATTTCATATTTATATTGGTTTTAATTCAATTATTTTATGCAAAATTTTTTAAATATATTTATTTAAAATAAATTCACACACCTGTCTTGTATTTAACAAAATTGAATCAAATACGAGTAAAAAGTTCAATTCAATTACAATACAAATCTTTTTATACGTGTATAATTTTACGACCACTCTTGTGGTCAATGCATTGCAAACAAATTTCAATACTGCAGGAGTTAGTTCATTGTGTCACGCAACAGTTGTATACGTACATTCTCATCGACATTTCTTACCATCTGAAATATATGTGGCGTAGCATAACTGGAAATATAAAAAATAAATATACGGTCCACTTTATTTTCTCAGAAGAATTAATTTTGATATTTATGCTAACTTTCGTCACTTTTCTTAGCATTTACACCCTGCTTCCGAGTTTTAAAAAGAGATGAAAACAAGTGAAAATGAAAGTAAATAACATAATTTGCATTCCTATGCATGCTTCCGAGTTTTTTTAAAGAAGAAAGTAAATGATTGAGAGTGAAATTCTTTTAAATTTTCTTTTCAAAACTTTCATTCAAAAAATGAGATGCACTTGAAAGCAGGTTAATTAAAAAACACATGATATTATAAATATATACTTATTATTTAAATTATAACCTTTTAGATTTAAGAATTGAATTGCAATTTTGTAATCAATTATATGTTTTACTTCCAACTCGGTAGCATATTAATGAAATTAGTCTCACTTTATAATTTTAAAACTGGGGAGCAAGTGAGTGAAATATATTCTCATTTCAATTACTTTCTCTTACATTCATTTATTTTCGCTTCTTAAAAAACTCGGAACAAGTCGTTAGTTAGTTCAAAAAATAGTTGTAAATTGTTGAATCAAATATGAAGAATAGTTTTATTAAATAGTTAAATTTTCACCCCAACATTAGTGAAATAATACTCTTTTAAACTTGATCAATAAAGTATAAAAATAGAAAATAATTTTCATTACAAAAGATTAAGTATCAAAATTTAAAAAGGGCTTTTTTCATAAATACCCAACCCAAAAATGTTTTTTGCAAAAATACTATGTGTTTTTTAAATTTTTTGCGAAAATACCAAAATATTTGCAAAAATACGGTCTGCAACTACTTTCAACCATATCTGCAACTGCAACCAAAATCAACCACACATGCAACTTTTTAATAAAAACGATTTTTTTCCTGCGTCCTGATTTTAGGGTTGTAAACAACCCTAAAATCAGGGTAAGTTAGGGTTTAGAGTTGTAAACAACCCTAAAACCCTAAGTCTGTATACGAATTATTCCTCATTCTTAATATTTCTAAAACCCAACCATTGAACCCCAGAAGAACGAATTAATCAAGATTACAAGCTTACCAAACATCTTACTAACAATTTTTTTTGAATTCTCAGCTGTTTTTCAATCATTTTTTAAAAAGTTGCTTCTGATTGCATCTGGTTGCATCCAGTTGCATCTTGTTGCGTTGGTTGCTGGCCGTATTTTTGGTTGCATCTGTGGTTGATTTTGGTTGCAGTTGCAGATGGTTGAAAGTAGTTGCAGACCGTATTTTTGCAAATATTTCCGGAAGATGGTAAAATTACAAAAAAACTTAAAAAAAGTAGTATTTTTGGTAATTTCCCATTTAAAAATAACATTTGAGCAACATTTTATTTTTATTTTATAATATTTGAATAAAAGACACTATTAATAACAGGCACACAGACAGTTCTCTTGTTGTTTCCATGGGCTAAGGAAGGATAAGAGAAATAGATACATACATACATACATACATCTCCCTGTATCTATCTATCTTCTTACAATCATCTCTTCTCCTCTCTGTAGCTCAACAAAACACACATACAATTTATATAATTATACTTACACCACATTTATAAAACATGGATTTAGCCACTAAGCTTCAACTCATCGACCTCCGTTCATCATTCCTCACCGGCACATCTTTCCGGCAACGATTCCGGCCAATTTCAGCGCAAATACCGGCCAATTCCATCATGCCCACCAACTGTTCGATGAAATGCGTAGCTGGGTTTAATACTAGAAACTCTCAAAACACTAAAAACCCACCTAGATTATCAGCTGTAGCTGTTGATACAGCTGAAACAAGCGTTAAAGAGGACATAGAATCGTTGTTTTCGAAGAATTCTTCTTCGGAGAATGTCGATTATAAACGGGGTAATAGACAATCTGGAACTGGTGCTTCTAGTATTTCATCTGGGGTTAGGTTAGAGAATGTGACTAAGAGTTATAAGGGTGTGACTGTGTTGAAAGATATTAGTTGGGAAGTTAAGAAAGGCGAAAAAGTAGGGCTCGTAGGTGTTAATGGCGCGGGGAAAACGACACAAATGAGGATTATTGCGGGAATGGAAGAACCCGATTCGGGGAATGTGATCAAGGCGAAATCGAATATGAAGATATCGTTTTTGAGTCAGGAGTTTGAGGTTTCGTTGAGTAGGACGGTGAAGGAAGAGTTTATGAGTGCGTTTAAGGAGGAAATGGAGATTGCGGGGAGGTTAGAGAAGGTGCAGAAGGCGATTGAGGGTTCGGTGGATGATTTGGAGTTGATGGGGAGGCTTTTGGATGAGTTTGATTTGTTGCAGAGACGGGCTCAAGCTGTGGATTTGGATGTTGTGGATGTGAAGATTAGTAAGTTGATGTCTGGACTTGGGTTTGCGGAGGAGGATTCAGATAGGTTGGTGGCTTCGTTTAGTGGTGGGTGGCAAATGAGGATGTCACTTGGGAAGATTTTACTTCAGGTTTGTAGCCGTGTTGTCTTTTAGCTAAATTGATGGTTTTTATGTTTAGGCTTTACGGGTTGTAGGCGTTTGTGCTCTGTGCTTGTTTGAGCTCTATTGACTATTAAATACTGAGCGAAGTTGTGGTTGTGATATTTAAGTGGTGTATAGACGGAATTTATGGTGGTTATTTACAGCACTACATTGAAACTTCCATCAAAGAATTTGTTTACTTGTAGAAATATGTGCATGCTAAGTTCCAGTCTGAATAGAGTCAGTGACTTCCTTGAAGCTAGTCACATATCATTCATGTTTGATTGATGATTGAGCTAAATACGTTCTTTTTCAATTAAAATTATAATGACTTGTTATGGTATGTGGAGACTGCTGGTTGTCTGTGGTTGTTGATGTGTACACTTCAATTACGCTTTCTATATTCAATTGTATTTGTTAATTTGCTACTTATGTAATATGTATCATAATTATGATATCTGTTTTTGACTTTATACTACATAACATATGCAGGACCCAGATTTGTTGCTTTTGGATGAACCTACAAATCATCTTGATCTTGACACCATTGAGTGGCTCGAAGGTTATCTGAATAAGCAAGACGTGCCCATGGTTATTATATCTCATGACAGGGCTTTCCTTGACCAATTGTGCACAAAAATTGTTGAAACTGATATGGGTGTATCCAGAACTTACATTGGAAATTATTCTGAATTTATTATGCAAAAGGCAGCATGGATTGAAGCTCAATTTGCAGCTTGGGAGAAGCAGCAGAAAGAAATCGAGCACACCAAAGGTTTAATAACCAGGCTAGGTGCGGGAGCAAATTCAGGACGTGCCTCATCTGCTGAAAAGGTACATTGGAGAATTAAATTTTCTGTTTCTACTTATAATGGCCTGTGGTAAAAATTAGCTAAAACAGTGTAATTCATGAAGTAGTATTAGTATTTTGTTGCCTTTTTGATATAAATATACTAAAGTAGCTTGATTTATATTTTGTCTTCAAATTTTTGTCGAAAGAGAGGAAAACCTGAGTTCATGCATAACGACCATCTCAATAATATAATTTAAATAGTAGGTAGCCGAATAATTTCTGCATATTTAATATGCACGCTAATGTGTGTTTCTTGTGTAAAACAGAAACTGGAAAAACTTCAAGATGAGGAACAGGTTGATAAGCCATTTATTCGGAAACAAATGAAGATTAGATTCCCTGAGCGCGGAAGAAGTGGAAGAACAGTTGCAATGATCAAGAATCTTGAATTCAGCTATGGTGATCAGGTGAGTAATTCATAGCTCGGTTTTGAAGGAGCAAAACTTAGAAGTGCTAATTATTGGTATGTGTACCTTACTTGTGTGCTATCTATCTTCTTGATTGTTAACCAGGTTCTCTTCAAAAATGCAAATTTAACAATTGAAAAAGGGGAGAAAGTTGCTATTCTGGGTCCCAATGGGTGTGGGAAAAGTACATTGCTTAAATTACTTATGGGATTAGCAAAGCCAACAAGAGGCGAAGTATTTCTTGGAGAGCATAATGTGTTACCAAACTATTTCGAGCAAAATCAGGCAAGTACAAGTCATAACTATTTTTATATGTGATCTTGTAGTAGGAGTAAATCCAGTTATATACTTTGCCAAATAATGATGTATCCTAATGTGAATAATCTATCAAATTTTCAGGCTGAAGCACTTAACCTGGATAAAACAGTACTGGACACTGTAGCAGAAGTAGCAGAGGACTGGAAATTGGATGATATAAAGGGTCTTCTTGGACGTTGTAATTTCAAGGCTGATATGCTCGATAGGAAGGTCTCTCTTTTGAGCGGGGGTGAGAAGGTAATGATCCAGTTGTTTCTACGCTTTTAAGTGGATTCTTGTTTCACTGGTCACCTTACCTTTATCAGTTAAGCAGGAATATCGCTCAAGCATAAGAAATTTGTTTTGCCCCTTTATTATTTTCTAATGAATTCTTCATAACTGTGTGGAATTGTTAGTCCTATTACTATTAGCCATATCCGTTTCTATTGATCTGTTCACATCTATTATGCATGTCACCCCTACTGATGTTACTGAAATTTACCAGGAGCAAGTTAGTAGATATGTTATATCTAACTATATTCGACATCATATTATCATAATAAGAACGACTGTTATGTGAATTAGCCAAACTTTTATTCTAGTCCTGTAATTTGCAATGAAGAGGTAAATTGGTTTTAAATTATGTTTTAAAACTATTGTTTACTTGGTCATACATCATAGCCCTTATACAAGCATTTTTGTTTTGTCAAAGTTATTCTTAAGATAAGAAAGAGATTATAATGTAAAATTCATCTTATTGTGGGTGTATATGCAGTCACACATAAACACTACAAAGCAACAGATGTCGCCTGTGACATTTTCTGTAGTTCTCAACTCCCTTTAGCATCTCTTAATCTAAATTATTATTGTTAAGTTGAATTAACCTGGAGTTTCATAAATTTTCAGGCTCGCCTTTCCTTTTGCAAGTTCATGGTAACACCTTCAACATTGCTAGTTTTGGATGAGCCGACCAATCACTTGGATATACCTTCAAAAGAGATGCTTGAGGTTTAGTGATTCTTTTTTGTGTGTGTTATTATACATTTTGTTGTCTCATATTTTATTAGTTTGTTGTTCCTTCCTGATTTTGTGGCTGTTCTATAATATTAGGAGGCAATATCGGAGTACAAAGGGACTGTCATTACCGTTTCTCATGATCGATACTTTATAAAGCAAATAGTTAACAGAGTTTTAGAAGTGAAGGATGGAAATCTACAAGACTATATGGGAGACTATAATGTAAGTATGCATTCTAGCAGTTAATATTATCGAGTTTTTACGCCTACATTGCATACTTTAGATGGAAGGACCAGTACATGTTTAGCATACGGGAAATTCCTCTAATTGTTTTTATACAGTTTGAAAAATATTTCCATGCTAATTCCTCCTCGTCTTGATTCATTTTGTACTTCCATCACTACCGCAACATAGTTTCTGAACATCTTCACGACCTAACCTCAATTTTAAGCAGTAGCATAAAATTATCTCAAGCCTTAATATATAATTCTTTTACTACTGAGCCTTCTGTTTCCACATGTTGTCCTATACACTCGAGTCTTTTCACAAGGAACATGCCACATTCAGTCATTCAAATGTGGACATACTAACTTCATTACCAGTGGAACTCAATATACTGAACCAAATGGACCTTTGTTTTGACATAGACTGAGACTGAGTTAGTTCAATATTTTGCGATTTTGACTGACATGAATTTCCATGTCACAGTATTATCTAGAGAAGAACCTTGATGCAAGGGAGAGGGAACTTGAACGGGAGGCTGAGCTTGAGGAAAAATCTCCAAAAACAAAAGCCAAATCCAAAATGTCAAAGGTAAAATTACCTCCACTACACATGTTTTTTCCATGTTTGATATTTATAAGTTTATTGGGACAATAGTTGACAATTCTAAGTTAATTACCAGGCTGAGAGGGAAGCTAGAAAGAAGCAAAAAATGCAGGCCTTTCAGCAGGCAAAACAAAAGTCCAAGGGGCTGAAGAATGCTAAAAGGTGGAATTAACTGAACTCATATCGCCTTCCACCAAAAATAGTATTGATTGTCTGTATAAAATTCTAGGTGGCTCTGTGTTAGCTACCCTCGATGATGTATATATAACACGATTAGGAATATCTCAAATCGATTTTAGAATAAAAGCTTGGATAAGTTATTACATATTCTTTGCTTTGTCCGGAAATCGTACTACATGGCTTATACAGTTGTAACACTGGAGGTGTCTGGGAAAATTTTATCAGAATTTCATTCTCACTAGTCCTGAATATTGATTCTTATAGTGCTGATATTTTGTTATTGTACATTCAGTAGTCGAGAATTTCATCAGTTATATATCCAAAAATTTCAAGTGCATTTTATTGTTTGCAAAATGATTCGTGCAAAAGTGAAAATCATCACACTAAATAACTGTGCAGTTATCAGGAAGACTCAAAAGCATGTTATCTATAGCTAAAATATTAAGACTCCATTTTTCAGTTGTCCTAAAATATGTATATGTATATAATAATATTTGATTTTATATTAAATGGAGGGCGCTGCTCGAACAAATTTCGGGTGATGATCCTATCCGTCACAATTGAAAAAAAAATATGTATATGTATATTAAATATGTTATCTATAGCTAAAATATTAAGAGTTAAGACCCTATTTGATTTTAAGACAAATGTTCCCAAATATCATAATTGAAAAAAATCATCCCAAATATCAATTTAAAACGCTACTTATTATAGTGTTTTCATTTTTTTTTTAAAAACGCTAGTTCGTCTAACGTTTGAACCTTGAAATTTTTTTTTTAAAAAAAAAATCGGGTAACACTACTTAAAGTAGCGTTTTGATCATAAAACACACTTGAATAGCGTTTTGGACTGAAAATACAACTTGAAGTAGCGTTTTCACTTTAAAACACAACTTAAAATAGCGTTTTGATTACGAAAACACTACTTTAACTTATGTTTTCGGTGTTTTTTTCTTCAAAAACTTGTTAAAACACTAGACGATTCCACGTTTTGATTAATACCGGTTAAAATGGTGTTTTAAAGTGATATTTGGGATCATTTTTTCAAATTATGATATTTTAAATCATTTTTCTTTAAATTATGACATCAAGGGCCTTTTCTCACAAATTTCTATGTAGAATGTCATTGAAAACTTTTTTTCGAGCTCAATTGTAGATCTATCAATTTTTTTAATTGGACCTTGCAAATGATTGAATTATTAATTATATTCAGTTTATAAAATTTATATAATTCCCAATGAAAAACAACTTTTTTTTATGCATACACAAATCCAAATTAACTCATTTATGTTCAATAAATCATATTTTAAATTTTATTTAGGACAAAATATAAAAACAACCAATTCCAAACAAAAATGTTGAAAAGCAAAGTATTGGCATCTCACACTTACAACGCAGCTGCCTGAATGTAGCCGCCGAACAGTCAGCACCTAGCACTTTCCGGCCAGACTCCACCAGGTACTCTCTTTCTCTCATATATATGTATACACAGAATATGTGTCTCTATATAAACTTGTCTGAGTAGGGGTTGTGCTCTCTCTCTCTCTCTCTCTCTCTCTCTCTCTCTCTCTCTCTCTCTCTCTCTCTCTCTCTCTCTCTCTCTCTCTCTCTCTCTCTGTGTGTGTGTGTGTGTGTGTCTCTCTCTCACTCTCTCTCTCTCTCTCTTTCCCTCTCTCTCTCTCCCCCTTTGTTTATGTAGTAGAATGGTGATTATATATTTCCTAATTGTGCTATGCAACTAAGCATCAAAAAGTGATTTTTATACATTAATTAATCATGTAATAGCTTGCATTTGAAACTAATTATAGATATTTGCTTTCTGTTTAAGAACATTTACATCTTCTCCACATTATCAATTTGAATTGTCAAGTATCGAAATGGGGGGGTTTTTCTTTTTGCATTACTTCACAATGTATGATTGCTGCGAATCAAATTAAAATTTTCACCTTTTAATGTTCTTAGCATAGCAAGATATGGGAGAAGTTATTTTAGGCATGCCAGGACCGTGGGCTGAGGACTTCTATGAAGCGTCTGACCATTATACGACAAAATTTGGTGGACTCCCTGTAAGTTGATTTATCTCATACGGCGACCTATGGTGTTTTTGGCGGATGAATTGTTTGACATACTTCGTTTGTTATTCTCTTTACAGGATTGGCCCATTCCAAATATGGTCATCCCACACAATCTGCGTGTGTGCACATCATGTGGAACTAGTCTATTGCTAGTTGCGCAGGTTTGGTCAATGAATTTTTTTCGTGTGTTATTTGTGAAGATATGGATTTCATTTCTTTACATTTTCTGTTGTTTTTAATTTTACTTTCAGATTTATGCTCCAATATCAACGAAGACCTTGACAGTTGAAGAACGTCAAATCTTTATTTTTGGTTGTGCATCAGCAGCATGCGAGGGCAATCCTGAAAGGTCTTTTTATTTTGTTTTCCTGATTTATAATTGAAACTAACTTTACCAACATTTTATTATCTGAAATATCAAGGGAGAGGGGCTAGTAACCAGATGATCTTAATAAGAAATCTTTTTTCTGATATTTAGTTAAAGAGATATGAAATAGTCAATATCAATAATTTCTTACCACACTTATCTAATTACCAATGTATGCTTCTTCTTGTGTCAATTAATGATTATTAATATATTTGTGTTTCCTGCTCTCATGTCTATAATCTCTCAGTAGGAACATAGTTGTCATTAAAGTAAATTAGCTTTCGTTCCCTGAATTTCTGTAGTTATTTGTAATTATAAATTTGTTTTTATAAAAGCATGCGCAATGTGCTCTGGTGATTTGAATCCTTTTTGAGCAGCTGGATAGCTATACGTGTTCAAAGATGTAGCAGTAGTAGAACTTCGGAATCTCGTGGAGAAGAGAATGTGCTCTTACCTGATGCGTCTTGTCAAGCTTCAAATGCTGATTGGCGGGACGACTTTTGGTCCTTTGATGAAGGGAATGATGATGATGAAGATCTAGAGGAGTTAGGCAGGGCCCTTTCTGAAGCTGCAAGCGTAGCTTCTCATTCTAAAAGGGAAAGCCTTGCTCATCAGGATGAGGCAATGATAGATTCCTCCTCCACAAGTCAAACAATAAAAATCACTTCTAGAGATGCAGCAGGTAGATATCGTGCCTCATGGGAAAGAACTAATAATTAATATTTTTCTCTTTCCAAAAAGATGATAAACAACTTTATTGTGTTTTATTATGTACCTCTATATGGTAGTTCTGCGGTAGTTTACTAGGAGTTGTTATTTTCTGTGACACGCACGTGTTCTCTGGTTCGTATTTTTGAGCCACAATTAGTCAGGCATTACAATGGGTTAGTTGTTAATTTTACACTGCAGCCAGGAGTACAGAACACATGTAGGTCTGAAATTTTATAGAACCCAACTTTATCAGCCAAATAAGCATTATACATACAAGTATTCTATTATGTACGGTTCTGATAGGCTAAGCAGACTCGAGCATAATTCAGTGGTTCGGTTCATATCTAAGCATATACTGGGAACAAATTTTGATTTTTGAATCCCATAGGGGGAAGTGCATGTAGAAACCAAAGACTATAAAATTGTTCTTCCAAGCTAGAAAGTCAAAGCTGTATATCTGGTTGATTCACCCACTAAATTATCTTATCTTATAAGATTCTATCGGTATGTTGTATATAGTGGAGCTTAAAATGCTCACATGACAAATTTTGAATTGCAAGTTGTGGACGGTATTGCAAGTTGTGGACGGTATTAAAGATGGGAATGTTGCCGCTGGTATAAACTATGGCGATCCTTTGGTTCAAGGTGATTCGGCAAACAAGCATTTTAACTCTTCTGAGATAGGTGCTATTGGCGATGATTAAAAGTGCTGTAATTATGTAGTGGTTGAGTGCTATGTTTGTTTCAATTTTAGTGTATGTATCTTGTGGTCAAACTCTTCAGAAGAAGTGTTGATGCCATTTGTCCTTAATTTTGGCAAAATTGTGATTGTTGTTTGCGGCATGCTAGTATAACGTAAGGGGCTTTTACTATTCCTTTAATTACTAATGTACGTAACTGTTGACGTTGACCAAAAAAAAAGATTCCAATGTGTGTTAATTCTCTTTTGATTCTCTGAAGGATCAAAACTAAGAACAGTAAACAGTGGACGTAACGAAGACTGCAAGTGCGGGCATTCTTTTATTTTTGTCACATGATTATCTGTACTTGTTATTCAGCAGGATACTTCTAATTCATATTTACGAATAAGTTTTTTATTTTTAAGTAGGCTATGGTTTCATATTATAATATGATTTTGTTTACGTCTGTTGCAGTTCTGCCATGCTTTTATGTTTATATTCTTGAAGAGGCACTCCAGAAAGATGCTGCCTCCATTTGTTTGAGCTCACTTTCTATCAAGGATAACCAAGAATACCTTGATGACTCTGCATCACAAGAAACATGGGATGAGGAGGCTTATGAATACGATAAAGCTTTAAGTGCTAGCAGGACTTACCTGAAATTTAAGAAACGAATTGATGCACATCCAGAACAATGCTTCAGGTAAAGGAATTGAGATAGTACAAACATAGCAAAGCTAGCTTTCTCAACATCTTTTGGTAGTTGAGTATAATGTAACTTGCTATTAGGTTTGTCTAAAGATTCACAAGATTTTGCAACCTAATGCTGCTACTCCCAACGTTGTTGTGTCTGTTGTTTTTAGTAAATATTATTGTTCCAAGTTGTCTGACCTTCTGACGACATAATTGACATTTAAAAGCTCAGAAGCATATTTTAAAACTAATTAGCCTGTAAATTTGCTTTTTGCTTACGACTATTAAAGAACTTTGTTCCAAAGTTTTGAAATCAATTGCTATATATGAATCTGGTGAGAAGTGTTAATTGTGTTCCAATCATTTTGTCATCCTATGGTTTTTTTGTAGATTGTGAGTCCATCTATACTTTGTCACTATATTTGGTTTGTTGCCAACTTTACTTTTCCACTAGTAGCAATAATCTATTAATCTCTGTACTTGCTTTCAATTTCTTCAATTTCGTAAAATCTATAAATCTGAACCTCATCTAGTCGTCCACTCGTCCTTGTTTGGGCTTTGGTAAAGCTCAGTTACAGAAATTTAACTACCGACACACACACACACACACACACACACACACACACACACACACGCTTGCCCTCAGTGAGGCTCGAACCCTCGACCTCTTATTACCAAGACTACAATGCTAGAGATCATTTTCGTCATTTGGGCTTTCATAGGGATCTGCAATTTCCTCAAAATTGTGACGAACAAGAAAGGAATACAGTATGATACAAGGGGCCATTCTCATTTACCCTTTTAACACTTCATGTTTTTAAACATGCAGATATACGTATGGTGGAAAGCCTCTACTGGCTGCTGAAGAGGTTGGAGATCCTGGAAGATGTGAGCTCTGTGGTGGATCCAGACACTACGAAATGCAGCTAATGCCTGCGCTATTATATTTCTTACAGCAAGCAACTAGAAAACAGAATTATACTTTGGAGAACTGGAACTGGCTGACTCTACTTATATACACTTGTTCGGACGTGAGTTTCCACTATCATTATGCATTAAAACCACATTGTATTCTGAATATTGTTAATGCTAGTTTCCAGTTCATAAATTGTGTATATGACCCTGAGTTTTTTCGTCCCCTAGAGTTGTTCGAATTCCGGGAAAGAAACTTCCAGCAATGGTGAATGGATTATAGCAAAAGAGGCTGTCATGCTGCAAGGCGAGTAGCATCTGTAGAGTTTTTCTATAGACTTATAAATCCTGAACACTGCAAACCAGGTAAGAAAATTTTTCATTTTGCGAGGAAAAAGATGTATACATACATGCAGACCGGCAATATGTATTATTCTATGTTACTTGGTATGAGGCGATCATTAGGAATAGAGGGGTCAGTTTTTGCAGATGAACAATCATCACATGATTCCCATTCCCAGTGGTTTCATCTGCGTGCTTTCTCATATTTGGACTCTCGTCTGTAAGCTATAGAAGTTAAGCACCAGGAAGATAATATTTGAACAGCTTTAAGATTGCTGTAAATTACTATTGTCTGGAACGGTGAAACTAGCAACTTACTGTGAATACCATAATGTCAGACAAATTGTGTTATTATTCTCAATTTAATAGTTTTCATAAATTGGTATTGTAATTTTAAAGCAAAAGACAACTTCATTACGCGGAAAACCTGTTTTCACCCCCGATTTCAAGCCAAATTCGTATCCACCAGAGCGCTGCCGCTGCGGGTAACACGAATCATCCACTGCCTTCGACAGAGGAAGCTGTAGAAATCAGAAGAGCCTATCTATCAAATCTTTCAAGTCCAATAGTAGACTTTTTTCGAAACATGCTACACGGTTGGATAAATCTCGTTTTTGCAGCATTTCTTCAAGTAATCCTCCGAATAAACAATTGAATTAACCCAATAAAAAATAATGTGCACCACAAATATTTATGTTTGATTTTACAATTGTTATGTGATTTCATAACTACATAATTGAAAATTTCATTTATTTAAATTATTTAAATCTCGATCCGTGCTCCGTACGTACAGTTACTTTAAATCTCGTGTCACTACATGAACTTACATTTATCTAGGGATATTTACGGACAGCGCTACAAAACCTTGTATTATTATTATTACTACCGACTTATAATAGTGCGTGTTTGAAAATTTCAGCTTTGAGTTTGCCTAGGTACACGATGAATCCCCCACGTGTCCCCTCTTTACACATCATCCCCTACCAAGTTCTATCACAATCATTGTATTTCATCAAGTTATTAGACATTTACTACAACTCTGTATGAAAAATTTGCAAAATCAATCTCGTTATGGAAAAATCAAAGAGAAATGCTGCCTTGTTTATATTCTCGTTAATCGTAGTGTTTCCTCAGATAATGATCTCTGCAGCTGCACTTGAGCAAGCAAAACCATCCATGTCGGATAAATTCAGAGATATGTATGCTTTAGTTACATCTACCTCCTTGTCTTCTCTGCAAAAGCTTAAATCCGTTGTCAATGATGTCCAGAAACAGATTTTTCCTCCGAATATCGAGTAAGTTTTCGATTTCTAGCCCACCCTGTTATTGATCTTTTTGTTTGTTATAAATATATTTGCACATCGCGGGACAATTGTATTTTTCCATTTTGAGTCGTGTTTTTTTTTTGTTTGACAAATTTAAAGCAATTTCATTAACGAGAAAAGAACTCGACTGAGACAAACTCGTAACCAGCTATGCAATCAGATCGAAAAACAAATAACGAACTAAATAATTAGCCGCTTTGTTTCCAGATCGCTTAACATAATTGATATAATTTTCTTTTTTAGCTCCAGTTGATCTTGAATAATAGGTGAAAATTAATCATTGAATGTTTTGGATATTTTAGACTCTACTCATTTTAGATATGCTCGTTCGAATATAAATTACTTTAGCCTATAAATTTGTGATACTGTGTGATAATGATTAACAGTCCACTTCTACCAGGGGCGTAACTGGTCCCCCTTGAAAATAATTTGACAAAATTTTGCCATTAAAATTTATAAAAAATATGGAAGAGCTTTCATAAGATTAAATTTTGTTAAGGTGCTTGTCTAAAAGTAATTTGGTGCTCCTTGCGAAATTTATATCCGGGTCCGTCCCTAACTACTAAATTGATTTTCCTAGAGTTGGTAGGTTAAGATAGTTTGTAGTAGAACACGACAGCAATTAACTCCAACGAGTTTCAGTTTTAGGCCGAAGGTTGAGGAAGAAGTGGACGAACAAGGTGCAAAAGAATGGATGACAGAGGCGGTGAAGAAGAGTCTAGGATCGAGTAAATCGACAGTGGAAGAAAGCGCGAAATCAGCAGCTAGCGCAGTGGGGGATGTGGTGCACAAGACCAAGGAGAAAGTGTCAAAGAAGCAGTGCACCGGAGATGCTTGCACTCGTGACGAGCTTTGAGTTTCAAGTATTTAACAAACATGATGGAGATGTGTCATTCGAGAGCTGTTTGTGTTTCCTGTGATGTAAAACAAGTTTTGATAGTCGAAAACATGTAACGCCGAATCTAATGTTTCTGGTTGTATTCCACAAATGTCTTTAATTTGCATAAAATTTACCCATGGTTGTGAAACCAAACTAAACATGTGAAAGACTAGATGGGTTTGAATATTTTATAAGCCGAGTTCAAATACCTCACCAACAGTTTAACTCGTTTATTTCCAAATACCTCACGGACAGTTTAACTTGTTTATATCGATAAGATATAAGTTAAATGGACGAATGAAAAGCAGACAATATTAACAATCAAACAGTGCACAAGGAATTACAGACGTGTTCAGTGTAATCGAAAAGGGTAACTTATCAGTGTAAGTTCCTGATAAAAATAGCCGATCCTGACTGCACTCCCCGCAGCTTCAGCTACTTCCAGTCCCAACTTGTGGTGCGTCCCTGATAGCGAAACAAAATCTAAGGTTACACCTTGATTGTTTTGAGCATGACTACTTTTTCGGTTTTTGATGATACTGGGTCTTTGGGTTGGCCTATATGACTGATCAGAACAATATTTTTTGAGTTCTTAAGGAATTTAACAAAATGTTGTGGGATGAAACCTGCTAGTGTCACTCTTGACCAACTTAAACTGAAAGTCTTTTCATTTGCTACTAATTGATGCTGCCAAGGAATGGTTACAGGACCTCCTTGCTTTCCAGCATTTCTGGACCTTACTACGTTGGATACAAATAGCATTTTTGGACCTTACTTTCCAGCATCATTGGGAATCAACACCAGAAACGAGATTATGGGATTATTTTCGAGATGCAAAAGATACACTGTATCAGAACAGCAGAAAGACAACAAAGATACATGCCTCTATACCAACTATAACACCAACATAGATGGTGTTGAACTTTTATCAGAACAACGCATTTGGCCAACTTGTGGCCCAAACACATTTGAGGATATCTCCATTTCAGCAAGAAACAGGTTGTGGAACTTGAGAACCTAGTTAACTGAAACAGTGGGAGGACAGCAGAAATCTACGAATCTGCCTAGTCAAACGGAGAGATACCTAAAGGAGAATACTACTGCTATTGCTCTTAGAAGTGACAAGCAACTTAAAACAATCTGAATATAGGACTCCATCGAAACTCAACTGTCAATACTGCTTCCATGGACATGTAATTCAAAAGGGAAGAGGGATTCGACACTTTCTCAAGTTCTATCTGGGATCAAACCTAGATGTCCCTACTACATTATCAAGTGGTTAGAGTAAGGTTATTCCAATAAGTAAGCACAGGACACTCAATGACAGATATGGGAATAATAAAATACTTCCATTCGCATTTTTAACCCTGAAAACTGACACTGTCATAACTTAATAAGCAGCAAAAAACATTCACCTCACTTCTTTATGCACAGAAGCTCAATTTTTGAACAACTTTGAGAATAAGAGTAAATGAATACATAATTGTCTATAAAATTCATTGTAGTCTCATAGTCAGGAAGCGTAAGCTAATGCTATGACTGAAATTTTTATCAGTAACTTCAAAACTATAAAATCCAATCCACCTGATTAAGATCTAAGTATTAGCTTTACTAAGCATAAACTACACTACAGAACGACGATATCTTGAGGATATCGTTATGACAGTGGCCACGGGCAGTCAACCATTACAGCAAGAAACGGGTTGTGCATGGAACTTGAGAACCTAGCTAATTGAAGCAGTAGGAAGACTGCAGAAATCTACGAATCTGCCTAGTCAAACGGAGAGATACCTAAAGGAGAATACTACTTTTATTGCTCTTAGAAAGTGACAAGGAACTTAAAACAATCTGAACATAGGACTCCGTCGAAATTCAGTGGATTCTAAACAATGTCATCCAGTCATAACTTTCAATACTACTTCTACGGACATATATAATACAAAAGGGAAGAGGGATTCAACAGTTGATGAATAATTTTAAAGTATAAGACTCCGAACATTGTCATTCATGTAATGTGTATGTTCAAACCCTAGCTTTCCCTACTACACTATCAAGTGGTTAGAGTAAGATTATTCTGGTAAGTAAGTAAGCACATGACAATTTTTAACACGATAACAGGCACGGGAACAATAAAATACTTCCAATCACAAAACTAACTGATACCATCATATTTTAATAAGCAGCAAAATATTTAAGATCACCGTCTCAGAAAAACGAAAAGATTCAGAATATCTAAAGGGAATCTTGTTAGGTTTAGGGGCTACACACCAATACGAGATTCAAACAAACAAACAAAGCAAAACACACAAACAATATATATGACGCAGAAACAACCACGTCCCAACTTGTATTATTAATCAAAACAGTTATCAATAATACAATCAATCTCACCAACGGTGTATCACTCACACAATACTCAAGCCAAACAATGCTCAAGCATCTCCCAAACAATACCTAAGACGATTACATCTCTTAAGCACTCATATCAAACAAATACAATATGACTATGTTTATATAGTCACCCAAAACTTAGCCACCAAGACTTGCCATACTTGTTTTACAAGACTTACCATACTTGTTATACAAGACTTTTTATTCTTGGCACCTAATTTCCTAAATTAATCATGACCAAGACATACCATATATAATAATTGTCTATCCATACAATTATTACCATATATAATAATTGTCTACCCATACAATTATTACCAAAACAGTCTTAATCACCCAAATTCATATTACCATATTGGGTTGAACAACCGGTCAAACCCAACAATCCTCCCCTTCAACCCAATACCCATATCAGGTTGAACGGTAACCATCAATGACATCGACGTCCCTCCGCCATGCCTCCCCTCGAATAAGAATCCTATTGCTCTTCCAAACCTCCAGTATCCATCAGAGACATCAACGTCCATCCGCCATGCCTTCCCTCGAACAAGAATCTCCTGCTCTTGCTCTTCCAATCTTGAGAATCACTAAAACCCGTATAGTGACCTTCAAACCACCGTTCTTCAACATAACGATGTATCCATCTTCAAAATCACGTGCATCATCCACCACGAGTGCCCTTCCATCAGTTGAGTCACCTAATCCTTGCTTTCTCAATCTTTCGGCCTGTAGAAAGAACACTAGTATCATCCAACTCGTTCACCTGGTTGATCAATCCATTGAAACAATTGTGATGATCTCTTCCATCTTCTTCCATCTCGTGCCCGAACAAATTGATCCACGGTGCAAGTCAACCGCCATACCACACGTAACTCTGTCTCCTCCCACATTAGTAGGCTTCTTGTCAGCGAATCCTTCATTGTGCTCCACCATATCAATTGAATCTTGAACTTTCCCCAAAACTTATCCATCTCGAATCACAAACCTTGGCTTTGATACCACTTGTTAGGTTGAGGGACTACACAAATTCGAGATTCACAACACACCAATGCAGAGCACACACACAAACAATCGATTAGTTGACAAGTAACACACACAAAACATATATGACGTGGAAACAACCACGCCCAACTTGTATTATTAATCAAAACAGTTATCAATAATACAATCAATCTCACCAACGGTGTATCACTCACACGATACTCAAGCCAAACAATGCTCAAGCATCTCCCAAACAATACCTAAGACGATTACATCTCTTAAGCACTCATATCAAACAAATACAATATGACTATGTTTATATAGCCACCCAAAACTTAGCCACCAAGACTTGCCATACTTGTTTTACAAGACTTACCATACTTGTTATACAAGACTTTTTATTCTTGGCACCTAATTTCCTAAATTAATCATGACCAAGACATACCATATATAATAATTGTCTATCCATACAATTATTACCATATATAATAATTGTCTACCCATACAATTATTACCAAAACAGTCTTAATCACCCAAATTCATATTACCATATTGGGTTGAACAACCGGTCAAACCCAACAAATCTAACATCTTACGCAACAAAAGAAAACAACAAGGCTAACGAATAGATTCAGAATATCTAAAGGGAATCTAACATCTTCCGCAACAAAAGACAACAAGGCTAACGAAAAGATTCAGAATATCGAAAGGGAGTCTAACATCTTACGCAACAAAAGACAAGGCTGGTAGACAACGGAACAACAACACTCAAGGCAGACTATTAGTCAATACATTGGAACCTTAAATTGTGGGCGATGGCACACAGAACAGAAGTAGTCTGAATTGGACTTCCATACTATAGTGATACCTACATCGAATGACAAGTCCGGGATCTTGAGGCAACAGATCTACATCATCCACAAAAGCTCCCCCCTCTCTATACGCCTCGAGTGGCTAGAATTGAAACATCTCACAACATCCCAGACAGACATCAAGCTCTTCCGTCGATCCTCAAGCAACTTCCTCATTCTTAGTTTTTTCCTCGTCGTCCATAACCACCTCAACCGCCCCAGCTTCCTCATCCGGTCTCTCAAACCCATTTTCTCTCTCCTCTCTGTCAAACGGTTTGACAGAAGAGAATGGGTTTGACAGAGATGAGTGAGAAAATGGGTTTGAGAGAGATGAGAGAGAAAAGGGGTTTGAGACAGACAATGGATTTGACTCAAACCTATTGTCTCTCTCAAACCTCTTTTCTCTCTCATCTCTCTCAAACCCATTTCCTCACTCATCTCTATCAAACCCATTCTCTCCCTCTCCCACTCCCTCTCAGAGAGGCGCGCTTTTTTACTTGATCAGGAAACAAAATACCCCAATTTACTTTTATGACGCTTTTCTTATTCGCAAATATCGACTTAGAGCATCTTCAGTGGAGAAGCTCGAGTTCACTTTTTTTTTTGCCCCACCATCGTGCCATGTCTGCAAACTTGGGTTTAAGCAAAAAATAGTCTTTTTTCCTCCAATGCATGACCCAGGCGCATGAGCCCAACTGATTTAAAGCTTCTTTTGTCACTTCTTTTTTTATTATATATTGTATAAATATTTGAAGCTTAAATATTTTTTTCTAATTATAATATAATGATATATAATTAAATGATGAACAATAATTTTAAAATAAATTAACTTATTAAAAAACTTAAAATTTTATTGAATTACATAATAAAAAACATTACAGGAATACGAAAAACATAAAATAAAAAACATTACATATGAATAAAGCACACTGTAAAAATGCAAAATACATAAAATTAAAAACATTACATATTAAATAAATTAACGATTATTATGAAACTGCGAGATATGCTCAATCAAATCAGCTTGTAGTTGGCGATGCTTCTGTCTGTCACGGATTCGAACATTATTTTGTATATACCTTTCATACGGGATAAATGGTTCTTCGTCTAGGTTTGGTTGTGATAAACCATTTGTTGCATCATCGTAAGTTGGTAAGGGACCAAACGGAGTGGCATATGTGTCTCTCTTATCCTCGACAATCATATTATGTAATATGATACATGCTCTCATTATTTTAGCGAGATCTCCTCTGTCCCAAAATCGTGCTGGACCGCGTATAATTGCGAATCGTGACTATAGTACACCAAATGCTCGTTCTACATCTTTTCGTTGGCCTTCTTGATATTTTGAGAATAATCTTCTTTTATCACCTTGGGGACGGGGAATCGTTTTAACGAAGGTTGCCCATTCGGGATATATTCCATTCGTTAAATAATATCCCATATTATAGTCATTACCGTTAATGTTGTAGTTCACTTCAGGTGCACGACCTTCTAGTACTTCATCGAATACTGGTGATCGATCTAACACATTTATATCATTGTTAGAACCTGCTACTCCAAAAAATGCATGCCATATCCATAGGTCCGATGAGGCAACTGCTTCAAGCAAAATTGTCGGAACTCCTTTATGACCACTCATGAACATTCCTTTCCATGCTTTAGGATAATTTTTCCATTGCCAATGCATGCAATCAATACTACCCATCATACCGGGATACACTGGATTCTCTGAAAAATAGTCTCTCACTAAACGATCGTGAGCTGATTCACGGTCTCTGTTTATCTTCCTTCGTGGTGTGCTTCGTGGTGTGGATGATGAGCCTTCTCCATAAAGTTCATTAAAGAGTTGTAATTGACGTTCTTCCATTGAAGTGTCATGTGACAACTCTTCAATAATTTCTTCAGCTTCTACACAGTTGTAATCCATATTTGTAAACTTTGATGATGATTGTGATTTATGGAAATGAGTTATGAAATGATGCACTCTCAAATATGTTATATAGAGGAAAAAATGAATACATTCCAACAGCTACATTACAAGAAGAAAAAGACAAGAACTAGTTTCCAACGGCTACATTACAAGAAGAAAAAGACAAGGACTAGTTTCCAACGACTACAATACAACGGCTACACTACAAATATAACGACTACATCATTCTTGATTTCACATCAGCGATCATCTTGTTATAAATTTCCATCTGAACATCATTGTATCTCGACGTATCGGCCATCAAGAGACGTGCATCTACATCCTTTTGTCGCACATCATTAAATTGCTCTATTAGATTTAATCTTCTAGCCGTTGCGGCCTTATTCTCTTCATACTCAGCCTCCTTAATTTTTTTTGCATTGGCCTTCCCCCTACTCTCCTTAGCCGCTTTTGTACCTTTAGGACGAACTGGAGAGTCCACGATATTTTCATGTGTCTCATCATTCCCCGATGTTGAATAAGCTCCTGAATCACTCAATTTAGTTCGTTTTCCACTTCCACGGCTTGATGTTGGAGTTCTCCACTTAGGTTGACTCCGAAGCTCGTTCCAATGTAATTCAAAATTTGACTTCTTATTGTATTTACCTTTGTGGAGATTATGGGCTTTGTTGGTCCTTGTGTATTGCAGAAGGGGGGGGGGGGATGAATGCAATACTGATAAAATTCAATCTCAGTTTCAACAACTAAAACTAAGATTTAATGTTATCAATAATATGTATGCATTCACAAACAGTAAAATAGAGAAGACAGTATTCACAAAATAAATGTTTTATTTATTTTGCAAAGTGTTGCTACAACCTCAAGAGAGAAATCTTGAGCTTCGTTTTTCTTCAAGGCACTTGCTAGTCTTCGTTACTTCTCTAGAATGAATTGACAGTAGGTATAAGACTAATCCTATCACTATTAGTCACGGGTTTGTGAAGCTGCTGTCATTGTCAAGCGGCAGCTTCTTACAGATTGTCTTACCCACGTGACTTTCCTAAATTGCTAATATGTCAGATATACATCATAACAAAAGCAACCTAGATTCATTCTATTTCCAGCTTAAGCAATTCAGCAAATAAGGACTTGACCTTGCTCTTGAATTGATTCGCTTTTGTTTTGCAGTGCTTGAAGCTTCTGTCGTAGTCTTGCAGACTTGGTGCAGCTTAGGGATACTGCATCACGCCTGTTTCTTGAACATTGAAACTGTCACGGGATTTGACTGAGAAAGTTACTTAGAACAAGGGTCTTTCTCGAGACAGTTACTTTTGCCGCAAAGCTTGCTGTCACAAGAATGTGCTTTTGGTGACAGTACGAGTTCCCCGCATAGTGTGCTGTCGAGGTTCCCAAGCTTGCTGTCGAGGGCTAAAGTTGCTGTCGCGAAGTCTTCCGCCAATGTTGCTGTCAGAGTGAATATGCTGTCTTGACTTGCAACATTCTGTCTTCTTGTAATCTTACTGTCGAAGCTTTAAGACAGTAACCTTTATTCATGTTGTCATCTAAATATGTACCCTTTGAGGCTTGAACACAGCAAGTGAACTTCTTTCAAATTATACAACTAGAATAACATTACATACTGATTACAAGAACATACTTTGGCTGTGACAGTATGTTCTACTTAATTAAGAAATTAAGTACAATCAAAGTTAAGTTGTTTCTATGTTATCACCCATAAATCCCAACAATCTCCCCCAATTTGTTTTTATGGGAAATAACAACAAATTTACAATATGTGCTGACAACTTAACTAACAAGATCAGAATGGATTAAGAATTTTTACTTAGCTTGAGATTTCCTCTTCTGCCTTGCTACATCCTCTCTTTTGAGAGCTTCTACCAAGCAGCTTTTTAGACTTTCTATAAGAGAAATTTCAGCAGCAGAAACTGCATCATCCTCTACTTCTTCAATGATCTTCTTTATAGAAGGGGAGAAGAGAGAACTAACATCCCTGAGATTCAGCCATTGTTCAATATCATAAGGATAGGTTCTGAAGTGAAGTTCTTCATTAATGAGCTTGAATCTACTTCCAGGATAAGCATTGAGAGTCCTTCTCCTTTGCTTGTCCAGCTTTGAGTCTTCTCCTTTTCTTCCTTCCAATACATTCTCTATTTCATCAGAACAAATCTGCTCCAAGGGATGAATAGATCCAGCTACCATATACTGTAAGTCCTTCAGAATAGTTGTTTTTAGCTTGTGAAAGCTGCAAACATAGATTTCTTCTTTTAGATACTTCATTCTTAGGGGATTTTCCAGCATACATGATTGATAATTTGGAGCTTCACTTTCTGCCTTGTTGGAAACCTTGCATCTTTCCAGTAGTTCAGCTTCCTTCTTATCAAGTTCTGACTTAGTTTGAGAATATTGAGAAGATTCAGATCTTTTGCTTGGCTTGGGTTCCCTTTCCTGAGTTGGTTGGGTTTGCCCTTCTTCTGTGGGTAAGTCCTCAAACTCATAGTACCAGTGGTATGGTATAGGAGAAGGTGGGAGATCAGTTAGAATATCAGCATCATCAAAATCTGCAAAATTGTAGCCAAATTTCTGATAGAATTCAGCATCCCTATCAGCCTGATATTTCAAAATATGTTCCATGACAGACTCTGGAACATTATCATAACTCTCCAACAACTCTACCATTCTTTCCAGGTAGAAGAAGTCAATTCTCCTTTTATCTATGGTAGATGTCCTACCACTGGTTGATGTGGACACCAGGTTGAAGTCCTTATCAACCTCGGTAGATCTTGAACCTTCCCACCATAGAATGTACTCAGTGGCCTCTTGATTTGCATCCAATTTAACCTCAACACTCTTGATTTCCCAAGATTGCATCTGTTGAATTTTAAGACTGTTGGGAGGAATTGATTGAATTGGCATCTTCAAATTTCTGCCTAAACCAGTGGCCTTTTCCTTTCCTGAGCACATGTGCTTTCCTACAGGTTTCTGTCTAGTAAACCATGCCTTGGCTTTAGCTTTCAGTCTCTTGGGCTTGACAGCAGCTTTGGTTACATCCTTGACAGAACCTTCCTTGACAGTACCTTTGTCGACAACATCTTCCATGACAGTATCCTTGTCGACAGTACCTTTGGTGACAACATCTTTTTCTGTATTTATGCAGTCAATAGCACATCTAAGAATGCCTGCCTCCAAAGCTTCCAGTATTCTTGACTCCTCTTCATCTGTAGCACCAGCATCTTTCTTTTCCTGATTAGGAGTTTCTTCATTGCCTTCATTTTGGGATTGAATACCAGTATTCCCAGAATTACTTCCACCAGCATTTCCAGCATTTCCAGAAGCTTCACCACCTCCAACCTCATCATCATCATCATCATCCTGAGGAGGAAGGTCATAGAGGCAACTTCCACCTTGATCATTTCTTTTGGCATTGGCTCTAGAGATTAGTTCCTTCACTCTAGCTCCCAGTGCCTTGTCTCTCAACACCAGCATTTTGTAGATCTCTTGAACAACATAAGCTCTTCCTGGATTGGCATTTGAATTGAGTATTCCATCTAACACTTTCAGAATTGACTTGGTTTCCATTCTGGATGTGCCAACCAAATTCATGAAGCTGTTCCTTCTTGTGCCATCCTTAGTTTCAGATCTATAGAAAACACATGGTGGATTTGTGTAGACTTCAGGTAGTTTTTGTATGAGCAGGTTCTGGATTTGCATATCCAATATTTCATTGAATGGTGTTTGAGTTGCCCTGATCTTTCCCTTCAAGGCACACAACACCTTTGCTGGCAGACTCTGCAATAATTGCATTGTGATGAAATAAGATATGCCAGAAGTGAGATAAATACTTACAGCCCATCTTTTCTCATCATTCACCATTACACTGACACTAGTAATTTGTTCCTTTAACAGTTTTGTGGTGTTGGTTGGACGGTTGCTTGGAGCATTCATTGCTTTTTCCACCAAACTGCTAAATTCACTGTCATGGTTGTGTAATGTGCTCTCCCTGTAATCCACCATCAAGACATTGGCTTCTTCTTGATCAAATTGAGTGCCATTTGTCCAAATAATTCCCTTTTGGATGGATTCAGGCAGTTTCCCTTTACCTTTCCCAAGTTTGTTTTGTTCCTCCATTTCTCTCCATTTCTTCTGTAGAGCAGTTTCTTGAGTTTCTGGAGTTGGCTCTCTAATCAACACAGGAGGCAAGATTGGATGTCTAGATGCAGGTCTTCTTTGCAATGCATCTTGAGTTTCCTTTGACATTAACACCCTTTCTCCATCCATTTCCACTTCAACAGGCTTTTCAGCTTTATCCTGTGGTTGTGCACTGCTTGGTTTGACTTGCTCCCCCTTAGACATTGCTTTCCTTTTAGCTCCCCCTCTGGTCTCCACAGCTACAGGCTCCCCCTGAGTTCCACCTGATTCCTGAATAGGCAATGATTCTGATCTTGCTACCTTCTCCCCCTTAGTTGAGTTGGCAGCTACTAGGTCAGTAAGGAACTGAATAGAGAGTTGAGTAGCAGCAAAACCATCAACCACCAGTTGAGAGAGAGAGTCCATCTTGGAGTTGAGGGTAGCACACTGTCCTTCCAGAGCTGCAATCCTGTTACCATAAGTAGTAGAGGGGCCACCATACCTTAACCTTCTTGGAGGGGAAGGAAAAGAAAGGGGCTTGGAAGCTATGGGGGTTCTCACACTCTCAGGGTGTTTTTGAGTGATCTCATCACCCCTCACAGTTTGACTCTCAAGGCCTAGTGCCTGAATAGTGTGGGCTCCCTCAATAACTCTCTGGACATGCTCAAGTCCCTCTCCTTTTGCCAGCTCATTTGGCTGCCTCTCATGTTTACGCTCACCTCTCTTTTCTTTTATCTCTCTTTTCTTTTGCACACCCTCACTCAACCTAGATGCATGGGTATGATCAGTACTAACATGCATGGAAGGAGTAGATTTAGAATGTACCTTTAAGAGTTTGGCAAGAGGTAGATCATCATCAGAGGCATCCTCAATGATTACAGCATCAAAATCAGGCTGAGAGGACTGGACAGCATCTTTGGCAGGAATGTTACTGTCAGTTGGAGTCTGGACAGCAGGTTCTGGCATGACAGCAACTTTGGGAGGTGGAGTGACAGTAGGTTCTGTAGTGACAGTATCTTTCTCTCCACCCATGACAGCAGCTGTGTCCAGGACAACAACATTGCCAGTGTCTTTGACAGCAACAGAGGCTGTGACAGCATCTTCCTGAAGGTAAGATGCTCCTTGGAGTTCAGACAAAGTGTTGGCTGTTTCATTTTCTGACAAAATACCACTTTGCCCTAGCTCAGTGTTTGGAGGAGTGGTGTCCATCTCACTTTGAGAAATGGGTTCTTGTGGACCACTAGATGGGGGCTCATCCATGATTGGAGATGGATGATCAAAACCTGAAGGGTTGGGACTGTCCCCTTCTCTAGGTTGTGGAGAAGAAACAAAAGAATGTGTAGGGAAGGAAGAAGGTGAAAGTGTAGTAGAGAGTGGGGGCTGATTCACAGATGAAACATGTGAACCATCAATAGGAGTAGAGAAATCCTCACTGTGCCCTAACTCACTGTGTGTTTCTTCAAGTGGGGGTATCTCAGGTTGGGAACCATGAGTTTGTGCAGACTCTGTACAGGGTGCCTTGGGAGACATGCCAATTTCAATAGATGTCCCTTGTTGAGAAGGCACATCTAGGGAGGAGTTTATTTCCCTGGTTTCCTCTACAGTCTTTTGGGAGACTGCAGGGTGGCTGACAGTGGTTTTGGTCCTCCTAGCTCTCTTCTTCTTAGGCTCAGGGGGAACCACTGTGGGTTCTGTTTGACTACCTTCCTTATTTGCTGCACTAGGTGCAGTGTCTCCCTCTTGACTAACAGAGCTACCACCAACATCAGCTTCTAAGGATCTTTTTCTGGATTCTTGCAAGGCTTCTCTTTGGGCTTTGGGAAGTCTAGAGGGCCTAGGCTGAGTGTATGGTGTTGAATGTGGGTTAACTGAATTTGGGTCTAATTCAGTTTCATTCTCAAGAGAAAAGGAATCATAACCAGAAGGTAATGGATAATCAAGGTTGGACACTTGATCAACCATGTGTTGAGTGAAACAGAGTGGAATGTGTGCATTGAGATCTTGTGATGATAACAGTGTGTGTGTGTGTTCTTTTTCAAAACTGAGCAAGCCTCTAAACGAGGAGCAGCATCATTAAAATCACAGAATGAATTAATGCACAACATAAGAAAGCGAGGGTAGAGTGATACCTTCTTACCTATGGCAGCTTTGAGGTGTGCCATGAGGAGAGCTCCAACATTCACCTTGTATCCATGGACAAGAGAATGTGTCAGTTTCTTGATGTAGGAGGGTATTCCATTCCAGCCTGTGGACTTGGTAGAGAACACCTTGACCATCACATCAAATATCATACTCCACTCCTTTCGCAGATGTTTCCTATCCATTTCACCAGTTGGATACCACTTGGTAGTCCCCTCTTCGAGAATAGGGCCTGCATACCCAATCTTCAAGAAGAGCTTCTTGAGAGTGTCATCATTTGCAAGTTCAGTAAATTGTTGTCTTGCTTCAAGTGTAATTCCAAGAGCATTGTTGATGACCTCAGCTGTAAGAGTGTATTGTTGCCCAGAGATTGTGAATTGAATACTAGGGTTCTCACCCTCAGTTTGAGCAACAGCAGTTTGCCAAAACGCCTCAAGTCTGTCTAAGTCGAGAATGGGGGTTGAGGTTATGGCATAACCGAGATAGGACTTGTTCAAGAAAAACACTAGTCCTTTGAAGCCTTCACCAGCATCATTTGGGGAAAAGATGCCAGCAAAGTTTGTTTGAGAGAGAGTCTGTTTGGGGGCCATTGAGATTTCAAGAAAAGAAGAAAGTAAGAAAAATTGCTTTTTGCTGGAAGAAAGGTATTTTGCCTTGAGTTTGATGAGAAAGAGAAAGATATGTCTGAGTAACTGGGGAATAAATAGGGGTATCTTAAACGTTTTGTGCATAAAAAGTGGATTTCAAGAACGTGTCTTAACCCACTCTTAAACACGTGAGCTACTGCCCGTTATTCACTGACCAACGTGGGATAAATATCCAATTTCAACGGTCCACTATTGGTGACAGTAACCTGTGCGCTAGAAACAATCTGTCAGTAATAAGAGGTGGTGACAGTAGGTTTTGCGCGACAGCAACTATTGCGCAAAGACTTGCTGTCACCGTTAAGCATATGAATGACAGTATCCTTTACAAGTCTTGACAGAAGGTCTTTCCCTGCTGTCAAGAAGGTTGCTGTCAAGAAACACGCGACAGTATCCTTCTTAACGACAGTAACTTCGATTAGGAATTGGTTCTGTCATGAACTTATTAGAATGCTTGATTCATACACTTAACTTAATATTGACAAATTATGGATTTAGCAATGTAATCTATTGAACACAGATATTAATCAATTAACACAGACAAAGCATAAACTCAATAACCACAAAGGCAAGAACTTTTATTATTATTATTATTAATAAAATCATTCAGAATGGAACATTGAGTACATCATTTCATGACTTTATTAACTAGTTCTAAAAGATCTGCCCTAGCCTCTTCTTCAGTGCGGCCTTCTTCCTTGAGAAGTGCCTGAAGCAACTTCTCTTCTTCCTGAGCCTTGGCTTCCTCTTCCTTAGCCTTGGCCTCCTTTTCCTCGTCGATCTCATCGAGGGCATCCAACAGCACCTCGAAGAGCTCCTCAATCTCCTCATTGTAGGGTTCACTATCACACTTCTTTAGCCCAACTTCAATTCCTACTTTGTTTTCCATTATTTACTTTAAAACTGAGAGCAGACTGGTGAAACCTAAGGTTAATTTATAGGCAAAACCGTCTAAGGATTAAAGTCTAATGGTCAACAGTTAGAGTACCCATACAACTACCACAAAAGTAATTAATGGTCGTGTCCTCCTTTAATCCTACAGATTAATGCAAAAAGGTGTGAAAGTCCAATGGAACAGATTTTTATCTCTCAAACTTAACAAGTAACCACATTAATGTCATACACAGTTTAAAAGTATGAGACTGGCACAAAATACTGACATGATAAGTCAAATCAACACATATTGTCACATAACAGACATAAACCAAGTAGACAGTAACTTCTATCGACAGCAGGTTTGAAGTTGCTGTCATGAGCTTCATTAGAGAATTTGGAAATATCAAAAACTGAGTAAATCAACATACCAGGTTCAGCATTCCCAATTCACTTACCAACCTGTTGAAGGTTGCTTCATCCAATGGCTTAGTAAAGATGTCAGCAAGTTGCTTGTCAGTTGGGACATAGATCAGCTTCACAGTTCCTTGTTCAACATGCTCTCTGATAAAGTGATGTCTTATATCAATGTGCTTTGTCCTAGAGTGTTGAACTGGATTGTCTGATATGGCTATGGCACTAGTGTTGTCACAGTAGATAGGAATTTCACTTAACACTAGACCATAATCCAGAAGTTGATTCTTCATCCATAGAATTTGTGCACAGCAACTGCCTGCAGCAATATACTCAGCTTCTGCAGTTGAGGTAGAAACTGAATGCTGCTTCTTGCTAAACCATGAGACCAATCTTCCACCAAGAAATTGACAGGTACCAGTAGTACTCTTTCTGTCAATCTTGCATCCAGCATAGTCTGAGTCTGAGTAGCCAATTAGATCAAATCCAGTGTTCTTGGGATACCAAAGACCTAGGTTAGGAGTGCCTTTTAGGTATCTAAAGATTCTTTTGATGGCTACTAAGTGAGACTCCTTTGGATCACTCTGAAACCTTGCACAGAGACATGTAGCAAACATGATGTCAGGTCTGCTAGCAGTTAGGTATAGGAGAGATCCTACCATGCCTCTATAGGTGCTTGAATCAATTTTCTTCCCTTTAGGATCAAGATCTAGACTGGTTGAGGTGGACATTGGTGTCTTTGCAGGTGATGAATCTTCCAAGTTGAACTTTCTGAGAAGTTCCTTGATGTATTTAGCTTGACAAATAAAGATTCCATCAGATTGTTGAAGAATTTGTAATCCCAGAAAGAATGACAATTCTCCCATCATACTCATCTCATATTTGTTACTCATGAGAGAGGAAAACTTCTCACACAGTTTCTCATTTGTAGAACCAAATATGATATCATCCACATAGATTTGTACCAGAATGATGTCCTTGCCATGGTTTTTGTAGAAAAGTGTCTTGTCCACAACTCCTCTAGTAAACTGGTTTTCCAGAAGAAAGGTGGAAAGTGTGTCATACCATGCCCTGGGTGCTTGCTTTAGTCCATACAAAGCTTTGAAGAGTTTGTACACAAAATCATACACTTCAACATCCTCAAACCCTGGTGACTGTTCAACATACACTTCTTCTTCCAATTCTCCATTTAGGAAGGCACTTTTGACATCCATCTGAAATACTTTGAAGTTGCAGTGTGAAGCATAGGCTAGAAAGATTCTTATAGCTTCAAGTCTTGCAACAGGTGCAAATGTCTCATCATAATCTATTCCCTCCTGTTGACAGTAACCCTTAGCTACTAGCCTTGCTTTGTTTCTTGTCACTGATCCATTTTCATCAAGCTTGTTTCTGAAAACCCATTTGGTCTCAATGACTGACTTTCCCTTAGGTCTTGGAACTAGCTTCCATACATTGTTCCTTTCAAACTGATTTAGCTCTTCTTGCATGGCTATCACCCAGTCAGAATCCAACAATGCTTCATCAATTGTCTTAGGTTCCATTTGAGACAGGAAGCATGAAAACATGCTGTCAGCAGAGACTTTGTTCCTGGTCCTCACTCCAGAATTAGGGTCACCAATGATGAGGTCACTTGAGTGATCCTTGTTCCACTTGGTGATTCTGGGCAAGCTACTTGACTGCACAGGAACATTTTCTTCAGTTTGTTGAGTTGAATGATCACCAATCCCATTGTCTTCACCATGTTCTTCATTGTCTCCAGAGTCACCATTGTCATGAATGTTAGAGGATATGGTATGTGACTGAGCTGGAGTTTGGTTGACAGTAGTGGCATTGACAGTATCTTTATCAACTTCAACAACTTAAGTGAAGCTAGGTTCTTCATCCACAATCTCCTCAGCTTCCAAGTATCCTTGATTCTTAAATCTGAATGTCTGCATCTTTCCTTCTTCATGCAGTCCTGGAAACTTGGTTTCATCAAATGTGACATTAACACTTTCTTCAATAATCCTGTGTTCCATAACATAAACTCTGTAGGCAGTCCTTTCTGTGCTGTAACCCATGAATAGTCCTTCAAAAGCCTTGGTGTCAAATTTTCCTTTCTTCTCATGGTTATCCTTCATCATAAAGCATTTGCTCCCAAACACATGAAAATATTTGACAGTAGGTTTCTTTCCAGTTAACAGACAGTAAGGTGTACTTGCATGAGTTTTGTTGATCATGGTTCTGTTCTGAGTATAACAGGCTGTGTTGATAGCTTCAGCCCAGAAATATGTTGGCAGTTTGGCATCATGCAACATAGTTCTAGCTGCTTCAATGAGAGTCCTGTTCTTTCTTTCTACAACTCCATTCTGCTGTGGAGTTCTTGCAGCAGAGAATTGTTGTACAATTCTTTCATCTTTACAGAAATTTCCAAGAGTGGCATTTCTGAATTCTGTACCATTGTCACTCCTCAAGATTTGAACTTTTGAGTTTGGAGTTCTATCAAGAACTCTGACTTGATCAATAATCACTTGAGCAGCTTCATCTTTGGATTCTAGAAACTTCACCCAAGTGTACCTTGAGTAATCATCCACCATTACTAAGGCATATCTCTTCTTGGCCATTGATGGTACATTGACTGGTCCAAAGAGATCCATGTGAATCAACTTGAGTGCTTCAATGTTGGTGTTCATTTGCTTAGACTTGTGCACAGCTCTTCTCAGTTTGCCCATTTGACAATCTTCACACAGTCCTTCTTGACAGAATTCCTGTTGGGGCAAACCTCTCACTAACTCCTTCTTCATCAGAATATTCATTGTCTTGAAGTTGAGATGTGAGAGCTTCCTGTGCCAAAGCATACTATCACCAACAGTTGCTTTACTGTAGAAACAGTAAACCTTATCCTTCTTTGTTGAATTTAAGTCAGCAATAAACAAGCTTCCTTTTCTAACCCCTTTTAGAGAGAGGCTACTATCCTTCTTGTGATAAATGTTACATAGCATCATATCAAAATCAACCTTGAATCCCCTGTCACTGAATTGGCTGACACTGAGTAGATTGTGCTTCAATCCATCCACAAGAGCAATATCTTCAATGACAACATTTCCAATTTCTAGACAGCCATATCCCACTGTGTAACCCTTGCTGTTGTCTCCAAAGGTTATGATTGGGCCAACTTTCTCAACATAATGTGATAGCAGGGCTTTATCACCTGTCATGTGTCTTGAGCAGCCACTGTCAATGATCCACATGACTTGATCTTTCTTCTTGCCCTGACTTGAGGATGTTGATGTTACTTCATCAGTGCTAGCCATGAGAGCTAGGTTGACATATTCTTCTTCATCTTCATCATCAGACTCATCCCAACACTTTCCTTCAGCCACATAGGCTCTACCTTGATTCTTCTTGGAGTATCCACCAGTTCCTTTCTCAAATCTCTGAACCTGTTTGGGTCTTTTGCACTCAGTAGCAAAATGACCAGGTTCACCACAGTTGTAACACTTGAATTTAGATCTATCCACAAATCCAGTCTTGTATCCTCCTTTGAATGAGCTTCCCACAGCAGCCTTTGATGAGCTTCCCTTGGTGAACTTGGATGCTTGGCCTTGGGGCCTGAATGACCTATCCTTCTTGAATCTAAAGTTCTTGAACTTTTTGGCCATGTAAGCCATAGTAGGATTGTCCATGCTTTCCAGTTCCTCCATAGTGTAGAAGTCTTCATCTTCCACATCCTTGAGCTGTAGTACTACTTTCTCATCATCTTCAACAACCTCTTCTATCTTCAAGGATTGTACAGGGGTTGGTTGAGTGATTTGTAGTGCTTCACTAGGTTGTGTGATCCTTGGCACTTGTGCTACTAGGGCACTTGACATATTAGCCATCTTGTTCCTTGTTCCACTTTGTATGGCTCTCTTTTAAAAGAGTTCAAGTTCATACGATTTCATATTGCCATAAAGTGTCTCAAAGGTTATATTGTTAAGATCTCTTCCTTCTCGTATGGTTGTTGTCTTGTGTTCAAGATGATCAGGCAGTGTAAGCAAGAACTTGACGTTCAATTCTTTTCTGTCATAGTACTTGCCATGTATCTGCAGTTCAGTTAAGAGCTTACTGAACCTTTCAAACATGGAGGTTAAGTCTTCACCAGGCTTGGCCATAAATGCCTCATATTGAGATATAAGTATTTGCCTTTGGTTGCCCTTAACTTCTTCACTTCCTTCACAGAGTAAGGCTAACCTGATCCACATCTCCTTGGCTGATGTGCAGCTTATCACACTTCCACACATGGCTTTATCCAACATGAGAGAATCGAGCAAGATGAGTTGCAAGTGATCATCTAGCACCATTTTCTCCTTTTCAGTTTCCAAAAATTCCGAGGGATCTTTGGGAACCCAATGTGCAGGAATGATCTCACCATTTACTGTTGTGGCTTCAATTTCCTTTCTTGGAATGAAAGGACCATTCTCGAGTATACCTGGGTATAGTGGATTCGCAGCTTTGATAAACAACAAGATCTTTCTTTTCCAAATACTGTAGTTCTCTTTATCAAAAGCTGGGATCTTGATACTGTTTGATTTCTGCATTGTCGTCGGGATCTCAGATATGTATATTAATCTGAAAGCTCTGATACCAGTTGTTGGTCCTTGTGTATTGCAGAAGGGGGGGGATGAATGCAATACTGATAAAATTCAATCTCAGTTTCAACAACTAAAACTAAGATTTAATGTTATCAATAATATGTATGCATTCACAAACAGTAAAATAGAGAAGACAGTATTCACAAAATAAATGTTTTATTTATTTTGCAAAGTGTTGCTACAACCTCAAGAGAGAAATCTTGAGCTTCGTTTTTCTTCAAGGCACTTGCTAGTCTTCGTTACTTCTCTAGAATGAATTGACAGTAGGTATAAGACTAATCCTATCACTATCAGTCACGGGTTTGTGCGGCAGCTTCTTATAGATTGTCTTACCCATGTGACTTTCCTAAATTGCTAATATGTCAGATATACATCATAACAAAAGCAACCTAGATTCATTCTATTTCCAGCTTAAGCAATTCAGCAAATAAGGACTTGACCTTGCTCTTGAATTGATTCGCTTTTGTTTTGCAGTGCTTGAAGCTTCTGTCGTAGTCTTGCAGACTTGGTGCAGCTTAGGGATACTGCATCACGCCTGTTTCTTGAACATTGAAACTGTCACGGGATTTGACTGAGAAAGTTACTTAGAACAAGGGTCTTTCTCGAGACAGTTACTTTTGCCGCAAAGCTTGCTGTCACAAGAATGTGCTTTTGGTGACAGTACGAGTTCCCCGCATAGTGTGTTGTCGAGGGCTAAAGTTGCTGTCGCGAAGTCTTCCGCCAATGTTGCTGTCAGAGTGAATATGCTGTCTTGACTTGCAACATTCTGTCTTCTTGTAATCTTACTGTCGAAGCTTTAGGACAGTAACCTTTATTCATGTTGTCATCTAAATATGTACCCTTTGAGGCTTGAACACAGCAAGTGAACTTCTTTCAAATTATACAACTAGAATAACATTACATACTGATTACAAGAACATACTTTGGCTGTGACAGTATGTTCTACTTAATTAAGAAATTAAGTACAATCAAAGTTAAGTTGTTTCTATGTTATCACCCATAAATCCCAACAGGCTTCTTCGAGTATGTTCTTCAAGTTTGAACCACTTCCGACTTTTCGTTCAGCTGCTTCGTAACAAGCTCCATATTTTTGAGCCCCTTCATTTATTCGTTGCCATCTTTTTTTTATAGCTATAGCTCCTCTTTTGATAAGCCCAGGATTACTTTCTTCACAATATTGGCGAATTCGATCCCAAAATGCTTCTCCCTTTTGATCTGCACCGATTATAGGATCAATCGATACATTCAACCATGCGCTAATTAAGAGTTTATCTTCGCTCCATTTCCACTGAGTTATAGCATCTCGCATATTTTCAACTTCGATAACATCATCATTAAGATCAATAATGTTAGTTGCATCAAAAGCAGAAGCTTGTGAGTGTGGAGAATCTTCGTTACTAACAGCTGTTTGTTGGGTTCCAAATTGTGGAGGACTAGTTTGAAAATTTGGAATAAACGGAGATTGAGAATTAGGAGGGTACATAAAATATGGATTTGGAAATTGAAAATTTGGAGGTTGAGGATGATAATTTAAATTTGGTGGATTTGCAAATTGAGAATTTTCAATATTTGGATTTTGGGCATATGGAAAATACGGATTTGGGAATGAATATGGATATTGAATATTCGAAAATTGAGAATTTTGTGGGTTTGAATTTTGTGGGTTTGAATTTTGTGAATTTGAAGGTGAATAATTATTTGGGTTCATTTTTTTATCAAAAAAAAAATGAGAACCACAATTTTAAGAAGGGGAAGAAGTGAAAAAAATAATAGATGGATCCCATATTTATAGTGAAATTTTTTGAACGTTACAAATTTATAACGTTAATATTAACGTTATGTATTAAACGTTACATTTACTAATCATTTACAGAGCAACGGTAATGAAAATAAAAGAAAATAGCCAGAGGAGCACATGCATGATCAGACAAAAGTAATTAAATAATCAAAAGCTGCTGCAGGAGGGCTTGCCACCAACTCAGGCTTTGTCCAAGTCCAACTATTCCTCTAGTGCAAGCAAATAAAAGAGGATCCACCGCACGGAGTCCAACGCAGCACTTGGGCTTGCGTTGGAGATACTCTTATGCCCTCTTGCTTTTGCGATATAAATATTTTACGATCAATATAAATTAATATGCTTTATTTGAGTTTAATGGATTTCATGTATTAAATAATACTAGTAATATGTCCGTGCTACGCACACGGTTTTTAGTTATTTTCTTTATGAATAGTTAATGGAATGATTCGTAATTTGACAGTTTATAAAAATGGTTCTAAAATAATTCATCATTTATTTATGTGCGTGTTTGGGGTATTACAAAAAAGTTGACTTATAGCTTAAAATGAGTAAGTGCTTTATAAGTGATAAGTTGATGGATTCTTATAAGTTATACGGGTGTTTGGATAAATTTACTTATAAGTTAGTTAAGAGTTTGCTAAATTAAATTTGAAAAAATAATTATTAAATACAATGATTTCAACACTTGCATTTTAAATTAAAAAAATATTTAAAAACACAAAGGTAAAAATATAAAGTAATAAAAAAATAAAGAAATCAAAGAATAAGTTGATAAGTTAAGTAAAATGTTGGTGATTTCTAACATTCAACTTATCAAGTTATAAGTTATAAGTTATCAAATAACCTGAGTACACAAACACCCCTCATAAGTTCTTATGGATTTATAAGTTATAAGCCGACTTATTATGCGGTACCCAAACATGCCCTATGCATAAAAAGTTAGGCAACAAATTATATGCACATACATTTGTAATTCATGAAAATACTATTCTTTTAAGTGTGCATAAAATTTACATGTTATATTTGGTGACATTTCCGTATTATTGTATATAAAAATCAAATTGATATAAATTATAATAAAGAAATATGACAAAAATTATATTATATAAATAAATATGATATAAATTAATTGTAATAAATATTTTAGTAATGTTGTTACAACATAAATTTATGACCATAATTCGATAAAGAATAATATTACTTATATTAATAACTTTATTTTTAATTTTTTTAGAAAATATAAAGTAGACTTTGTTGAAATTAAATAAACTTAATAATAGTGTTTGTGGTTGACACACCTTGAAAATAGTGTAAAACTTAAAACGCCTGCTTATGATCTCAATGATGTACTGATGTGTTAGCTATACGTGTATATCTTTTAAAATATGAGAAGCAATAGAGGCAAGAAAACCCCAATTTCTACCTTGCATGCAGGACAAATAGCGAAAATATCACAATCTATTTACATCTGATTTTGAAATGGAGGTACTCAATTCTTCGTTTATTAACATCAGTTGTAGAATGATGAATATGTGTTTGATTAAACATGTTTTGATTATATGTATTGTATTTGAATAATTCACAGTATTTACATGGTGTTAATACTAAGAATGTTTGTTAAAGTACCGTCAATTTCATAGTTCATGAGTTCTTTTTTTGTTTTATATCCGTTAAATTATAGTTAATTTTGTTATGTTAAGAGTACCATGCGTATGATTTTTTTATGATTCATGTGTTCATACATACTAAACATATATAAATTTAGTACATTATTGGCAAGTGGCATTCTACAGAATTGAATGATTTTGTCATATTGTGGGTAGTCAATACTAATATTTTTTAATACATGACAGAATCATGACACGAAGAAGTCGAGATGAAGAGTACTACATTGGTATATCTATTTGTTTTTTGTAATAAGTTGATGTACTATTTTTATGACTATTGAGTAAGAATTGTTTGATTTCCATAAAGAATTTTTATAATCATTAAGTTATTATCTAACAGGAGATAGACCACTATTGTCAAGTTTTTTGTTGGCTAATAATGATGAGCATTGTTATGGATCATTTGTAAGTGCAATTTTTAATGACAATAACTATTATTAGATTGATTAGCTTGGTATATAATTGTCATGTAAGTGATTTTAAACAATCTAATGGTTAAGTATCCATTTTCTGACAAAGGGTTCCTCAATCGTTTCTTGATGAATTTGAAGAACATCTAACTTCAAGAGTGATAGTTAAGTGCGATAGATTTGTTTGGGAAGCAAAATTTGACAAAGATATTAAAAAAAATTATGGTTTAAGAAGATTCATGAGGTTCTATCAAATCAAGTTGTACAACCTTGTTCAGTTTGATTACTATGGAGATTGTTTGTTCCTTGTTAAAATCTTCAAGAATACTGCAGTTGAGGGTGACTATAGAAAATAGGATCCAGAAGAGTTCTTTAGGAATGAAGATTTGAATAGTTGGAGAAAAGAGCACTATATTATTGATTGTCTGTCACTGGAATATGAGAAATATCATGCGGTTTGGTCATTGAATGCTTTTGAAAATCATGTTGGTTATATTAATATCAATAGCTGAGACGTTGACATTGATCAGAAGTATGAGAAACTGGTGCATAATCTCTACTATGTAATTATGTTTAAGGATTAGTTAAGATTATATATATTATTCACTATTTTTTTTGTAATCACAATATTCAAAACAGAGATTGAAACCAGATATGAAAAGACTTTACAAAAAGTGGAAGGATGGTACAAAGATATTTCTCAGGTTCATTGAAAAATCATGGGAAATTGTTATAGAAGCAAGGGATGGTGTATGTATGATTGGCAAATGATGGGCTCAATTTGCTAGAGACACTGAACTTGAGGTCGGTGATACGTTGGTGTTGTTTAAAATACCTTCTTCAGAACCTTACACAGTGAATGCATGCATTTTTAAAGGTCAAGATAAACCTTTTGGTAAAGATCATGGTAAATCTATACTTATTGTTTTTATACAAACTTTTATATAATACTGTCAATATTTTTTACGATAAGTCTATACATAATAGTTTTTTATGACATTATATATAGAAAACGCAGAGTGAAGAAGGTCATTCTTCAAAATTATAACAGACCCTTGTTTAAATGAAGGACTGGTGGTATGTTCCTTTTGTAATTTTAGTTATTCATTAACTCTATCGTTTGTGTTATTTTTGTAGGTTTAGTTATTCAATAACTCTATCATTTCCATTTATAATATAATATAAGTGGAATAGAATTCTTAGTATTTGTATATATTATGTCATATAAGATAATAATAATAAATAAATAATAGTTTTTTTTTGCCTAAATTAGGTTGTTCCGAAATGGATTAAGGATATTTATGGTACAAAACTAAAGAATATCAATGCACTTGAAATTGGTGGCAAACGTGTGTTCATATTTTACAATTACACTGGAGGATACTTGACAAACCTTGAAAGGATGATGGACTATTTCAAGTTGAGACAGAGGGAAACAATAATTTTCACTATGAATAACAATAGTGTGCTTTCCGGAAGGATATTTCAGCCTAATGGGAAAGAAATTGATTATGATTGTCGTTTCCTTGAAACTTCAGACGATGAATTTAGCATTTGGTTTTGGAATGTTAAATGGAATTCAGAATCAGATATTAAATGGATTTAAAGATTATTCGTTTTATGTATTTACCTTTATATTAATCTAGTAATTTATATAATCTTGTATAGTCCTAAATTCTGGATTATGATTTTGATTTGAATCTGATGAATGATCTTGAAATCTTACGGTGAAATCAGAAATGCAATTAGAAGCTCCGTTTTGTGGAAATTTTGAAGAAAATGTCATGATCGAAGAACAGATTCCCGAGAATGGTGAAGAGGATGCAATGGATGACGAACATATGAATGATATGATGATGGAATTCTCTGTTTGTCTGACATTGTCAAATGTGAATATGTCATCACATGGAGTGGTGAGTTTGATATATTTAATTAATGTCTATTTGTAGCATTTTACAAAAGAATTCATGCTTCAATAATTAAAAGCCTTGTTAAAGATTTGTACTTTTTTTGTCTCACAGTACATCCCAAGAAATGTAACTCCACACAACAGAGAGTGGCAAGCTGGTGAAGAGGTTAGACTGAGAACTCTTACTGGATCCTGGATAGTTAGAGTAGTATTTATCAATGGGATACCATGGTTTTCATCAGGGTGGAATACCTTTACAAAAGTTAATAAGCTGAAAAAGAATCAGACCTTGGTTTTCGTACTTGTGGAGGAAGATGAAGGAATAGTCTTCGATGTTCATTCTCCACAAAATAGTTAAACATTCGATGTTATCCATGTTTAAGAAGTTTCAACTATCTTTATCTTTATCTTTATAATATGAATGGATACTTAGTCCAGAATTTCTTCTGGTCATTTTGTGTTTATGTATGTTGAGATTGTGTGGAGAACTTATTCGCAAACTTTTATAATTGAGTACTCTTTTCCGCAAATGGTAAAACTTCATTTTGAGGACATGAAAGAATGTATGTGTAAGATATTAGGACAAATTTGAAAAGGACAGTTGTTACAAACAAATAGTTCTAAGAACGAAACATAATAATACATTTAATTATTTACAAGCCTATAACCCGTGCGATGCACGGATGAATTTTAGTATTTTTAATTTATTATTTTAGTATTTTTACATGATTTATTATTATTTTTTATCTTATTTTATTATCATTTATTTGTATTTTGATCTTAAAAATTTTTAATATATTTTCGACGGAATAATATCTTGAACTTTTGAATGTAGCTTAGAAAAATAGATGATATAAATATTTAATAATAATAATATGTTGTTGACAGGATTCGAATCTTGAACCCGTGGAAGTATTTTAGATACCAAGAAAATAATATTCTTTTAATATTACATCAAACGTTTCTCATTTATCTATATTTATATCTAACGGTTATTATTTAGAGAACCAAACTACCAACCAACCAAATAGATGGTAGTTTGCTTATAATAGTATTTTTTTATATGATTTTTTAGTATTTTTTATCTTATTTTATTAGCATTTATTTGTATTTTGATCTTAAAAATTTTTAATATGTTGTTGACGGGATTCGAACCTTGAACTCGTGGAAGCATTTTAGATATCAAAAAAAGAATATTCTTTTAATATTACATCCAACGGTTCTCATTTACCTATATTTACATCTAACGGTTATTATTTAGAGGACCAAACTACCAACCAAATAGAGGGTGGTTTGCTTATAATATTATATTATAGATTTGTGAGTGATGAATCAAACTGTGACAAAAAATACTGCAAATTTAATAAAACAAACCATGATTTTATTGAATTTCCAAACAACTTCAAACCAATACGGAGTAAACGTCAACGATAACAAACTGGAAAACATCAAAATACTTGAATCCGAAATCAATGATTCAATAGAAAACATAGATAATAGATAAGATTATTAAGGAGCTCCTAACATGCATGTTGCCATCCAATCCATCAGACAATTAACAACTGCAGCAAAGCTCCGAACTGTATCGGTTCTCATTTCTCTTGTAAAGATGTAAAAGATAATCCATCTTACATAATCGAAGATATTTTATATCTTTAATATAAACATATGAGATGAAGGGCAAATAAACCATTTTTATTTTCTTCGAAGAAACTGATTTAACGGAACCTGGTGTATCATCAAATTTGGGCAAATCCACCATATTCTGTTCAGATGAAGGCAGTGATTAGTATATAATGCAAATATGCTTAGTAAAATGATACAATTGACAAGAAAATGACTTTTGATTAATATAAATTGTGTTTACTTCTGCAAAGCTGGAGACAGTAAATCCGGAAATTGTTAGTTCAGTTGGAGATGGAGTGTTGTATGAGCTGTCATAAGCATCTACAACATCAAAAAATTTACTCTTCAACAGGACATTATCATCACTTATCCGAACTTTTAAAATAAACTCCTTTTCAGTAATTTCCTTGATCTTCAAAGGGAATCCGCTACTTGCTTCGTTCTAATTATTTAAAGAACAAATGCATGAATTAAAGGAAATGGAATTAATTTTTTTAGTTATAAAATAAAATACAATTGTTTATACTAGCTTATTATCCGCAATCATCTTTGTCACAGTTTGTCCAATGATACGCTTAGCAGGACAGTCATGGAGAATGAAGTTGAAGGCCTCAGTGGAATCTCCAGCAAGGACAATAATTTTATATCTAATACATAGTTAAATGATATTTTTAGATATTATTAGGAGAATAAAGTGATAGTTCAAAGTGTTTAAAATTAGATAGATAGTATGTTATGTTTCGAACCTTTTCTCAGGGACAGGAAGATTCTTAGGACATTTCAAACACTTGAACCTTCCATCCAGCTTGAAGACTTCGCTCTGGTAATCAATGCAACTATTATACCACCAATTTCCAGTCTCCTCAACAGCATTGATGGTGACGGCACACAAAAACATCATTTGTATAATACATCGAAATCTCATAACAGTTATATAACCAAACTGTTCATAAAAAAATTATTAAAGAAACTTTACCTTAAGATCATCAGTATTTGTCTTCTCACTCAGTTCTGATAGTGTTATTGTTTGAATAACAGGAGGAGTAAGAGGAACCTGGGTTGGAGATCCAACTACATTTTCAGAAACTTTGTAGCCTTCTTCCTCCAATCTATAAAAATGTTGTAAATTACAAAACCAAAATAATAAAGTAGTTTAGGAATTAGAATGATACACTAAAACCAAAGTGTATACACATATGATTATCAATACTAACATAACTTATTACTTATTACTTATGAAAATGACATATTACCTCGACTTGTATGCATTCACATAATAATTATCCAAATTAAGATAAATCTTAGAGGACGACAAAGTGCTTATTTGAACAGAACTTGGATTCAACATTCAACATTCAACATATAACAAAATGTGTATTTACTGATAAGCGACTCATCTCTTATAAGAGTGTATTGATTAAAATATTAAAATTAAAATATATTAAAAACCTTGTTCCTTACTCTTAAAAATCTTTAATTTGGAGCTGGTCACGATTGTCATGATTGGACGCTCGACAATTTTCTCATGAACATGAGTTATTGTTACAGCAAGTTGTCCCCATACACTAACTTTATGAGAGTACCTTGATCATTTAAAAGAATGAAACGTATATTAACAAATGTACATTTCTAAAAAAGATTTTGTACGTACTTTAAAGAGTGTACCTTCCATCAGTTATACAAAACTTGACGATATTCCTTTCTCCGTACATTGTCTGAATTGGTTTGATTTTTTAAAAATGCTCCAGAACGCCAATTATGTCTTTACAAAATGAAAGAATAGGATAAGGAGACAATAGTCTTGTAAACTTGTATTGGATATACGTGTAATATATATATACTGTATATATATTTGAGTAAGTTCATCAAATTAACCTGTTGAAAAAGGCAGGCTATCAGGATTTTCATAATTACTTGTCATATCAAACAGAACACGACAAACTCAAACTTATTCATCGGTATCATGAAATCATCTTTTTCTACTTTTTCAACAGTTGTTGAGTTAGAAAAGTTTATAATGATTTTAGAACTGGCAGGCCTCAACGATCCAGTAGCCTCTCTTGTGTAGAAATTAGATATGATATAAACACCACCTTCAGCCATATTCTTGGAAATATTTTTCCAGTTATCAGCATGGACATGGAAATTTTATAAAAACATACAAAGTTATCGACAATCACCAATCTTAATGTGTTGTAAATTAAATGATAAACATTCAGAGCATTATGAGAGCATTATGAGTACGTAAGAGTAAATCAGAGAACCTAGTTATGATGTAAATAATAGACTAACTTACATCATCGTCCAGGAGGATCATATTGTACCATTTCAAAGGCTCTTTTGAACTTGACGACGATGATAATGACGGCCACATTCTGGTTACACGGACTTTGATCTTCCATGTAGTGCGTGATGTATCGAGGGAAGAAAATTGATCAAACATAGATGGTTCGAATTGAAACCATTGTTCAATTACAATTAGTATTGGTATATTAAAATTCATACGTTGTACTAATTTGGATATATAATAGTAGTATAATGAAAGTAATATGATGCATAATAACACAGAACTGATAACAAAGATAGAAGATAATAGCGTACGTAGTGATATGAAACAACTGATATTGGTAACGAATTGATGTTTTGTGACCAAAGTTCTATTTGGCTTTATAGACGATTTGGAATTAGTGTTATGATTCTGTAATCAATTAATTAAATTCTGTAGAGATATATAAGCCTTTTAATCGCATTTTCAACCCAGACCCTTAAACCAACAAGTTCCCCCACAGGTCACAACCACCATAGTCAGGTGGCATGTCCCTTGAGGATATCGTGAAGACGATGGCCACATGCACTTCAGAATCTTAGCAAGAAACAGGTTGCTGAACTATATAGACTCCCTTCCTCCCTCTGTTTGTCTTCTTCTCGCCGCTATAAATGAAAACATAATTGAGATTTATTTCTTAACTGATTCGTGCTACTATATCAGCTTCCAATGAATATTGAAGCATAATTCCAACAATTATTAAACAAAACATGAGACTTCTCGATGTACATTGTACCACGGTGTATGAAGAAAGAGGAGGACGTCTATGTGAACTAGAAGCTAGTATGTAAAGCTATAGACAATCAAATTCTGATGCACTTGCTAGTATGTACATATACATAGAATAAAGAATGGTAGATGAGTTTCATGGAGCCAAAGCTCTCAGTCCCTCTTACATAGACTGATACAGTCATTTTTTTTGTCAGAGAAATACATTCTCGTATAAAGAAAATGCACCGAAATACAGTGGCGCGGAAAGGAGTTTCTTTCATTCCATAAAGCTTATCATCTAACCGAAAGTCATGCAAAGATGTCTCCGGAAGCTTAGACAATAAAACCTTAAAGTCTGAAGAGAGAACACCCACAAAGAAAGTGTCGAAAGAAAAACTTATTTGGATCATGAGTTAAAAGATCTCCGATTCATATTGGCACTAAATCCAAACTCCAGCCAATCATTTGCTTTTACTTGCCTGGAAAATGACATAAAGATTGCAATAATTTAGTCAACAAATAAAATATATAAAAGTTATCAATATAATTTATTAAGGAAACTTAAAAGTAGCAGCAAAATGCACACATAAAGATCTAATCAAAGGGGATTCCTTTGGTTAGATACATCATTAATTCTAATTTAAATATAAAAATTATTTAACCTAAATGGTACGGAGAATTAAATTACTCTTTGACAGATAATCAGTGAATAAAACCAAAAGTCAAATCATTCCTTAACACTTTGACCGAATATAATCTTGGTTAAACTAACTTTAAACAATTGGTAATGTCTCAAAATCTATATGATAGCTATAAACAAAATTTAAACTAACTTCATACAATTGATTACTATAAGATATTTATAAACAAAATTGATAGCTAAAATACCTCTTAAAGGCACAAATCAAGCCAACATTAATGGCCCTAAAATACCTCTTAAAGGCACAAATCAAGCCATCTTTTATGGCCCCTAATGAATTTGTAATTCATGGTACAAAATTATTAGCATGTCAACATACTAACAAATTTAAACAAAATTATTATGCGTTACCAAATTATTCAAAAACAAATGATCACCTAACTAAACAAAGTAGCACCGTTAAACAAAATTATTATGCGTTACCAAATTATTCAAAAACAAATGATCACCTAACTAAACAAAGTAGCACCGAGACAAAGAATTACGCAAAACTCACATGACTACACAAGGTAGCTACAAAATAGAGAACGACCAGAAGAATAGATATGGATATACCTACATGATTATCTATCACATTCTGGTTAAAACATAAAAGTACTTGAGTTTTTTAAAACTAGCACTACTACAGCTTCAAGACACAAACACACACTGTTAGGAATATGTTGTTCTTGATGATAAACATAAAACACTTAGTAGAATTTGTGTAAAGTCAATTTTGTAGCTGTCAACGAAATAGCATGCTTTGCAGTGTTTCGTTGACAGGAAGCTCATCAACGAAATGAGTGTTGTAGCAATTGCATTGTACAATACTTCACAGTATGATAGGCATTCTATTATATGTTGTAGATAGGTTTTCTAAGTCATGTTGACTAAGTACTAGATAGGCAAAATAGGTTGGTTAATTGTAAATATGTTATGCCTTGTAATTCTGCCTAAGTGAAGACATGTCAACGGTATGAAGATTACTCTGTCAACGGTATGGAGTTTACCCATCAACGAAACGAGGGAAACACCATCAACGGAATGAAGAATGAAGCTATCAACGAAACACATCTCCTTGCTATCAACGAATCAATGTTGCTTTTTGAACAGTTGACAAAGTGATAGTGACAGTTTACTGAACAGATCTAAAAGGAGATATGGAAGTGTACTTTGCATTGGAAGCCATCAAAGTGGTTACTGGAAATAAGGAAACATTCCAATTTCCAATAAGGCTCTTGGGAATGATTATAATGAGCATGAAGACAAAAGCAAAGATCTCCAAGGACCATTGGACAAAAGGAATGAAAAGCAAGCTACTGATGGTTACTACTATTATTCTTTAGTTTAACCAAATGTAGAATTGTAAACTTGGGATTATATAACCAAGTGTAGCAGTTACTTTAGAGAGAGAGAAGAAAAACAAATAGATTGTATTAGCTATTTTTGAGAGCATTCTTCTCTACAACATTGTAACTGAGCAGCTGTGAACATTTGTATCACAGATTATTTCCGCAATAAAAACACTTCAGTTGGATCATCAAACAATCCAACTGAATTATTTATATCTTGTGTTTTTATTTATTCAGTTCAGTTTAATTTCATAAAGTGTTTAGTTTCAAGAAAATATCAAGAATTGTATTCAACCCCCCCCTTCTACAATTCTGTTAGGTCATTTGGGAATAACAATTGGTATCAGAGCGAGCTTCTAACATACAAGAAGTTTAAAGATCAAGACCAAAAACAGAAACCATGGTGAAGAAGGATGCAGGTGTGAAGATACCAGTTCTTGATAAAGACAATTACTTTCACTGGAAAGTAAAGATGCATTTACATCTCATGTCTATGGATGAGAAGTATGTAGACTGCATTGAGAAAGGTCCACACGTTCCCATGAAGCTTGATTCTAGAGTTGGACTGCCAGATGATGCACCTGATGTAGAGATTCCAAAAACTGTCTCAGAATGGACTGTTGAAGATGTTGCAGAAGTCCATAAAGACAAAAGGACCATGAACATTCTGTTTAATGGTTTGGAGCAAGAGATGTTTGACAACGTTATCAACTGTACAACCTCTAAGGAAGTATGGGATACTGTTAGAACACTCTGTGAAGGAACTGAGCAAGTCAGGGAAAATAAAATGCAACTCCTTATACAACAATATGAGCATTTTCATTTTAAAGCTGGTGAAACCCTAAATGACACGTTCAGTAGGTTTCAAAAGCTTTTGAATGGATTAAAGTTGTATGGGAGGATCTATCAAACCAAGGATTCAAACCTTAAATTTCTTAGAGCTCTTCCAAAAGAATGGAAGCCTATGACTGTTTCTCTCAGAAACACTCAAGAGTATAAAGACTACACTCTTGAAAGGCTTTATGGAACCTTGAAGACTTATGAGCTGGAAATGGAGCAAGATGAAGAAATTGAAAAGGTACAGAAGAAGGGTGGATCTATTGCATTGATTGCATCAGTGAACCAACTTGAAGATGACAATAAAGAAGCTGCAAAGGCCACAACTAGTCGATCTAGTTGTAGGAGTGATGTTAGCAAGGGTAAAGACAAGATGACAGAAGAAGAAGAATCAGAACCAGCCAACTTGGAGGACTTAGATGAGATTGATGAACACATTGCTTTTCTGTCTAGAAAATTCTCTAAGTTCAAGTTCAAAAGAAACTCAGAAGCAAGGCCACCGAGAAGAGACTTTCAACCTAGCAAAACAAACTGGATTGAAAAGTCTAAGTCAAAATGTTTCAATTGTGGAATGCTTGGTCACTTTGCTGGAGACTGCAGAAAGCCCAAGGTTGAGAAGGGCAACAGGAAATTTGAGCCTGTTGATTATAAAAAGAAATACTTTGAACTTCTCAAACAAAAAGAAAAGGCTTTCATGTCTCAGGAGTATGATTGGGCTGGTAATGGTGAAGATTCTGATGATGATGTTGAGTATGTCAACTTGGCTCTTATGGCTGACAATCATGAGCAGGAAGCAAGTTCCTCAAGCAACCAGGTAACAATTACTAATCTTTCTGAGCTTTCTAAAGAGGAATGCGACAATGCAGTAAATGAAATGTCTACTGTATTATATAATTTGCGTGTTACTCTTAAATCACTTACTAAAGAGAATTCAAGAATAAAAGAGACCAATCTGCTCTTAAGTGATAGGAATGCAATGTTAGAAGCACAGCTCATTGAATTTGAGAAAATGAGATGTGTTAGTAGGGATGCTAAGAAGGAACTTGAGAACGTGTTACAAAGGGAAGAAATTCTTAGAACACAACTTGAGATAGAACAAAGTGTGATTGCAAAATGGAAGGATGCCAGGAATGTTGCTACCAACATAATTAATGTTCAAGGCGTGGAATCCTTCTGTGAGCAATCATGGGAAAGGAACAAAGAGAAGCTAGGGTATGTTGGTGAAACCTTAGAATCAGGAACAGAGTCAACAAACAACAATGATCATTTGTTGAAGGTTGATATGTCAACGGAATGCAATGTTTCGTTGACACATGAACCATCAACCGATCAGGCTGTTTCGTTGACAGACAAAAGAAAAGATAAACTCACTAGACTTAATGACAAGTATGGTCCTGTCACCAAGAACTTTGTTCAAGGTGAGTCTAGTATTTTAAAGAAAATTGAGAAGCCTGTTGAAAGAGCTAATGTAGGTCACTTGTCTAACAAGCAATTGAAAGACAAGATAGAGAAAGTTCATAATGAGGCTAAGGGAAATAAAAAGAATAACAGGAATGGCAAAGTAGGAATTAACAAACACAACAATTACACACCTGATAAATATGCTCCTAGAAAGACATGTGTTAATTGTGGAAGTGTTAGTCATTTGTCTACTAACTGCAAATCTGTTAAGAAAACTCCTAATGTGAGAATGCCCAAGCCTGCAATGAACAGTTCCATGCCTACAATGCCTGTTATGTCTAACATGTTTGCTCCATATGCACAATTTCAGAATCCATATGCTAGCATGCCATTTGTGTCTAATCCTTACATGAATATGTTTAACATGCCACAAATGCCATGGAACATGAATAACATGATTGTTCCTCCAACTATGCATGCTATGAATGAAAATATGAGCAACCCTCAGAAATCAACACCAAGGGTAAAGATTGATTTGAATCAATCTGAGCCCAAAGTGAAAAATGGTACAAAAGGGAATGCAAAGGCTAACAAGACAGGACCCAAGGAAACTTGGGTACCAAAATCGACTTGATTTGGTTTTATTGTGTGCAGGGAGACAAAAGGAATCTTTGGTACTTGGATAGTGGTTGTTCAAGACACATGACTGGTGATTCTACCCTGCTCACAGAGTTTCAGGAAAGAGCTGGCCCTTGTATTGCTTTTGGAGATGACAGCAAAGGCTACACAAAGGGATATGGCTTGATTTCAAAAGAGAATGTCATCATAGATGAGGTTGCATTGGTGGATGGTCTTAAGCACAACTTGCTTAGTATCAGCCAACTTTGTGACAAAGGATTTTTAGTTACTTTTTCTAGAGAAGCCTGTGTTGTTTCTAAAGAAGGAAACAACAATGTGGTAATGACTGGATTCAGAAGGGGGAATGTGTACATTGCTGACTTTAGTAGCACAAGTTCAGACACCATCACTTGTCTTTTCAACAAGGCAAGCAAGGATGAAAGTTGGTTATGGCACAAGAAGTTATCCCATCTGAATTTCAAGGTTATGAATGATTTGGTGAGGAAAGATCTTGCTAGAAGAATTCCACAGGTGAAGTTCTCCAAGGATGGTTTGTGTGATGCCTGTCAAAAGGGAAAACAGAAAAAGGCATCATTCAAAAGCAAGACAGAGTCATCAATTGTCCAGCAGCTTGAATTGCTTCATATGGACCTATTTGGCCCTGTAAATGTTATGTCCATCTCAAAGAAGAAATACTGTCTTGTGATTGTTGATGATTTTTCTAGATTTACATGGACTTTCTTTTTGCACTCTAAAGATGAGGCAAGTGAAATCATTATCAATCACATCAAGATGGTAAGCAATCATCCTGATTTCAAAGTAAGAAGGATTAGGAGTGACAATGGGACAGAATTCAAGAATTCAAGCATGAAGGTGTTCTGTGAAGAAAATGGTATTTTGCATGAGTTTTCAGCAGCAAGAACACCACAGCAAAATGGTGTAGTTGAAAGGAAAAACAGAACACTTATTGAAGCTGCAAGGACAATGCTAGATGAATCAAAGTTACCTACATATTTTTGGGCTGAGGCAGTTAACACAGCTTGCTTTACTCAAAATATTTCTTTGATTAATCAGGCCAAAGGAATGACCCCTTATCAGTTACTCAAAAGAAAGAAGCCACTATTGGATTTTCTTCATGTCTTTGGATGCAAGTGCTTTGTTCTGAGAAATCAAGCTGAGCATTTGGGGAAATTTGAAGCAAAGGCAGATGAAGCAATATTTGTGGGATATGCAGCAGGGAAAGCTTACAGAGTCTATAATCTCAGAATCAACATTGTTATGGAATCTGTACATGTTGTTTTTGATGATCTCAAAATCCAAGGTCTCTGTGATGAAGGTTTCCATGAAAGTCTTTCTTTTGAAAATAAGGAAGGAGATCAAGTGAATCATGATAAGGCTACTGAGAAACAGCCTAAAGTTGTTGTATCTAGCACAGATGAAAGCAGCAGTGAAGATGAAATTGCCGCATTAAGGTTAAAAAGGATAGCAGCTAGCAGACCAAATGGTCATTTCGTTGACAGTCATGATGGTGGATTCGTTGACAGTCAGAATGAGCGTTTCGTTGACAGCCAAAACGGTCATACCGTTGATAGTCATAGGAATACTTCTAGAAGTGATCACTTAGGGACAACAAACTCAGGGGGAGTTTCTCAAGGACAAATATCCAATCAAGGCAATCATGATCATGAAGCTACGTCTTCAAGAGCAAATCTACCTCCCTCAAGGAAATGGACTAAAGATCATCCCTTTGAACTTATTATAGGTGATGTCTCTTCAAAAGTCCAAACTAGAAGAGCAACTCAAGAAGAATGTCTATATAGTAGCTTTCTGTCTCAAGATGAGCCAAAGAAAGTTGAGGATGCACTTCTAGATCCAGATTGGGTTTTAGCCATGCAAGAAGAGCTAAACCAATTTGAGAGAAACAATGTTTGGAAGCTGGTGCCCAGGCCTAATGACAGGAGTGTTATAGGCACAAAGTGGGTGTTCAGAAACAAGATGGATGAAAATGGCATAGTCACAAGGAACAAAGCTAGATTGGTTGCAAAAGGCTATTCACAGGAAGAAGGAATTGATTTTGATGAAACCTTTGCTCCTGTTGCAAGACTAGAAGCAATAAGGATTTTCCTAGCCTATGCAGCCCATGCCAATTTCAAGGTCTATCAAATGGATGTGAAGAGTGCTTTTCTGAATGGGGAATTGGAAGAGGAGGTGTATGTAAGTCAACCTCCTGGTTTTGAAGATGATGATTTTCCAGACTATGTGTACTTCCTTCTCAAAGCACTCTATGGTTTGAAACAAGCACCTAGAGCCTGGTATGACACTCTCTCACAGTTCCTCCTTGAGAATCATTTCACTAGAGGTACTGTAGATAAAACTCTTTTTCACAGGGTTGTAAATGGCTCTACTTTACTTGTTCAAATTTATGTAGATGATATAATCTTTGGGTCTACAGATGTGAAACTTTGTCAAAAGTTTGCCAAGCTTATGCAAAGTAAGTATGAAATGAGCATGATGGGAGAATTAACTTACTTTCTTGGTCTTCAAGTAAAGCAAGTTAATGAAGGCATTTTCATTAGTCAAACAAAATACATTCATGATTTATTAAAGAAGTTTAACCTAATGGAATGCTCTCCTGCCAAAACTCCCATGCCTACTGCCACCAAACTTGAATTGAATACTAAGGAAAAATCTGTGGACATTTCAAGTTACAGAGGCATGGTAGGCTCACTTTTATATTTAACAGCTAGTAGACCTGATATTATGTTTGCTACATGTCTATGTGCTAGATTTCAGGCTGATCCTAGAGAATCCCATTTAGTTGCTATTAAAAGAATTTTCAGATATCTCAAAGGAACACCAAACCTTGGCATTTGGTATCCTAGAGAATCTGGTTTTGAACTAATTGGTTATTCAGATGCAGATTTTGCAGGATGTAAAATTGACAGGAAAAGTACAACTGGAACCTGTCAATTCCTAGGAAACAAGCTTGTGTCATGGTTCAGCAAGAAACAAAACTCAGTTTCTACCTCCACAGCTGAGGCTGAGTATATTGCAGCTGGAAGTTGTTGTGCACATATTTTATGGATGAAAAACCAACTACTTGATTATGGATTAAGAGTTGAGAAAATTCCTATTTTCTGTGACAACACTAGTGCCATTGCCATTACTGAGAATCCAGTGCAGCATTCAAGGACCAAGCACATTGACATCAAGTACCATTTCATTAGAGAACATGTTATGAATGGTACTGTGGAGTTACATTTTGTTCCAAGTGAACAACAACTTGCAGACATCTTTACCAAGCCACTTGATGAATCAACATTCTCAAGATTAGTAAGTGAGCTAGGTATGCTAAATTTCTCTTAATTATTTTTGAGATATTTGCAAGTTAAAATGCAGCCAGAAATTTGCTATGTTTTTCTGTGAATTAATTTTCTCAGGAAAAGGTAAAATTTTGTCTAAGTCAAAATTACTATGCCAACGGAATGCACCATTTCGTTGACAGTCTTAGCACTTTTTCTGGGTGTTTCGTTGATAGTTCTTTTGTATCAACGAAACGCAGTTTTATCAACGAAATAGACGGGACCTTAAACGCCCAATTCTGATTCGTTGATATAAAGCGCTTTTAATCTGAACCGTTGAAAAATTGACACGTCTTTTACCACGATCTATGCATACACCCCTGTAAGTATAAATCATGGTAATACTTTAAGAGTAACGGTTATATTTTTAAGCCAATCCAGTAATTTACATTTATTATTGGATTCATTTTCTGAGAATTTTTGGGGGAGTATTTAAGAAATTTTATTTTCATTATTTCTTTTTACCTGTTCTCAAAAATTCCAAAGGTTTTTTTTTCTCTCTTCTTCTCTCTAACAAGCAATTCAGTTCGAAGCTTTCCGTTAATCAACAATGGCACCTATAGTCAAGCTTATGTCTGCTGGAGGGTTCATCTATGAGAAGAACAACTCCATCCCTTTTGTTGTCAAGGAAAACCCGAACAGACTGTTCTTCAAAATGATGGATTTCATGAAGAATTGCAAGTTGAGCTATGCAATGTTTCACTCTACACCACTCTACAATGAGATAATCGAGGAAATTTGGACCTCATGTGAGTATAGTGGAACACACTGCACACTAAAATTCACTCTTCAAGGTAATGAGTACATAGTTAATTCTGATGTTTTGCAAGCATGTTTACATATTCCTGATAATAACTGTGATGCTTTGCCTACTAACACTGAAATAACTACCATGCTAAATTCTATAAACTACTCTTTGCCTACTGATAATCTGGGTAGAATAATTAGGAGAGGTTTGGTTAGGGAATACAGTTATTTAGCTGATGCATTCATTAAGGTCTTTTCTGGAAAGATTAGTAATTTTGATGCATTAACTAACTCTATGTTAATTCTCCTAACCATGCTTCTAAATGATAGATATCACAACTTTAGCACCCAACTTATGTATGAAATTGGTGCTAAGTTGGGTGACAAAGCAAATAGGAAGAAAAATATCTATTATGCTAGGTTTCTGATGATGTTGGCTAACCATGTTAGTCCAGCACCATTAGTTATCTCTAACCCTAATGCCAGGTTCGAGTGCTTTGTGCAAGAAAAGAGAGTATTGACAGACATACTGAGGCTGAACCACAATGGTGATGTTCCAGTGGTGTATCTGCCAATCATTGAGGTAACTACTACTATCCCTGTTAGTGTAGCTAACACCTCTACTGTTTTACCTTCCAATGTTGCTATGGAGTCTGTAGCTGTGACCCAACAGGCTCCTACCCTAGCAACAAAACCAAAATCAAAGAAATCCTCCAAGCCAACCTCAGGTGCTTCTCAAAAGGCACCTGTTGTAAAAACTACCACACAACCTAAGGGGAGTGAGTCTGGAGTTGTGAGAGGTGAGGGAAGGGGTGAACATCAAAGAAACCCCAAGGATAAGGAAGGACAGGTTAGTGTGTACCAGCCAAGCCCCATTGTGTCTTCCCAACAAGGCACAATGAGTAACATGGATTTAAACACAAGTCTAATTGCATCCTCCCAAAAGGATGTGATTATTGAAACAAGCTCTCCTCCTAGAGTACAGTCCAAAAGGGTAAGGGACACTTCAAGCCCAAAGTCTACATTTTCCCAATACCAAAGGAGAGTGAAGCAAAAGTCCAAGGGTACACATGGTGCACACACACTGGAAGCAACACTTCTAGTTTCTCAAATTCAGTTTAATGTAACCCCTATCATTTCTCTGGGGTTACAGTCCTCTTCTCTAAACATCAATCTTGAATTATCTCCATCAAATTCACCAACTCAATCTTTGGATGTGGACATGATCCATACATCTATTCCTGATTCTCCAACTCTAATCTTGGAGAAGCCCCACTCTGAAGCTGGTGGCCATCACTTGCTAAGTGATTTGTTGGGCCATCAACCAATTTTTCCTGAAATTGCAAGGGGATCTGTGGACCAATCTCTAAAATCAATCACCACAGACTCTACTGTAATTTCTCATTCTCAAAGTGCTTTCTTGACTTCATCAACGAAACAGTCTATTTCGTTGACAAGTGTTTCTCCATCAACGGTATCCATACCGTTGACAGTTCAAACTACCATTCCGTTGATAGTTCACTCTGCACCTTTAATTGAAAATCAAGTTGTTCCCACAACTAGTGCAGATGATCTAGTGGTAGTTGAGACACTTCTAGGACTGAGAGGGAGTGAAACTGAGAGGCTGGCTTGCAGCCAGGCAAAAGGAGAGAATGTGAGTGAGAGGCTGGCTATTTCTTCCAGCCAGGCAAAAGGAGAGATTGAGAGTTCCACCTTAGAAGGTGAAGGTGAGGGTGTGAGAGGTGTGAGCCATGGGGAGCCCATGATGCAAGAACAGAGTGGAGAGAGAGAAGGGACTACAGGAGAAATAAGGATGGAAGCAGCCATTGCTAATGAGTTAATGGAGGTCAGTGAGGGAGAAAGGGAACTTACTTTCCAAGAGGTTTATCAGCAAACTCTGGATAGTATTTCCCTGGATCCTGAGACCTTTACTCATCCTGTGTCAGCCTATCAAATTTTGGCTCAACAGGGCAATGTGGAGGCAGAGAGGTCACTCCAACTAATTCACACAACTGCATCAATGCAAAGAGCAAAGGATGCCTTGACCAATCTACCTCCAGGAGCTGAAGCAAGTGGAGAATTTGATTTTTCTGATAATGAGGATAGCTTTGGTGACACTCTACAGGTGGCCACTACTGCACAGACTGGGACTTCTGTGGTGCCTCCTACACCAAACTGGCTTTCTCAAGATATGCATGGTAGAAGCAATTTGGATGCTGCTATCACAAGGCAGTACAATGAAGCATATCTAGCTCATGAGTCTGCAGAAGCAAGGGACAAGAAATTCTACAAAGCCAGAATGGATTCTCTGGAAATTCAAAGGCTACAAATGTTGCAGACAAGGATTGAGGCTACAGAGATCAAGGATTCAATCAGCAACCTTAGGGCTGCTAATGATAGGAGGCTAGATGAAAAGCTTCCTCTTCTCACTGTGTCCAGGATGCACAGGTTTTTCTCTAAAGAACCTGAAGTGGATTCCTCCTTGAAGACTCTCTCTTCTAGAGTGGACAAGGTGGAAGCTACTCTATCACAGATGCAAAAGGAACAGGAGAAACAAACTCAACTATTGGCCCAGCTAGTGGCAGCTCAAGGACTCCCAGCCATCTCTTTTGATGATAACAAAAAGGGGGAGAAATCTAAGGAGCTAAACATTCAGATTACCAAGGTTATGGTCCCAGCCATTTCCCTACCAAAGGAGCCATTAGCAATGGGGGAGCTTGGAAAGCAGCAAAAGGATGGTATTGACCTTATACAAGAAGCTTCTATGAGGATGAGACTTGCAGAACAAATCAAAGAACATTGGTCCAACATAGAAGCAAAGTTCAAGAAGATTACTGAAGATAAGGACTCAAATCCATCAACGGAACAGCCATCAACGAATGCCATGGCACTAGCATCAACGGAATGGGAGCCACAGACAAATTCTTTCTATCACCAAGAGCCCCTTCTACATGGAGTCACTCAAGGACCAAGGAAGGAAAAAGGACAAACTTCATGCATTAGGGATGTGGAACAAGCTACAATTCAAAGAAGCCTATCTCCCAAGTCCCCTGCTAAACCAAAGGGCAAAAACATAGCAAGGACTTTCTATCCTGCACCTTATCCAGATGAGCACAAGCTTCTTGGTCCACTCATCACAAAAAGCAAGGAAAGCAATGATTATGAGATAAGGAAGCAAAGGGCAATTGTCTACAGGAATGGACAACAAATCTGTGTTTGGGCTGGTCATCCAAACTTTGCTGAAGCCAAGGCTGAGGAATCAGAAAGAGCAGCTATGCAAGCTCTTGCAGTAGCTCAAGCTCTAGATGAAGAAGAAAGGAAGCAAGAGGAGAGCACTAGAGAGGAAAGGAGTTCAAAGAAGAGCACAAGGCAACCCAAAGAGAGAGCTAGGAGAAACATAGCCTTTGAGAATGCTGATTCTCAGAGTACTGCATCAGACTCTTCTATACCTGTTGCACCTCCAACAATTGCTAATCCAGTTTTTGAGGTAAAGTTAGCCAGTGACCCTGATCATCTTGTCAATTTTCACAATCAGCCAATTGAGCCAAAGGAAGAGCCAATTGAGTTTGATGAGGCATACTTTCCAAAGTTCCTGTTAGAGAAGGACCAACCAATGAAGACAAAGAAGAGGTCTGTCAAAGCAAAGCCTGTTTTTGTGAGAAAGCCACAATCTCAGAAACCCCCAGCAAACCCAGAGGACTGCATGTACATTGCTGACATCAGGGAAGAATCCAGTCTACATCTTGACCTAGACAACCTGGTGGAAGTAAGGGGAATTGCAGCTTCTCAAAAGTTGCCTGAAAGACTAGTGTTCACATTCAAGGGTGGTAGAGAACAAGTGTGGCCTCTTTACAGAATTTTAGGAGAAGACTATCAAACACTACTCTCAGTGTTTAGATGCTTGAAAAAGGACTTTGGTTTCACCAAAACAGCCAAGTCTGAGGTGGTCTCCAAAATCTGTCAGTTAAAGGCTAGCTGGAACAAGCCTGAGGCTCTTCCCAGAATACTTAGAGTTCCCTCAACAGGAAAGAAAATCCATCTTCAACCTTATTGGATGATGGAGTTTAAGGACAAGGACAATTGCAGAAGATTCTTCAGAATGGAAGACCAGCTGGAGAAGGCATCTAATCAAACTCTAAAGCTGATGCAATCCAAGCTTGGTGATCAAGATGAAGAGGAGAAAATCTTCTACAGAAGGCTACAGGTCCAGATTGAGGAAAACAACTCCAAGAGAGGGAAGAAGACTATGCCACAAAGAAGTCACAGATGAAACATTTGCTCAGACTAGAGGAGCACTTGTGGGCATTAGTCTTGTAAGTCTTGTATTTTGTCTATAAAGTTTTGAAGCTTAATACATTTTCTACTTTTGTAATTTATGATGTATCTGAGTGTTTTTGTTATCATCAAGTCTCTTGATTTATGGCTGTTATTCTATCAGTCATAAATTGGGGGAGATTGTTAGGAATATGTTGTTCTTGATGATAAACATAAAACACTTAGTAGAATTTGTGTAAAGTCAATTTTGTAGCTGTCAACGAAATAGCATGCTTTGCAGTGTTTCGTTGACAGGAAGCTCATCAACGAAATGAGTGTTGTAGCAATTGCATTGTACAATACTTCACAGTATGATAGGCATTCTATTATATGTTGTAGATAGGTTTTCTAAGTCATGTTGACTAAGTACTAGATAGGCAAAATAGGTTGGTTAATTGTAAATATGTTATGCCTTGTAATTCTGCCTAAGTGAAGACATGTCAACGGTATGAAGATTACTCTGTCAACGGTATGGAGTTTACCCATCAACGAAACGAGGGAAACACCATCAACGGAATGAAGAATGAAGCTATCAACGAAACACATCTCCTTGCTATCAACGAATCAATGTTGCTTTTTGAACAGTTGACAAAGTGATAGTGACAGTTTACTGAACAGATCTAAAAGGAGATATGGAAGTGTACTTTGCATTGGAAGCCATCAAAGTGGTTACTGGAAATAAGGAAACATTCCAATTTCCAATAAGGCTCTTGGGAATGATTATAATGAGCATGAAGACAAAAGCAAAGATCTCCAAGGACCATTGGACAAAAGGAATGAAAAGCAAGCTACTGATGGTTACTACTATTATTCTTTAGTTTAACCAAATGTAGAATTGTAAACTTGGGATTATATAACCAAGTGTAGCAGTTACTTTAGAGAGAGAGAAGAAAAACAAATAGATTGTATTAGCTATTTTTGAGAGCATTCTTCTCTACAACATTGTAACTGAGCAGCTGTGAACATTTGTATCACAGATTATTTCCGCAATAAAAACACTTCAGTTGGATCATCAAACAATCCAACTGAATTATTTATATCTTGTGTTTTTATTTATTCAGTTCAGTTTAATTTCATAAAGTGTTTAGTTTCAAGAAAATATCAAGAATTGTATTCAACCCCCCCTTCTACAATTCTGTTAGGTCATTTGAGAATAACACACACACTTGTACCAAATGACACCTCAAAAATGTCTCGAGACCATCTTAAGAACCGACCAAAATATACACATGAACTACCATGATTCAAGTATTAAGGTCGCAAAACAAGACCACCGAGACAAATAGTAGGATTACTCCTGATAAACACTCAACTAATCAAAGTAACACAACTCAATCAAAGTCAACATACAAAGTTCATAAACTCACAAAATTCCCAACAGTAACTCATTCGTGCAAGCTTAACAAACAAAATTTTAGGTTTAAAAATTCCATACCTTGCCGTGGAATCAATTCACACGGTGCTTACTTTTAATCCATAATCAAAAGAATATCCCCAATTTCAAATACTACTCCAATCAACCAATCATTTTATCAAACAGCTTATGTGCATACCCCATCTTAGATCTGGCGGCGGAGGTGTCATAATTTGGTGAAAACCTTTAGTTCCCAATAAAAAACCCAATACCAAATAAAACCACTGATTTGATGGCTAGCAGTAACGATTGTGATCGGGTATGTCGAAAGATAATCTAAGAGCCCATTTGATAACGACTGATACAGTCATTTAATAAACAGCAAAATACCTGAATGTATGTATGGTTACCATCTCAGAAAATAATTAAGCTCAAGTACACAAACAAACGAATGTCGAGGTGGCAAATGATAATAGAAACATAGATGCATCATGCATGCCTTGATACAGACTCCAACACCAACATAGATTGCATTGAACTTTTATCAACATAGATTGCATTGAACTTGCAAGCACATGATCACTACTATTTTTGCCTAGAAATCGAATTAAACATACTTTTATGCATACTTCTGGTGAAACAGGGTATATGGGAGAAAGCAGGGTACATCGGAGAAAGCAGGGTACGTGCGAGAACGTTGTTCTGAGAAGCACCCTGAGTAAAATTGTTTACAGATCGAAAATAATATTGGCGGGAAACTCCTCATGCAACATCTGTGGTTTTCTACTCCTTATAATTCGGCTAACAAAATTGATGTAGAATTTGTTGATAGAACCTGAAGTGAGCCAGATGATCAGCAAAATCAAAATCATGACAAAAGGTAGTGCGCAATGAATGACAAATGTGTTCCGGATGGAATTAGTTTAGCGTTCGATTCCGATTTCTACTTCGTATCATTACTGGATTATGAATTAATTTCAAGAATTGGCGAGCAAGAGACAAAGACACACTAATTCAAAACCCACTCGTAAATTTTTTGTTGAATAAAAAATCGACAGACAAAAATGTTAATTTAAATGTCAAACCTATGGCCTATCAGTTTTATCATTCCTGAAAACAAACATGTTTTGTTTAAAGAAAGAGACAGACACCTTCGCCACTCCTCCTATAGACTCTAACAAGGTAAAGGAAAATAAAGTGCTAGAGAAAAATAAGAAAGTGAATGCAGTTCTGTCTATCTCTCTTAACTATGGCAGAGACCTAGCATGCTGTGAGAACCATCTTTCTACATAGATTTTGGTATTTGTTATCATCGATATGAAACTTATAATAGACGTAATAAACTCAAACCGAATATACGCAGGTAAACAATAATGCAAAACAATATATAGCTTTGGCTGAAGAATACATAGGGACTCCCTAAATCAACTAAACCGACTCTAACTTGTAACTTTATACTATCTTGGTTCTTGATCTTATATCTTTCACAAAAGATAGGGTTTAGTTAAAGACGTGAGTATACATAATAAACTCGCAATGAGTGAAAGAACGAAGGAATCACTCTACAACTGTAATGTAATATATGTGTACATATAGATATAATAAAAAAAACTCAAAATGGCTCATTTTACTCTCCTCCAAAAGTGACATGTTCCTTCAAGTGGTGATAAGCAATCATTAGACGTTAATATCTGTACGCTTAGACCTGGCAGCAATACTATACTCGTTAGTACTTGTCATTGCGAATCTTGGGATGCTTGTGTACTTGGTCTCAGGGGTTGACATGGGCTGCTGAGGATAAAGCGTAGGTGGAGGTGTAAGATTTCGCTGTGCTGGAAGTGGTGGGAGTACATTGTACTTGTAAGGGTCACCTACGAGACTGCAATTTAGCAAAAAGAACACGTAATAAAAAAATTAACAAGTGTCATACAAACAGGACCATAATATATGCTGAAAATCTAAAATGTAACAAGGACATATCATAATCGCATAAATATTGCATGAGAACTTTACAAATCACACAATCTATTATTGTAAACTCATGCCACCTACGCCCCACGTAATACCAAGCACATTCAGCAAATATTGAATCGACAACTATAATAAACTAAAAAATAAATATTACAAAATAACACTAGTGTAATGAGCTGAAATATTATGTATATGTCTATTATTGTCTGAGCCTGTGGGTGCGAACATGGGACTGCATTAGTCAATTACCAAGTGGTTGGGTGTATATATACTTGTATCACAAATATTGTACATTCAAAATATTAAATCCATTCTTGTGATCAAAAGATTTAGTAACCCAGAATAAAAATATGTACACAAACAAATAAACATATATATAAATACATATGCATGTACGTATACACAGAAGTTGAATTGAATCAAATAAAAATATGAAAAATATATGAAGACAAACACAAACCATATATACTATACTTTTTAAGCACACAACTAGTCACACACAGTTAAGAAATTGAAGTTATTAATAAAGGAGCACTTTCATTTTCTAGGATTATATTTCCTTTTAACAAGATATCGGAATGCTAAATACGTCATGCATGCTATGTACACATATGTACATGCATGCAGGTCAATCAACATTATTACATTTTTGATAATTTAGATTTATGTTTATTTCTGGCTTTCTGCATTTACTTGGCAATCATTTGAAACTAGTGCAAGTGTAGAACACAACTTTTTAGATGTCACAACCCTAAAGAAGATAACGAAGGCACACTTGTCTTTTTATGGTAAGTAAATCACTCATACAGGCAATACGTCTTCAAATAATTTTGAATACCCTCTTGCTGAAGAAGGGAAACTTTTTATTAATAAATGTTACTTCCTCATTTGGAATCTGAACATCAACAACCGTAGACAACAATAGTCCAAGATCCTCTTTAGTAGTCATACAAGCAACACGAAAGAGGTCTGTCTTAGATTTTAATACAAGGGCATAGCACATGCTATTCCATTTCAGAAAACCAGAATAATAATGGATTGATATAATGAAGTTACTTCAAGGAACGGATACTGGTATAAAGAGAACTTGTAAAACAAGCTCGAAGATTTGTAGATAGCAATAGGGTAAGGTTCTGAATGTAAATCTTTTGTCTTTCTCAGAGTATTTCCGTAAAAGAAATTCAAGTAATTGTGCTGCTGCCTTTCAATCAAGAGTTTTCAACTTTCATGGAAGGGAAAAGTGCAGATATCAATGAGTGAATGATATGCAGTACAAATGCAAAAATGTATTTTTCATGGATTGTCGATATGCAGTACAAATGCAACATTCAACAACGTATTATTCACAGCAAAAGTTCACATTTATTCGTGAACTAAATTTAAATTAGACATGAGGTTTCCTTTTGGTGGAGAAGTTTGGTTTGCTTAAAGACAATATTTTATTTAAGCAACTGGAACACTTACATTCACAATCCAGCAACAATTAAAAGAAAGTGGTACCTTGTACTTCTGTATAACTGATCTACGTCACTCATAATTTCACCAGACAGCGATGAATTCTTTACTGGGATAGACCATGGGATTGCCAGTGGAAGTTCATCCGCAAAGTATCTCCTCCGGATCAACTGAAAAGGGACATTAATGAACTTTAAGTTATATACTTATTCAGGCATATAGAGTCCATTAGACGTAAGGAAGAAAAGACAAACCATCCTAAAGAACTTCATCACAGCTTCCTTGTCATATCGTGCTTCCTTGGCAGCCTTTATGTTTAACCAATTCAGGATTTTAGACATAACATATAGGAAAGAGTATCAATAGGGCAAAAGGAGTAAACAGCAGAATTTAACTAGTTGTGCAAGATGAATGTTCTTTCCATATATATATATAATCTCACCAAAGCAAGCTCCATGTAGTAGTGAATGTTATAACATTTGCTGTTCAAGTAAAAAAACATTTAGAAACACAATATCCAACTCTGGAGGAATTTATTTGAATTAAATATATGACCAGATCAAATAAACCCACAGCGCTGTCATGTATTAAAAAAATTACTTCTGTTTCTCGTTAAAAGAAAAGCTAGATAAATATGAAAGTCACTTATGCATGAAATCATTATGCTATCTAATAGTTGCAAAACTCCATTACATTATTAATTTTTTTATCTAATAGTTTCACAATACTATCTGCAAGCCAGACAACATATAAAACAGAGGTGCTTGCAGGAATTCATGTAAAACAGTGCACTTGCATCCCTTTGGACATTTCAGAGGAGCACATGTTTCAGATAAAAGACCTTGACCAACAAAAACAATAAAAACCAACACAGTTTGATACATATGTAGTTTTTTCATTTTTGCTATTTACCTTTCCTTTTTCAAATTAATTGGTAGCTCAAACCAAATCTTACCGCTACAAGGCCTCCGCCACTAGGAAAACTCTCAGTTATCGGAAGTTCATCACTTGATGAAAGCAGGCCCTGCTTCTCTACCCACTGTCGAGCAACGTCAACAAGATTGCCACTGCTTCCTCTTGTGACTTCTTTTGCAGAAATATCTGCTTTATTACCAATGACAATGTACGGAACAGGAAGGCCACCTGGACCTGCAGAACCTAGTGGAGCTGAAAATGTCCCATTTGCTGCAATCTCGACGGCCCAACCCTGCAGACTTGTTTTCGTCCTTCTCTGAGAGAGATCATGAACAAAAATTACACCTGCCATTAAGTTTCATTAAAATTCATAATTATAAGCACACAAATCCCGCAGTTCAGCAAATAATATACAAATTAGCATAGCTTTGGTTCCCATTGTTTTACAAGCAAGAAGGTTCCCCTCTTACCATTGAGTTGTGAATAAAAAAGAGACCGGCAGTCTTTGTATCGCTCATGTCCTGACACATCCCAAAGTTCAACAAAAAAGTCTCTCTCAGCATCACCTTTAATGCTTGTTGAAGAGCTACTAGAAGTTCCATAAGTAGTATGCTGGATATCATAATTTAATAAGAATTTGATGAAAGATAAATGAGTCCAAAATTGTACAAATAGATAAATAACGACTTACTTTTACCCCAACATTACAGCCAATTGTTTGAGGAGGACGCACACCTGAAGAACCTTTTGTCATAAGATGAACAAGAGAAGTTTTCCCCACACCTACCAGGAAGAAAAATATTTTTATGGAGAGAGAATAATTATTTACTATGGTTGAGAGCATCTCTATGGACTGCAGCTGGCATCATACAACAGTAAAACAAAGTTACAGATCTGTTGGACACTTCTAGGACAGTAAAGGCGATGAGCAAAAACCGAACCATAATGCACCACTGGTTATAGGTTTAGTATTATTTTAAAATTTTGAAAGCACTTAACTGGTTCCGCTTCGTTACCAACTGAAACCGAACCACGCCAATTTAAAACCGCCCAAAGCTTCCTACATGTCAAGAAATGACTCCCATATTCTAATTTCTATATCTTGATATTACAGATTCATTTTCATTTATTATATTTACCTTGGATGGTATGATTACGAATACTAATGGCACGCTGATGAATTTATGATATTAAACTTGATGATATAGTGTCATTTTATATCGTCACCAGGTCGGCTCTCTATCTGGGAAAAAAATCTTATTCGAACCAATGTCATACAGTATTATAAGATAATTGCACGTATATTTATCGTTCTCTGACAGCAAAAAAAATTCCAGGTCTGCTAATGGTGATAATTTACTTAATATCATCGCTCGATACTTGGATATAAAGTCACTCCCCAACGTTCATATTTGAAAGTATCAATAAATATACACTAAAAACTAAATGCAGCAATTCTTAAGCAACTGAAGAACATAAAGCAACAAAAACGATATATACCTGAGTCACCCACAACAAGAACCCGAACCTGCCCACAAGGCGGCACACCATTCTGTTCTTTGATCTCCCTTTCACTTCCCCTCTTCCAGAACATGACTTCTTTAAATCCTCAGCCACAACCACTTCCCTCTCTCTCTCTCTGTCTCTCTCTCTCTCTCTCTCTCCTCCTCTCCCTCCCTCTCTCTCTCTCCCACTCTCTCTCTCTCCCTCTCTCTCTCTCTCTCTCACACACAGAAAAAATAGAAAACCCTTACTACAAGCCCTCTCTCTCTCCCCTCCTCCTCTCCCTCCCTCTCTCTCCCACTCTCTCTCTCCCTCTGTCTCTCACACACAAAGAAAAGCTAGAAAACCCTTATTACAAGCCCCCCCCCCCTCTCTCTCTCTCTCACACACACACACACAATCTAGAAACCCTTGTTAAAAGTACAACTGATCAATCAAATTTACACTAAGCATTATAATTAAAGACCCAAAAAAGAAACCCAAGAATTCTCTAAAATATCAAAACACTAATCACCAAATAGATCTGACACTAAATAATCAACTGGGTCACCTCAAGTTCCAATTTTTTACTAAAAAATAACGAGTAGCTGCTGCATCTATAAAAGATCAAATATACTAATATAAATCACTTAGCTTTGCATTCTTTAACAAAAACAAAAGGGGTTACAAGTGATTACAGTAAACAAATTGGTAGAGAGATGAGGAGAAGCCAAGATTGTGAATGGCAGTGATGAACATATTCACCACTGACAATTTTCAGTTTAAAAATATTTTACGAAAAATAAGCATTTTTTCCGTTTAAAACATTTTTTAGGCATTTTTATGGATGATAGATTTATTTTTTGATTTTTAATGGTTAGTTAAAGTTTGAGTAAAATATATGTAAAATATAAATTGAATTAAAATTTAAAATAAATTAAAACTTTATATTGGGTTTGTTTGGCCACTACTGCTTATTAACTCCTTATCTATACTATTAAATTAAAGACGAAACATTGAAAATTTTGTAGTGTGGTGCTAAAAGTTTTTGTAGTCTGGTCACTCAATTCATAGTCGTTAGATATTTTAGATCAAATCGATGAGAACCGTTAGATAAAATATTAAAATTATTATATATAATATCTTTTCTATTTTTCCTAACTAAAATATCTCATTTTCCAAAAATATTTGGAGGTTATCGTGTTTTTATGGCTATCCTGAGCGTGCTCGAAGACATGAGGCTTGGGATTTAATTCGTACTCTGTCAAGGGTATCTTCTTTACCATGGTGCATTTTAGGGGACTTTAATGACATGCTGTATAGTACAGATAAGAGCGGTGTTCATCCACATCCCAGGTCGCTTTTGGAGGGGTTTGGTAGGGCTATTGAAGACAGCTTGTTAACAGAGATCGATTTGTGTGGGGGTCAGTTTACATGGGAGAAAAGTCGTGGTACGAGGAACTGGGTTCAAGAAAAGCTGGATAGGGCTTTTGCTAATGTGGACTGGTGGTCGAGATTTCCTCTGTGTAAGTTAACAGTGTTTGTGACTCCAGTCTCTGATCATAACCCTGTGTTTTTGGAATTTCTTAATGTTGCAGCATCGAAGAGAAAGTTTAGATTCAAGTTTGAAAACACTTGGCTTAGAGAGCCGTCTTTCGTAAAGGAGGTTATGGAGTTTTGGAAAAGCATCCCAGTTGCTCACTTAATTCCTAAACTTATGTCTATTTCGAGATTTATGGAAAAGTGGGGACGTTCTTTCTTTAATAAGTTTAAAGAGAAACTTCGAAAACAAAAGCAACTGCTTGAGAGTTTGAAGGACAAAATAGATGATGAGAGTGTGAGAAGTTTTTTGATCGAAAAGGAGAAGTTAAATGATCTGTTGCTGCATGAAGAATTGTACTGGAAGCAAAGAGCAAAGCTCTTCTGGTTAAAAGAGGGGGATGAGAATACTAGGTTTTTCCACGCCAGTGCTTCAGCAAGGAAAAAAACTAACAGGATCAGTTATTTGGTGACAAATACAGGTGAAAAGGTGGATACAGTTGAGGGGATGGGCAATGTGATTAAAGAGTATTTTGAAGAAGTGTTTGCCTCTCCTGGTGCAGAGCGTTCGAATGACACAAGCATGAGTCCTAGGATGGTAAATGAGGAACAAAATGGTTATCTAGTACAGGAGGTGACATTTGAAGAGTTCACTACGGCTATTCATCAAATGCATCCTGACAAAGCGTCAGGACCAGATGGGTTAAACCCTGCTTTTTATCAAAGCTTCTGGAAGCTAATGGGGAGAGAGGTGTTTGAGTGTTGTAAGGGTTGGCTCCAAGGGAACCCGTTCCCAGCAGATCTGAACAATACAAATGTTGTTCTAATCCCAAAGAAAGAGAATGCTGATAATATGAGGGATTTTCGACCTATTGCACTGTGTAACGTTTTGTATAAAATCCTGGCAAAGGTCTTGTCAAACAGGCTGAAAGAAACTCTCCCAGGGCTGATTTCTGAGAATCAATCCGCGTTTGTGCCGGGTAGAAGTATTACTGACAACGTTCTTGTTGCTTTTGAGATCATCCATCATATGAGGCGTAAAGCTGGGGGTCAAGAGGGGGAAGTAGCTTTAAAGCTAGATATTAGTAAAGCCTGTGATAGAGTTGATTGGGGTTATCTGAAGCAGCGTATGCAGTCATTAGGCTTTTGTAGAGAGTGGATAAATTGGATTATGCGTTGTGTCACGTCAGTATCATACGAGGTATGTTTTAATGGTGCCACAGTAGGGCCAATTATCCCTCGTAGGGGTCTAAGACAGGGTGACCCCCTGTCACCCTACCTGTTTTTATTTTGCGTGGAAGGCCTTTCTAATGCACTTGATAATGCTTCGATTGAAGGAAGAATTCATGGCTGCAAAATTAGTCCGACAGCTCCTTATGTTACTCACCTTCTCTTTGCGGATGATAGCTTTCTCTTTTTTAAGGCAAACAGGGAGGAAGTATGTGAAGTCAAGTCTATTCTGGAGGCTTATGCTGTGTCTTCAGGTCAAGCTATCAACTATCAGAAATCTGGCATCTTCTATAGCTCAAATGTTCGAAGGGATAAACAGATGGAGTTTTCAAATCTTTTGGGAGTGCATAACGATATAGCAGCTAGTAATTACTTGGGGCTCCCATCTCTGGTTGGTAGATCTAAAAAAGGTGTCTTTGGTTTCCTGAAAGAGAGAGTTAGTAAGAGGATTCAAGCATGGCGTGCGAAACCAATATCAAGAGCGGGGAAAACGGTGTTAATAAGGAATGTGGCTCAGTCAATTCCATCATACTGTATGTCTTGCTTTTTACTGCCTAAGTCATTATCTCAGGAGATAGAAATGATGTTTAATAGTTATTGGTGGAAAACAGGATCGAATCAAAGTAAGGGAGTGATTTGGCACGCATGGGAATCTATGAGTGTGTCTAAAGGAAAGGGTGGTTTGGGGTTCAGGAGTTTATATGGTTTTAACATTGCGCTGCTGGGGAAGCATATATGGAGATGCATTCAGTATCCTAACCTGTTGGTGTCCCGTGTTATGAAAGCCAGATATTTTGCTGATATTCACATTTTGCAGGCTAATAAAGGCCAGAACCCTAGTTTCATCTGGGCAGGGATTTGGCAAGCAAATGAGGTGCTGGGTAGGGGCTTTCGATGGGTTATAGGGGATGGGAGGGACATCATAGCTACGAAAGATCAATGGTTGAGGAATAAGGAGGGTTTTAAGGTGGAGAATCTTCATATGTATGCTGGTAGGAATGAAAATGTTGCAAGTTTGTTTATTTCTGGAACAAAGTCCTGGGATACGGAGAAAGTGCAGATGTTGTTTAGTGAAAATGATGCTCGAGCTATCCTGGCAACTAGGGTGCCTCAACATATGGTTAGAGATAGGATAGCGTGGTCTAGGTCAACGGATGGAATATATAGTGTCAAGACGGGATATAAATGGTGGCATGAATGCAATCTAAGCAACTCTGCAGTGACTCAATCAGGTGGGTGGAACAGAATATGGAGACTTGCAATTCCTCACAAGATGAAAATTTTCTTGTGGAGGTTCTGTAGGAACAATCTTCCAGTGAGAAATCGGTTGAGGGGGAAAGGTGTCTCGCTTCCTATAATTTGCCCGATGTGTTCTATTGACATTGAGCACCTACTTCATGTATTTTTTGATTGTCGCTTTGCCTCTGAATGTTGGAAGGTTGCAGGTGTTCATTATGATATGACTTCAGTCTATGATGCCCCAGAGTGGTTGCTGCAAAAGCTTGATAGTTGTTCTTACGACGAGATTGTTAAGATATGTACGATCCTTTATGGCATTTGGTTTTGGAGGAACAAACGAGTCTGGGAAGACAAAACTGTGGCGCCATCTATTGCTATGAATGAGAGTTTCAGAGTAGTGAGGGAATGGAGGGAAGCTAGAGCAAAGAAAGGAGATGACAGCACTGTCCCTGGGAAGATTGCAGAGGTAGGAAGAAGAAAATGGGAAGCACCAGAGGAGGGAACTTTAAAAATTAATGTTGATGCTTCGTTATATCCAGAAGCGGACAGTTTCTCAGTAGGGATGGTATTACGTGATCATAATGGAACATTCATAGAAGGGAAAGTCATGGCTTTTTTGGGTCCAGCTTCTGTAGTTGAAGCAGAGAGCATTGGAGTGAGAGAGGCTCTGTCGTGGATCATGAACAGAGGGGATAGAAGAGTGGTGGTAGAATCAGACTCTTTGCTTACAGTTGCTGCAATTCATGGTCGAAGAAAGAATGCTCTTGAGGTTGGGCATGTGATTGAGCAATGCAAGCTGCTGTTGGGGTTGTTACCAGAGGTAAATGTCACTCATGTTCGAAAGCAAGCTAATAGGGTAGCTCCTGGTATAGCTAGATTGCCTTGTTTAGCAAATTGCTTTGATGTAATTACGTCTCTCCCTACTCATTTGGTAGAGGCTAGTATGTTTGATATTTCTAAGTAATGAGAAGTCTTTTTCTTTCAAAAAAAAAAAAAAACATAATAAAGTTATAATTGCTAATAAATAACCCATTACCTTTTTTAGCCAAGGTGTATATTCTTTTTTATATTTTCTAACTAAAATTTCTACTTTTCTATTTTTCCTAACTAAACCTCTCATTTTCCAAAAATAAACCTCTCATTTTCCAAAAATATCGCGGACAGTTCTATTTAATAAAATAAAATAAAATAATAATATTATAATTACTAATGACTAACCGATTAATTTTTTTCCCCAAAACGTATATTCTTTTTTATATTTTCTAACTAAAATTTCTCTTAACTAAAACCTCTAAAATATCAGGGGCAATTTCATTTAGTAACATAAAATACTAATAATTAACCAATTACTTTTATTAGCCGAAACATATATTCTTTTTTATAACTAAAATTTCTACTTTTTAAATTTTTCCTAACTAAAACCAAATATTTTCTAAAAATATAACGGACAATTCTATTTAATAGAATAAAATAATAATAATATAATTACTAATAACTAACCGATAAGCTTTTTTTGCCAAAATGTATCTTCTTTTTATTTTTTTAACTAACATGTCTCATAACTAAAACCTCAAAAAATATACACGGGCTATTCCATTTATTAGCATAAAATACTAATATTATAAATACTAATAATTAACCGATTACCTTTATTAGCAAAATCGTATATATATTTTTTATATTTTCTAACTAAAATTTCTACTTTTCTAAAATTATCATAGACGATATATATATATAATTACCAGTTACCTTGAATGCGACACTAAACGCTGAAAATTAGACAATGACAATTCTATAAATTATTAAATCATGTCGAGTCAAATAAATATTCATTATAATTTTTTTAACAATTTAATATAGAAAATGAATGCATAAATTAACCATCAAAATATAAAAGCAAATAAGACAACATATTAAAATTAATATTTATAATATTAATTTTAAAAATATAAATAAAAATATATTAAATTTAAAAGTTATTAAGTAAGAAAATATTTAAAAGTAACACTTGCAAAAGAAAATTTTATTAGTAGTTTGCTTAGTCGTTCTTTAATTTGTTCATTCAATAGTTAACATATTTATATATAAAAAATTAACTATGCTAATTAGAACGCATCTCTTAAACCTATTTATTTGGGTCGTGTGATGAGACTTTATAAGTCGATATACTTGGATCAACTTACGGGTTTATTTATTTAAAAATATTTTAGTACATCTCTAAAGATATTTATTTAAGCATAATTATTACACATCAATTAAAATAAAGTATATTATTTTTAATTAGTATAATATATTATAATTAATTGTCACAAATTACTCTAACTATTTTAAAAGTAGGCCTAATTATTTGAAAAACTTATTTAAATAGTCCTATTTATTTTGAAAGGTTATTTATTATTTTTAACATGTCTTATTATTATAATTATAAATTGCAATAAAAATATATTTAGAGACCTACTTAGTATTTTAACAAATTCATTTAATATCCAACAAATAAAAATATTATACACAAACACAAATAATAAATTAACAACTATTAAATAATCCGTGCATCGCACGAGTTATATGCTAGTATATAATAAGCGTAAGGAGATCTTATCCAAAACTTTGGTCGGTCACCGTACTACCAAAAGTATATGATCCGTTGGATTATAAAACTATAAATATTCAAATAGATGAGGACCGTTAGATATAATATTAAAAATTGTATTTGATTAATAATAGGATAATATTTAAATACTAAAATATGTATTTTGATAATTTAAACCAATTATAAATGGGTTTTTTATATTGAATAGAAATCTTTATGTAAAAATTCGTAATTATCTTTTCTCTTTAGTTTATGAATAGTTCCAGTTAGATAAAAATTATTAAACCATCACTAAATTAAAGATAATTTTGTTAGCTTCGCATGGGCTGTAAAATCATTAAAATCTGTTGTCTAAAACTCAAGATAGAGCCCAAACAGTAAAGTGATTATCTAAATTTTAATAAATATTTTTTTTATTGTAGCACCAATTTAATTTTTTTCCAAATTCTTTTAAATTTATAAATTCTATTTTTATTTCAATAAATTATTAAAATCAATTTAAGAAAATATTAAAATCGATCTGGTCCGTGTACGATCACTATACAACCAAATTAATAATTACAGTTAGATCTTAAATAGATCGATGAGAATTGTTAGATCTAATATTAAAAAGTGTATCTGATTAATAATAGAATTATATTTAAATACTAAAAAGTGTATTTTGATAATTTAAAAGTTTTCTATGTAAAAATTCTTAAATCTCTTTTCTCTTGAATTTATGTATAGTTCCAATTAAATAATAATTATTAAACCAAATATCAAGATAACAATTCATATTGATTACAATATTAAAAATTATCAATAAAATGCTCATGTATATCATACTAACAATGACACACGTGAAGACTTACGAGAACTCATGTACATAAATAAATTTAAACACTTTTTTTCTGAAGGAACATCACAATTTGATTAATCCAAATTATAATTATATTATTTTACATATAACAAACATAAAAGGATAATATCGAAATATTATTAAAATATTGAGGGTTTCATATTCATAAACGATAATTTTGAATATAATACTTATATTAAAATGTGTATTTGATTAAAGGTAAGATTATATTTAAATACTAAGAAGTGTGTTTTGATAATTTAAACCAATTATAAATTGGTTTTCTATATTGAATTGAATTCTTTATGTAAAAATTCTTAACCATCTTTCTTTTCGGTTTATGGGTAGGTCAACAGGTCAAATTAGATAATAATTACTAAACCATCATTAAATTAAAGATAATTTCGTTAGTTTCGCATGGGTTGTAAAATCGTTAAAATTCAATTTCTAAAACTCACGATAGAACCCAAATAATAAAGTGAGTATCTAAATTTTAATAATTTTTTTTTTATTTTTGTAGCACCAATTTATTTATTTTTCCACTAATTGTTTTAAATATAGAAATTTTATGTTTCTTTCAATAAAATCTTAAAATTAATTAAGAACAAATTCAAATCGATAAAGAATATAATAATATGAGAATAAAATTTTATATAATCATAACATAATTTTTATTTTATTTAATAATTTTTAAGTAATAATGTATTTTAAAATTTTATATACACCGTAAATAAAACCGAAACATTAAAAGTAAAATCAGTTAGTAAGATACTTAAGATACTTATATCAGTATATACTTGATATCCTTATTATTAGTTTTTAATGAATGGCTTAGATTAAGGAAAATTTTGTGTCAATTAATTTTTGGTATTGTACCGCAGTTATATTTTGTATATGTATACACTCTCGTCATATTATATCAAAGTGCAGTATAACAACTAATCTAAGAACAATACTTAGTTTATTATTCCAATTACAATATAAAATGCAGTACAAGATAAAATAATGTGTATAATGAATAAAAATGCATAATAATTAGATTGTATTATAATATACGATATGCAGTATAATTAAAATAAAAAATGCAGTACAAGATAAAATAATATGTAGTATGACTGAAAATTCTAGTATAAAATCTGATATGCATTACGAAAACAATAGTCTAAAATCTGATATGCATTACCATGAAACAATTGTAGTATAGATACAAAAAAATATATTGCAGTACAAGTTAATAAATATAGTTAAAAACAATTAATTGTATAATAAATGATACCTTTATTATTACAAAATAGTAATATACTTAATATATGTTTAGATGTGTGCATTTATTTATTTTAATTAAAAAAGTTGAATAAATATAGTCATTGGATTGTAAATAAATGAATGGTTAAGATCTGGTATAACATGTCTAAGATTAAAATGGTCTACATAGAATATTTGCCTTTATTTGGGAGTTGGGAAGTAGCATGAGATAATGATATTGATGATGAAGAAAAAAGATTCAATGTATAAAACATTAAATATTTTCATGCGTGATACTCCCTCCATTTATATGACGCTTGACTTTTTGCACACATTTCAAAGCGCTTTGACCGGGAATTTAAAATTATTATTTTTTAAATTTTATTTTTTTGAATTAAACTATCCTTTATATATTTAGATTTAAAAAAAGAAAATTTTAAAAATAATAAATTTAAGTACCCAGTCAAAGTACCTTGAAATATGTGCAAAAAGTCAAGCGACATATAAAAAGAAATGGAGGGAGTATTATTTATTTCTTCTTATGGAGTTGGGAAGTAGCACATAAGTATAAAATATTAAATGCTTTTATGTGGCATATATCATTTATTTCTTGGCGAGGGAGTTGGGAAGTAGCATGAGATAAGGTTATTGATCATGAAAAAGAAAAAATCAATGTATAAAACATTAAATACGTTTAGGTTGGAAAGTAGCATTAAATTACTCTTTACCTATAAAACTAGTCAAGAGTTGTAGAGTTGAGCAACAAATAACTACATCTCATCTTTAACAATTCAGCATAGAAGAATGAAGTTCTTCAGTATCTTTAGTGTTTTAATTGTGCTTTTTGTAGTAAGTACTTTAAGTCTAATATAGTCGTTTCATGTATATTTATATGATTATAAATTTGCATATCTCATTTTGTGGATATATAATAATTTAACATTTATTTTGTTTTTACTTGTTTGATGGATCAGTTTTTAGGCCCTGCTTTTGCAAGAAAAGACCCCCAAGACTACCGGAAAGGTGGGGTGATGAATGAAAAACCGATGTCTGAGGACATTAAAGATTTCTACCACCAAGATCCGACATCTCAATCGCATTCTCCAAAAAACACCCAAAATCATATACAAAGAGATTTTGACATTTCGCCGCAGATTCTAAAAACTCAAACCAAAAATCCTATCAAAAAAGATTTTGACATTTCACCGCAGATCCTAGAAACCCAGACCCAAAATCATATCCGAAAAGATTTTGACATTTCGCCGCAGATTCTAAAAACTCAAACCAAAAATCTTATCAAAAACGATTTTGATATTTCACCGCAGATCCTAAAGACCCAGACCCAAAATCATTTCAAAAAAGAATTCGAAACTACACCGCAAATGTTCAAAACCCACAGAAATTTTGACATTTCACCGCAAATCTTAAAGACCCATACCCAAAATCATTACAAAAAAGAATTCGAAACTACACCGCAAATGTTCAAAACCCACAACAATTTTGACATTTCACCGCAAATCTTAAAGACCCAGACCCAAAATCATTTCAAAAATGAATTTGAAACTACACCGCAAATGTTCAAAACTCACAGCAATTTTGACATTTCACCGCAAATCTTAAAGACCCAGACCCAAAATCATTTCAAAAAAAAATTCGAAACTACACCGCAAATGTTCAAAACCCACAGCAATTTTGACATTTCACCGCAAATCTTAAAGACCCAGACCCAAAATCATTTCAAAAAAGAATTCGAAACTACACCGCAGATGTTCAAAACCCATAGCAATGATCATTTCCAAAAATATGGTAGTAGAAATGTTCAAAGTGGGCATTAAATGTACAAAGGGAGTTATCGATGCCAAAATCATGGATCCTTGCAAACAAAGATATTGTAAACATTCAATACTGAGCTTGTAATTTCATGGTTTCTGAATAATTGTTAAATAGGAGATCAAGTTATTGAGGAAAAATTGTTATGGTTGAGTATGAAAAAACATAATTACTTTCAGTGGTTTTGCATATCATAAATCCTATATAGAGATGACAGTATAAACTAAGATAAAAAATGTTATTGATTAGGGTTCCTGAAAATCATCTTGACTCTGCTGCATAGGCCTTTCATTTGATATAGGCTACTCTGTTGGATTTGCACCACCTTGTTCTAGAGTAGCAGTGGTGCTTCCCCTCTAAACAGAAGGGACACTAATGATGTCTGTAATTACTGTAAAGAGAGGGGACACTGGAAATCTGACTGTCCCACGAAAAAGAAGCAACATGATAAATTGACAGGTACTGCTGCTATAGTTAGTACCAATTCTGAAGAAGATATTGCTCTAGTTGTTGTTGAGCATAATCATCACTCTGATATTTGGATCCTTGACTCTGGAGCGTCTTACCATGATGTCCGCGCAGGGAGTGGTTTACAACCTACGAGCAAGTAGACAGTGGCAAGCTTTTTATGGCTAACAATGTTGTTTGTGAGATAGTTGGAATATGCTCAATTAAAATTCGGACACATGATGGTAAATTCTACACATTGAATGATGCTAGGCATGTTCCACTTATGACGAAGAATCTGATATCTCTGAGTATGTTAGACAACAAGGGTTTCATTGTTTAAGGTGAAGGTGGAGTTCTACATGTCTGCAAGGGTTCCGATGTGGTTCTGAAAGGTGTTAAACGTGGTACCTTGTATCTTTTTCAAGGTTCTACGTTATCAGGTTCTGTTGATGTCGCGTCTTCGGATATTGATAAGGAAAACATGACCAGGTTGTGGCACATGAGGCTTGGTCACATGAGTGCAAGAGGGATGCAAATTCTGTCAAAAGCTTATATTCTTTGTGGTCATAAGGTCACAGGTCTTGAGTTTTGTGAACATTGTGTTTTTGGAAAGTTACATCGCAGCAAGTTTCTTAAAGCAACACACAGAACAAAAGGCACACTTGATTACATCCATTCTGATTGTTGGGGTCCTTCTCGGGTGGAGTCTTTAGGGGGGCACAGATATTTTGTGTCAATGATTGATGATTTCTCAAGAATGACTTGGTTGTTCATCATGAAGCATAAAAGTGAAGTCTTTAAGATTTTCAGGCAGTGGAAGGCATTAGTGGGAAATCAAACAGGGAAGAAGATTAAGAGGCTGCGAATTGATAATGGTTTGGAATTTTGCTCGTCTGAGTTTGATGAGTTCTGCAAGAATGAAGGGATTGTTAGGCATCATACAGTCAGGGATACACCACAACAGAATGGTGTAGCAGAACGTATGAATCAGACACTTCTGGAGAGAGCTAGGTGTATGCTATCTAATGTTGGACTAACTAGAAGATTCTGGGCAGAAACGGTTACTACATCATGTTATCTGATAAATCGTGGACCTCACATAGGTATTCATCTCAAAACTCCTATTGAGAAATGATCTGGTAAGCCTGCTGATTACTCCGATTTAAGAGTTTTTGGTTGTACTGTTTATTATCATGTAAATGAGGGTAAATTAGAGCCACAAGCTAAAAAGGGAGTATTTGTAGTCTATGGGGATGGGGTTAAAGGTTATAGAATCTGGTCCCCATCTGGAAACAGGGTTATACTAAGTAGAAATGTAGTTTTTGATGAAAATTATATGTTTAACCCTACTGTGAAGTCTATTATTGTGTCAGAAAGTGGTAGTGTTGAAAAACAGGTGGAGCAGCAGGTCACTCAAGATGAGAGTGAACCACAACATGAAGTTGAACAACCACAGTCAAAATCAGAATCATCAGTTTCATCATTACCAGTAGTGAATTAGCATAGTTTGGCTTTTGATCGATCAAGGAGAGCTAATTATGGGGTGCCACCAAAGAGATATGGTTTTGAAGATATGGTGGCCTATGAACTACAGGTTGCTGAAAAGGTGGATCCTAACTCTGATGAGCCATCCACCTACAAAGAAGCAGTTACATGTACTGAGTCTACCAAATGGTTTGCTGCAATGGGAGATGAAATGGAATCACTTCATAAGAATCAGACTTGGGAATTAGTCAAGCGACCTCGAGATAGAAAGATCGTCACTTGTAAATAGGTCTACAAGAAGAAGGAAGGAGAAACATATGTTGAGGGTATCAAGTATAAAGCTCGATTAGTAGCTAGAGGGTTCACTCAGAAAGAGGGAGTAGACTACAATGAGATTTTTTCGCCAGTGGTCAGACACACTTCCATCAGGGTGCTACTAGTAATAGTTGCACATCAGAATCTGGAGCTTGAACAACTAGATGTGAAGACAGATTTTCTGCATGGAGAGCTGGAAGAGGAGATATACATGACTCAGCCATATGGTTTTCAGGTTCATGGTAAGGAAGACTATGTTTGCAAGTTGTTGAAGTCCTTGTATGGACTAAAGTAGTCTCCGAGGCAATGGTACAAGAAATTCGATAGCTATATGCTAGGTATTGGCTACACCAGGAGTCCATATGATTGTTGTGTTTACTATAGTAAGGCAGCAAATGGTTCTTTGATTTATCTGGTCCTGTATGTAGATGATATGTTGATAGCTACAGAGAACAAGTCCGATGTTCAGAAGTTGAAGGGTCTCCTTAGTGCTGAGTTTGAAATGAATGATTTGGGTGCGGCTCGGAAAATTCTGGGAATGGAGATATATAGGGATAAAAGCAAAAGAAAACTCTTCTTGTCACAGAAGGGATACATTCAGAAGATTTTGTCAAGATTTGGCATGCCTACAGCAAAACCCATAGACACTCCAAGTGTTGCAAATGCACATTTGTCTGTTGCTTTTGCACCTAAGTCTGTTGAGGAAAAGGAGTACATAACCCATGTCTACAAGAAAAAAAAATGAAAAAATTCTTATTTTTCAAAAAAACCTGTAAATTTTAATATGTTGTTGGTAGATTTAAACCTTAGATAATTCTACGTGATAATTTTACTGTTATATCTAACGTTTCTCAACAATTTAATTTGAAAGATTCAACGATTATGAATTGAGTGATCAAACGACCAGACTTATAAGAAAGCTTTCATTATTTAGTCTTTAATATAATAATATAGATATTTACGGGATATACTATAAAAAAAATGAATTTTATACAGAATTTTGATCGTCACGGTGTACTACTTTAAAAGAAGAACTATTACAAAAAAAAATATATTTTAATTGATAATTTATTTTCTTAAAAGTTCAAAGTTCCCGCATCATTAACATATTACAAAAAAGAGTATATTATATTTTAGCAATAAATATTTAAAAAAAATATTAAAAAATTAATGATGTTATCCTGGTAGTTTGGTCCTAAATACCGCCAAAACATTATGAACTGTTAGATCCAATACTTTTAAAAATAGACGATCAAGATTATATCATATAAAAAGAAGTTTTTATCTAAAAATGATATAATATTAGGATTGGATTTTCCAAAAAGTTAAAACATAAAAATAGTTGTAATTAAATAAGGAAACCCGTTTAATATCAAAATAATAAAAATCGTTTAATCTTAAATAGATAGGTGAAAACCCTTAGATTTAACATTAAAAATTGTATTTGGTTAATAAAGGGTATTCTAATAATCTAAACTACATATAAGTAGATTTCATAAATCAAATAGAATTCTCAATATTAAATTTCGTCACTTTATTCTCTTTTTAGTTTTAGAATAGTTTTTAATTGAAAAAGAACTATTAAACCACAACTAAATTAAAGATTATTTTGTGAATTTCATGTGGACCGTAAAATTTGCCAAATCTAACTTTTATAACTCAATATAAACAAATATTAAATTGAGCGTGTAAAATATAATAAATATCAAATTTTTAACTAAAATTTTTTTTGGCTAAATCTTTTTTAACAATAATTTAATCATGTAAACTAATAACTTTTAAATATTAAAATATTCATAAATAAATATAATTATAAATATTAAAAAAACAATCGTGTGTTCCATGGGTAATTAAAATATAATTATAAACAAAATAATTATAAATAAAATTTAAGTAACCGTGCATCAGACGGGCTATAAGCTAATATCTTATAAATTAATAAGAGCTTATAGGGGGTGTTTGTCAACCTACTAGTCTATAACCCGAGCGAGTTTAACATTAATTTCAAAATTTCAAAATTTTTGAGATTTTAGTGTTTCTGAAAATGCTATCTTTTTGATTTTTTTTTTGAAAATTACAACTTTAATATTTTAAATTTAAAAGAACTTACAAATTTATAAAAAAATTATTAATTTAGTAACCATGTTAGTCAAGGTAATCGTCAAATTATCAATATATTTCATTATAATAATGTAAATATAAAAAAAAAGTCTTTCTAAAAAAAATCGGGTTTTTGAATTCTAATTAAAGTGTAACTTAAAGAGTATGTAATTATGTAATATATGATTTTTTTAACTAAATTATATGAATTTTAATTTTTTTGTTACTTCTTTGGTAAGTGTTAACCAAACAAATAAATTGTATTTCACTTATAATAGTATCGTAAGTTTATAATATTAAATCATGAAATTTTAGTGTTTCTGAAAATGTGGACATTTTGAAAAAAGTATTAAAATTATTCCTTTAGTACTTCAAATTTAAAAAACTTATAAATTTTTAAAAGGTTTAATAGTTTAATAAGCATGTTAGTTAATGTAAATGTCCAAATTATCAATAAATTTTATAATAATAATAATATAAATATAAATATAAGCGTTTCTAAAAAGAAAACGGGTTTTTGAATTTTAATTAAAGTATAACCGAAGTAGTTTGTAGTTATGTATAGTAAGCTTATAATATTAAATCTTAAGATTTTAGTGCTTTTAAAAGGGCAATCTTTTTGAAAAAAGTTTTAAAATTACTCCGTTAATACTTCAAATTTAAATTACTTGTACATTTTCAAAAAGTTGAAAGAGTTTGTAGTTATGTAGCAAGCTTGCAATATTAAATCTTGAGATTTTAGTATTTCCGAAAGTGCAACCTTTGTGAAAAAAGTTTCAAAATTAGTAGTTTAGTAAGCATGTAAGTTAATGTCATTGTCCAAATTATTAATAAATTTTGTGATAATAATATAAATATAAATATAAACATTTATAAAAACAAATCAGGTTTTTGAATTCTAATTAAAGTATAACCGAAAGAGTTTTTAGTTATGTAATATATGTGATTTAATTTTATATTTTAAGTTAAATTATGAAATTTTAATTTATTTTTCGTTTCTTGTTTTTTTTTGGAAAGTATTAACATACGTTTTAGGAAGGTGTTAACCAACCAACCAAATTATACCCTGTTTCGTTTATCAATACTATTATATAATAGACGAAACATTAAAAGTTTGGTTGGTCGGTATGGTACGTTGTGATTTTACTTAATTGCCCTTAATTAGTTTTTACTTTTGGTTGGTCGGTATGGTACATTGTGATTTTACTTAATTGCCCTTAATTAGTTTTTACTTAATTAACCTTACTTATTTATAGAAATATATTATTAAATAATAATATTACCTATTTATAACCAATTACCCTTTTCACCTAAAATACATTATTTTTTCTAACAAATTTCCCTACTTTTTCAAATATATCACGAGCAATTACCTTTTTGGGAAAAATATCAAAGTCATCACTCATTTCATTCAAATATATCAAATAAGTCACTCATTACAAAAATGACTCAATTTAGTCACTAAATGTAAAATTCGTATCAAGAAGATCACCTGAGAATGACTAGATTGATACAAATTTTCAACTTTTAAATCACTAAATTGATACAAATTTTCAAATTTGTGACTAAATTGAGTCATTTTTTAAATGAGTGACTCAACTGATGTATTTGGATGAAACGAGTGATGACTTTGATATTTATCCCTTATTTTTTAACTAAAACATGTTAGTTTTTCTATTTTTCCTTACTAAAATCCCTCTTTTTCCAAAAATATCACGGACAAACATTTAGTTATTTATTTTTAAACCTATTTTAATATTATAATTATTTTTAAAAGTTTACATATTTTAACATATCTACTTATTTTTCTTAACAAATACAATTACTAAAAATATTAAAATATAAATAATCAAATACATATTTATAACCAATTACTTTTTCAGCTAAAACACATTATATATTTTTTTGAACAAAGTCCCTTCTTTTCTAAATATATCACGAGAAATTGCCTTTTACAATTTACTTTTTCTATATTTCTCACTAAAATCCATTTTTTTTCAAAAAATATCACAGAAAATCTTTTACTTATTTATTTTAAAACGTATTTAAATACTTTTAATTATTAAATTTTAAAACCTCATTTTTCAAAAATATCACGGACATTAACCTTTTTAAACTAAATTTATGTTACATTTTTTATTTTTTCTTACTAAAACCCCTCATTTCCAAAAATATAACGGGCAAACCCATACTTATTTATTTTAAAATCTGTTTTAATGTTTTTAATTAATTAAAAATGTTTAGCTATTTTAACATGCCTACTAATTTTTTGCACAATTACAATTAATAAAATATTAAAATAATTATAATAAAATAACAATTAATAATCCGTGCATCGCACGGGTTTTAAGCTAGCAATAGTATAGTATAGATATGTTGATAAGTTGAATGTTAATAAATGGGTACATTTTCCTGAACTTATTGACTTATTACTTGATTTTTTTATTTTTTTAATACTTTATATTTTTACCTTTGTGTTTTTAATTTTTTTTTTTAATTTAAAATGCAAGTGTTGAAATCATTGTATTTAATAATTATATTTTCAAATTTAATTTAGCAAACTCTTAACTAATTTATAAGTAAATTTATCCAAACACCCGTATAACTTATACAAATTCATCAACTTATCACTTATATGACACTTACTTGTGATTCTGGACATAAAATTTTAAAATTGTGTTTTTTAGATTTTCCTTATTTTAAATCATGTTAATAAAAGCTAACCTTAAATTTGTCATGTCTCATTAATCTGGAGTCACATTCATATTATTAAGAGTAGTGCTACCAGTAAAAACACAACTAACTCATCTTTTGAAAAAATTATAGAAAACGGTGGGGTACCTTTTGAACAATTCTATTTTGGGCGATGATGATCGACAATTATCGGTGATTGGTGTAAATAATAAGAATTTTAATATAAAAAAATTAATTTTGAAAATAACATTCAATTCCTCATTTTAAATTTGAAATTTTTTCGTAATAAAAATTATTATAGTCAGGGACGACCATGACCCTTTTATTTTTAATAATAGCTTTATACTCGTGCAATGCACGGGATGTTATATAATAATTTTATGAATTTTATTAATAAATTGAGAATATTTTTCCTTTTAATATTTGTGAAAAAATTTAAAATAATATCCGCAAACCTTGTTAAGTTAATGATACTTATTTTTTCAATCTCTTAATTATTTTAGTTTTTATAATATTATTGTGTGAAATTTCATATTTTCCTAATTTTAATTTTAAAATTATTAATTAATATTTCCTATTTTTTCACACAATAACTTTATTATTTTGCAACAAAGTGTGCAATTTAACAATTTATATTTTTATTTAATATATAAAAAATTATAATTACTAATAACACGAGAAATGACGGATCTACTTCCGATGAACATGACCACGTGATACCACATTAACCCATTTACTCCAATTATATATAAACATATAATTCACAGTCCACAGATCGTGTCACATGCTTTTATCACCCTCTTCAAAATATTAATTTACTGCCATTTGAACTCGCTCAATGTGACTCTAATATATGCACAAGACTTCGAAAAACAAAAAGAGGTAGGAAACGTTAATACGCGATCCGTAGTATACTATCATTTAAAAATTGAAATCGGACCGATAAAAATCAAAATGAGATTTTTCAAATCAAAACCGAATCGATAATTTAGTTGCAATTACAATTTTTAATTTTTAAAACCAAAAGTATTTAGTCGAGTTCTGATTTTACCCAAAAATCGAGTCAAACTAGCCCCACACTCTACCCTAACATTGAGTCATTGACCATCAACAGTAAAAAAATTCACAAGAAAAGTACTGCAAATCTGCACTTTGCTGCTTTATAATGTATAGGTGGATTCACAAGAAATGACTACTCTATCTCTATGTCACCGACTTATTATTATATTCAACCTTTACATCAGTTTCCTCTTTAGATTTAGTAGTTTCAACCTTTACAGCAATGCATTTTAATGTTACAAACTAATTCGTAGTTATTTGTACAGCAATGCATGAATTATATTAAATAATCTATAGAAGTGAAAAAAAATTACTCTATGATGATGTTCCCTCCGTCCATCTCATTTCTTTATAAATGAGTTGGGCACGAATGTTAAAAAAATTTATAAATTAATAGAAAAAAATAAAAAAAAATAAGTAAAGTAGTGGAACTCATCAATAGTTAATGTATAAAGTGGGGATAGTGTAGAAAAGTAGTAAATGTAATTAATTTTTATAATATAAAATTTTATTACTTTTGAAATGTAAAAAATTGAGAGGGACATAGGAAGTATAATGTTTCGAGTTTAATATATTTATTTCGAACTTTTATCATGTTAGATTTAATAAAAATATGTAACATAAAGATTCGGAACGTGTGATACATAAACTGCAAAATTTTCTTGTAATCACATGTAGGATCTATCTGTACACAAAGACCAAATTATTCAATTATAATTAGGCCAGTTAATTAGGAAAAAACAATATCAAGACTGAGCTGTCATGTCCACGTGTAATTTATATGTGGGATGCACGATGCTAACATAATTATAGTAAACCCAATATCAAGTGCATTAAAAAAATGATATTAATAAATAATAACACTAAAATGATTGATATGATTGGCATTGCACAACTGTCAAATTATGTTTTTGTCAGCTTTCAGCAAGTCAGCGAAGACTCACATATTTATACACATTTGTATGCATCATAAGCTGAAGAAAGCTTTCATTTTCCTGCACTTACTATTTTTTTAAAGTGATTTTTTAGGGTTTGAAAAATAGTTGAGAATCATGTTGACTCCACAGAGAAGTTTGCTTAAGGTCATCGTTCTTGGTGACAGTGGGTACGTTAAGTTCCCCGTTCTCCTGAAACGAATCGGGCTTATCATGATCATATCATATATTCAGCGGTTTTGATATTTATGTTTACATTTTCTTGTTTTTTTGTATGCAAGTTCTTGATTTTTGCTCTGTTGTTCATTTCAGGGTGGGGAAGACATCTTTGATGAATAAGTATCCTTGTTTGTCTGTTGTTTGATTTATAGGGTGTTGTCAAGTTTGTTAAGTTTTGAGTTTTTGATATTTTATGCCAAAAAAAATAAGTTTACCATGTTCTTGATTTGTATATGGAGTACTATGCCCTCTTGGAAGTAGGTTACGAGGAGGGTGAAATATACGCAAACCTTACTATGTTTTGACTCGCGAGTAGAATGTTGTGAACTTCACAAACCTATTGCTTCTCTTAGTAGTTAAAGAGCTACTATAAGGTTATCACAGTTTTATGATCATGTATTTAGGGATGCAATCTTTCTCCTTCTATAAGTAGGGGGTAAGGACTGCGTAAATTTAACATTTAACATACTCTACTCTCGAGTGGGATATATAAGATTGGTTTGCTTTACAATGTTCAATCATGTGTTTACTGAAACCAAGGAATGAAGGATTGTGTCCAACCCACCCCTGTTCTTCTGTTTGGTTTCTTTAACCTACATTCCTAGATATGTGTACAATAAGTTTAGTCAACAATATAAAGCAACAATTGGAGCTGATTTTGTAACAAAGGAGTTGCAAATTGATGATAAGCTAGTTACTCTGCAGGTTAGTGGTTTGCTGTTTAACATTGAATTTCCAACCATTTTTTTTGGTTCAGGGTATGTATAGAAATGTTAGCCAAGTTTGTATGATAGGTAATGATATGTTTTAAACTTGAACCGCTTAGATTTGGGACACGGCAGGGCAAGAAAGGTTTCACAGCCTTGGCGTTTCGTTTTATAGAGGGGCAGATTGCTGCATTCTTGTTTATGATGTTAACATACATAAAACATTTGAAACGCTCCAAACCTGGCATCAAGATTTTCTTAGACAGGTAATTGGATTGTTGATGTTGATGCTTTTTAGCTCTTGTTTTGTCTGAAAGCGATTAGTTGTTTGACATAGGAAGAGTGGCTTATTTTTCGTTATATTACAATTCAGGCAGATCCAATTAATCCGGAGTTATTTCCATTTGTGTTGCTGGGGAACAAAGTGGACATAGATGGCGGGAACAGTCGAGCAGTAAGAATTCACTCTTTTACAATGATTTGTGCATTTGGAACAATTTAATTAGACCTAATGCACCGCACCATTACTTGGTGTGCAGCGTTTTGAATAGACATGATGAAGGAACAAAATGACCCGATTTTCGTAGTAAATGAACAAGAAGTTAAACTGGAATGTTTGTGCAGGTCTCAGATAAGGTAGCCAGAGACTGGTGTGCTTCCAGAGGAAATATACCATACTTTGAGACATCGGCAAAAGAGGGCTACAATGTGGATGCTGCATTCTTATCTGTTGCACAAACTGCACTTGCTGCCGAACACCATGATCAGGACATGTAAGTACCGGTGGTAACAAAGTTGACACAAAAAATGAACACAATGAGTAACAACAATAAAACAACATAAATGTAATGTTTAACAAATCAAATCTTTGCTTGAAATTAGCTACTTGCTAATTGTTTGTCTCGAATGCACAGTTATTTTCAAAGAATCCCTACGACAGTTTCAGTAACAGAGGAAAGAGGTGGAGGTTGTGCCTGTTAAAGTCTGCGAATGTGTGAACTGTAGAGTTCAGGCAAGGTGGAGGCTGCGAATTGCTATGAATCATGTATTCATTTTATGTAAGCAATCATTCGACACAGTTAATTCATTATTATTTATTGATTTGATTTAAAAGTTGAACTCAAGTGTGAAGAGTAGACCAGTTTATTCTTGTCGATTTACAAGTGAAAAAACAGGAGCATAGATAGATGAAGTGAAATATTAAATACAAGTGAGGTTTGGATATATGTTTATTTACATTGTTGTTCGAGTTGCACACATCACTACCACAAAAACTTGAACTCTCGACCTTGAAATATCCACTTAACTAAGGTTCCAAGATTAAAGGGGAATCAACCAAAATACTAAAGGGCAGTGATCAACCCAACACAAGTAGCACCTCTTGCAACCACCATTAACATATTCATGAAAATGAAATTAGAATATATCAAGATGCAAGCCAAACCCACCTTGCTTTTCGTTCTATATTACCGAAACTTATAAGTATGTAAAGGAACAGACCGGCAAAATTAATTTGTTAAATATTTTGAGAGGCGAGACGAACAAAGAAGCAAATCAGAAGGAAAGATTGGGATCTAGAACAGAACACGCACAATGGAGTACAATTTTACAGGTTTAAAGAATGGGAAGTATTAAAAGCACCTGAGAATCTAGCTAAGCTATCAAGTAGCAACATCTGATTGACTTCAGAGTTTGCCAATAGTTTCCAATAACCCATGTCCAGGAACATACTATAAATAATGAGAAACAGGATTTGACCTAGCAATCATTTGGAGATCTTACCGGAAGAAAAAGATGATGTAGAGACAAAGATCTTAACTGGATTATGACCAACATAAAATGGCGCAAATTTCTGTTTCTTCCAAAAGCAAAGTAAATCCAGAGTAAGCCCAAAAGAAACACCAATATAGTGGAGGTTTTCAGGTCTTCGTTCACGAAGATGCGCTAGCAGAGGAGGAAGGTCTGTCCTAGGTTTAATATTTTCTTCTAGTAATGAAACCTGCATGGACACAACAGTTGGCTCCAAGATGCAAATTCACAACATTCAGTTACATACCAAACAATTCATATAAAATGAATCGTCAAAGGCAACATAAAAGCAACCAACCAGAAACATCTACAAGAATCTAACCCCTCCATCCTAGACAGACTAAAAGAGAACACCAAAGATAAGGGACACCCTCCATCCATCTATTTATCTATGTCTTTCTGCTGCGCATAGATGCTCCACAAGGAAAAAGCATTGGCCTCTTTCACCCTTTTAAAATTATAGGATTCTAGCAACAAGCAGAATAAACTTTCATCTTTCTTGTCCACCAAGAAGGAAACACACACACACATGCCATCACTAAGTTGCTGCTTTCAAATTTAATAGATATTTACAACGTCAAGATTGGATCAAAATCAAATATGACAAGTTTAAAGTCAATATATAATCAAAAAAATTAACAAAAACCCGAAAGAGAACTTAGGTAATAGAGTGAACCTGCTCTGCAGCATCTGTAACTCTCATATCTGAAGGCTCGGAGGCAATTTCGTCATCAACTTCAGATATAGTAGTGAATTGTCCCTCAAAATACCTAAACAGAAGATTGGTCAATGTATCCTAATATACATCATGCATACAAGTGCCCAAAGGATGTGCCAGCACTTAGAAAGCATGTAAAAGCATTTAGACTGCACAATTTCATCAACAAGTATTTGGACATGATATAAGAGAATAGAAGAACACTTGAAACTAACAAATACATGATTCATACAGTGGGGAGATTACATATACTCAACTTGTTAAAAGAACTTGCAACATTTGTTCAATAATTTCTTGTTTCGCGTTATTAATACTAAAAAAGCCCCTATACATTTTACCTCACGTCAAGGATCAGGTAAAAGATAAAAAAGATTACCTTGTTAAAAGTTCCACCGCTGTCGAACCATACCCAAGCTGTACAAAATGTTGTCAATGGTTTTATGAAATCTTTAGCATCTTATTTATAATTTTTTTATGCAAAACGGAACTGCATAAAGATAATTTTACCTTCATTGCATTTGGATGTGTGTCTATGCGCACAATACGAGCACCTGAAAGAGTTGGAAATACCGTGTTCCTGAACTGTTCCGCAAATTTCCAAGGTATTTGGTCTCCATAGGGCTGATGACCCTCAGATAAACTTTTTTCGGCTGAACTTCCAGGAATCTGTCCTTCAAGACAAACCTGCTGATCGTATATAGAATATCTTTAAATGTTTTTAATCATCTTTGTGCTTACTTTAAAAAAAAACAGAGTAGGATGTAATGGAGTTCTAGCCGCAATACTTTCCACAAGCGGAAAACTGGACACAAGGGCACTTAAGCGTCTCATAGCATTGTTCAACAGCAGTGTGAAAACAGAAAAATATATCCCTCAATATACTAAAATGCAGATATATTTCTTTAAAAGTCTTAGTACACCCGGAAATTAATAAATCAAAAGAAGTCCCCAGAGTTTTAAGCTCTGCTCACCAGAATCATAACTTCGAAAAGTGCTGTTAAGGGCACCGTCTTAAAAGTTGTAGTATTCTTTGTTTTAAAGATTCCCTCTTAGCTCTAAATAATCCAAAATAGTATCACAAGGCTCTTCACGACTCTACCATCTCAGTTTGCCCAGTATAAATCCCTCATGCACTCAGATGTACTCTTAGTATCAACCTCAGATTTTGGGAGCTAAAAGGTTTATCAAGTGCTTTTTTTCGCTTAATGCCTTCTAGAACATTAGGATCTAATGTCGAACATCCATCGCTGACATGGGGAAAGAGCTTTGTTCAATATTTTTCTAAAAAGCAGACAGGTCATTTCAGTAGCCTCATCTCAAAAAAGCAATACTAGAAGCCCTCGCTTAAGGTGCAGAAAATCCATGGAAACTAGCAAGAAACAATGACAACCAACACATTTAATATGAATACACCACACTACAGTCATAACATGTAATGTGCTTGTTTAGTAAAGCACAGTATAAATCAAGAGGGAACCCATGGTACATGTGAACCAACCTGAATCGTTTGTCTGTAAACATTGATTCTCACAGTAGCTTTCTTAAAATCTGGATTGTTGGTTTGCACAATATCATAATCCAAATGCTCCTATAAACAAAGATTGTAGTTGAACTGTTAACTCTTACAGCTTAAAGAGTCGAAAGGATATCTCATTCTTCTGAATTTGCTAAAATTTAACATCAATTGTCCAAGTCCTATGTGGACATCATAAATGCAGCAAACATCAATTGTCCAACCTGAATCCTTTGTCTGTGCTGTCTGTAAACATTGATAAATTATATTCATAGTGCTTGGGAGACTTGAAGGAACAGTCACTTGTATATAGATATCTGCTTCTGATCCAGTTACAGACGGGATTGATATATATTGTTGGATATCAATTCAAGGCCATGATGAAAGTGATAAGAAAACAAGTGAAAATGCACTAGATATCACTTGTTCACCATGAAGCAGCTATTTATTTGTAATTATGTTTTCACTGAGCTGTATTTTAGTCTGGAACGTGCAATGATCTAGAGAAAAACACACTTGCCATCACTAACAGTCTATGTAAATTTCAGAGTTTATCTTATTAGCTGCAGCAAACCCAAAAATTCACGAAACCTCTTTATATCTTATCATGCATAGGCATTTCTCACTCTAGTAGTAACAAAATAAAAGTATAAATTTGAAAAAACGAAATATAAAAAATCGTACAACACTAGTAAGAATGTAAAGTGTCGTAACAGTTTTAAAATTTTATTATATTACAAAAATTAATTATATCTATTACTTTTGTACATTATACACACTTTACATCTATTTCTTTATGTTAAAAATATTACTGTAGTACCAAAATTTGACTTTGGCCCAAAATCATGCATATTTTATTTATGTTATTCATCACGTTAACTCTTTCTTAATTAATTGTATTCTTGTGTTTTTAGAGCAACTCTGAAATAAGATTTCCATTTGTAAAATTCTATATTACTTTAGTTAGAAATAGTGTAAATTTGTTTTTCCAATTAAAATTTAAATGAAGTTAAAAATTACCAAATACACAATTAAGTTTAAGTAAAATTACCCAAACATATAGATTTAACTGAAATAAAAAAAAAATTACTTTTAACTTAAAGCTAATAAGAAGTAATTTAAGTCATAAGTAACTTATTTTAAGTTAAGCAAAACGGACTCTAAGTCTTTGTTTTCGCATGCACAGTTATTTCGAAGAATTCTTAAGATAGTTTCAGAAACAGAGGAACGGTTGCCCATGTTAAAGTCTGAGAAGGTGTGTGGTGGAGGCTGCGCATTGCTATGGATAAATATAAGCAATTATTGAACACGGTTATTATTTATTTATTTATTTTGATTTAGAAGTTCAGAAAAGTGCGAGAATCGGCCAAAGTAAAAAATTAAAAAAATTATGATACCAGTAGAAACCAAAGTAAAATTTGCAGAACCACTGTATTAAATAACAGCGTAATCTTTCGGTTACTAATCTAACTATATATTAGTAATCTGTCATAAATAGTAAATGCAATGGGCAAGCCAAACTTCCTTTAAATTACAAAAAAAATTGAATTTCATTTTACAGATGTATGGTATATAACATAAATAAAGCTTAAAAAATTACTCCTACAGTATGTAAGCACAACTGCCAATCTGCCACCCAAACAGATGCTCATGTTTTCTCCTTTGAACTTAACCGACGATTACAATTTTAATCTTCAAACTCTGGCCTAGTGAACTAAGACTTTCTTTTCTTGTTTGATCTTGAACCATGCTGCTTTTCCTTATTCTGGCTTTCTTTTCGTTTTTCTTTTTTTTCTACTGCACTTCTACTGGATTTCACACTGACAAGACCACTTGAAGGTATCTTCCCGCTACCATTCTTCAGTGCGCTTCCAAAATCAGCTTCAATGGCATACTTTTGGAGGTGTTCTGGATTTAATGTGGCATCATCCATCTTGGCTTTCATCTCATTCTAAAATATTAAACTTGTACTTAGTACAGCTAATTTAATAAACAAAAGAACATAAGAAATTTATCCAAGGATCGCAAGCATACCATGACTTTCTTGGCACCATCATTAAGATCATCATCCACGGATATAGCATGAGGTTTAAAAGTAATCTGGCAACAAAAGCGAACAATTACAAGTTTAGTGGTAGTTAAAACAATACTTCAAGGACAACCGCATATACTAGATACTATATTACCCTAGTAAAGTGCTACCTAATAGTAATCCAAGCATAAGCTCCATTTCTAGTCAAGTATAACAGAATTCCAAAATGTACCATGTCAGCCGCTAAATTTTACAAACCGGAATGAACCCTGTTGCTGGTGACAGTGGGATAAACACACTGTCTTCTTCAAATTCTTATTACATGTTTCACTACTTATTCTATAACTACTCAGAAGATATTTCAAGTGATCGTATCCATCAACAGGCGAACCTTCCAACTTAACCTTCATATGGTAAAAGGTTTAGTGCATTCCAACTTCAGTACCTTAAGACAGCGAAGTATACTAGATCGTCCATCCCAGTAATATCTTGGGAGTACAGAAAATTACAAAAATCAAAAATGGCTCTTGCACCACAAAACTGACACTTAATAACTAGTCCAACAATGTTATGCAAATGGCGAGCAATGATATGTAACTAAAAGATAGCTGGACTCATATACACTAAAAGTTATGCGACAACATGAGAAGTAGCCACATGCTTCCAGAAACGCAGAAATGCTGGGCGAAGTGGTTAACAAAGACGGAAGGCTGCGACTAAAACACAATAATACTGTGTAGACTAGCAGTTACTAATTCAATTGGAGCATATGACAGAACTAGTAGACAGGCAGTTACTGATTCAATTGCAGCATATGAACTAAGACAGGCAGCTATTCTCCCTATACACTTACTTTGGGTCGAGGTAGAACTGAATCAATCTCCTTGGTGGCAATACCAGTTAGATACTTGTGGAACTTCTTCATAGTCTTTATGTACAGTGACAATATTTGATGCCTTTCCAAGTTCATTGCTCCCTGTAAAACAAAGACAAGCAGAATGCGATAAACCAATGCTGACACTAGCTACCGATTATATAACCATAAAACATTCAAAAGAATACATGACATAATATCATAGAGCCACTGTAGACCTAACTACCATACGACAGTATAAAACATTACACAAAAACGAAATGCAGATAACAATCTAAAAAAATAGTAACCATTTAGTCCAGGAGCAAGTGACTTGTGGCAAAATTACTTGTTAATAAAATAATAATACTCAAACACAACAAATGTGGAGGAAAAACAGTCTGATGGTTCAAGAATATTATTTTCACTCACATTTAGACGTTATTACTAGCAGCATCCAATACTATATGATATTTGCTACTGACATGACAAATAGTAAAAAAATAAAATAATAAATTGATCAAAATTGAAGGGGAACATTCTAGTATAATAAATGTAATTCCAACATGTCATGATTGATAAATGATTGCTAGAACGTCAGAGAATAATTTAGTAAATCATTATCGGCCAAGAGAAAAATGCTGCCTCTGTTCCAAAATGTAGGACTCTTTGACTTTTCATGCATAAAATACATGAAAAAAGTCAAAGGCTCATACTTTTTGGGACGGAGGGAGTAATAGCTTAAAAAGAAGTCAAAATGCAAACCTCGACATATGAGAGTTCTTGTCTCTGCAATCCCATACATAACAATACAGAAGCCTGGGTATATGACAGTGTAACTGGAAGTTTTTCCTCAAAGTAGAGAGTTGCAAGGATGGGTTCAAGATATGAGATCTGCAAAACAATAAAATTACTAAAGGAAAAGAAAAAGGGAAATGTGCATTGTATTCCAGCAGCAATTTCCAGTAATATTGCATTCTGATTATTTTTTTACCCACAAAAAAAACGTCTAGAATTCGTATAAAAATTCCAACTGACCCCCATAGTTTTGAGCTTTTTGAATAAAACAAATTCCAATAACTCAGGTCCAACAACAAACTACTGTATAAAACAATGGGGAAATGGATTTGACCTAGCAATCATTAGGAGATCTTACCGAAAGAAAATCAATAAGGTTGTTCACGTAGTCCGTAAGCCGAGCCATACTGTACCCCGATAAAACATGATTAAACAGATATGATGATTCCCTGGTAGGTAATGAAGTTGGCTCCATATCTGAAAAGTTGATCTTTGGATCCAGCACACTGTGATCCGGGGTACAATGAGCATAATTTCAAATCAAAAAAACATTGCATATAGACATTTGTAATTAGACTAGGACCTCATCGCAAGCTTGTATTCCATTGTACGAAAGCTAGAAGAACCCAGTAGCCATGTAAACTTTTTCCTGAAATCTAATAGCATATAGAAAGGAACAATCTTAATGTGGAATTCCAGGAAATTAAATCAAAAAATATCTTGCTTAGAGAATATGCACACCTTGATAGAAAGGACCAAAAAAACCCCATTCATCTGTTCCACTAGTTACAATATCATCATTATCTAGTGGCTTCAGAACCATGCAAGTGTGCTCACCCGTAACAGCATTCTGGTACCAAAGAAACACAGATCTACTGGTCACTTATCTGATCATAATCTAAAAATCCCAAAACATAAGATGTAGACACAAAGATCTTAACTGGATTATGACCAACATAAAATGGCGCAAATTTCTGTTTCTTCCAAAAGCGAAGTAAATCCAGAGTAAGCCCAAAGGAGACACCAAGATAATGGAGCTTCTCGGGTCTTCGTTCACGAAGATGTGCAAGCAAAGGAGGAAGGTCTGTCCTAGGTTTAATATTTTCTTCTAGTAATGAAACCTGCAAGGAACAGTTGGCATCAAATCGAAGATGTAAATTCACAACAATCAGAAACATATCAAAGGTTTCATATGAAATAAATCATCATAGGCAACAGAATAAATAACCAGAAACATCAAGAAAACACCGAATATAAGGGACACCCTCACTGCACTACAAAAAAATATAACAAAATGTTTCTTCCAGAAGTAGATTCAGGAAAAAAAAACCCAAGAAAAAAAATGATATTAATATCTAGTTTATACACATTAATATAGGAAGAGTAAAGTCGTGGTGATGGCTAATCTCCGCCCCTAATTATCTATCTTCCTGCTGTGCATAGATGCTCCACAAGGAAGCATTGGCCTCTTTCAACATTTTAAAACTATAGATTCGAGCAACAGGCAGGACAAACTTTCGCCTCTCATCCACCAAGAAGGAAACATGCATTTTTGCCATCACTAAGTTGCTGCTTTTAAATATTTACCACACGAAGATGGACCAACATCCAATATGACATAAACTTATATTCTTCTCTTTTTGACAAATTGAAAGTCTATACATAAACATTCACATAGTAATACATATAACCAAAGGAAGAAGATTAGGTAATAGAGTGAACCTGCTCTGCAGCATCAGTAACTCTCGTATCTGAAGGCTCGGAGGCAATTTCATCATCAACTTCAGATATAGTAGTGAATTGTCCTTCAAAATACCTACAAACAGAAAAAATTTCAATGATATATTTATACACATCACGCGTACAAGTAGCATACAAGTATCTAACAGATAGGCCAGCACTTAGAAGGCATGTAAAAGCACTTAGACTGCACAATTTTATCAACAAACATTTGGACATTATTTAAAGGAATAGAAAAACACTTGAAACTAACAAATACATGTACATACATTGGTGTCATTATATATAATCAAATTCAGAAAAGAACTTAAAACAGATTTCTAAGAATCTTTCATTCCACGCTAATAAAACTAAAGGCCCTTATACAGTATATTTTACACAACAAGGATAAAGTAAAAGATAAAAATAGTTTACCTTGTCAAAAGTTCCACGGCCGTTGAACCATATCCAAGCTGTAAGAAAAGTTGTTAAGGGGAAGGTCGAATAGAAAGTTATCGTAAAGGACTTAATGAAATCTTTAGTATCTAATTTGTAGAGAAATTTTTTAAACAAGAATGATCTGCATAAGGAGAATTCTACCTTCATTGCATTTGGATGTGTGGCTATGCGTACAATACGAGCACCTGAAAGAGTTGGAAATACCGTGTCCCTGAACTGCTCTGCAAATTTCCAAGGAATTTGGTCTCCAAAGGGCTGATGGCCCTCAGATAAACTTTTTTTGGCCGAATTACTAGGAATCTGTCCTTCAAGACAAACCTGCATATCATACATAGAAAATCTTTATATGTTTTTAATCATCCTTGTGCTTACTTTAAAAAGAGAACAAGAATAATTATACCTAACATTGCCCATTTATTTTCATTAATCTCTGCCTGTTATTAAATCAATACAACTTGACTTCTTTCATTTTAAGGAATTTTGGGTTCACATTGTAAACCAATTCAACTATAAATAGTCAATACCCTAAGAACGGAATAGGATGTAATGGAGTTCTAGTCGACTTCTTTCATTTAAGGAATTTTGGGTCCACATTGTAAGCAAATGCAACTATAAATAGTCAATACCCTAAGAACGGAATAGGATGTAATGGAGTTCTAGCGGCAATACTTTCCCCAAGCGCAAACTGGACACAAGGGCCCTTGAGCGTCTCATAGCATTGCTCAACAGCGATGTGAAAACAGAAAATTATATCCGTCAACAAACTGAAATGCTGGTAAGATTCTTTAAAAGTCTTAGTACAACTGCAAATAATAAATCTGGAAAAGTCCCCATTGTTTTAACCGCTGTGCGCCAGACTCGTTTCCTCACCTTAAAAGAAGACTGTGGAGGGCCGGAGAATAAAGCAACACAATATTAAAGGCAGGAAAATCACACATGTATGATTGCAAAAGGATTTAGGCTTCATTGGAAAAGAATAGATCATTCCACAACAAGATACTGTGATATAAAGTTAAAAACCATGACTGGAGAAAGCAGGCATTGTCGTATGAATTCAATATCAAACTCAAATTTTCGACAATTTAGCCAAAAAAGAATGTATACCTGGAGGACGCAGAGAATATCAGGTAGATGATTCCTTGATTCATCAACAGGGCCTGCAACAGATGTTACCAAGTAAGCATATCTTGTCAAATAATGATAGTATTGAGATCAAAATTAAGATCAACAGATGCAATAAATACCAAGCAACACAAATAAGTGGTGAGCAGGGGCATCAGCCATTAGTTGTAAATCATTTGGAGAATTTTTGTAGTGAGAAGCAACATATAGAGCCATCATCCGCTGAAATAATTAAAACACATAGGCAAAAAGGTTTAATCACAGAAAAATAGATAAAATTAAAATTCATAAGAGCATACACGCTAGAAGAATGTTATTACCTGTAAAAATAACTCGCTATCTTTGTGATAGGAAAAAAGTGTATCTCGATTAACATAGTAAAGATCACATTCACTGGGTGAAGGCAACCTATTTGCATCAGGAAGTGAGGTTGTCAATAAAAAGATATAAGCATGCACTCTATGCTTCTGGTCCAAAATAACAGAGTCCAAACCTGCTGATACTGGGAATATAGCTGGTTACATCTAAACAAAGTAATGTATGAAGCCAAGACTCAATAGGATCACCAGATGCGTATCTAATAGATTCAGCCAATTCTATCTTCTTAAAAAGACGGCCTGCATTAACAGTCAACAAGTCACGAGAAACTTCAATACAACAGAATCTAGAAAATTATATAGTTCAGGTTTGCAGCATACAGTCTTTACAATTAATTAATTATTAGTGACAAACCAAGAGTCTCATCCAAGCACTTCTCTAAAGCCATCTTCAAAGAATGACCCACAAACATCATTTTTACAATAAGCTGGTGTAAATAAGTAATAACAATAATCAATATTGATCATAATATTATTAGAAACGGAAATAAAAAATTGAGGGGAAAGGTATAAATATATAGAGATTGGTAGTTGAAAGCTAGAGTGAAATGAAGTCTCGTCTACTTCTATCAAATTCTATAAAAACTATTGGTGCTTGTGCATTGTAGTTTCAGGACATAAAATGATGCACCATACCCTGTCCTAAGTAATATATTTTCCGTATCCTGCCCTATGCAATATATGTTCATTTAATGTCACTTGGGCTTTTAAATTTTAACAGTCTACAACTTCTAAGTTATCATAATTCATAAGTAAAGAAATGATAAGTACTGAAAAGTTGTAAGTTGTGAGTATAACATTGACTATTGTTAATCAAAATCACAAAAGAAAAAAAGAAAAAAAAAACTCAAAACCCTAGGCATATATTCAACTTATAAGTCAGTTTTGATTTGTAAGTTCGTATAAACAAACAGACCCTTTATGTTATTTTACGCTTATTAACTGAAGGTTAGCTATCTAGGCCCTTAAACACAACGTACATGGCCGTCAAGAGAAGGAACCATAAGCTTGAAAAGTAAAGTTAATTTGGTTGTTAAGGGGCACTTTGAACCAAGATGCCTAATTATTGGTACAAAAGAAGTTGGAAATTAATGATACCAGCACCTAGTTGCCACTAACTAACAAAAAAGAGGAACATTTTGTTTCATTAACAACATAAAATTCACCAATACCAGAAACAGAGCTTTCAGAGCTTTTGGTTGAGACACGGCTTTGCTCCTCCAACTGCTGCAGTAGTTTCAACGATAAGGACCTCCCCGTGCCTTCATAACTTTAAGACAGGAATAAATACGTTCACAAATGTAAATGGAGCATCCAAGAATAAAGGCATTTAATATCATAACTGAGTATAGATGGTTAATTGTTCCACACAACCAACAGAAAGTGATAAATTATCGAGCAAATTCACTATACCCGTTAACTGTAGAAGAAAGAAAGACCAGGTAAGGCCCAAGCAACGACTTCACAACTGGCAACGGTATTGCTGCAGCTTCATCAACCACCAGCAGTTCAACTTGGGAAAGCTTTTCATGTTCATGTGGTTGTATATACTGCAAGGAAGCATTTGGTAGATCTTTTACTATTACAGCAATTTAGATACACTTGAAGCTTATTTTTTCAAAAGTACAGCCGTACAGGGTTAATTAAAAAATATATACTTTCTTTGTTATATTGATTGGTATTATTTTTGTAATAAAATTCTGTCCATAAAATGAATGCACGTATTAACATTTATTACTGACAAGTATTTGTGCTCCGCACGGGTTACATGCTTGTAAAATTTAGGGAGTATCCACAAATTTATTGTTTATAACTGGAATCTTATGTTCACATAGCTATATGCTGTAAATGTACACAGATTAAAAAATAACTGAGGATACGCACTGTAAATGCACCTAGCAAGATTACGTTTATTAATCGCATTCATTTAGCAGAATAGAAACGTCACTTTTTAGGCGGAAAATGGAAGGATTTCATTCCTCTTCTGGATTCCATAACTGTGCTTTTTAGGTCATATAATAACTACTAATTAAAAAACAATATAAATACAAAAAAAACAGAAGTAAAAATGCATTGAGAAGTACACCATACTACAGTCATAACATCTACGTGCATGTTTTGTAAAGCACAGTATAAGTCAAGAGGGAACTCATGGTCCATGTAAACCAACCTGAATCGTTTGTCTGTGTTGTCTGTAAACATTGATTCTCACAGTGGCTTTCTTGAAATCTGGATTGTTGCTTTGCACAATATCATAATCCAAATGCTCCTATAAACAAAGATTGTAGTTGGACTGTTAAATCTTACAGCTCAAAGAGTCATATCTTTTGACTTTGCTCAAATTTAACATCAACTATCCTAGTCTTATGTGAACAGCATAAATGCAGCAAACATTCAATTTTGGTAGTAATTAATAAGGCATTTTATAAATTCAAAAAAAATTAGATTCATATTGCTTGGGAGACTTGAAAGAACAGCCACTGGGATATTGATCCCTGCTTCTTATCCGGTTAGGACGGAATTAATAAATATCATTGATATCAAATTTAAGGCCATAAGAAGAGTGATATGAAAACAAGTGGACATGCACTAAATGTCACTTGTTCACCATCAAGACAACTATTTATTTGTACTTTTGTTCTCAATAAGCTGCATTCCAGTCAGGAACGTGCAATGATCTAAGAAAAAAAACACAATACTAAAGGTTGTTTAGGTACCATCACCAACAGTCCATACACGTATTACAAGAAAGAAAAAAGCAGTCCTTTTATTTTTGTGAAATACTAAGAGAAAACCCCACGACTTATATAATCCATAAAAAGGCCATAGTGTCTTAGTTGAATACAATATCTAGTTATATGTTTAATTTTTTTTCTAATGTTTATGCATTCAGTATCTTGTTCGGCATTTGAGAGTGTGTTGTATAACAATTTAACACTCATCCATCCTATTTCAAATACAAACATGAATCAATCAAAAATCTGAAATGATGTTGTGTTGAAAAGTGAACATGAATCAATCCAGTTGTGAAGTGCCAACAGTGTGCTGTCTACCCTTTCAATACTCCATTGTCCTTTCAGTGGTTGTAACACAGAAATACATTTTAACAGAACGATGATTTCATGCATAATAACTAAAAGAACCCACCTTATACTCCAGCATATCAAATCCCTTGCATATAAACTCAAACAAAGTTTTCAGATTCTCAGGGCTAGGTGCAGTAACAAAGATATTAGAATACCTACAAAGTAAATTTTGCATTAGTGTAGAATGAAGGCATGAATATACATGTGAAAGTAATTATGTATGGAATAATATAAGTAGTGCCATGCAATACCCTGCAGCAATTGCTCCAGAAATTGCAAGACCAAGAGCTGCAGACTTTCCACGACCACGAGAAGCAAGCAAAGCAACTGTGCTACGAAGTGTTTTATCCAAAATTGCATCAAGAAATGTAATCACTGCTTTTCCCTGTTCAGTTGTTTTAGCAAGTCAAGACAGCTGTGTAATAAATTAATTGACACTACCATACGGATCAAATAAACAAATTTAACCTGGTCCAGTGTACGACATTTTTTAATCAATGGACCAACAGGAAAATCATCATTTAATTGATCTTTCAAATCCTTCAGGTCCTTATCAGCTTCTGAGAGTCCCTCTGAGTCCTTACATTTTGACAAATAAAAAACAATATTAGAATTTTACAAAACACTGTTAACACAAACACATTTGCATTTTGCAGATGGTAAAAGTTTATCATTGATATGGTTGAGAGATGATCCATCCTTAACAGACTGTAACTATCAACACACATTATCTCTCTCTTTCCTTTTGTAAAACACCACTGTATATTCTTCTTCAAAAGAAAGCAGATAGAGCAACTTTTGCACTTCAATACCCTAGTATCCCATTAAACACATGTTCGCATGATTAACTTTCAACAACACAATTTTATAATCATGTAGATTACCTCTTTCACTGGCACTGGGGTAATCGACTTCATATGAGAAGAAACAGGTAGAATATTTAGCTCATCATCCATAACTATACACGCTTTGCATGACGTGAGTGACAGTAAAAAACGTTCATTGAAGCGTCCAGTAGCTTCAGAATGAGATGCAGTCCGGTACCTCTCATGGACGTCCTGTATTGAATCCAAATATAAATCCATTACAGTACTACCATAAACTTTAGTGATTTAGCATGCATCTTATTACAGACAACTACGGAAGTTTTAAGACAATGTACCAGTGCTTTTACAAAACCTTAAGCCTTGAACTGTAACTAGTAAATATCAGAGTTCATCATATTAGTTTGCTACGAAACACCCCATTTTCTGCAACAAACCCAAATATTCTCAAGACCTCCTTATATCTTATCATTCAATATTCATAGGCAATTCCCACTCTAGTAGCGATAAAATATGTTTTCAATGCACCAAGTAACATATAACTTGTTGTCTATTACATCCAATCAGACAACTCTAATTAACGCTAAACCATGAATGATAATAGGAGGTACATAATAAAGAAAATCTTTCTAAACAAATGTTTTGTATGACTTGTTTAGTTGTCTTAAATTTGGAAATAATATTTGCCTTTTCTACTCCATTAAGTTTAATCATTTATATTACTCAAGGATGAGAAGAACCCCTATCCAATATTTTACTTCTCTCTGAACTTGTTATCAAACAGTTCTTTGCAATGGTAGGACATGATGCATGTAGATACTGAGAGCTGATATGAGATTCAAGGACAGCTTGCAGAACATACATGATATGCAGGAGGGGTCAAAAATGAGACTACAATGTCTGACATATACTCCATAGCACATAATTTTCCTACATATTTGAAGTACATCGCTATACTTACCCTTACATTGTTGGTAAATAGGTATATGTAATATAACAACATTCAGATATTATTGTAATACAAAGCTCATAAAATATTTGAAATTTTAAATTTGTTAATATATGTCTATTAATCAATGCCCAACACACTAACAAGAATGATGCGAACAGAGGGAATCCAATTGCAAAATGATGGAAATGACGAACAGAACAAGCACAATTCCAACAGTTCATGTCTTTGACAGATAATTAAAAAATGCAGTAGCATTTGAGAAAATATGCAAGAAAAAAATTAATACCAGGAGTCAACCATGTATGGGATGTAACTGGTTTAATACATTATACTATATTCAAAAAATATAATGATATATCTAGCAGTTATGCAAGGAATTAAGGAGTAGAATATATGTGAAAATGATCATTGGATCCTACGGTCCTACCATAACCATAGTGCAAAGACTTGTAAGTGAGGCTAATTTTCGCAGCAGCAATATCACCAGTCCACCACCCTCCACAGTTTCTATAGTTCTAGCAAGAAGATTTGGCGTCATAGCCTCAAAATCCTAAAGGAGGACAAGGCAACAAATAAAGTTATTATAAATACACAAAAAAACTCTAGTTGAACACAATTTTCACTTTACCTCGACGGTAATTCAAATATGTAACCAACCTGTAACACCAACATGCCAAATGTATTCCCTAAAATCCTTTCAGAATCTTTGTACTGGCAGTACTGTATTCCCGCGGTTTCAACAAAAAGTGAAAAAGCATCAACCTTCTCAGGATCCAAAAGACCCCTTTGCATAAGTTTTTTGACCTGCTTAGCACGCTTCTTCCTATGACTGAAAACACAATTACAAAAACCTTACTAACAGCTCTTGGAAAATCATGTTCAATTAGACAACATAGGAAATTATGGTGAGTGTCAGGCAACAGGAGCTTGGACCTGAGTTCCGGGGTATTTAATAACATAAGGGAGTATAAACATTCCAAGTAGAACCAATACTGAAAAAATAACAAATATAAACTGAATATATTCATGTCTAGACGGACTTAACCCAAGGACTTGTAGTTGTTGAAACCCAAACATCACTGCAGGTGGCTTAAATTTTTTGCAACACTACATGTACAAGTGCTACTAACAAGATACAATCAAAAAAGATCACAAACCGTCAAGAATGACAAACACCTGTTAACATTGATAAGGAGATCACAAACCGTCAAGAATGACAAACACCTGTTAACATTGATAAGGAGTTCACGACCCCAGGACAACATATGTGCCTCATATTAAATGTCAAAAACCAGCTAAATTAAACTCGTGGTTCAGCCAAATTCATTAAAAAAACAATTGATGAGCTAGTGTTTGTTTTTACTAAAATGCCAAAGCTAGTTCTATAACAATTAAGAAGTCCAAGACACGTACGAACCGAGCATTACTAACAACTTACCATTCAACTCAATAAAAACGAAACAATTGTAGATAAATCAATATTTCAATTCACCCAAACTCAAACATTTCGAAAGTCATAAACAAGCAAATTCCACAAACCTGCTGAGCTCAAGTTTATCTCTATAGCACCACAAAACATTCGGCCTCGACTTCGCCACCGCCTTACTTAGCATATAGTGAAGATTCACAATCTGTAAAAACAGATAACAAAAGAATTAAAACTTATATATAATTAAATAACAATAACAGAAACATACAATTAACGCAATTCACCGAGAACATGTACTTATTCATACAAATTATTAATTTATCGAACATTCATTCATCGAGAATATACACATAACTGTACTAATTCATCGAGATTATAAATTTATCGAACATACATTTCTCGAGATTTTACAATACCTGTTCGCGAGACTTGTCACCGATGATAACGAAAAAGGAGCGGTGTCGAGTTTTGACGCCATTATCGATGAGAGTTCTTACTCGTTCATCTACTTTTTTCCTCATCTCTCTCTCTCTCTCTCTCTCTCTCTCTCTCTCTCTCTCTCTCTCTCGCTGCTGTGTTTAAAAGTGTTGGCGCTTCAGAGAGGTTTATGTTAGGGTTTTACAATTTTTGTATTTAGGGCACAGCACAAGTTATAAGTGCCACTGTTAATTTCGGTTACCGGTCGGGTCATATCTGAAACTTAACTATATGGGTTATTCGACCCGATCTCTTAATTTGAGGTAATAATTTAAGGTCAGATCTCAGATATAAAATATTGTAGACTTATAATATTTAACTAAAAACTCTTATAGCCCGTGCACAGCATAAGTTCTTTTTTATATATTTATTAACTGAATATTAATATAAATATTTATAATTTTACGTTTTTTAATAATTTTAAAATAAATTTATACTTTTTCACGCTATTTTGAAATAAATAATTTAAATATTGAGCAATATTAAATTTTTTTTTTCTTTTGGTATTCTTTATCCTAATAATATAGGTGTTAGATATTATGTCATTGATGATAATTAAATTTTACTATAAATAAACTAATTTTGGAAACTAATATTAATTTTTAATATTAGTAATATTAAATTTAAATATGTTGTAAATAAGTTTCGAAACGTTGATCGGTAATAGTATTTTTAAATTTAAATTATCTCTCTTACATATTATTATTATTATAAAATTTGTTAATAGGTTTCGAACCGTTGATGTTTGATAGTACTTTTAATTAAATTATCTCTCTTACATATTATTATCACAAAAAAATTAGTATAGTTATAGATCTGTATATAGATGAAAATCGATTCATTGACCTGGGTACTATTATAGTATAAGATATAATTAGCACTTAAATTATGTTTATATATTTAACACTAAAATATTATCATTAGATTTTATACTTTATTGATTAAAATTGAATCATAATTTTTTTACTATTTTTTGAATTGATAATATATAGAATAAATTGCAGTTTGGCGGCCTGTAAAAAGATATTTTGATGGCTATATTTGTAAAATTAACATGATAATAAACAAAAATGTAATTTTAAAACGATTTGGACCGGCAATCCACAACCGTTAACTTTTATAAATGACGTTAAATAAACAGATGTCGTGGAAGTAAAAAGGTATTTTGATGAATCTATACTATCTATATATCTATACAATAATATAATAGACGAAACATTAAAACTTTGGTCGGTCGGTCGTACTGTAAGTGTTTTTACATAATTATCATTACTTATTTATAAAAAAAACAATATTAATCAATAAGAGTACCTATTTATAACTAATTACTTTTTTCAGCTAAAACACATTACTTTATCTATTTTTTCAATAAAATACTATCCTTTTGCAAAAATTGTTGAAACGTACGGTATATATAGGACTGCGTTTTATGATATAAATTAAAGAGTTCGAAAATAAGATTAACCTTAATCGCTACGGCGTAAGCGATTCAATTTCACGTCTTCTACTGAATTCATTGATTTCCTTTGAGCGAAGTGTGGCCTTCGATCTCCCAAAGTTTCATCTCCTCAAAGCCTCGAAATTCCAAAACTCTAGCTGCGTGCGACTGTCCCTAGGTCTGAATTTCGATTTCTGTTGTGTATCCAGCTTTAAGGAGAACGAGAATATATAGGCTTCAGTAGGGATCATGGACAATTAGGTCGGGCCTTCCAATGACATTCTGAGTCAAGCCCAATGTCATTAAATATTAATTCAATCCACTAAAGAATTAATATTTGCACTACCGTTCCTAATACCGCAATTCTTTTATTATTTAATTCGGGTCATATATTATTTGTTTATTAAATTCCCCACGTTTAAGATATCGCATGTCCATTAATTAAATTAATCACTGACAAATAATTTAATTAATATCTTATTTATCCTTGATCATCCACTCAACCTTATAATTATGTCAGAAATTAATCTGTCTGCAGGGCTTCACATAATTATCTTTATGAGCTTTCAAGAGGACATCATCAACCCGAATATTATCAGGACATGGATTCCTTCTGTAATTAATATCTCACTCTGCATGCAATGTCATTGCTCAACACATAATATTGTAATTAATAATTAATTAAATCTTATATGAATCAAAGCATGTGTATTGCATACAAGTGTCAATCACTGCATCCGGATTAAGAACCTAAGCAATAATAATTCATAGAATCTTAGTTCTTCTTTATTGTCAGAATAGAAGAGCAATTCTAATATTTTGATCATGTTCAATATACACAAAGTATACAAGTATTATTCAATAGTCAAGATAAACTATTCCCAAATAATACTTCAGTCATTCCAATGGTTTGTCTAGTACCACTTAGATTGTGAACCTTTATTATATTATATACAGATACTAGATAATCCACAATATATAATAAACAGGCAATGTAATAATATGCAATCAAGATTCTCAATAAAATGGTCAATAATACTTCAAACGAATAGTTCAATATAAAACCCAACAATCTCCCACTTATACTCAAACTATTCTTTGAGTGTATCAGTGTTTATTACAAGCAATCCACTACTAGTTTAAATAACTACTATGTGACCAGACATACTGCACTCCAATGTTCCTGACCTGGATTAGACTGATATCTACTGACCATGCCCACGACAAAGCAAATATCAGGCCTCGTACATTACATCACATACATTAAGCTTCCACATGCTGAAGCATAAGGAACTGCTTTCATGTTCTCTATCTCTTTAAGTGTCGTAGGACACTGCTCTTTCGATAGAGAAACTCCATGTCTGAAAGGTAAATTACCCTTCTTAGAGTCCTGCATGTTGAAACGAGCCAATACCTCACCAATGTAAGGTTCTTGAGATAAAGCCAACATTTTTTTCTTGCGATCTCTTATTACTTTGATCCCAAGGATGTATGCGGCTTCACCTAAGTCTTTCATTTCAAATTGTTTGAACAACCATGTCTTAATTGATGACAACATCTCTACATTGTTTCCAATGAGTAAAATGTCATCTACATATAGCACTAGAAAAACCACTACATTTCCCTCACTCTTCCTATACACACACGCTTCTCTTGGACTCTGATCATATCCATATGACTAGACTGTCTGATCAAAATGAATGTTCCAATACCTGGAAACTTGTTTCAGTCCATAAATAGACTTCTTAAGCTTACACACTAGATGCTCTTGGCCTTCCTTAATGAATCCTTTCGGTTGTTGCATATAGATGGTTTCTTCAAGACTTCTATTAAGGAAAACTGTCTTGACATCCATTTGTCAAATATCATAATCGAGATGAGTTGATATAGACAAAAGAATCCGGATTGACTTAAGCATAACTACAGGCGAAAAGGTTTCCTCATAATCGATCCCTTCTTTCTGAGTATACCATTCGCAACAAGTCTTGTCTTCCAGGCTTTCACATTTTTATCAGATCCTCTTTTTCTCTTGTAGATCTACTTACATCCAATGGGTTTTACACCTTTGGTTGGTTCCACGAGCTCCCAGACTTGATTGGAATATAAAAGATTTCATCTCAGATTGTATAGCCTTATGCCATAGATCTGCATCCTTATCTTGTAGTGCTTATTCGTATGTCCTGGGATCCTCATCATGTTCACCAGAGACTAAGTCTGAAGACTCTCCCAAAAACATGAATCTTTCAGGTTGTTGAACAACCCTCCCACTACGACGAAGCACTGGTGCGGTATTAGTGATAGGCTGTGCATTTACTTGTGGTTGTTCTACTTGTACTATCGACACATTAGGATTATCTGTTCCTCCCACTAATTCCTCTAAAACAACAGTACTCATGGGTTTGTGGTTTATTATATAGTCTTCCTCTAAGAATCTAGCATTGGTGCTAACAATGACATCCCGATCCATAGGACTATAAAACAAATAGCCTTTCGTTCCCATGGGATAGCCCACAAACAGCCCCACTTCTGTACGAGACTATAACTTAGTCGCGTTATTGTTCAGTACATGTGTTGGACAACCCCAAATCCGAATGTGTCTTAGACTTGGTTTGTCACCAGTCCACAATTCTATTGGAGTCTTAGGAACCGACTTAGAAGGTAAGCCGTTGTTTCTAAAGCATGTTCCCAAAACGACTTGGGTAAATCCGAATAACTCATCATCGATCTAACACTCTCCAACATAGTCCGGTTCCTTCTCTCTGCTACACCGTTCTGCTAGGGTGTGCCAGGTGCAAACAACTGGGATGTGATCCCATGTTCTGATAAATATTCCCTAAATTCTCCAAGCAGGTATTCGTCACCACGATCTGATCGTATTGACTTGATACTTTTACCCAGTCGTTTCTCTGTTTTAGCTTTGTACTCCTTGAATTTATCAAAGCACTCGGACTTACGGCGCAACAAGTAAATGTACCCATATCTGGAATAATCGTCAATGAAAGTGACAAAATACTCATAACCACATCTTGCTTGGATATTCATAGGTCCACATAAATCAGTATGAACCAACTCTAACACTTCTTTAGCTCTATTCTCCTTTGCCTTAAAAGGCATGTTAGTCATTTTACCTTCCAAACAGGATTCACATACTGGAAATGGCTCCATTGCCAATGAGCTTAAAGGTCCGTCTACTACCAGCCTTTGAATCCTCCTCAAGTTAATATGACCTAATCTTAAGTGCCAAAGAAGTGTTTGCTTCAAACTAGAAGGTTCCTTTCTTTTATTAGTGATAAAAGATGTGTTATTTAATACCCTATGTTGCAGTTGCAGTGCAGGTTGTCTAGGATTAATAATGTATAAATTGTCTTGTAATGTACCAGAACATATAACTTGTTTATTCATCATAATAGAAACATTACGATCCAAACAAACATTATAACCATCCAAAGCAAGTTTAGAAACTGTAATCAAATTAATTTGTTAACTACTGGTCAATAAACAAGTAATTAACTTTTAGCTTTTACAAATGATGATTAACTTCCGGCTTATAATCAAATCTTGCAGGAGGCAGACATTGTCAGGGCTTACTACAACAAGATTTAGACTGAGAATTTAACTATGGAAGCTTTAAGACAACAAGAGGCCTAAATTCTTTTCCAACCTTCTTTTCTCAACTCCCATTTCTTATGAGGTAATAATTAAAGTTAAGAAAATTTGAAATTTTATCTCGTAACTTTATCCTAGCGAATGTGATGTTATGTTACCCGTGGATTGATAAAGAGGTCCAGGGGGTCCCTGGCCCCTCTGGTGTTCAACTACCTTGCTATATGCATTAAAGAAAAGCTAAAGTTGTATGTATAAATGTATGTATGCAAATTACTAAATTAATAAATGTTGATCTGAAGGAGAGGAACGGTGAAATTAATTAGTTAAGGAATCGAGCAGTTAGTTGTTAATTAAACCTCCATCGATCAGTTTAGGCCTGATTTTTGATAAAAGAGATCATCACCGACAAGTCAATCTTTTTAGGAAAAAGATAATACAAGCTACATAACATTATTCTTAATTTTTTTGGTTGACAGATAGACTTAAGTACTTAACTTTATTTTATTAAATTTATAATTGTGAAAGTTTTTTTTATTTGATGGTAAATTTAGCAGTTTAATTCAAGAACATTACCAAAAAACTACAATTATTAGAAGTATGGGTTCCATAAAAATTAAATATATATATACATGTGTTTTTTAAAATTTTAAAAAATTATATATAAATTCAAAAATAACCTGAACCCCTAACAAGGCTCTCAGTCTATCAATGCATGGTTATGTTGTGTGTCTACTTATATTTTTGCAATAGACTGTTATCAAGCTTTGATTCGTATTTTTTATAGATGAAGACGTGTTACATTGAAGAAAAGAAAAGAACAAGATGGTGACTAAAGGTTTGAAGAATACTGTGACTGATGCTGTTACTGTTTTTCCTTCTCAGCAACACATGTCATTCGTATTCCTAACACAAATTTCGCAAGTTTTGCAATCGAAAGCCAGTGGCGCATTTTGATATCCAGGGCTAAGTATGAGTTCTAATGGGCTTGCTATTTGTTGGGCAATGAAACCTTTTTTTACTGGCCTCATCCATTTTGAACTAGAGGGAATAATTTATGTTTGTCATTACAACAAATGGACAAACATTTGTGGCAAGGAGAAGGATTATGATTAAGGTGTGGTAGATTTTACTTTTTATTTTCAACTTCAATTTTTTTTCATCCAACTAATATTTACTGGAAACCTATACCATGTACAAATCTGAATAGCATACCACGAGATGCGAATATGTTGTTTATGTAGTATATAAAAGTTTAACCAAATGTCAAAACTAAATTAAGAGGTTATAGATGCTTCTATCATATAAATCTTGTGTGCCCTTTTATTCATCTTTTATCAATTTCCAAACTCAAGAGATAATCCATCTCCTAAGGTTTTTCATGAGTTGGTCATTGGCCAGGTAGGTGTGGATATCTTTCAATGTTTCTTTGACTTAAAAATATGCATATTTTAGAAAATATTAGGTTAGAAAAATAAAGTATTTGTCACCTTATGCAAGTGTGAGACTAATAAGGTATATGGAGACTAAAGTAGGAAAATAGGGTATGCACGAATTGGATACTAAAGTGAGAAACATGGTATACGGGGATTAATGATGACTTCAGGCAATCTTAGAAGTTGATCTTTCTCCAAGTCATCATACAATCTTTTGTTGTTCTCACCACTCTTTTCAATTAGCCCCAAAATTGTGTCTAGCTCAGTAAATCTCAGCTTCTCCAAAGTTTCAAAGGACAAATGCAATAGGTCATTGTCTTTAGATACCATGATGATTTCTCTTAGATAGACATCCATGACTTTCCTGACTACCACAGTGAGGTACTTGATATATAAATATTATCCTTTTTCGAATATTAAATTACAAAATTATCATAATATACAAATAATTTCATGCGAGAAATTATTGCAATGCCCATGTCTCGCACGGGCTTTTAAGCTAGTAAGTAATAAAAGGGCAACAATTAAAAAAGGAGTGCACAATAAGAAAACACTAACCTACACCCATTAAGTCACCATGATGCATACAGTACTACCTAGCTAGTATATATTGAATTTTAAGAGGACTTATCATATGGACCCTTTTTAAACCCCCATTAATCTGTTTTTGCAACTACCCAACTCAAACACAAGAGTAAGAGCATGTCTAGTACTCATTTTTATATGTAACATTAAAAAGTTATTTTTATATATTTTTTAATTATTTATATTTTTAGACTTCATAAGAAATTATAGAAAACAAATTTGGGATTTTATCTACGCATTTATAAATCACTATATCTCACATTTATTATACGAGACATTCATATTTCGTAAATATATATTGTAATTAAGCTGCATGAGCCTGCATTAATTAAATATAATATAGGAGAGGGTTGGATGAGGGTACATATATCATTTATTGTACATCCTTCTATATCATTTAAAAAAGACACACACCTTCTTATAGTTCAGTACCTTTACAGAATAAAATCATGGGTTATCAACTTTTACAAATATTTTGCATTCTAATTTTTTCTGATAATTAAACAACAATATGAATTCAGTATTTTAATTTTTGTGAAATAAAATATAAATCTGAATCTTTGAAAAAATCTTAGTTTTTTTAATATTAAATTGAATGGATATAAAAATTTAAAAAATCATAAACGAACCATTTAGATATCAAAAATCGATATGGCTTCTAGTCAAATATAGTCCCATACTTCTGTAGTCACAACTCAAACACGCAAAGGATTTTGTTTCAGTCTTTGTCTAAAATATTGATTTTGTTCTGATCAAATTGATATACAAAACAACCTCAAGCAAAAGTCCCCCCCCCCCCTATGTTTTTCTGGGCCGGGGATTATGGGCTGGAGCACATTTACATCTATAAATATAGATGCATTCTCTGTAGCTTTAATATCCCATCAACACAACTACACATCTCATCTCACAATTATACAATATGTGTCGTCGCACCTCACTCTACACGAAGTCATCAACAACTTTTCATTTTCACAACGTTAATATATGTACAACTTAAACATATCCTGGTCGGAATATTGATCTAGTAGAGTGTTTAATGGTAGTGGAAAGTTGTTGTGGGTGGTAATTGTGCGCATGTATGGCCACTCAATTTTTATATGTATTTTGTCTTAGACAAAAAAATAAATTAGGATCCTCTTTTAAAAAATACATGATAATAATCATCCGATTAAAATAAGTTAGTACTTAAGCAATTATATTTTTACTAATAATTTGCAAGGAAATGTCTAAAAAATTGACATTCCAATTAGGGCTATAAGTTGATCCGGGCTATAAGTTGATCCGGGCTATCCGATATCTTAACTTATATCCAGCTCCAAAGTATGACTTAAAATACGAGTTATCCACTATATTAATTATCATCATATACTTAGTAGATCATTTATTTAAGTTTTCAATTCATGATTATTTTTATTTAGAATAAGTGATTGTTTATATAGTTCAAATAAAAATGATACTCAATGTTAATGGATCATATTTGTCTCGTATTCGATGGATCACAAATTATTCAGTTAGAAAAAAGAAAACGCGGTATTGGCTCATATTCGATTTAGATCCGAATCTTAATATTCGGAGATCGGTTTAGATCTGAATAAAACAATACTGGACCCAAATCTGGACACGATAAAAATAAAATGAACCGATACTTGAGCAAAGGGATACCAGATTTTACACAGATCATTTTACACCCCTAATTTCAATACATTATTTAACAATTCATAAAAAAATGAGTGCGTTTTTTTTAGATGCAAAATCACTAGGGATGCATTATTCCGATATAATTCAATGGATTTCGTGCAATTCTTTTTATTTTTTCTTTAACTCTACACGAAGTCATCAACAACTTTTCATTTCCACAACGTTAATATATGTACAACTTAAATATATCCTGTTAGTCAACCATAAAATCACATAGCCTAGCTATCTAAATGACCGCATAATATTATATAGTAGTACATGTAGAAAACATAAAATCATTAACTCATGACTTTAAGTCATATGGTTCATATGTACTGGCAACTGCTACTAAAAATCCTTACGCCACCTGTTTTTCAGAGAATAAACAATTTTTTTGGATTTTTTTCTTCTTCTGATAATTAAACAATAATATGAAGTCAGATTTTTATTTTTATTTGTGAAATAAAAATATATCAGAATCTTGATAAAAAAAATTCATAGTTTTTATATATTAAATTAAATTTGTATTAAAATTAAAAAATCCAAATCGAATTTAACATACAAGAGTGTAATCATGAACATTATTTGACAATTTAGCTTTTACTATATGCTTTCTCATATTAAAGTGTAAAAATACAAGCCAACCATATAAGAGCATTCAACAAAGAACAAATAAGTAATAAAAAGGACAACAATTAAAAAAGGAGCGCACAACAAGAAAACACTGGTACACTTAACCAGCTGAGCTACACTCATTAAGTCACCATGATGCATACAGTACTACCTAGCTAGTATATATTTAATTTTAAGAGGACCTATCCTATGGACCCTTTTTAAACCCCCATTAATCTGTTTTTGCAACTACCCAACTCAAACACAAGAGTAAGAGCATGTCTAGTACTCATTTTTATATGTAACATTAAAAAATCATTTTTATATATTTTTTAATTATTTATATTTTTAGACTTTATAAAAAATTATAGAAAACAAATTTGGGATTTTATCTACGCATTTATAAATCACTATGTCTCACATTTATTATACGAGACATTCATATTTCGTAAATATATATTGTAATTAAGTTGCATGAGCCTGTATTAATTAAATATAATATAGGAGAGGGTTGGATGAGGGTACATATATCATTTATTGTACATCCTTCTATATCATTTAAAAAAAAACACACACCTTCTTATAGTTCAGTACCTTTGCAGAATAAAATCATGGGTAATCAACTTTTACTGCTTTGAAAAAAAAAGAAAAACTTTTACTACTTTCACCCGTGATTGTAAATTTCAGAAATAGCAACAAATTGGTTGAGGTACCGTATAATGATTTATCGACAAATCGAGGATTTATCGAAACAAAAATTGGATAAATTTTAATATTTTAAATATATTTAATATATTAGCCTTACTTATAATAACATATACCATTTAAAAATAATTCATAGCTATAAATCGAATTTCAAAAATTAAATCGATCAAATATTTTTAAACGATAAATATATCGACAATTTTTGAAAAAACAAACAATTGCAAACCTCCCTGCAGCTTTTGTCCTTTACAAACTTTTATCTTGTTATCTCTCTCTCGTATATTACCCCTATGCAAGAGTCACTGCACATACAGGTGGCACAGTTAATGGCGCCGTGTAAAACACTGAAGCTGCTTTGCCATACTGTGCAGACTATTGTGCATACAGGTGGCACGGTTAATGGCGCCGTGTATGGCACGGTTAATGGCGCCGTGTAAAACACTGAAGCTTCTTTGCCATTCTGTATTGTACATCCTTTATTATAGTATTAAACATTGCTATCTCAATATCTTTTGTCAAAGTCAAATTTATTTGTACAAAATTTTAATGGATTGTGTATACTCTATATTTCTTTTTTGTCATTTTAAATGATTGATATAAAAAATAAAATTTTAAATAATATAAAATTATACATAAATGTAATCGATTCCTAAAAAAATATGAATTTATTTATCTTTTCCTCTATGTAGATATTAAACTATTGAAATAAAAAAATAAGATTTTTTTTTAAGAAATATATAATTTTGTTTATAAAATTATACATAATAAATGATTGTCTCGCATAATTTGTATGTATATAAAATTTTAAATACGCGAGTCATATTAGAGATTTTTGGTCGACCAACTATTTAGACTTTCAGCGATTCAAAAGTGTGATTGAACTAAAAACATATATATTAAAAGAAACTAAAATAATTGAATTTATGTTTAAAAAAATTACAACTCCAAAAATAGGATTTATTTTGTATATATAAAAAATAACATAATTAATATTCGATATAAAATGAAAAAAGATATGTTTTTTTTAATTATAAATATTACAAATTTGCAATAATTATTCGCAATAATCAATTAGACTATAACTCAAAGTATGGTAATATAAAATTTAAATAGTATACTAAATTGATCAAATAATCAACATAATATATGATGGTTGAGTTATAACATATACTTAGATCAACCTATGATGAAACCAAACAGTTTCATCTTAAATATTATGTTGATGCACAGTCATTAAGGTCGTCTAATCATAATTTACATTGATAAAAATATTTGTAAAAATTCAAGTTGAGTTAAAAAATAATTCATATTATAAGATAAAAACTGTTTCAATTTACCAAAATTTTAAAATAGAATTTTGATATTGTGTAATAAATTTTAAACTAAAACTAAACATTTGAGTTTAAAAATGTAAAAATATGTATGTAATATATAAAAAAAATGAGCTATACACCGCAAGGACGACTTTCATATAATATTAATAGTTTCATAATATGTTTTCGCCTTACGTATATATCGATTCTAACTAAGTTAAAATCACATTGTCTATGTTATATATTGACAATTTTCAAAAATATTTATTTATTTTATACTGAAGTGTTCAATTTGATAAAGTTCCGTCATCAAAAACCATATTATTATATACTCAAAGGTTCAATTTGATAAAGTTCCTATCACATCATCGAAACTCATATTAATATTTTAGCAATTAAATGTAATCATGCGATTATTATCTTATGGATATTTATCCAAATTTTATGAAATTTAATCAAGTCATAGAATATCTGGTTAATGTAATTGGTATGTCATATTACAAAAATACTATTAAAATATGAGATAAAATCGAAATGTTATCCTTTTTCGAATTTTAAATTACAAAATTATCATAATATATAAACAATTTCGTGCGAGAAATTATTGCAATGCCCCTGTCTCGCACGGGCTTTTAAGCTAGTAAGTAATAAAAGGACAACAATTAAAAAAGGAGTGCACAATAAGAAAACACTGGTACACTTAACCACCTGAGCTACCTACACCCATTAAGTCACCATGATGCATAGTACTACCTAGCTAGTAGTATTTAATTTTAAGAGGACCTATCCTATGGACCCTTTTTAAACCCCCCATTAATCTGTTTTTGCAACTACCCAACTCAAACACAAGAGTAAGAGTATGTCTAGTACTCATTTTATCTACGCATTTATAAATCACTATGTTTCACATTTATTATACGAGACATTCATATTTCGTAAATATATATTGTAATTAAGCTGCATGAGCCTGCATTAATCTATTATATACAATAGAGCAACTAGGGGGTTCAATGAGTCAATTTATTCAAGTTAAATTACCAAAATACCCTTCTAAATTATATTTTAATTATACATGTATTAATTACAATTAATACTCATCTACTTCAATATGCGTACTTTAATTATGTCCAACTCATTATTGCATATCACTGATATTTATTATTTCTTCAATATTTAATATTAACCATTTATGACTAGATATTATTTTTTCTAGAAAATATTAAAACTTTTAAACATTAAATAAATTGTGACAATGATGATTGATAATTGTTAATTGAAAGAGATTACCAACTAATTTAGAGCTTCATTCACTATTGCAAAGTGATGCATATAAAATCTTATTTTGCTAAATTAAAAAAAAAAAAAAAAAACTATTGGTCTTATTGCATATTTCGTATCTAGGTTCGCTATTTGTTTCATTACATTTATTTGCTTATATAGCAGACGGTTTAGGAGGATCAAAAGTAATTATAGACCAAATAAATGATGATAAAAAATAATGAATATGGCGAGTGGACAATGAATATCAATCAAATAAGGAATTTGGATACGGAAGATGTAATAATAAGGCAATAGGTTTGTTTTTCGAAGTTAGCAAAATATGATTTGATTTGCATATCAAATCTTATTTTGCTACATTGAAAAACAAACTATTGACCTTATTACATATTTCGTATCCAGGTTCGCTATTTGGTTCATTACATTTATTTTCTTATATAGTAAACAGTTCAGGGAGATCAAAAGTAATTATAGACCAAATAAATGATGATAAAAAATAATAGATACGGTGAGTGAACAATGAATATCAACCAAATAAGAAATTTGGATACAGAAGATGTAATAATAAGGCTAATAGGTTTGTTTTTTGAAGTTAGCAAAATATGATTTGATCTGCGTCACTTTACAATAACCAACGAAAATATTTTGTACCATATCAAATAATTTTTTTTATAAATTTAGTATATCTTAAACAATAAGCTATATATCAAATAAATGTTATTGAAATATTGTACGAAATGGTTTTACTAACTACGTCAAACAAGTTAAATACTATTTTGTTTTTATAAAGTTAAACGACGGTTGCAAAATAAGTCACACTCATTTAAAATAGTTCAATTTCCCTTTACAAGACTGCATGCACTTCAAAATTACATGTCTTACTTATGTTGTACGTCACTATTAAATATGATCTTTTTCAATGAAAAAAGATTTCATTCGCAACAGAACCTATAATACATTTCACATGCATGCATATATTTACATGATTAAATATATATGACATTTTCTAACAAAAACTGATTCCACTTGTAACAAAACATATATTATATTTAATAAACCGGCTTATCATTTTATAACGGAATAACAGAGAACATACCCGTGCCTCGCACGAGTTATAAAGCTAGTTTTAAATTATAATGTCCTAAATAACACTACATAATAGAGCTTTAACAGTGATGGTGAGTGTCAAATCCTCCGGTCTGCATTTTGTTTAATTTCTTGTTACAATTAATATAGTAGAAAAGTGGCCTAAAGTAGATGAAACGTCATTCAAAATTGCGTTTCCATTTCCAAAACGCCGGATGATATTGCGTTTCCTCGGAAAAGAAAAAGAAATTCAATTTTTCCAATTAATATTTTTTTTTTTGAAAATGACATTAAAAACGTAACTTGAAATTGGATTTCATAAAAACATTAATTGGTATTGCATTTTACCGTCTTATTTGGAGCCTCCCAAATTATGATATTTAGGATCATTTTATTTGAAATTATGTCAAATGGGGCCAACACCCCAGAAATAGTATTACTGTTTTTCTGATAAATGCAAAGTAGAATGACACAATTTTGAAAATATCAAATTAGTCACTGAAGTAGATGTCATATATCATTTTACTCACTGATCTCAACAACATCTCATTTGAATCACTTAAGTCATAATAAATATTAAACATATAACTCTAAATATGTGATCGAGAAATAAAATAATTTTTTGTCGAGTTCTACATATTTTTCTTGAATGTCACCATAACCAAACGAAAATTCATGAACTCTGGTATTTTAGATAATATATTTAGATTTTTTAAATTTTGTTTACTATTTGTTTTTCTTTTTATTGTTACTTTCTTTGATTTAATTAAAAATAAATAGTAAACAAATTTTCAAAAATTTAAATAGATTATCTAAAATACTAAAATTCATGACTTTTCATTTGATTATGGTGTGACATTGAAGAAAAATGTATAAAACTTAATAAAAAAATATTTTACTTCTCTATCACATATTTAGAGGTATATGTTTGATACTTACTATGAATTGAGTGATTCAAATGAGACCCGAATGAGATCGGTGAGTAAAATGATATAAAATGAGACCAATTTGATAGCCAATTTTGAAAAATATGAAGTTGTATCCAAAATATTAACATTTCTAACATGTAATAATGTTAAATATATTAACATTTAGCGCGATTATATATTAAAATATCTTAGTTGATTCTTTTTTGGGCTTTTTAAGAAATACCCAACCCCATGATCTTATATTTGCAATAATACTACTTACTCTGTTTCAATCATTTCTTTACACTTTCCTATTTTGTTACACTTTCCTCTTTTGGACGTCCCAACCATTTTTTTACATTTTTAAAGTTTCCAAAAATAGTAAAGTTTTATAATATAAAATTAACTTCACCCACTATTTTCTCCACTACTATCATCCACTATACTCACTTTACACATAAATTATTGATGATTCTACCACTTTACCCACTTTTCTTACAATTTTCCACTACTTTATTTATTTTTCTTAACCTCCATGCCCAAACCATTTGTAAACAAATGGTCGGGACGGAGGGAGTATGTTTTTTTAAATATTTTGAAATAACCAAAATATATGTAATACTAACTTTTTAAAAATAATAGTTTACTAAGACGCACTTAACAGCGGCTTTATCATAATTTTTCTCATTTTTTTTAAAGTATTCGAGAAAAAATCTGTTTAAATGAAGTATATAAGGTTTGTTTATTTTTTTGTAACATAAGGTTTTTTTTAGATTTTTTGTGTCACATTGATAATTCACTGGAATGGAATTCTGAATAAATATAATTATTTAATATTTTCATTATTTTAATATTATGTAGAATATTATTATATTGATTATCATTTATATTTTTTAAAACTTAAATTCCAACTTATTTTAAAATACATAATAAAATATCAATATTTGATTCTAGCATATTATACGATACTCCTAATGAATCGTCCTCCCTTTAAATATTTTTCTCTCAAATAAGCCGCTCTTTCATTATTATTAAATTTAACGGATTACACATTAATATACTAAATAAATTACATGACTTCCTAACTTGTTTTGATATTAAAATTGTATATTTACTTTCTTATATTAGTAAAAAAATTTAAGGCAATGGAACTTTTTTCAAATCTTTAGTATTATTAATTTAAAATTCTGAAAAAATTAGAAAAATAAATCGAAACGATTTGAGAGGCACCACCCCACATAATAAAAAATAATATTCATCATATTATGAACTAATCTAATGAAAACGGAAACAGAATAAAAAAAAATAGAAAGAGAAAGAGAAAAAAAAAAGGATGAAAAAAGATCAGGTGGGCTTTTTTGGAATAATGTCGTATGCTAGTTTGTGCCTTTCAGCTTTGTAAACTTCCTCGTGGATAAAATTAACAATATATACACGTTAAATTAATAAAAGAATCAATATCAATATTTTGTTTATCAAATTCATATTTGCCTAAAGTGAAATTTTGAAGAATTTCATTGATATTTGGTTGCACCTTAGTGACTAAAAGGACGAATCAATGAATGAATGAATCAATCAATCAATTAATCAATATTATACTATTAAAAACAAAACATTAAAAATTTGATTTGTACGGTACCTGTTTTTTGGTACTTTGTAATTTTACTTAACTACTTTTACTTATCAATAAAAAAAATATTATTAAATAATAAGACATATTTATAACTAATTACCTTTTCAGCTAAAATATGTTACATTTACTATTTTTTCTAACAAAATCATTTTTTTTCCAAAAATATCACAAATATCACTGACAATTACATTTTTTTATCTAAAACATGTTATTTTTTCTATTTTTACTTACTAAAATCCCTCCTTTTTCAAAAATATCACGGGTAAAGCCATAATTAATTATTTTAAACGAGCAATTACCTTTTTAACTAAAACATGTTACCTTTTTTTATTTTTACTTACTAAAACCCCCTATTATCCTAAAATATCACGGATAAACCCTATTTTAATTATATTACTTACTAAAACCCCGTGATTTTATTTAATTACCCTTACTTTTCAATTAAAAAAATATTATAAAATAATAAAACATATTTATAACTGATTATCTTTTTCAGCTAAAACACGTTACATTTTCTATTTTTTATAACAAAATCTCCTCCTTTTTCCAAAAATATGGCGGACAAATTTTTTTTTTTTTTTAACTAAAACTATCTCTTACTTCATTTTAAGGTATGCAAGTTTGAAACACCAGCTGAATATCGTTTTTATAAAAAATTTGCTACACCTTATGCATGTCCCACTCTTTCGTATTTGGATGGAAGTATCTGCATACTTTTTCATTACGGACACCATTCAAATAATAGTCTTTCAATTTTCCTCTACTTAAACAATCTTCCATTAACAAATTGAGTAATGTAAACCGGCCCTCAAAAATTTATGTAACGGTGAAGTCTCATCTTATGATGTGTTTTTCTCTGTCTCGTTCTGTTGACGAGGTTCTTTAGTTTGGTTCTTTTCTTTTTCTTTGATTAGGTAACATAACACACGTATAGTTTTGCAATCTGGTAGGGGGAATATGGCTGATTCATCAACGAAATCTATAGAGGAAAACTATGCACATCTTTCTATAAATGATGAGGAGGATGAGGGTTTTATTTTGGAGGAGGTCAATGCGGAGTCCCGGTCAACAGATGTATCCTTGTTTCTGGTGGGCAGTTTCTTAACGAGTAGGAAAGTTAATTTTCAGGCTATGCAGGACACGTTAGCTTCAATCTGGAGACCAGTAAAGGGAGTTTTCATGGAGGAGACTAATATTCCCAACCTATTCATGTTCAAGTTTTTTCATGAACTTGACTTACAACAGGTTCTGGATGATGGACCATGGACGTTCAATAACCAGGCACTATTGGTCAGAAGATTAGAGATGGGGGATCGGCTATCTGATATTAAACTGAGTGAGTTGTACATGTGGATTCAAGTATATGATCTACCAGTGGGTTTCAACTCGGAGTTCATATTGAAATCCATAGGTAACTACGTGGGAAATTATATTCAATCTGATCCAAAGAATTTTCAGAGCATATGGAGACAATTTTCACGAATCAAAGTGGCCATCAACGTACTAAAGCCTCTAAAGAGCCAAATGCGTATTAAAAAACCTGGGGGGGAATGGATGTGGATTAATTTTAAGTATGAAAGGCTTCCATCGTTTTGCTTCTATTGTGGGGTAATAGGCCATACAGAGAAGTTCTGTGAGGCTCTGTTTGATCATAAAGGGGAAAATGAGAGCAGAAAGTATGACGCTTCATTGCGAGCTGCATTACGAAATCAAGTTCAGACAGGGAAGAATCAATGGCTCCGTGAGTCGGATGGAGGGAAACTGGATTCTGTGAGGAAGAAGGTCAACGCAGAGATGGGAGAAATGAAACAGTCAACTCAAGCGGGAAACTCGGGTTCAAAATCCCAAGATTGTAGGGTGGTGCAGAATGTCAGGGAAGACGAGCACGCTAAATCAGGAGAGGTGGTTGAAAGGTTGGATAAAGGAAAGTTAGTAAATAACGCCAATTTTTCAGGAACAAATGAAATCGTTGATATTGTGATATCAACAGACAAGGGTGTGGAGGATTTTAATGAGAGGCGGGAAAGTATGGATAATGTTATTGAGGTTAATGGGCTACTTGTTATGGACCCTAAACGACGCAGAATAGATGGAAATATAGGCCCAACAGATGAAGAAATGTTGGACTCCCAAATTTACACACAACAGAACCAAAAAAACATGAGTGGGGCGGGTGCTGCAGTGCAGGCCCGCCTAGAATTATGACAACTTTAAGTTGGAACTGCCAAGGTATTGGGCCTCCTTGGAAAGTTCGGTTCCTAAAAGACGTAATCAGCCAGGAAAGGCCCAATTTCGTTTTTCTGTGTGAAACTATCTGTAAAAAAGAAAAGATGGAGTTTTTGTGAGTGAAGCTAGGCTTTGAAGGTATGGTGGTGGTTGAACCCCAGGGTAGGAGTGGGGGTTTAGCTTTTCTACGGAGAGAGAAGGAGCAAGTAAATTTGCTGGGTTTGTCTCAGCATCATATAGATGTGGGGGTCTCGGTTGAGGGTCTGGGGGAATGGCGTATAACAGGGATGTATGGGGAGTCAGACCGTAATAATCGAAGGAAAACTTGGGATTTGCTACGTAACTTATCAAGGGACTCTAATCTCTCATGGTGCATAATTGGAGACTTGAATAATGTTACATCACAACAAGATAAACGTGGAGGAGATTTGTATCCTAACTGGTTGATAGATGGTTTCAATGAAGCTTTGATAGATACTGGTCTTCGAGATATGGATTTAATAGGCCACCAATTTACATGGGAGAGGGGAAGGGGTAAACCGGAATGGACAGAGGTGAGACTTGGCAGAGCACTGGTTAATCAAGACTGGATGGATTTATTTCCAATGGCAAATTTATATAACTTGGAAGGGTCAAACTCGGATCATAACCTAATTTTTCTAATACCGAAGAAGCGAGATGTTAGTTCAGGGGTAAGTGCGTTCAAGTTTGAGAATGCGTGGTTGTTAGAGCCAATGTGTCAGCAACTAGTAAGTGCATACTGGCAGGATGGTGAGGCAGTTGATATTCAAAGCAAAGTAAAAGCCTGTAGTGATATTTTAGCTGTTTGGGGAAAAGATATTACAGGTAACTTTAGCAAAGCCATCAAAGAGTGTAAGAGGAAATTGAAAAAGCTTCGAAACAAAACAGATGATGAATCGATGCAAGAGTTCTTTGAAGTAAAGAAGAAGCTGCACTTAATTTTAGACCAACGCGAGATTTTTTGGAGACAAAGATCGAAGCAGTTTTGGCTTAAATCGGGGGACAAAAACAGTAGATATTTTCATACTGATGCAACTTCTCGTAAGAAAAATAATCAAATTGCTAAGTTACAGAACTCTGAAGGCAACTGGAAGGAATGGGACAGTGGGTTGGAGAGTCTGATTACTAACTACTATGTTGATTTATTTAGTGCTTAGCAATCACAATGGGAAGAGGTAGTTAGAAATGTGCCTACAAGGATAACACAAGATCAGAATGACAGCTTATTAATGCCAGTTACAGATGAAGATGTTAAGAACGCTTTATTTTCCATGCATCCGGATAAGGCGCCTGGGCCTGACGGAATGACCCCTGCGTTCTTTCAGAAACATTGGCAGATAGTTGGAAAAGATGTTGTTAATCTGGTTCGGAGGTTCTTTGAAGATGGGGATTTGCCTCAAGGTTTGAATGATACAAATGTAGTACTCATCCCTAAGAAGAAATGTCCAATTAACATAGGGGATTTAAGACCTATTTCCCTTTGCAACGTGTTAGTGAATGTGATTACTAAGGTTATGGCAAACCGAATGAAGAATTTCTTGCAAGGAGTAGTATCGGAAAATCAGAGCGCATTCATACCAGGCCGCTTAATATCAGATAATATTCTGATAAGCTATGAGGTAATGCATCATTTGAAAAGGAAAAAGCGAGGCAAGGAGGGTTTTATGGCTTTGAAATTAGATCTCAGCAAGGCTTACGACAGAGTTGAGTGGCCTTATTTGCAAGAAATTATGTTTAAAATGGGATTTCAGGGGAGTTGGGTGGACTTGATTATGAAATGTGTGAAATCGGTAAAGTATCAAGTTACACATGGAAGAAGAAGAATGGGACCTATAATTCCAGGAAGAGGTATAAGGCAGGGAGATCCTCTCTCGCCTTACTTATTTATCCTATGTGCAGAAGGATTTTCAGCGCTTATCAGGAGCTTTGAATCGAATAAATGGCTAACTGGGGTTAAGATTTGTAAACGAGCACCCACAATTAATCATATGCTTTTTGCAGATGATAGCTATGTGTATTGCAAGGCTAATGTGGTAGAGGCAGATAATGTGAGGAAGTTGCTAAGTACGTTTGAGATTGCAACGGGTCAAATGGTGAATTACGGAAAGTCTTCTATTTTCTTCAGCTCTAATGTGACAGATTCTGATAAAAAGGAATTGTGTATGCAGCTGCAAATTCAAGAAGCAGGGGATCGAACAACATATTTGGGGCTTCCGACAATGTTGGGTCATAATAAGTCTGCACTTTTGGGGTATTTAAAGGAGCGAATTGACAATAAAGCGAGGAGCTGGGATGAAAGGTTCATATCTAGATCAGGCAAGGAAGTTTTAATCAAAAACGTGGCACAAACACTCTCGAGTTACGCAATGAGTGTCTTTCTGCTACCGCAAGGGATTACAAAGGATATGGAGAGAATGCTAGCAAGATACTGGTGGCAATCGAAACCTAAGCAAGATTCGGGCATTAATTGGATGAGCTGGTCGGGGCTGAGCAAGCATAAATCAGCAGGAGGTATGGGTTTCCGTGATCTCTATGACTTTAATCTATCTATGCTAGCAAAACAAGGATGGAGGTTCCTTACTAAACCTGAAAGCTTGGTTAGTAAGCTTTTTAAAGCTAGATACTTCACATATCATGATTTTCTGTCAGCAAAACTAGGACACAATCCTAGCTTTGTATGGCGAAGCATTTGGGAGGCTATTCCACTGTTGAAGAGTGGGGTGAGATGGATGATTGGTACAGGGGATAAAATTAACATTAAACATCAACCATGGTTGAATACAGATGACCCTTACATTTCATCAGAGTCTCCGAGTTTCTCTCAAAATAAGGTTGCTTCTCTGATGAGGTTAGATAGCCGTCAGTGGGACAGTGACATTGTAGTGGATTTGTTTAATGAGAGAGATCAACAGTGCATTTTAAACACTACTATTAACCAGAGAATTACAGAGGATCACGTTTACTGGTGTGAAGAAGCTCATGGGGACTACTCGGTTCGTAGTGCCTATAGACTTTTACAGGCTCAGAAAACAAGGTGGACAGTGAATGATAATGGTAGTCTATGGCGGAAAATGTGGCAAGTAAAAGCTCCCCCTAAGGTTCTAAATCTCATTTGGAGAGCTCTCTCCTATTGTCTTCCTACGATGGTTTTGCTGGCTCAAAAGCATGTTCCAGTGCTACGAACTTGTCCAGTCTGTAATACTGAGGACGAAACTATTCTTCATGCTCTGGTTACGTGCCCCTTTGCCATCCAGTGTTGGCAAAGGATAATTCCGGATATTCAGCAGGAGGTAGACAGGGGTTTTGAAGGGTGGCTAGAGAAGATTTTGAGGATTGTAAGTAAAGATAGGAGAACAGTAGTTTTTACGGTGTGCTGGGCAATTTGGAAGGCACGAAATGATAAGCACTGGAATAAGAAGCAAGTTTCGATAAATGGTTTGTTAGCTCCGGCAAAGATTTACCTGACTCAATGGCAGAAAGCCCAAGGGCGTTCAACTGAGGCTCTAGTTCAACTGGTTAACCCAGGTGATGGAGCTAATTCTTGGGTGGCACCACAGATGGTAACAATAAAGGTAAATGTCGATGCTGCAACTTTTAAAGATCCTTCAGCTTATGGAGTTGGTTTGATAGCCAGGGATTCGAGAGGTCAGGTGGTGTATGCGCATTCTTCATATTATATGAATGAGGTTGCTCCAGAATTGGCAGAGGCTATGGCCATAAAAGAAGCTCTCAGTTGGATAATGGCGCAAGCAGGGGACGACTTTCAGGTGGAATCAGATTGCCTTGTGGCAGTTCAGGCGATCAGGAGCAGCGTTCCCCTGAACTCTCCATTTGGGGCTGTGATTGAAGATTGTAGGAATTTAATTAGAAGTTCAAACAAAGTTACTTTGTCTTTTGTTCGACGATCTGCAAATATGGCTGCTCACTTCTTAGCTAAGGAGTCATATTCACATCCAGGTCGAGTGATTAATAGGAGTAATGTTCCTATTGATCTAAATGATGTTTTGATTCATGATTTGGTTTAATATAAATCTTTTTCCGTCAAAATAAAATAAAATAATGGTCTTTCACTCAATAATCTCTCTTCATTCTTAACCAAGAATACCATTCAAATGGTGGTCTTCCACACAATAATCTCTCTTCATTCTTCGCCAAGGATATGCGAAATCCATAATTTCCTTTCCATCTTCCAAAATCCAACGGAAACCTTTTCGTAGTTGTTCCTTCGTCTCCCTCACCTGTCCAGTCCAGATAAAACTCAAGCATGTACTTTTAGAGTTTGATGAATGTTACTCCCACAATATTTACTCCAATAAAAATATCATTAATGTAATTTATAACATTTATGCTAAGTTTATTAATACGAATTTAAACTAATCTTTCAATTTAAATAAACTCATTCATCATTTCACCCAACATATCATCTTCTATATATAATAGGAGAACAAGAGGATATTTTAGGGGTATTTTGAGCAAATAAACCCCCTGTGAAATTACCATATTACCCATATATATTATGAAATTACATGACATGCCACTACTTTCTTATCTAAAGAAAAAATTGAATAAATAATGTTTTGGTGATGGATCGAACACTTGACCTTCTCTAAGACATCCTTATAACCATTGAGCTACATGATTCCTTTTGATTTTAAGTTAAAATCATATTACATGAACCCCGCATCTTTCTTTATCCAATATTTATTGTTATTTAAACTTTTGAGTAAATATAAGGGTGATTTATAAGATTTATTAAACTTAATTTTTTTTTAATTCTGTATCATATATAACTATATATATTACTAATCTTATAAAATTTTAATATTAAGTTTTAGAAACAATATAATGTCTGGTGAAATTTTATCTATCTTTTAGTTAAAAAAATATTTCGTATATGTAACTTAACTGTAATATATTCTATTCTCTTACATAAAGGTCTAACTTTTCTTGTACTACACAATATATTTGAATTATTAGATATTTAATATATAAAATGTATTATAAAACGTTGATATAACATAAATAACATATCACAAGTAGTTTATTTACATATTTATTAATTATTTATTTTTCAAACTAATGAAAATTAGTGTTAAAAAATATTTCAAAATTAGACAATAATTTAGGTATAGGTGATCAGTCACTTCGGGATCGGGGAGTTTTATCCCCTCCCCCGATCCCCGAACTCGCCTCGATCCTCGAGACGATTATATTACTTATCCTAACAATAATCATTGTTAAATAGCACATATCGAACATGTATACATGATATTTATGATATTTATGATTCTTCTTCTTATCTATACAAGCATAGAGTCGGTGCGATTGATGAGTGACTTTTAAGTTTGTTATCTTAATTGTATTAATATTTTATTTTACATTTATATCTACTTTTTCTGAAGATGATCTTAAATTTGAATTATTTTATGTGATTGTTGAACTCGATGTTGAATTGACTTGTGTGTCTGTGTTTGAGCGTGATTAAATTGTGTTTTAAGAATTTTGTGTTTGATAATATTTAAAAATATATTTTAATTAAATTTTTATTTTTAATAAATTAAAGTCAAGTTACAAACGGAAAAGGAATAAAGAGCAAATATCAAAATATGAGTATCATACTGATCGACCGACTTCCAAACTATATTTTGATTAAAATTGTTGTTTTTTTATAAATTAACCTAAAATAGTAAAAATAAAAGAACTAAAGTACGAATATCAAAATATGAGAACCATACCAACCCACGATCAAACTTTCAATGTTTCGGTCTTAATAATACATTATAAATAAATATAATAGAAGTGACTAGATTTATAATTAGATTGGATGCATTATATATATGACACATTTTTTGTTATTATCAAATGAATTATAAATTAATTTGATGGAAGAAAATAATTAGTTATTTGGAATTGAGTTTATATATATATATATATATATATATATATATATATATATATATATGTAAAATAACTAAAAAAACCATAAATAAAAATATGAAAAACTATTTGTTTTGAGTTAAAATAATGTAAAAGATGAGATAATAAAAATAAATAGATAGTACAACAAAATAATTAAATGAATAATATATTCTAAAAATTTGATAAAATTTTCTGTAAAAAATAAACTGATTAAAATATATAGTCCAGTTAACAAATTTTAAAAAATCGGATATAGCATAGTATACAAGTACAAAAAAATTAAGATTAGATCATTCACATTATACACCCTGAGTTATTTAAAATTATAGGCCCCGATCAATCAAAGTATCTATATAAATTGAAGTAAGTAAATTGTAACAAGACAAAAAAAATGTGCAAACATACCTAGAAAAAATCTTTAAACCACAGAGAAAAGAAATTTATGTTAATCGCTATAAAATGACCTGTGCTTTAATTAGTAAAGATATTTTTCTGGATGAAGTTGTATTTTAAAAATATAAAGGGTGAATTCATTGTCAAAACACGGACATAATTCAGAAGGCATATGAGCAATTTTAACTTACGATGGTAGAAGTACAAAAAATATTTTTCCATTCATAATTGATTAATTCTCAAGTTCCGAGGTCAAAAGAGACTGTTTGTTTGGAAGAATCGAAACACGCCGAAGTGGTACCAACCGTACTTAATAATAGAAGGATTTGACACAAGGTAGTTCCACTTAGTCAATTAGCTGAATTGTTCGATGTTATGAAAGTTAGACAGGTAGAGGGAGAGAAATAAATGCAAAGAATGCTTAAAATAAAGAGGTTAAAAGAAAAGACATAAAAATGTTAGAAAGAAAGTTTTAAGAACGGAAAATGTAAGGCTAAGTAGAATATTACAAGCTTTAGGAAGACTTTTGACTAAAACCAGTACTAAAACCTACAATCTCATACTGCAACATTTTGAAGGCTATTTAGTTTCTACCTTGAATATTGTTGGAGATGAGCTAAATGGATGCATCATTTTTGAAGAACTCGAAAAAAGTTTAGGATTATAAGTAGTAAAAAAAGTCATCTTAATTACGAAACATCCATATAACACTCTAATTCTATTCTATGATACACAACAAAATTAAAAACTGACATGACTTATTAATACTACTTGTATTACTTTTCAAATTACAAACCTCAACATATTTAAGCAAGTACAGTATAGTCATACTATTAACAAGAAATTTTTTATGAATATCAACAATATACAATCATATATCAAAATGATATTGATCGTGCGTAGTTCAATTTAAAAATACAATCTAAGTTAGCGACCCGTGCCTTGCACGAACTTTTATGCTGGTTTAATAAAATATAACAAAATTAAGTTATGATATGAGAAATTGCATTATTACATACAAATTATTTTAATATAATAATATTTTAAAACACCGTGTGCATAACACGAGTTATAAACTAGTTTAAATAGGCATTTTAATAAATTCTTCAAAATCTCATAGATTTCCAACTATATAAAATACATTGACAAATCTTTTAAAATTCACGTTTTATCAAATATCAAAAAATCTATGAAATTTTGGATACCATATATTGAATAACTTTTTAAAATTTAAATGGAGTACACCCAAATTTTAAAAACTTTTTAAATATGGAATACCACCTCGATTAAAGAATGAGTAAAGTGCACTTTGTGTGTCAAAATGTGTACGTCCTTAAATATGTCTAACTCCGTCTATTCTGAAGGGAGTATTTCAGTCTTTTGCATATACGACTATAAAATCTAACTTAATTTATTCTTGATTTGCTAGTTTGTGAAGAAACTCCAAATAAAAATCAGATTAATATTTGAGTGAATTTAAAGTGATAACAACATATACATACATGGCGAATTACGAAACATCGACATCAAATTCTCGCTATATTCAGGAGCTTCGTTTCCCACAACTTCAACTAGAAACTCAATTCGGCACCGCCGATGAAGAACACCATGGAACAAGAAAACATCGCCATTGTTTATGGGCAGCCCCGAAGATACACTTGGATTCTCCTTGTTATGGAAATTTGAGCAACAATGGTAGGGACTTCCTCTATGCGATGGTTCTATGATCATCCTTACACATTTTTTTTCTGGTACATGGTCCTTGTGATGGCCATTCAACTGAATAGTGAGTTCCGTAGTGCCATGGCCAACAGATACATCAATTTTTCCTAACGTTTTCTTGATGACTACTCTATTACAAGTTAGAGTTTTTAAACTTGAGTATTTCAAGTGATCTGACAAACAAAGTAAAAATACACAAAGTGCATTTTACTTAAAAACTTTTGAAATAACAAATGATTGTTGTTGGGCTGGGTTATATAAATGGTAAAATATAATCCAAAGTGGGCTGAGGCCCAATAACATATAGGTACACCCATACATAACTCCAAAGGAGCTCGCAAACACTCAGCATTGCTGAAAGTCAGTAAAATACATAACCTAATAAACATGAGCTCAACGAACAAAAGTTGTCTGAAAAGCCAAGTGAAAATTATCAACTTGATTGATAGCGATTGTCCTCGATTGAACTCTTCTGTGGTTGTAAGAAGAACTCGTCGCTTCTTTAAGTGGTCGCCTGGGCCTGGGCAGATAACAATCTTTCCAAGGATCAGTCGGGAATGTTCTAGAAAGAAGACCAAGAGACCAAAGCAGAAGCCTAGGCTTTCGGGTTTTTTTCAGGCCCAGCTGCGAATGATGAAAGCCTTAAAGCAGCAGAAAGGTAAGTTAAGCAGCTCCAACTAAATTATCGGAAGCAGATCATTAGCGGCAACCATGATTATCCTAAATATCTCTTTTTTCAAGATGAAGATAATTTTGATTTTACAGTACGTTTTGATGACGTACAATGTGAAGAATACTGCAAACTTGAATTTCTTCCTGGCTTGACCAATCATGATGCCTGGTTTGTCCTATCATATGGTTTGATCTGCATGTCCACCATTCGTTTGCCTGGTCGCGATCATAATCGCAACATTTATCTATGGAATCCTCTCATTAAGAAATACAAAACTCTTCCTGAATCACCTCTTCCCTCTGCAAAAAACTGGGAGGCTTGGGAGGCTTTTGCTTTTGGCTTTTTACCTGAAGTCGATGATTATGTTGTGATACATATTATCAAACCTTGCTTGCCCCCGCACCCTCAGTCCGTCATCATTGGTGTTTATAGTCTTAAAACTAATTCTTGGAAGAAATCAAGTCAAGATAATGTATTTATTTCTGGAATCAGCAGTGATCAGGACGATGTTGTTTTCATTAATGGGGCTGCATTTTGGGTAGGGGTTAATTCAGACAAGCAAATAATACTTATGTGCTTTGATACCAAGACCGATACACTGTGTGAAATCTCATTGCCTGACTCGGTTGCATATTGGTCACAGGTTCCTGTCATTCATCAATTTGGTCAATCTATTGCTTACTTCGTCTGGGAGGAGGGGGTAAATCATTTTGACATGTGGGTGTTGAAATATGATCATATAAACGAATTTACGTGGGAAAAGAAGATGTGTGTTAGTCCAAGTAAAGATGTTGAGGAGGAAGTCCTGGGTGTAAGGAACACCGGTGATCCAATACTTGTGATTTCATATAGTCTTGATTGCCATCAAGCAAATGGTTTTGTTGAGTCATGGGATCGTTGGACTCCCAATTCCCCTTACAAGGTAGGCTATGGACCACCTTATGTCATTAGGCCTTTTGTGGAGAGTTTGGTTATGCTTAATGATTGATAAATTGAAGAAATCATCAAGTTTGAAGCCTTGTTACTCTTCGAGCTATTGATTTACGATTTTTGTGGATTATGTTTTTTGCTTAATAGATTTCATAGTTTTAGAGCAATTGATTTATGAATATCTCAGATCATGTTTTTTTGTTTATGAATTACCCTCATTATACATGGTGGTAACAAAGACTGATATACCAAGTGAAATCTCATTGCCCGATCGGGTTGCATTTTTGCCACATGTTCCTAATATTCATCTATTTTATCAGTCTATTGCCTACTTTGTTTGGGAAGGGGAGTAATTCATTTTGACACGTGGGTGCTAAAATATGATACTGTAAACAAGTTTACTTGGTAAAGAAGATGTCAGTTAGTCGAAGTTAAGATGTTCGGGAGGAAGTCGTGGGTGTAAGGAACAATGGTAAACCACTACTGCAAAAATTCATTGCAGAAATTTGATTTCGTATAATCTTGAACGTTATCAAGGAAATGATTTATTTGATTCTTGAAATTGTTGGGCTCTTAATTCTCCTTACGAGGAAGGCTATTTACCACCTTATGTCTTTTGTACTTTTGTGGAGAGTCTGGTTTTGCTTAATATTGATTGAAATTAGTGAACAGGTTATCGATTCTGAAGCATTGTTGAGCAAATGACTTTATGAATTTTGTGGATTAATTATTTGCTTAAAAAAAAAATCATCATTGCAGAGCAAATGTTTTTAGAATTTTTGTGTATTATGTATTTTTGCTTAATAAATTCAGTCATTATACCCTGTGATTTTGCTCAATAATAATGTTTGAATTCTCCATACAGTTCAACCAGGGCATAAATATCTTTGGTAGGTTCCTTACAGTTCTCCTTGGTCATCAATTTGGTTTCTGTTTGTGCTTGATTTCTGGGGTTATCCGAGCAAAATTCTATGACTTGCTGGGAAAACAGACCTTTCTACAATAAAGTATCCTTTTCCCGAATTTTTGTTATGATTTGTAAAATAATATGTTTATGATCAGATATGATATATTGACCTCTGAATATTACTTCTGGTCTTTGGTTTGTGTACTTATCAACTGCCTGTTAAAGTTATTTAATTAAATATCATTGCTGGTATTTTATGCCTATATATACTGATTAGCAAGAGTTGTGTATGATGATAAATAAACTTATCAGATGATCAACATTTTAATTGCTTAAGTCCGCTATTAGATTCAACCAGGGGGTAATCATTGTATTAGCACCGGGTTCAATTGACCTCATTGAATTTTTTTGAAAAGAAATATATATGTTAAGTTGTTCATAAAAAAAATCTATAAATAATTTTAGGATTGACCCCTCTAGAATTAATATCTAGACTATTTGATTTTAATTCTACCCCAAAGACTCTTATTCCTGGCTACCCACTGGCTTCAACTCAATGATTTCATTGCAATGCAGGGCTTGGGTTTATATCATCTTTACCTTTTGTATTCCTTATCGGTGTTTTTGCATCATCATGGCTGGGTGCTACTGTTTTCTGGATTGGGGAATGGATTATAAAGAAAATGCCATTTATGCAGCATATATACTCGGCGTCCAAACAAATTAGTGCTTCCATATCTCCAGGTAAAATATACTTTTCTCTTTCATAATGGTAATTATTAGTCATCCACGCGTGGGCGAATATGCATTTGGTTTTATCACATCTTCTGTTATCCTCCAGGTACCGTCTCCTACAAAGTTTAGAAACTCTGGGCTATTTAATTTTTTTTCATCTGCCCAATATCCTTCAATTCCCAGGTGAATATCTGATTATTGGGTTCTTAAGTTATTATTAGCATTATTGGGCATATATAGGGGTTATGGGCCAATAATATGCCTCAAAATAAGGTTCTGTATATATGTTGTGCTCGTCGCGGGAGTGCTTAATTTGTTCTTACTCGTCTATGAATCAATTGATGAAGTTTACTAACACTTGATCACAATATTCTGATTTAGTTGTGATAATATTGCAAGCCGTGATATACTTGCTACTTTTCTTCACCAATATATTGTTGTTGCTTTGTTCATGTAAATGCAGAAAGATGATGGAGATGAGGAGTTTTGCTGTGTCTTTGTCCCAACAAACCATATATATCTTGGTCATATATTCTTAATTAGCTCTAAAGATATCATATGGCCAAATCTGTCAATTTGTGAAAGCATTGGCATGATAAGTACTGTGTTTATAAGCCTTACCTTCTCATAAGTAATGCTCTTTGGTGGAATTCCTTTTTTGCTTGTGCGCTGTTTACAAAGTCATACAACAGTTTTGTGATCAGTTTCCCTACAACCAGTGATTAAAACAAAAAGTGTCAATAAAATTTGGTTTTTTTAGTGTTGGTTGTTATCCTGTGGGTTTGAATGTGAGTGACTTTTTTGTTGGCATAAAACAGAGATCATTGTATCCGGAGGCATGACTATGCCACAAAGAATATCCCCTGCTGAAAGGATATCTCGAATGGGTGAAGCGATTCCACCGAGTAGAATGGTGTAACATAACCATTAAGGAGGCTGTTAGTGTTCAATCTTCACTCTTCTGCTAGCATACATGTTGATAATGCATTGATAGAATACAGTTCTTTTTTTACCTGTTTACATAGCAATTACAGAAGAACTCAGGATCCCTAGCTACTTGATCTTGGTGTTTTTTAGATCGTGTAACTTGCTGCATCTATATTCTGTTGTCAATACATTTCGTTACTATGTATGAGAAGTAATTTTAAGAAGCTGGTGGTAGTCTGGTATGATAGGTGTAATCTTCGAAAACCAAGTAGATCAATTTATATTTTGCTCCATTAATAGCGATAATTTATTGGTTTTTTAAATTTTGGTTCACCTTTTTTGCTTAATTTTTTTATATATCCTTCATCCTGGTTTGAGTTTCATGAAAAAGAAAAAGCACCAAAGAGAGTAGAGACAGTAGCACTGGAATCCTGGAAAGATGAAATGTGTAGCAGTCAGCAGTTATCACTTCTGACAATATGCCTTTCATATATCTGTTTATCTACAATATTCCTTTCATATATCTGTTAATCTATGTGTATGTGTTTGTATATTCACTCTCTTGATAGCTAATATAATGTAATCAGCTCCTACTGATATCAACAATTCCAATGGCTTTCAGAAAACTAATAAAGATAACAGGTTCTGCTTGGTTGTGTTTTAGATGAAGAACCATCTAATTATCAATGTGGACTGAGGGTAAGTCTCCTGATATTCGTGGAAGCTTTGTTTTTTTTATTACTTGGTTTAGATACTATTTGTTGTAGCTTTACTTTTGAGTAAAAAAAAAATCTGTAATTCACTTGGACCGTCCTAATACACTTGCAGGGGGAGTTTCTTGAATCTATGTATGATCAAAAGTATTTGGAGTTTAGGTAAGTTTCTCATGCAATATGATTTTCAACACAAATGTCTTCCATAACCACTAATTGTGTTTTTTTCGAGTATGCTCTGTAGATTTTTTGGACTTGGAGTATGACGTTATATTTTGCATCATTGAGTTTTAAAATCCTTTATAAACTTGGTTCTTAGATGGAGAGTGTCGAGGCTTTCTTTAGTCAATTATTGCACTTGGTAAGTCAACTCTACAGGGTACATATGCTGCAGAACCAACATGCACTCAGGCTACTTGGTCATGTCCTCTTTTCTTTGTTGGTGTCTGCTGGGAAGAGTTTTTAAATATTAATTCAAGATTCTTATGTTTGGTGCACAAAGGTCATGTGATCGCCTTGGACATCAGTTTGCCACACCTTACTCACAAAGGGTGGAACTCGGGGAGTGGGAGTTCAGTCATTAAGGTGAAATGGGAAGGATATGCACTCCTGTTCTAACGACACAGCAGTCAGCCACGAGCCCACTAGCCCTTGAGGTTTAATTCAACTTGAGATTCAGAAAAAGCCAGAGACACTCATAAGGGCCATAGTTCTTACTTCTTAGCATTGCTGCTTTTCCACCCTATAGACTTGCAGAAGACGAACTTTCTGCTCCCATTCCTACCAGGTGCTTGTGTTTGTTAAACAAATCATTTGAGAATTGAGGGTCAGAGGTTTGATTGCCTAGACATGGATAGGCGAATTCGAACCATCCTGTGATGACTTAAACTCCTCAAGTAAGCAGTGAAAGAGTACAGAGTTACTTATTTAGCAAAAAGAAAAAGGAGTACAGAGTTGATTCTCATCGTTTGGAACAAAATAGCCCCGCTGGGTCTGATTTGTAACATCTCACCTTACATCATATATATTTAGATGTATCCACTAATCTTTGACGTTGTTTAAATTTTTACCAGGGTGATAATCCCCATTTTCTCAAATGAAGACGCAGGCAGCAGCAGCACTGCATACATATTTCTTTTTAATTCTGTTGAAATTGGCAACACTGTATAATTAGTTTCAGCATTCTATTTGGATATAATTAGTTTCAACACAATATTTCGATATTTATCTATATTATACTATACTATTATAAGCAAATTAGCCTCTATTGATTGTTAGTTTGATATTCTAAATAGTAACAGTTAGATTTAAAGATAGATAAAGCAGAACCGTTGGATGTAATACTAAAAATATATCTTTTTCTTGATATCTAAAATACTATCACGGTTCAAGTTTCGAATCTCGTAAACAATATATTATTATTATTATTATTATTATTATTAAATATATATTATCTATTATTCTAAGCTACCAAATGTTGGGTTTGTGGAGTCTAACAGGTTTCAGAATTGGTTTCTGATTTGAGTTAGAATTTCCAGATCTGAATTCTAATTAGAGTTAGTAATTTCAGAATTTCAGAATTAGACTTTGATTAGTTTTAGACCCAGTTTTTTCTCTTATAAATAGTCTCATGTAATTGTAAAACACCAACACATCAGAACACAACAGAACAACATAGTTGTGAGAAGATCAATACAAAATTAGTGCGGCTTGTGGAGTAGGAATTTCCGAACCACGTAAATCTTTGTCTTGTGTGATTGTCGTTTATTTTTTTGTTCTTGTTTATTCGCTTTGGGTTTTGCTTTCGTTGTTGTATACTCAACAACTGGTATCAAGAGCCTAGGTTTTCAGGCGAGTGGGAGCGATGGCAGAAGATGGGAAAGTAAAGATCGACAAATTTGATGGCAAAGATTTTGGATATTAGAAGATGCAAATTGAAGATTATTTGTATCAGAAAAAACTACACCAACCGCTAGAAGAGAAGAAGCCAGATAAGATGGATGAGACTGAATGGAAGCTATTGGATAGGCAGGCTCTGGGTGTTGTCAGATTGACTTTGGCGAAGAACGTTGCTTACAATATCGTCAAGGAAACGACAACTTATGGATTGATCAAGGCGTTAACAAATATGTATGAGAAGCCATCTGCTTCGAATAAGGTGTATTTGTGTCGTTTGTTGTTTGCCGCGAGATTGAATGAAGGTGATTGTGTTGCTGATCATGTGAACGAATTTAATTCTATCCTATCAAGATTGGCATCGGTGGATATTAAATTTGATGATGAAGTACAAGCCTTGTTGTTGGTATCCTCGTTACCTGACAGTTGGTCAGGATTTGTCACTGCTATTAGTAATTCATCTGGGAGCGGTAAGATGACTTTTAATGGAGTTCGAGATTCGATTCTTGGAGAAGATATTCGTAGGAGAAACTCAGGAGAGTCGTCAGGTTCCTTATTGAGTACAGAGAGCAGAGGCAGAAAGTCTGAGAGGGGGCAGAATCAGGGGCGTAGTAGATCGAAGTCACAGAAAAGAGGGTAATCCAAATATCGCAAGGAGATTGTTTGTTGGAATTGTCAGAAAAAGGGTCACTTCAGAAATCAGTGTACGGCTCCGGCAGCTCCTAAAGAAAAAAAGAAAGAGGATAATTCAGCTAATGTAGTTGAAGAAGTGGTGAGCGATGATGCTTTGATTTGTTGTGTTGAATGTTCGGTTGAATCATGGGTTATGGATTCTGGTGCATCATTCCATGCGACCCCTTGCAAGGATTTGATGTTAAATTTTAGACTTGGAAATTTTGGTAAAGTCCGTCTTGTTGATGATGAGACTTTGGATATTGCGGGCATGGGAGATATTAATCTCAAGACCTCTTTGGGGACTAGCTGGACGTTGAAAGATGTAAGGTACATTCCCGGACTTAAGAAGATGTTGATATCTGTGGGTCAGTTAGATAAGGAAGGGTATCGAGTTTCTTTCGGAAACGGACAGTGGAAGGTTATAAAGGGGAATCTAGTTGTTGCTCGTGGAGACAAGAAGGGGACTTTGTACATAGTTGAACAATCTAGCTATGAAGCAAATGCAGTTGCTGATGAGATTGGGTCTTCAACTTTGTGGCACCAAAGACTTGGTCATATGAGTGAAAAGGGTATGAAGCTGTTAACTTCAAAGGGGAAGATTCCAGAGCTGAAGAATGTGGAAGTTGGGTTCTGTGAACCATGTGTTCTTGGAAAGCAGAAACGAGTTACTTTTGCAAAATCAGGGAGGACCCCGAAGGCTAAGAAGTTAGAGCTAGTTCATACAGATGTATATGGTCCAACAACAGTTGCGTCGTTGGGAGGATCTCGCTACTATGTCACTTTCATTGATGATTCCACTAGAAAGGTATGGATTTATTTTTTGAAGAAAAAATCAGATGTGTTTGATACTTTCAAGAAGTGGAAGACTGAAGTTGAAACTCAGACTGGTTTGAAGGTTAAGAGTTTGATGTCAGATAATGGTGGTGAGTATAGTAGTGATGAGTTTAAAAGCTATTGCGCAGAGTACATGATTAGAATGATTAAAACTATTCCAGAGACACCGCAGCAGAATGATATTGCAGAGCGCATGAATAGAACCTTGAATGAAAGGGCCAAGAGTATGAGGTTACATGCAGGGTTGCCGAAGACTTTTTGGGCAGATGCAGTTAGCACAGCAGCGTATCTCATAAACAGAGGACCTTCAGTTCCTTTGGGGTTCAAGATTCCTGAAGAAGAGTGGCAGGAAAAAGAGGTAAATCTTTCACACTTGTGAGTTTTTGGTTGTGTTTCTTATGTGCGTGTTAAAGATTCAGACAGAGACAAGCTTGATCCGAAAGCAAAGAAGTGTATCTTCATTGGTTATGGCTCAGATGATATGGGTTACCGTTTCTGGGATGAACTGACGAAGAAGGTCGTTAGAAGTAGAGATGTTACTTTTAATGAAAATGCGGTGTACAAGGATAAGCTTGCAGTCGATTCTGAGTTTACAAAGGAACAATCTGAAAAAGAGAAAGCAGTGCTTGAAGATATTACTGAAGAAGATCTTGCAGGAAATAGTGGGAGTTCTGGGAATGCTGATGAGACAGGTTCAGTTACTCCACAGGCTGAGGTAAGAAGATCTAGCAGAACTGTGAGGCCGCCACAAAGATTTTCTCCTTCAGCATATTACACGTTATTGACCGAGGACGAAGAGCCTCAGTGTTATTCAGAGGCAGTTCAGGTGGATGATTCAGTTAAGTGGAAATCAGCCATGGAAGAAGAGATGAATTCTCTTGAGAAAAATGAGACTTGGTCTTTAACGGAATTACCAGCAGGAAAGAAGGCTTTACAAAATAAGTGGGTGTTCAGGATCAAAGAAGAACCAGATGGCAGCAAAAGGTACAAGGCAAGGTTAGTAGCCAAGGGATATCAACAGAAAAATGGAATTGACTATACTGATATATTTTCCCCGGTTGTTAAGATGACTACAGTTAGACTTGTGCTAAGTATTGTGGCTGCAGAGGAGTTACATCTAGAGCAACTAGATGTTAAGACCGCATTCTTACATGGTGATCTTGAGGAAGACATCTACATGGTTCAGCCAGAGGGATTTCAGGTAGCTGGGAAAGAAAACTTGGTTTGCAAGCTTATAAAAAGCTTGTATGGTTTGAAGCAAGCACCAAGACAATGGTACTTGAAGTTTGACAACTTTATGATGAAGAATGGGTACACGAGGAGTGCTATGGATCATTGTTGTTACTTTAAACAATTTGATTCATCTTATATCATATTGTTGTTGTATGTTGATGACATGTTGATAGCAGGATCAAACATGAGGTAAATCAACATGCTAAAGAGACAGATGTCTGAAGAGTTTGAGATGAAGGATATGGGTGCAGCAAAACAGATACTTGGTATGAGCATCATAAGGGATAGATCTGAAGGTACTTTGAAATTATCTCAAGAGAAGTATATTGAGAAATTATTGCAGAAATTCAGTGTCCAGGATGCGATGACCAGAAGTACACCGTTGGCAACTCACTTTAATCTCACGAAGAAGCAGTCACCTAAAACGGATGAAGGCAAGAAAGATATGGCTAAAGTTCCGTATGCATCTGCAGTTGGCAGTTTGATGTATGCTATGGTGTGTACAAGGCCAGACATTGCTCATGCAGTGGGAGTTGTTAGCAGGTTCATGTCTAATCCAGGAAAAGAGCATTGGGAAGCAGTCAAGTGGTTGTTACGCTACTTGAAAGGCACATCCAAGTTTGCATTATGTTTCAGTAAGAAAGATGTTATCTTGGAAGGGTTCTCTGATGCAGATTTGGGTGGATGTTTGGATACAAGAAAAAGTACTACGAGATATATTTTCACTTTGGGTGGCACAACAATTAGTTGGATGTCTCGACTTCAAAAGAGTGTTGCTCTTTCAACCACAGAAGCAGAATATATGGCTATCTCTGAAGCTGGCAAGGAGATGATTTGGTTGAAGAATTTTCTTGAAGAGTTGGGCAAGAAACAGGCGGACAGTGCTTTGTATAGCGACAGTCAGAGTGCCATTCATCTTGCGAAGAATCCTGTGTTTCATGCTAGGACGAAGCATATTCAGCTGAGATATCACTTTACGAGGGAGTTGATTAGCAATGGTACTTTGTCCTTGAAGAAAATCCTTGGTTCAAAGAATCCTGCAGATATGTTGACTAAGGTGGTTACCAATGAAAAGTTGAAGCTTTGCATAGCTTCAACTGGCCTTCAGAATTGATTGATGAGAAGGCGTTGCACTAGTTAGAGTTATTGATCGAAGTATTGGGTGTTACTAGATTTACAAGAGTGAAGAGAAGATGTGGTCAGACTCCAAGTGGGAGATTGTTGGGTTTGTGGAGTCTAACAGGTTTCAGAATTGGTTTCTGATTTGAGTTAGAATTTCCAGATCTGAATTCTAATTAGAGTTAGTAATTTCATAATTTCAGAATTAGACTTTGATTAGTTTTAGACCCAGTTTTTTCTCTTATAAATAGTCTCATGTAATTGTAAAACACCAACACATCAGAACACAACAGAACAACATAGTTGTGAGAAGATCAATACAAAATTAGTGCGGCTTGTGGAGTAGGAATTTCCGAACCACGTAAATCTTTGTCTTGTGTGATTGTCGTTTATTTTCTTGTTCTTGTTTATTCGCTTTGGGTTTTGCTTTCGTTGTTGTATACTCAACACTAAACACATATTATTATAATTATTATATATATTATCTATTTTTCTAAGCTAGGTTCAGTACTTCAAGATTCTATTCGCGTTGACATTAAGAACTTTTATTATCACAATTCTTACTATTATAACAATTCTTACTATTATAAGCAAACTAACTTCTATTTGGTTGGTTGGTAGTTTGGTACTCTAAATAGCAATCGATAGATAAAACAGAATCGTTGGATGTAATACTAAAAATATATCATTTTCTTGATATCTAAAATATACCACAGATTCAAGGTTCGAATCTCGTCAACAACATATTATTATCATTATTAAATATATATATATTATTTATTATTCTAAGCTACCAAACACATATTATTATAGTTATTATATATATTATCTATTTTTCTAAACTAGGTTTCGTACTTCAAGATTCTATTCGCGTCGACATTAAGAACTTTTATTATCAAAATACAAACAAATACTTAAAATAACATTATACATATTATTATATTTTAGTGTTTTTATAATTTATTTTTCTACTACAAAAATCATATAAATCAACATATAAATAGTAAGATAGAAAATACAAAATTCATCCGTGCAATGCACGGGTTATAGACTAGTAATTATGAAATATAATATTTCGATATAATTAGTTCACTAAATGTGGTGTGGAAATGTAATACTTCGTACATTTATTTTCTTTTACTGTAATTTTTCTGTACATATATAGTACTATAAATTTTGAAAGATGTTAATATCTTATGATATTAAAAAAAGAAAATATACTGTTTGTTCTGGTGAATGCGAAGTCAAATGACATAATTCTAAAAATATGAAGTTATATCCAAAAATATTATCTTATTTAGCAAAAAAAATATTAACATTTTTAATATGTAATAATGACATAATGTTAAATATATTAGGAGCAATGCTAGGGTTACCGAAATGGATCCTAAATTTGTTATCAAATACCACGTGTTTGTAATTTAATTCCTGAAACGCATATGAATACACGTGGGTCCTCTTTATATTTAAGATACACAACCAATTAGCTCATACCAATTAAACATTCGGGAACCACTTTAAAAATGTTTATCTCTTTATCCATATTCATGTATTTCAAATTTTCAATATTTTGTATAAAGTATAAAATTAGAAAAATAATTTTTAAAAGTCAACGTGGTTCAGCAAAAAGTTAAAAAAAAAAAGAGAGTCTGTTTAAACGTTTGAAATTTGGCGCGCCCAGGACTATTGGAAACGCCGTCGTTTTGCAGAACTGATCTTATGATTGGGTCGGGTCATTAAAGCTTTATAAATGCTGAGGAAATGCTTTAGTCAGTGTAAGTGGGCGTTTGGGGTATCAAACAAAAGTTGATTTATAGTTTAAAATGAGTAAGTGTTTTATAAGTGATAAGTTGATGGATGGTTATAAGTGTTTGAGAAAACTAAAAAAAGTGAACTTATGTATTATAATGAGTAAGTGCTTTATAAGTGATAAGTTGATGCAAACTTATAAGTTACGTAAGTGTTTGGATAAATTTACTTATAAGTTAATAATTTTTTTGTTAAATTAAATTGAAAAAATAATTAATTAATATAATGATCTCGATAAATACATTTTAGATTAAAAAACATTTAAAAGTATAAATATAAAAATATAAACTACTAAATTGAAAAAATAATTAATTAATATAATGATCTCGATAAATACATTTTAGATTAAAAAACATTTAAAAGTATAAATATAAAAATATAAACTACTAAATAGATAAAGAAATCATGAAAAATGAAATAAGTTGAGCAAAATGTTAGTATTTTCTAACATTCAACTTATCAATTTATAAGTTATAAGTTAGATTATAAGCTGGGTAGACAAACACCCCCATAAGTCATAAACTAAAAAAATAAGTTATAATTTATAAGTTAATGAAATAAATTGAGTACACAAACACCCTCCATAAGTCAAAATTGATTTATAAGCTATAAGAGCATATGCACCGGGGAGCTTAAAACATTGATTCATCAAATGAATCAACTGAGTTTAGCATATCTTGTATACACCGGGAGTAAATTGACTCCATCAATTTGTGATAGTCCATCAATTCATCAAGCTCTCCATTGATATTTGATGGAGTCATCAACGGACTTCAATTACTAGGACCCACCGAAACTAATACTATTTTAATTTGTTTTAAAGCTATTCTCCCTCTCTTTCTTCATCTTGTCTCCTGAAAATCATATTCTAAGTCCATCGAATAGTGATCCATGGACTGATTGACCTTCATGGGTGTATAAATATTAACAAAAAAAATTGATTCAATATAAACAGTAATTGACTCCATCAGTTCAACCAATGAATTGATGAATCAATGCTAGTTACGGGTGCATATGCTCTAAGTTTATAAAATAAGCTGTTGCCAAACAGACCCTAAATCTTCTCATATTCTGTTTAGTCTTTCATCACAATTCACAAGTCTATTATCCCTGAATCTCATTCTCTCTCTAGAAACCCTAGGTTTCTCTCTCTAAATTAGGCTTGATGACTTGACAAAGAGGGAGAAGGATCGTGGGAGGAATCGAAGAAGGAATGCGAGTCGGAATGCGAGTCGCAATCCTCTTCGTGATGCTGAGAAAACAAAATTAACTCCTTATATATAATAAGCGTAAGGGGGATCTTATCCAAAACTTTGGTCGGTCACTGTACTACCAAAAGTATACGATCCGTTGGATTATAAAACTATAAATATTCAAATCGATGAGGACCGTCAGATATAATATTAAAAATTGTATTTGATTAATAATAGGATAGTATTTACATACTAAAAGGTGTATTTTGATAATTTAAACCTATTATAAATGAGTTTTCTATATTGAATAGAAATCTTTATGTAAAAATTCGTAATTATCTTTTCTATTTATTTTATGGATAGTTCCAGTTACATAATAATTATTAAACCATCATTAAATTAAAGATAATTTTGTAAGCTTCGCGTGGGCTGTAAAATCGTTAAAATCTGTTGTCTAAAACTCAAGATAGAGCCCAAGAGCCCAAACAGTAAAGTTATTATCTAAATTTTAATAAATATTTTTTTATTATTGTAGCACCAATTTAATTTTTTTTCCTAATTCTTTTAAATTTATAAAATTCTATATTTATTTCAATAAAATATTAAAATCAATTTAAGAAAAAATTAAAATCGATCTGGTTTGTGTATGATCTGGTACCTCCGTATATAGGCAGCAAGGTAGGGAGTTTTTATGCCGGAGTGAATTTTGCGGTGGCCGGAGCAACGGCACTGGACAAGCCATTTTTTGAGGAAAGAGGAGTTGATATTCCAGTGAGGAATGGCTCTCTAGGGACTCAATTGAGTTGGTTCAAGGATTTGCTACCATCTCTTTGCCAAACTTCCTCAGGTAAGTTACGATTTGTTCGATCAATTTAATCAAATTTTGATTGGAATTGAAAGTTATTTTTATATATTTTTTAAATTCCTAAAAATATATTTGAAAATACAATATATATTTTTTATGAAAATATTCATTTAAAATTTCATTATGATGTATACGACCAAATTAATAAATATAGTTAGATCTTAAATAGATCGATGAGAATTGTTAGATCTAATATTAAAAAGTGTATCTGATTAATAATAGAATTATATTTAAATACTAAAAAGTGTATTTTGATAATTTAAAATTTTTCTATGTAAAAATTCTTAAATATCTTTTCTCTTGAATTTATGTATAGTTCCAGATAATAATTGTTAAACCAAATATCAAGATAACAATTCATATCGATTACAATGATACCCTACGTTATAAGAGACTTAGGAGAACTCCTGTACATGAATAAATTTAAACACTTGTTTTTTGAAGGAACATAACAATAATCCAAATTATAATTATATTATTTTACATATAACAAACATAAAAGGATAATATCAAAATATTATTAAAATGTTGAGGGTTTCATATTCATAAACGATAATTTTGAATATAATACTTATATTAAAATGTGTATTTGATTAAAGGTAGGATTATATTTAAATACTAAGAAGTGTGCTTTGATAATTTAAACCAATTATAAATTGGTTTTCTATATTGAATTGAATTCTTTGTGTAAAACTTCTTAACCATCTTTTCCTTTCAGTTTATTTTATGGGTAGGTCAACTGGTCAAGTTAGATAATAATTATTAAACCATCATTAAATTAAAGATAATTTCGTTAGTTTCGCATGAGTTGTAAAATTATCAAAATTCAATTTCTAAAACTCAAGATAGAACTCAAATATTAAAGTGAGTATCTAAATTTTAATAAATATTTTTTTTATTATTGTAGCACCAATTTATTTATTTTTCCACTAATTCTTTTAAATATAGAAATTTTATGTTTCTTTCAATAAAGTATTAAAATTAATTAAGAACAAATTCAAATCGATAAAGAATATAATAATATGAGAATAAAATTTTATATAATCATAACATAATTTTTATTCTATTTAATAATTTTTAAGTAATAATGTATTTTAAAATTTTATTTACACCGTAAATAAAACCGAAACATTAAAAGTAAAAGTAGTTAGTAAGATACTTATATCAGTATATACTTGATATCCTTATTATATTAAATCCTTATATATAATAATCATAATAGGGATCTTATCCCAAATTTTGGTGGACCATTAGATCTTAACTAGATAAATGAAAATCGTTAGATCAAATATTAAAAAAGTTTATTTTATTAATAATAGTATTATATTTAAATTCTAAAAGGTGTATTTTGATAATTTAAACCAAATATACCAAATATAAATAAGTTTTCTATATTGAATAGAATTCTCCATGTAAAAAATTCGTGACTTTCTTTTCTCTTCGACAATTCCACTTAGATAAATATTGTTAAACCATCTTTTAATTAAAGATAATTTAGTTATCTTCATGTGGGTGTAAAATCGTCAAAATCTGATTTTTAAAATACAAGATAAAGCCCAAATTAATAAAGTGAATATTTAAATTCTAATAATAATTATTATGTCATCATTATTTTAACACCAATTTAATTACTTTTTTCTAACTATTTTAAATTTAGAAATCTATGTTCAAAAATTAAAATCAATCTAAGAAAAATTCAAATCAACAAAGAATATAATAATACGAGGATAAAATTTTATAAAATTGTGCATATTTTAAATCCTATTTTATTAAGTTTTATATCATAACTAATCAACTATTATTTATTATTAAATAATAAATTATACGTAAATGGTGATTTTGTTTTATAAGAACTCATAGAGGCCTAATTTCATTTTTAGCATAACTATATTCATATTAAAAAAAACCTTATTTTGAAATTTTAGACTCAGCTACAGAAGAGGCCAAACTTTTTAAACCTATATACATTGTAAATTATTAAATTCGAAACTTTAAAAGTTTGTTAATCAATTAGTATAGTACTTTTCTGAAAAATAGTACTTTACAAAAAATATTATCAAATAACATATGTATGCAAGAAAAAATGAAAAAATTCTTATTTTTCAAAAAAACCTATAAATTTTAATATGTTGTTGGTAGATTCAAACCTTAGATCATTCTACATGATAATTTTACTGTTATATCTAACGTTTTTCAACAATTTAATATGAAAGATTCAACGATTATGGATTGAGTGATCAAACAAAGCGACCAAACTTATAAGGAAGCTTTCATTAATTTGTCTTTAATATAATAACATAGATATTTACAGGATATATTATAAAAAAATGAAATTTATACAGAATTTTGATCACGGTGTACTACTTTAAAAAAAGAACTATTACAAAAAAAATTATATTTTAATTGATAATTTATTTTCTCAAAAGTTCAAAGTTCCCGCATCATTAACATATTACAAAAAAGAGTATCTTATATTTTAGCAATAAATATTTAAAAAAGTTATAAATTAAAAAAATTATAAATATTAAGAAAAATTAATGATGTTATTATGGTAGTTTGGTCCTAAATACCGCCAAAACATTCTCAACCGTTAGATCCAATACTTTTAAAAATAGATGATCAAGATTATATCATATAAAAAGAAATTATTATCTAAAAATGATATAAGTTAAAAGATATTATATTAGGATTGGATTTTCTAAAAAGTCAAAACATAAAAATTGTTGTAATTAAATAAGGAAACCCATTTATAACCAAAATAATAAAAATCGTTTAATCTTAAATAGATAGGTGAAAACCGTTAGATTTAACATTAAACCCTGTATTTGGTTAATAAAGGTTATTCTATAATCTAAACTACATATAAGTTAAGTAGATTTCCTGAATCGAATAGAATTCTCAACATTAAATTTCGTCACTTTATTCTCTTTTTAGTTTTAGAATAGTTTTTAATTGAAAAAGAACTATTAAACCACAACTAAATTAAAGATTATTTTGTGAATTTCATGTGGACCGTAAAATTGGCAAAATCTAACTTTTATAACTCAATATAAACAAATATTAAATTGAGCGTGTAAAATATAATAAATATCAAATTTTTAACTATAATTTTTTTGGCTAAATCTTTTTTAACAATAATTTAATCATGTAAACTAATAACTTTTAAATATTAAAATATTCATAAATAAATATAATTATAAATATTAAAAAAACAATCGTGTGTTGCATGAGTAATAAATTTATAATTATAAACAAAATAATTATAAATAAAATTTAAGTAACCGTGCATCGCACGGGCTATAAGCTAGTATTTAATAAAATATAAAACAAAATTAATTTATGATATGAGAAATTACATTATTACATACAAAATATTTTAATATAATGATAATATTTAAAAGTACCACGTGAAACTAGTTTAAATAGAGATTTTGAAAAAATCATAAATTTCAGCTAACATAAAATACACGAACAAATCTTTTAGAATTCACGATTTTATCGAATACCAAAAATATAAATGGTAAAATATTACCCAAAGTGGGCTAAGGCCCAGTAACATATAGGTACACCATACATAAGTAACTCAAAACGAGGTCGAAAGTCAGTAAAACATGAGGTCGACGAACAAAAGTTGTCTGAAAAGCCAAGTGAAGTTTATCAACTTGATTGACAACGATTGTCCTCGATTGAACTCTTCTGTGGTTGTAAGAACTCCTCGCTTCTTTAAGTGGTCCCATAGGCCTGGGGAGGTAACATTCATTCCAAGGATCATTGGTGGATTTAGAATCAAGAAGATTAAGAGAAACCCTAGGCTTTCTCAGGCCCAGCTTCAAGCCTTAAAGAAGACCAAGAGACCTAATCAGAAGCCCAGGCTTTCGGGCTTTTTCCAGGCCCAGCTCCGAATGATGAAAGGTAAGTTAAGCAGCTCCAACTATCAAATTGTTTGTAATACTACTAGTTCTGTTGTTTCCAAAAAGCTGATGAGTGTAGACTTTTATGAGCAAAAATACACACACGCACAGGAATAAAACAAAGCAGATTGGATATCTGTAAAGATGCCCTGAATATCTTGATGAACAATTCAGGATTACAAGTTGTGGGAAAAGAGGAGGATGACCCCCAATATAACAGGAAGAGAATGTTTCTATCGTAACAAACTCGGGACCACACGCCCAATTATTGCTAAATAATACTGATTTATTATTTTTGCTAAAACAAGTAAAAAGACACCAATTATAGTTGTTGCTGAGGTGTCTGAGGTGTCATATGGCCTTATTACTCCCCCTCAAGCTGTACTGCGGATGAACTTGAAGCACCAAGCTGGCGAAGGAGTTTGTTGTGTTGTCGGACAGGGAGAGATTTGGTGAGGATGTCGGCGAGCTGAGCGTGCGAGGGAACAAAGCTGGTAACTACAGAGCCATCATTGATTTTATCACGAACGAAGTGGCAATCGAGCTCAATGTGTTTGGTACGCTCGTGTAAAACAGGATTAGCAGCAATAGATAATGCCGCTTTGTTGTCACAGAGTAAAGTAGTTGGTGGCAAATTCGTAAGTCCCATGTCTTTGAGCAATGTAGTGAGCCAGGTTATTTCACAACACGTCATTGCCATAGCACGGTATTCAGCTTCGGCTGTAGAACGGGCAACAACTGTTTGTTTCTTCGATTTCCATGAGACTGGTGACTCCCCTAGCAGTAAGCAGTAACCAGTAGTAGATCTTCTGGAATTAGGACAACTCCCCCAATCACTGTCACAGAAAGCAGTGATTTCAGCAGCTGAATTCGAAGCAAGCAAAATCCCTTGAGACGTAGTACCATTCAGATAACGCAGCACACGCTTGGCAGCTTGCATATGGGTGGTAGTTGGTTTGTGCATAAACTGCGTAAGTGTGTGCACAGCAAAGGTTATGTCAGGTCGAGTAACTGTGAGGTAGATAAGTTTCCCCAACAGTCGCTGATAACTCTGTGGATTGGGTAACACATCACCAGAATCAGCAAGGAGCTTGACATGAGTGTCTATAGGAAGTTTCAGAGGGGAACATTTGAGCATGTGAAACTCAGTTAACAGATCAATAACATACTTACGTTGGGAGAGAAAAAAGCCTGCAGCTGATCGGTCGATTTCCAAGCCAAGGAAGTAAGAGACAGGACCCAGATCTTTCATATGGAAAGATTGAGATAGCATCACCTTAAGCTGGTCAACAGAGCTTTGATTGTTTCCAGAAATGAGCAAATCATCAACATATATAAGAACTAGAGTACTAGAGGACCCGTCTTGTGAAATGAATAGACTATAGTCAGCTTTAGATTGCTCATATCCCAGCGATAGTAGAGTGAGAGACAGCTTATCAAACCATAATCTAGGTGCCTGTCGAAGGCCATATAAGGATTTCTTCAACTTACATACCAGCTGAGAACGAGGGCTTGACAATTGGTTGGTCGAAGCAGTAATTCGACTACCTATTCCAGAGTAACCTTGAGGCATCTTCATGTAAATTTCTTCATCAAGATTCCCGTGCAAAAAAGCATTAGTAACGTCCATCTGTATAGCAATCCAGTTGTGCATAGCAGCAACGGCGAGAAGAGCTCGCACAGTTGTCATTTTACAAACAGGAGCAAATGTCTCCGTAAAATCTTCACCATACGTTTGTCTACAGCCCAAAATCACCAATCTCGATTTATAACGTTCAACAGCCCCATCAGGTTTGTATTTGGTTTTGTATAACCACTTAGAGCCAATTGCCTTTTTTCCAGGAGGCAACTCGACCACATCCCAAGTATCATTTCTTTCGAGAGCATCAAGTTCGATGTTCATAGCTGTTATCCAATGTTCATGCAGGACAGCTTGACTGAAAAAGAGAGGATCAGCAGTTGTAGTGAGAGACGTGAGGAAGCAATTGAATGCGAAGGATATGGGATGATCTGCAACTGACTCTACAAGTGCAGTGGAGGCACAATGTGCATAGCTGGACAGCCAGGTTGGAGGTTTAGAAACCCTGGTACTTCGTCTTAGCACATCTGTTTGATTAGCTGGAGGAACAGGTGTATCATTGGGTTGAACAAAAATGTCATCATCAACTGGGGTTGGAGTTGCATATGGAAGTGAAATAGGCAAAGGAGACATGTATGGTTTCGCAGAGGTGCTATTTAAGGGAAAAATCTCCTCATAAAAAACCGCATCCCGAGACACAACCTCACCTTTAGTCTGCAAATTCATGAACTTATAGCCTTTTTTGAATGGAGGATAACCCAAAAACACACATGGCAACCCTCGTGCACTAAATTTGTCAGTGACAGCGTCATTAGCAACAAATGCCAGACAACCAAAGACCCTCAAATGATTATAGGGGGTTGGTTTGTTGAACAACATTTCAAACGGGGTTTTAAAAGCAATGGCTGAACAAGGCAGCCTATTCATAATATGAGCTGCTGTCATGACACAATCACCCCAATATTGCAGCTCAAGACCTGCCTGAAACCTTACAGCACGTGCAATTTCAAGAATTTGCCTATGTCGACGTTCCACACGAGCATTTTGCTGTGGTCTGTATACACAGGAAGTCTGATGTACAATGCCTCGCTCATGATAGAATTGTCTGCACAAGCTGTCTCCAAACTCAGGAGCATTGTCAGTCCTTAGGATTCTCACATTCTTATCAAATTGAGTAACCACAAAATTACAAAATGATTCTATTGTCTTCATGAAGTCAGATTTCGCAACCATGAGAAAGAGCCAAATCATTCGACTATAATCATCAACAATGGTTAGAAAGTATTTGTACTTGGATCTAGTACTTACTCTATACGGTCCCCAAGTGTCAACATGAATCAGATCAAACGCATTATTGGCATGTGATTCACTGATAGGATAAGGTAATTTCGTGAACTTGGATAGAGGACAAGTGACACATACCTCAGCAGCATCTGTGAGAAGGGGTTTGATATGATCAATCTTATGCAAAGTAGACCGAGATGCATGGCCTAGGCGTTGATGCCAAATGCCAAATGATTTAGTTCGATCAGTAGTGGATACAGCAAGGGAGAAAGTGGTCACTGGACTGGGTGCAGTCACAGAATTGGCAAGGTAGTACAACCCATTCTTAACATGACCTACAGCTTTCACTTCCTTTGTCACAGCCTGTTGAATAGTGCAGGTAGAGGGGTGAAACATAACTTCACAACCATTATCATGAGCCAATTTGTGAACAGACAACAAGTTGTGTTTAAACTGAGGCACATAGAGAACCTGCAGCAATTTTAAACCATTAGTCAGCACAATATCACCCACATGAGACACAGTAGTGACAGCCCCTGTTGGTAGATTAATCGTATAGTCAGGTGGTGCAGGTTTGACATTGGACAAATGACTGAGAGAAGCTGTCATGTGGTCACTAGCGCCAGAATCCATGATCCAATCCTCATTCTTCTTAGCTAACATACAGCTCGACACCATCCCAGAAAATCCTTGTTCCAGCTCATCATCTGTATCAATTCCCCTGCTATCATTACAATGCTTACTAGGTAATAATTGCAACAACTGTTCAAGCTGCTGATGAGTGATATGAACATTATCGTCTCTTGTAGACGAACCTTGAGCATTATTAGCCATCTTAGGTGGTCCAGTTCGAGAAGCATTCCATTTTGACGACGAGCTCGAGGAGTTACCTCTGGATACATTTTTCTTGGACTTGTGATGCCATTTTGGATACCCTATTGTTGTCCAACATCTGTCACCAGTGTGTCCTTTGCCACCACATACATTACACACACTCATAGTACCAGCAGATCTATCAACATTCTTACTACCATACATTGCTGAGGCCTCAACAACATAGTCATCATTTGACTGCAACACATCTCGCTGTGCCTCTTCCTGCTGAATGGCTGAACACGCTGACTCAACAGTAGGAAGTGGCGACATCATCAATAATTGACTACGCTGTGCACCATATTTATCATCAAGACCATTAAGGAATTGAAACAGTTTTGCTTCTTCACGCAACACATTAATAGCAGTAAGAAATGCAGTAATCTCAGGAGTGATAGTAGTTAGAACGGGCAAAGAATTCATGGACTCAATTTCTTCCCATAGGCTGCTCAAGGCTGTATAATACTCGGATATAGACAAGTGATTTTGTTTCAAAGCAAACAAATCTTTATTCAACTTGTATTTTCTAGATCCGTTAGTAATTGAAAAACGCCTCTCTAACTGTAACCAAACATCTCTAGCAGTATTCACAAACAAAATTGACTGCTTGATATTATCAGATAGATTATTGTGGAGCCAAGAAATTACCAGATTATTACATGTATCCCACTGTGTTGCTTCAGTCACACTCTCAGTGTTTCGAATCACTGTACCAGTCACAAAGCCCAGTTTGCGTTTGGAGGAGAGTTGAATCTCAAACGATCTCTTCCAAGCCCGGTAATCACTGGATCCTTGTAGCTTCGGTATGCTCACAGATAGAGGACCATCAGATGGATGAAGGAACAAGGGATTTTGCATATCTGCAAAGGTATACCTGCCTCCATTCGCCATTAATCAAACTTGTAAGAACAATCTTGCAGAAGCAATCTTTAAGAAGCAATGAAATGATATCCTAGAGTACAGTGTGTCGCTCTGATACCATGTAGACTTTTATGAGCAAAAATACACACACGCACAGGAATAAAACAAAGCAGATTGGATATCTGTAAAGATGCCCTGAATATCTTGATGAACAATTCAGGATTACAAGTTGTGGGAAAAGAGGAGGATGACCCCCAATATAACAGGAAGAGAATGTTTCTATCGTAACAAACTCGGGACCACACGCCCAATTATTGCTAAATAATACTGATTTATTATTTTTGCTAAAACAAGTAAAAAGACACCAATTATAGTTGTTGCTGAGGTGTCTGAGGTGTCATATGGCCTTATTAATGAGTAATTGTTTACAATTGCGGAATGTGGAGACAAGTAAGAGGAGTTTGATTAATTATCAGTTTACTAGTAGTAGTAGTAGTGGTTATCCGATTTTGAAAAGACACAGGAATATGGTTGATAATGAATTGATGAGAAAGAACAGGCTGCGTATTCACGACTTACCTACGGAACTCCTTGCGGAAATTCTTGTTAGATTGCCTGTTAAATATATCTTGCGTTGTAGGTCCGTACAAAAATCGTGGAATTGTTTTATTAAATCTCCTGTGTTTATCGGCCTGCAGTTAAATTATCAGAAGCAGATCATTAGCGGCAACCATAATTATAGTTATCCTAAATATCTCTTTTTTGAATATGAAGATAGTTTTGATTTATCAATACGTTTTGATGACGTACAATGTGAAGAATACTGCAAACTTGAATTTCTTCGTGGCTTGCCCAATCATGATGCCTGGTTTGCCCTATCATATGGTTTGATCTGCATGTCCACCATACTTTTGACTGGTCATGATCATAATCGCAACGTTTATCTGTGGAATCCTCTCATTAAGAAATACAAAACTCTTCCTGAATCACCTCTCCCCCCTACAAAAAACTGGCAGGCTTGGGAGGCTTTAGCTTTTGGCTTTTTACCTGAAGTCGAAGATTATGTTGTGATACATATTATCAAACCTTGCTTGCCCCCGCACCCTCAGTCCGTCATCATTGGTGTTTATAGTCTTAAAACTAATTCTTGGAAGAAATCAAGTCAAGATAATGTACTTATTTCTGGAATCAGCAGTAATCATGACAATGTTGTTTTCATTAATGGGGCTGCATTTTGGGTAGGGGTTAATTCAGACGAGCAAAGGATACTTATGTGCTTTGATACCAAGACTGATATACTGTGTGAAATCTCATTGCCTGACTCGGTTGCATCTCTGTCACTTGTTCCTGTCATTCATCAATTTGGTCAATCTATTGCTTACTTAATTTGGGAGGTGGGGGTAAATCATTTTGACATGTGGGTGTTGAAATATGATCATTTAAACGAGTTTACGTGGGAGAAGAAGATGTGTGTCAGTCCAAGTAAAGATGTTCAGGAGGAAGTCCTGGGCGTAAGGAACAACGGTGATCCAATACTTGCAAAATATAATAATTTGATTTCATATAGTCTTGATAGCCATCAAGAAAATGGTTTCGTAGATCGTTGGACTCCCGATTCCCCTTACGAGGAAGGCTATGGACCACCTTATGTCATTAGGCCTTTTGTGGAGAGTTTGGTTATGCTTAATGATTGATAAATTGAAGAAATCATCAAGTTTGAAGCCTTGTTACTGTCAAACTGAACTACTGATTTATGATTTTTGTGGATTCTGTTTTTTGCTTAATAAATTCCATAATTTATGAATGTCGCAGATCATGTTTTTTTGTTTATTAATTACCCTCATCATATGTGGTGGTAACAAAGACTGATATAACAGGTGAAATCTCATTGCCCGACCGGGTTGCATTTTTGCCACATGTTCCTATTTTCACCTATTTGGTCAGTCTATTGCTTACTTTGTTGGGAAGGGGAGTATTTCATTTTGACATGTGGGTGCTAAAATATGATATTTTAAACAAGTTTACAACACTTGGTAAAGAAGATGTCAGTTAGACGAAGTAAAGATGCACGGGAGGAAGTGTTTGGTGTAAGGAACAATAAAATTCAATTATTTGATTTCATATAATTTTGAATGTTATCAAGGAAATGATTTCGTTGATTCTAAAGTCCGTTGGTGACAATGGTGAAGTTTTGTATTATTAAGTTATTACAAAGGTTTATCAAAAATGGCCTTGAGGTTCTAATGTTTGGTATTGGTCGGCATTTGGGTCAAAGTTGGTCAAGATTGGAAAAGACAACGAAGAGTCAATTATTTTTTCATTTTTGTAATGAGGTAAAATGTTTACATATTTTTGAGCGGACTCACTGATTTATTGCCAATTCAGAATAGTAAGGGGTAACTTAGTTATTATTGATTGTTGGGAATTGCATCATGCTGAGAATGTAACAATCACTGGTTATAATTGGTTGATTAGAGATGTATATATCCATCATCGTGGTTTATCTTTCAGGTCAGAGAAACTTTTGTAATGGGGAAGCTAGAGATGTTTGATGCTAAAGCTGATTTTGGCTCCAGAGGTAAAGATGGCAGCAAACAGAAATGTTGTATAGCTAAATCAAAGCTTTATGTTATTGTTAGTCTTGATTCAATATGTGAACCTTTGGCCTTCTACGGGAATTTGTGGTTTAAAATTTTATACCTTGTTAAAGGAATGAAGACTTTCTTATTAGAAAATATAAGGTTGATGTATTTGTTTAGAGATGTACAAAGTAAGAGCATGAAATTGCATTTGAGCTTGGAGGTTTGGTATCCTGTGCACACTTTTTAAGAATACCCTTTCTGGATTTGACTTCCAAGCTGTACATACCGTGTACGTCTGAATTTGTTTTTATTTCATATGTATTATGTTTACTAATGCTCATAGTTTACTCTATTGGCTTTTAAGTGTTTCTTTGGTATATCACCGATAATTTTGTTATGCGTAGAGGATTCAAAATTAGAAATATACTAATTTTGAATGACCAAGGTTTGATCATTATAATTTGGGTCATATAAATGTTCCTGAACTTGTTCATCCGTCTGTTTCTTGGCTTGTTTCCTAGCGTTTTTGAAGTTCTAATTTTAATTCTGGAGATTTGAGAATTGTAATTGGAACTGTTTTAGAAACTGAAATTGTGAACTTTTTGCTAAATTATGTGGGTTGTGTTGTATGATTTTTACTCACTTCTCAATTGTCTGGGCTCTCTGTTTGTAGATGATGCTTTCACGAATTTGGTTCCGGAAGTTGAAATTCTCTTAAATCACTGATTCTCCTCCTGGTGTCCCTATCAGGTTCTATGTTTTGTTTCCTTTATTCAGCTGTCATTCATTTAAGCATGTGCGTGTACAAACAGATGCACTAATGATTTATTTGGTTTCAAGAACATATTAAAGATAAAATCTTGCATGTAGATGGTAAAATTTTAAGCTGGGGTTAATGTTAACCAAAATCAAAGACTTTGATTGGGATGGCAAAGCAGGGACTCTTATACATATATTGCCTCAATCTTCCTTACTCAATTGAGGAAAGTATTGATTCCTGATAGTATTAATATGTATTAAATTTTAAAGTAGAACTTCAAATATTTTATATTTTTCTACAACAGTGTATATAACACTTGTGCACTTTAAATGCGTTACTTCTGTGAACACGTTTTGAGGTTTCTGTGCACTTTTAATGAAAGAACACTCAACTAATTGAAAAGAATACTTGTGTCATTGTAATATGTTTTATGTGACTTCAGGGCCTCAGTTAACAAGTGTATTTGAGGCAAAATAGCTACGAATCTTTTTTGTTATTTTTTTTAAACTTTTTAATCATTCAGAAGCCGACTCTAGGTTAATATCAAGGGCCATGAAATACAGCAATGCTGTTACTCTTGCCCTGCAGCTTTTTGTTCTTATTAAAGGTAGCTTGTATGTGCTGATAGTGGTTTATACCATGATAAGAACACAGAGAGTTAAATTCCTTAAATTTTCTACGAGAAAAGATGCTTGCTTCATAATAGCAGTCCTGAGAAGTGATTTCTTTCTAGGCACCTTCAATTTTCAGAAGCTGTTACTATTTTGTATGCAAATTTAAGCATCTCTATGTCACACTGGCCAAAATACCTTCACAAGGCTGCATTATTTTTGCATTAAAATATATAAATCATTAAACATTGACATTATTAAAGTTATGTTCTGTACTAGATTTAGGAATAGTTAAACTTAGTGCACCATATGGACATATTTGTAATTGAATCATATCTCATAGAAGTTTTAATAGGTATTTTCGTATTTCTACCTACAATAGTGTTTGCCAACAGTAGATACAACAATGAGCTAACAATTCAAAACTTGTTTTAGTGTGGACCTCTAACTACAGTGACAGGAAAATAAAAGACAAATTTGTAAAAGAATAGAAATAAAAATTGAATACGATTTTTTTAATTTAATTACATGTGTGTTTATATGATTCAATCCTGCTGAATATGTGGTGGAGTAAGGGCTGCTTCTAAGCTTAATTTTAGTTGGAATATAAGAATTTTATATTATTTTATTAGTATCCTTCACTTATGTTCTGTTAATTATTTATTTGCCTGTATGCACCATGTCACCAGTAGCACAGTATTGAGTATTGTCTTCCTCTTCCTGTGTAAAGTTAATATGATTAAATATATCGTGATCAACTGTGCAGCTCTTTCACTTCAAAATGATTATTTGGTCCATTTCCAAAAGGGGTTAAATATCAAATTGGTCACTGAAGTGAAGACCAGATATCACTTTCATCACTGATCTCAACGGGGTATCACTTCAATCACTAAAATCATTATAAATATCAAATGGATACCTCTAAATATGTGTTAGAAAAGTAAAAATAATTTATATCGAGTTCTACACATATTTTTTGAATGCTACCACAACCAAATGAAAAGTTGTGAACTCTAGTATTTAAGATATTATATTTAGATAATAAAAAAATTATTTACTATTTATTTTTAATTTTTAGTTATTTACTTTGATTTAATTAAAAATAAATAGTAAATGAATTTTTTAAAATCTAAAAATATTATTTGAAATACTAGAATTCATAACTTTTCATTTGGTTGTAATAGCATTAAAGAAATATGTGTAGAACTCGAGAAGTTATTTTTACTTTCCGAACACATATTTAGAGTTAGCTGTTTGATGTTTATGATGATTTTAGTGATTGAAACGATATCCCGTTGAGATCAGTGATGAAATTGATATGTGGTCTTCACTTCAGTGACCAATTTGATATTTAACCCTTTCCAAAAGCGCTTGCCAGCATTATGACCACCAAATCTGTATGTGGATCCCTTCAAATCTACATCATGTCTTTTGTATTTGGATAATATTAGTATTACTAATATGACTAATTTACACGAGCATTGGAATGATACATTGGACAGTGAGACATAGAGATGCTTAAATTTGCCTGCAAAATGTTCAACTTTTATGCCTAGAAGGAAATCACTTTGCAGGATGGCACCCTAAAGATACAGTACACTTGGTCAAATTACAAAAGGTGTAATTTTTTTAATTTTGTCATTCACAGTGTTTACTTGAGATTTGAAAGGCACGAGTATCATGTTAAGCTGCTTCCACTAAAATTTTAATTTGGTTACATCTTCACTTTCAGTTCTTTTATCATCAATTTCATTCTCAGGACAGAAGAAATTTCCAGGCTGGCCAACTTGACTGTTATTCAAGCATATATTACTTGCTTATGTTATGAATGTGTTTACCTGCCTACCCTGTTCACGGTTCTGAGAAAAAGAAGAAGACCAAATTAAAATTTATAGAAAATGTTCATATGTGTAGTCTTTGTGCCTGCAGGTTCTGCTGCTGTTCGTTGAGCTGCTCGCGGTGGTGGGTGCTGAATTGGTGAGGTCCCCATGTGGGGTTGTTTGCTGGTGACTAATATTGGTTAGTCTTTAGTGTAGGCGATATAAAAAAAGCTATAATAAAGTTATCTGCATGCAGTTTTATTTGGTTGTTTCTTATCTTATTTTGTGTTGGTTGTGTCATTATAGTTATATAATGCGTTTTCTTTTATTTTCGAAAATTTGAAGGAGGGTCATTAACTTAAAAGGTAAAGAATTTACTTTTCCAACAGTAAGCATGAAGTTAATGAAGACATAAGCTGCTTTCTTTAATTTGAGAGAGGTACACTATAAATATTCGAATACTATGTGCTGAACTTGTACAATGTGCGAGAATTTGTGCGCTGAAGTGAGATATTTTTTTGCGTAATAAGAGTTTATCAAGTACACAGGGACCTACGTGTACAGTATCAAAGATATATGCAGATCTGATACTTTGCAACATAATAGTAAAGTATTTGTTATAAAATACTAAGCAGAAGTGATTGCATATTAATATATGTTCTCCCACAAAAGTCCTAGACCATGAATGAAGTTTTTCGATAATTATCTTTTTAAAAGGCACACATGATACAATCTCAAACATATATGCTTGAATATTGTTTTAATGTTATATGTTTAGTTATTCATTCCCGTAAAAGAATATTGATAACCCATCAAGCAAGTTTGTCATGTTAAATCTAAAGGGAGAAGCCAGTTCAAACATGTATGCCATGTTCATGTTTAATATGCATGGAAGCTTCAGACTGAGACTGAAACAGGATCCATGAAGTAATCGTGTCTAAGTGGGGACTCGCTAACAGTGGCGGAGCCAGAATTAAACTCCAGGGAGGGCTAAAGTACACTATAATTTTTTTTTACAACGAAATTTAAAAAATGCTGAACATAACACCCAAAAAAAATCTATCTTGAGTTGGCACTAGGGTCACTCACATTTTCAGATTGTATATCTAGGTCAAAATATCTATTCAAAGTTATAAAATTAGCTGAGAAAGGAGCAGATTTAAGTAGGTAAATGACAGATTAAGTTGAGTTCTCAAAAACAATCAACATGTGTTTTTTTTATAATGAAGAATGACCCGTGTTACTGTATATTATTGTGCCAAGTTTTAACTTTAAATTAGGGAAGACACAAGTCGAGAGTGTTAAAGAATTGGGTTTGGACTTTAGGTTAAAAAATAAAATTGAGATTGAGCTCAAATCCAGGGAGGGCACAGACCATCTCTGGTCTGGTAGTGCCTCAGCCCCTGCTGGTGAAAAGAATGAGACAATATAGCGAAACCATAATCAATGGCATCATAGATGGACGACAGAACATCAGCACCAGGAAGCTATGAGATTTAGATCGAGCTCGAATGACTTACATTTCAAATAGCTCTGTCAATTTGACAAGAGTTTCGCATTAGGTATCTGCTAAATTCTACAGCTAATTTTAGCAACTTATTTCCCGATCTTGGATCTGAAATTCAGCACCAACTTCAGTTTATAAAACGAGTTTTCATTTTATATTTGAAATTTAATTCAAATGTATGTACTAATTTGTACCTGTTGCAGTTGAAGAGTGACAAAATGGGGGTGAAGGGCCTAAATATGATCATTGAAGCTCTTTAGCGTTAATGTGGATGATCTGTTCAACTGGGTTGTAGTGCCACAAGTAACGACCATAATGTTGTAGTCGGAACAGGAATTTCACAAGCCTACCAGGAAGTACGCTATTTCTTGACTCCTATTGATAGTCTTGAGCCCATGAGCATTCTCTGTCATCTGAAGCATTTCATTATGTGAGTTCAGTTGATTTATTTGATTAAATCTATAAAGCATGTTGAATTAATATCTACATGATTTCTAGTAATAATAATGTAATATTTGTATCCTTGCAATACTGTAAAAAATAAATTTGTAAATTGTAGTACACTTTTCGTTGGTTGAGGATCACTGGAGTCACTGATTGCTTGCAGCTTTTCCTCTATCGACTGGCTACCATAAGTCTGGGTTCCACAGATACGTTTGCTATGCATAAAATTTTAGTGCTGCTGAGCCATACATTGAACTCGTCCTTTAGCAGAACCATCCTAATGGCTTGAAAAGGCAAGCTGTTGGAAATATTTATACAGAATAATAGTTAAAGATCAGGGTCTACTGGCCTCAATATACTCTAATATCTCATTTAGCAGACCATGATAAAGTTTTTTTTCATCCTCCGATATTTACAGTCCGGGACTTGCATAGAGTAAGATGCCTAACATGATTGTTTACCAAATATATCCTCAACAAGAGTCATTTTTTGTTTAAATTTTACATGGCTAGAGCGTTAACAAGGAAGAGTAGATGATTGTGCAAGTTACGTTCATATTCGTAATACATCGACTAGAGGTGAGGTCTAAGATCTTTATTATGAGACAGTCAGCTACCAGTTCTTGGGAGTTTCAAAGTTGTTAATGGGATGCAGGACAAGTTGGGGGAGGGGAGGGATATAGGAGGAAGAGTATGTCCACAGAAGAACTACATCGGGTTTACTGTTTAATTCTTGATACCAGGTGCATGACTATGTTAATGTCGTACTCTGAAATTGTTTTATAATAACCACTCGTAGATAGATGTCGTATGCTCTGACGTCTGTATGTGAGACATTGTAGTTGTGAAAAGCACGTCGAAATGTTAAACTTGAGTGCACAACCCATTTGAAATCATGTAGTTTTTTTTAATATTTGTCAATCAAATATGACAAATAAGAATAGACCATGCTTTGATGCTATTGAGGAAAGTATAATATTTTGCGTTGCGCTTGAGTCGTGAAACACCAGTTTTGTAGGAAGCAAAAGAGTTGGTGTTAAATTAGTTTTGTCTTCATTATTATTATTATTATTTTTTTGTCAGGGTCTTCATTATTATTGAGATTTAACAATTTAGCAAAAAAAAATATTGAGTTCTAATTTATTCAGATAAAAATGAATTGAGACCGTGAAAGAACCATCTAAGTGGACTGAGGGATAGTCTCTTGATATACATGTAAGCTTTGCCCTTTTTTTTACTTGGTTTAGATACTAATTTGTTGTAGCTACTTTTAAGTAAAAGTCTTTAATTCACTTAGACCGTCTTGATACACTTCAGGGGGGAGTTTCTTGAATCTATATATGATCAAAAGTATTTGGAGTTTAGGTAAGTTTGTCATGCAATATGATTTCCAACACAAATGTCCTCCATTACCACCAATTGCGTTTATAACTACAAGTCTGCTCTGTTAGATATTTTGGACTTAAGAGTATGAGTTGTGACATTGTCTTTTGCATAATTGAGTTTTAATATCTTTTATTCACTTGGTTCGTAGATGGAGAGGGTCGAAGCTTTCTTTAGTCTGCGATAATAGATTATTGTATTTAATAAGTCGACTTTACAGGGTACCTATGCTGCAGAACCAACATGCACTCAGGCTACTTGGTCATATCCTCTTTTGTGTTTACCGGGAAGAGTTTTTAAATATCAATTCAAGATGCTAATGTTTGGTGTACAAAGGTCATGTGGTCGGTCGCCTTGGACATCAGTTTGCCACACCTTACTCACAAAGGGTGGAACTCGAGGAGTGGGAGTTCAGTCGGAAGGATATGCACCCCTGTTCTAACCACACAGCCACCACTATGCCCTTGGGGGTAATTCAACTTGAGATTCAGAAAAAGCCAGAGACACTCATAAGTCATAAGAGCCATAGTTCTTACTCCTTACCATTGCTGCTGTTCCACTCATAGACTTGCAGAAGATGAAGTTTCTGCTGCTAGGATATGCGAATTCAAACCATCCTGTGATGGCTTAAACTCCTGAAATAAGCAGTGAAAGAGTACAGGGTTACTTATTTAGCAAAAAAAGAAAAGGGAGTAGAGAGTTACTTCTCATTGTTTGGAACAAAATAGTCTTGCTGGGTCTGATTTTGTAACATTTCACCTTGCATCATATATATCTGGATATATCCACTGATCTTTGATATTGTTTAGATTTTTACCAGGGTGATAATCCCCATTTTCTCAAATGAAGACGCAGGCAACAGCATATATATTTCTTTTTAATTCTGTTGAAATTAGGAACACGATATAATTAGTTTCAACATCATATTTCGGTATAATTAGTTTCAACACAATATTTAGATATAATTGGCATCTAATATCTATGATATTTGTTAAAGCCAATATAAGATTATTGCTAAAAAAATATAAGAGAAACTTTCTAGTGTATAAATGTAATTCCAACATGTCATGATTGGTAAATAATTACTAGGGACGGAGGGAGTAATAGTTTACGAAAAGTCGAAATGCAAACCTCGACTTGTGAGAGTTCTTGTCTCTGCAATTCTATACATAACAATACCGAAGCCTGGGTATACGACAGGGTAACTCAAAATTTTTCCTCAAAGTAGAGAGTTGCAAGGATGGGTTCAAGATATGAGATCTGCAGAACAAAAAAAAATTACTATAGGGAAACAAAAGGGAATGTGTAAATTGAATTTCAGCAGTAATAACCAGTAACATTGCATCCTCATTATCTTTACCCACAACAGAAAGTTTCATTAGGAATTTTTCTATTAACAAGCTACGCCAATTGCATGCAATCTTCAGAATAATGTGCTAGATTCTGCATAATGATAGATGTGCACTTGGCATCTACAGTAGCAAGAATCTACTAATCTAGACAGCAGAATCCTTTAAGGAAACTTCAAAATCGATCAATGCGATTTATTCATGTGCAGAGGCAAGTAGATAGTGAGCATAAAGATTACATATTCAGAAACAAGAAGAAACAACTGAGGCATGTCATCACAGGCTTATATGTTCAACTATTTATGCTTAGTTAACTAATTTGGCGGTGATGGAAGCATGGTGCAGGCAGCTTCGAATCAGATGTCATCTAGTTTGGAGTCAAAATTGTGCTCTTCAAGTGCTAGTGAAAGTGATGACAGACGAAGCAAAGGAGACTATATAGGAACAAACATGGTGTGAAAGTAGAAAGGAATATAAGGGCTAATAAGAGATTTACTCTCGAGTATTATTATCAAATAGTTAGCAAACATCTAAATTTAACCAATGCAAAGTTAATCCACAAAAATTCATGTTGCAAACAGTGTACTGCATCAAGGGATATAACACGGAGAAATCAACAACTCAATCTGACATTAGAACATGAAAACTTTGACAGACCGTTCCACTGGCTATAGCATTAACTTCTGTCGCAAACCCAAAAACTATATATCCACACTCTTGCAAAGTTGCAGTCTTGATGCTTACTTTTATTACTGCTACATATTACAGAGACACTAAAAGATACAAGTAATAACAAAGATATTGGCCATTTCACAACTTTCATTATTCCAGGGTCTAGAGTTGCAGGAACTCTTAGAAGACACAGAATCATAAATGTCAGTCAACTATCGGGAACTTTGTAACACAAGTTTTAAGAATTTTAGGAAATCTGACTCTCTATTATATTTAATCAATTCTATTAACATTAAGCAAAAACTAACTATCCACAAAAAGTATCTAAACACGGAGTATAAATTTCTGTACTAAAATTAGGATAACGGACTTGAATTGACGAAATTATTAAGAGGAACATTCATATATTTAAATTTATTATATAAAATAAATTATAACAATATTTTTTTTAATCATAGTTTTGTCAACACACAATATGAGGGAAAAAAGGAATACAACAGCACAAAACAATATTATTATTATTATTATTATTATTATTATTATTATTATTATTATTATTATTATTATATAAAGAGCATATATACAAAGAGTAACAGAGTTTGCTTAAAAGTAAAAAAGTAAGAGTTTTATACTGCAAAACAAAAGCTCAGAGTTGATAGTTTTTAACATGGCAATGTTACAGACTTACAAGAACAAAAAAGTTGTACATTACTTACAATGCAAAACCTATCGATTCATTGTGAACCTTTGCCAGAATTGTCAATCATAATAAATAATAAAACCTCAAAACCATCTTTGATAAACCTTTGTAAATGTCAATAATAATTCACAAGTGTCAATAATCAACAACAATAATAACCAAAAACAGCAAGTACAATGATGAAATTTATTAAAAATAACAAAATTCATACATCATTTGGCAAATTCCCGTCAGGAGTGACAAGTTCCCCGACTTCATATTTTGTGTCTCTCAACAATTGCAATCAATATCGAACAAAACCAAACTCTCCACAAAAGGACTAATGACATAACGTGGTGCAAAGCCTTCCTGGTAAGGTGATTCAGGAGTCCAACGATCCCATGAATCAACAAAATCATCTGCTTCATGGCTATCCAGATTATATGTAATAAGATTATTAAATTTTGCAAGTATTGGTTCACCATTGTTCCTTACACCTAAAACTTCCTCCCGAACATCTTCACCTGTACTAATACACATCTTCTTCTCCCAAACGAACCCATTTATGAGATCGTCTTTCAAAACCCACATGTCGAAATGATTTACTCTATGTTCCCAAACAAAGTAAGCAATAGATTGACCAAATGGATAGATAACAGGCATAAGTTTAGGTGGAACCCAATCAGGCAATGAGATTTCACTGAGAATATCAGTCTTGGTATCGAAACACATAAGTATTTTATGCTTGTCCAAATTAACCCCAACCCAATATGCAGCACCATTAATGAAAACAACATCATCATCATTACTAAATAGTCTAGAAATAAATACTTTATCTCGCCTTAATTTCTTCCAAGAATTAGTGTTTAGACTATAAACACCAATGATGAGCGAGTGGGAGTTTGGGTGCAAACAAGGTTTGATAATATGAACCACAACATAATCATTAACTTCAGGCACAAAGCCAAAAGCTAATGCCTCCCATTCCTCCCAGTCCTGTTTAGAGGGAAGAGGTGAATCGGGAAGCGTTTTGTATTTCTGAATGAGAGGATTCCACAAATATATGTTGCGATTATAATCACTATCAATTCTTAATGTGGACGACACACACACTAAACCATATGATACAGCAAACCAGGCATACTTGGGCAAGCTAGGAGGAAATTCAATTTTGCAGTATTCTTGACAATTTACATCATCAAAGCGTATGGTTAGTTTTATAGCAAACTGATTCTGGAAAAATAGATATTTATAATGACGATTGGTGGTGGTGGTAATGATGTTCTTTTTCTGATAATTTAAATGGAGGGTGATAAACATAGGAGATTGTATGAGAGAATGCCATGATTTTTTGACGCACCTACAACGCAAGATATATTTTACAGGCAGTCTTTTAAGAATTTTTGCTACGAGTTCCATAGGCAAGTCATGAATCCTCCGCCCATCAAGCATCTTCCGGTGCTTTTTAAGAATGGGGGAATAACTGTCAAGCAAAGTCATCCCCCCCTTGTTCTTATTTAAAATGGGACAACTAGTATTGATTTGATTAGGCACTGCAGTTCTAGTCATCTTCTTAAGCTGCGGAGAACTAGTATTGATTTGATTAGGCACTGAAGTCAACATTCTACCGAGCTGAGGACAATTGCTAGTCATCTTCTTAAGCTGCGGAGAACTAGTACTAGTCCTACTAATCTTATGAGAAAATTGATTGTCGACAGATATGTTGGAGCTTAACTTACCTTTATTCCGCTTTGTTTTCATCATCCGGAGCTGAGCCTGGAAAAAACCCGAAAACCATAGCCTCTGTGGCGACTTGTTCTCCTTCCAATGCCTTAAATTAAAACTACTCAATTGATGATCCGAGGCTATCTTTTTCCTCACCTTTTTCGAATTCCGGGAACTATTACTACTACTAGTAGTACTAATTTGATTATCAATCAGGATCGGGGGCGTGTTTGGCTTCCTTGAAATGGTGCTGGGCCAAATGTTATTTATAAACCCGGTATAAGTATTCGATCCTGGACGAACACTCAATCGAGGACAATCATCACTCACCAATGAATTGTTTACGATCATCACTTGCTTTTTCACGCAATCACCGACGCTAATTTGAATCTCATTCTCTAGGCTCATCTTGTCCACAGCCTTCGATATGTGAGGGAAACTGATTCCCAGGATCGGAACACGGCAGGCAGCACCTTAAAGATTGTGCCAATCGGGTATCGGATGTATTTCGGATTGAGTTGTCAGAGTCGGGTTAGAAATTTAAAATCATTACGGGTTATTTTAGGGTGATATTTTTTTGAGAAATTGTCAAAAATACTACTTTTTTTAAGTTTTTTTTCAATTTTACTATCTTCTGAAATTATTTTCAAAAATACGGTCTGCAACTAGATGCAACCAAAAAATATTAAGAATTCAAAAAAAATTATTAATAAAAGGGGTAAACTTGTGGTCTTGGTTTACCCTGGGGGTTCAATAGTTAACTTTTGGGGTTCAATGTTTCTATTTTGGATTTTAGAAATATTAAGAATGTCGAATAATTCGTATACGGACTTAGGGTTTAGGGTTGTACCCTAAAGCCTAGACTCTAAACCCTAACCTACCCTGATTTTAGGGTTGTTTACAACCCTAAAAAATATCATTACTAACAAGTTGCATCTGGTTGATTCTGGTTGCAAAAGTTGCAGATGGTTGCATCTGATTCTGATTGCAAAAGTTGCACATGGTTGCATCTAGTTGCAGACCGTATTTTTGAAAATAATTTCAAAAAGATAGTATTTTTGCAAAAAGTTCAAAAAACCATAGTATTTTTGAAAAAAAACATTTAGGGGTGGGTATTTATGAAAAAAGCTCTATTTTTTTTAAATTGAGGGATAAGAATATCCATTTTTGAATATATGTTGGTCCAAAACAGTGTTGTAAAAAGCGGGAATCAGAGTTAATCGGTGAAGGCACCGTCTAGGGATTAATCGGGTAATCGGGGATCAATCGGAATGATTAATCGGATCATTAATCGGAATAAATTTAATAATATTTTTTATATACAATTATAATATTGTTTCGTTATTTTAACTAAACATATGTTATTATCATATATTTATGCAAATAGGTTAAAAATGTTATATAATTGTAATAAATAAAATTTTGAAGTTTTAACTTTTTAATTAGAGATCAATTTAAGAGAAAAATTTAAGAGAATTTACGATTTAGATATCTAAAATTATAATTATATGTACAAACATAATGTTTTTTTTTCCTATTGTTTAATTAAGTTTCTACCTTTTTTTTTTAATTTTAACTAATTTTTAATAATTAGCCCGATTTTTGACCGATTAATCCGATTTTTGACCGATTCAACCGATTTTTGACCGTTTTTATGAAAAAACGATTAATTGACCGATTTTCGCTTAATCAGTTCGGTGGCCCGCCGTCTAGCGATTAATCGGCGATTAATCGGGATTAATCGCCGACTTTTAGAACACTGACTCCAAAATATCAATTTATTGTGCATTCAGAAAACAGATATTACAAGAATGGGTAACATGTGTTTTTTCGAAAAATATATATATATTTTTTTAATTTCTAAATAAAACCTCTTATTTTCTAAAATTATCTCATGCAATATATTGTTGGTAGTTTGGTCGGTTGTGCTTTAATTTGTTCATTCAATAGTTTATATATTTATAAAAACAATTAACTATGATAATTAAAACACATCTCTAAAATTTATAAAAATTTAACTATGCTAATTAAAAACACATATCTTAAACTTATTTATATGGGTCGTTTGTTGGGCTTATTTTTGTAAAGTCAATATACTTGGATGGTCTATTAATTTTAAAATATATTTTAGTACATCCCCAAAACTATTTATTTGGGTCGGCTATGTTTTATTTATTTCAAATTCAATTTACCTAGTTGAGTTTACGTGGTTATTTATTTTTAAATCAATTTACTTACGAACCTATATCTTTTAATACATTTTTAAAACCTATCTATTTAAATATATCTATTTATTTTAAAGCTGATTTACCTGATTTGCTTGACAAACCTACTTATTTTTAAACATATTTTAACGATACCAATTATTTATTTTAAATTTTAACAAGTCTAATTATAATAAATATATATATACAAATCTAATTAATTAAATAAATTAAATAATAACTACTAAAAGTTACTGTGCATTAAACTAGTATTATATTATCAAAGACGAAAATTAAAAGTTTTAAGTTATGTAATTGCAGGAAATCGAACTCGAGTTCACATATAACCTCACAAGAATTTTGCTTATTAATAAAGAGTAAAGTGAACATGGAATTAAAATAAAAGTATACAACAAACAAAGTATTATCTAATTATGTTATTATAAGTTATCGATTTCGGGTGAAACCAATGAAATTATATTAAATAAATAAATGTGTTTTTTATAATGAACGATTTGAACCCTCAACATCATTAAAATAAAGAGTAAATTGCAAATTTGTGGTTAGATTTAACCTCATTTTGGATTTTGATGGCCGAAGTTTCAAATTTACAATATAGTGACTGGACATTACTTTTATTTTTGAAAAAGGTGGCTAAGGACCACTTTTTTGGAAAAAAAGTTCTTAAAAAAATGGCTCTTAGCCACAGTTTTGAAAACTAAAAGCAATATTTGGCCATTAAATTACAAATTTAAAAATTTGACCATCAAAGTACTAAAGCGGTTAAAGTCCAGCCACCATTTTACGCTTTACTCTGAACTAAATAAAATTGGTAAAGTCATGTTGTAGACTTGTAGGGAATGGAGACCGATTTTAGTGATAACAACATTTTTGGTACTTTGGTCCGTTCAATTTATAGTTAAGTTTGTAAAACAGGCCGTGTCTACACAAAGAGCAGTTACGTTGATCCACTGAACTTTTAGTTCTGACCAGACGTGATATGAACACGTTCACTGCTTTCTTATGATCAGTATCAGTACCAGGCTAGTGCTTTCTTAGTGATAACCTATAGGCTTAATTTTAAGGATATGAAATTTATGCTAAAATTCTGTTGTAAATTGAAACCTGATTTTCGAGAATATTTGATTTCTAGAAATGAGCGTTTGTTTAATTTTACTTTAACGATCCTTGAGCTCAGTGGCACGTCAAGATATTGAAGATGTGTTGATGAAAATGGTTAACAATTCTGACATAAAATTTTGTAGTTCTCATTCGATCGGATGCAGATATGTCATGCAGTGGCTTTTGCAGGCTGCTGAATGCTACTCTTGTCATTCCATATTTTTATTTTAATAGTGTGTGGTGTGACTTGAGGTAATTTGCAATAACCAGTTTTTATTATGTTTTCTTAAGGTTGAAGGTATACTTAATTACTAAAATGCTCAGCCTGAGATGCTTGCCATCTTGTGATACAATATGAACCAACAGAAGTTATAGTTGAAGTTTTTTTTTTAAAAAAATTTGGTTGGAACAATTATGTGGTTGTGTCTCAATAACTCTTTCGGTTGATACCTTGCAGCGAATTTCAAGTTTTTAATATGATAATTCATAGTCTCCGTGTCTTAATTCGCTGGAAGAAATCTGCAGCTGCAGGCGGCAAATCTTCAGAAACAATGGTGATTATAAGGATTTACATATCCCATGGAAAGATTTATGTGTTAATAATTGTCAGTGTATAGGGCGGCGAGGAGTGCTCTTATCTGCTCCATTATTGTGTTTTTTAGGAATGTTTTATGGGTACATTAGTGTTTGATGTTATGGTGATTAAAAAAGTTAGTGGGTTTTTATCAAGGCTGGACCTCCTGGTTCCATTTATCGGATTAAAGATGCTATGGCCATTGATGGAAGCTGAAAATACTGACAGAACTTCCTATGTTTTGGTAATTATCTTGCTGCTAGTCGTTTTGTTATTTTTGGTTTTAAGGCTTCCTAATTTATGCGTTGGAAAGCCTCTGTTAGCTTCTTGCTCACTGGAATTAATCTTGCTAGTCACGAGTTAAAGGTAAACACGATGTGTCCGATGTGTTCTAAAGGTCCTGAAACAACAATGCAAGCTCTGTGGGGATGTAGTAGTCTGAAAAATATAAAGAGAATTTGGCCAAATCAAAACATTGGCGGAGGAAATTTGCTCTCTGGATTTTATGAATTCATGCTAGAAGCTATGGAAATTATTACGAAAAGGAGATGGAAGAATTGGTGATATTGTTCTGGAGAATATGGCTTTGGAGAAACAAGCTAGTGCATATTAATAGGATTCTTGATGATGATACGGTAACTAGTTGGTCCCTTGACTTTTTAAAAAAATACCAGGACGCTTAAACACATTCACCCGCAATTTGATTGTAAAAAGAGTCAGGAAAGAAATGAAGCAAATCTGGAAAAAGTCAATAAATATTTGGTTCTTTTAAATGTGGATGCGGGTATCAACGAGGAAGGCATGAAAATTGGTTTAGGAGCAATAATCTCTGATCAAGATTCTGCGGTCAGCTGCATCCTTTGCATTCGACGATGGAAATTCTCCTGGCTGAAGCCTGAAGGGACTGGTCTCGTACAAGGTCTGCTTCTTTGCCTCAGGTTAGGGTTTACCAAAGTTCTTGAATACACATATTGTCTCAAATTGTGTCATCTGATTTCTTCTGCCAGTTTACATCTAAATGAACGAGGTGCTGTGCTGCAAGACATAGAACTCGGGAACAAATACCATTACATATCCATATCACACTGTAATAGGTCTAGTAATGATGTGGCTCACTCTCTTGCTAAGTTAGCATCATCATTAGATGTCAACATGGTTCGTTGGCCTGGACTCCGATCCCGCTTATGACCATGAACATGTAATGTCATATGTTTATACGATTGTACTGAATATCATCTGCAATTTAGGCACCAAAAGCTCAGTGATCTCGCAATGCAAGACTCTTTGGAGTCAATATTCTCTAGACAATCTGAACAACAGATTTTAATCAAGTTTTCCCCCCCATTGAGATTGGTGTCATCAATTAAACTTTAGAGAATTCTTGACACAGATGCCTTGCCTTTATCAAGGTTATCTTGCAGCAGCAAAAGCCAGTTTCTGAATCCGAATATGAATTTGGGGAGTGATGGCGTCATGGGTCTTTCTCATGTAATTTGGTTCAGGTGGAAAGTGTGATTTTGCGTTGTGCCTTGGTAGTAATGTACGTGGTGAAGCCGAAACAGAATAGTATAGAGTACCAGTTTTATGCAGTCTATGTACAAAGGCCCGAGTATGTTTATGGTATAATCATCACTTTACCAATTCTTAATTCTTAATATTTCTTAATATCACCATGTACTTCTCAAGATTCTAATCCCCTTCGCTTGCATGGACCATGTGACCTCTCATTCATGGCTTGCTAACCAGTGGATGCATGGGAGCGGCAGGATTTGTCTTCTTAACACACGAATGTTTACACAACTCCTAGAATAATCCCAACTCGGTTCATCTAACTGAATACAGTAATTATGAAACCTTCAGAAGTCTTAATTATCAACCATTTCTGTCTTAACCAGCCATTTCATTTCAAGAATTTGAAAAAGGGGAGAAGGTTCATGAATGGAAAATAGGAGTATCTACAGAAAAACTATCTCAAATTCACTAACCATGCATTATTTTATATTTAATTACTAGTATAACATTAACAACTAATTAAAGAAATAACATAATGTATGACCAAAAAACATTCTGATACTTGCAGGAATACATCTATAGGAAAGATAAGCAAGACATTAAAAATTATATCACTGCAGAAAGCCAGAAACAATGAAACATCCTTAAGAGTAACTGATAGTTTTCTTTTGTCGACTAATTATTCAGAGGTCAATACAACTGCAAGTAATCCATGTTATCAGATCTATACAACTCCTTGCCTTGGTAAGAACACTGAGAAAATTGAAACACAAAAATTGTACGTGCATGTGCGTGTATGTTAAAGCTACATTACCAATTGAAAAATCGCGATAGTAAGTAGTACTTATCATCAGGTGAGAGTAAAGGTAGCACCTACACAAATGAGTGACATTCGACACACTGCCAAACTTTTAGCCTTTCGTATTCTAACAAATGAGCACATCTTGCTCAACATGTTGTGGTCCTCAAAGACTCAAAAACCTCTTCAGATCTTCTGTTACAAGATTCTAGCATATAACCTTACCACGAATACCAATACCAAGAAACACTCATCCTCCCGAAATTAATCTCTTATAGCAGGTGAGACACTTGAGAGTACAGCCACCAAGTAATCATCTTGGTGTGTCATGGGAATGCCTTAAAAAGTTGAGCTAAATAACTTGCTACTTGATAAACAATCCTGATTGTGATCAAACTTTAGCTTGCATACTATTTTTTTTAGTTAAACTCATTCACACAGTAACACACCAAAACCCGTTTAGCTAGGGAGATACCACTATATCTAAGTGGTGTTGGGTTAGCTAGCACACTTGGAGTAAACTAAAGTGACATATCTACTATACTCAAATGAGATATTATATTTATAATATTTAATTTATTATAATAAAATTGTATGATAGTATATATTTGAATCTAATATTACTATTATTATATTTTTGGTGATTATAATAAAACTAGCATGAAAACCCGTGCGAGGCACGGGTCATTCTCTAGTATCATGGATCGTATAATCGACGCTTTAGTGTGGGTACAAAAACTGCATTGTAATTAGATGATTACCTTTAAAAATTATTCAAGATTGAGGTATTTTTGAGTTGTGAAATGAATAACCTTGATACTATAGTTGTTTGGTGTGTGCAAGATTTATGTTGAAACATTCTTGTGTTTAACTTTGTTGCTATTGCACGTTAGTGTATGAGATTATGTAAATTGTTCATAAAAAGTGGAAACAAATTTCCCCAAGATTTGCGGTCACTATTTGTGAATTGACATTTACATGTAATTAGGTAAAAAATTTAAACTCTACGATACGATAACATAAATGACTGAATCAAAGGTGATTTTGTTTTTATTTAACCACTTCTAAGTAACAACGTTTTATTTTTTAGCTAATATAGTTTCATCCTTGCATAGTGGTTCTGCTGCTAAAGTGCATTGGTACATGTTGCAGAGTACATATTAGTGGATTCTAGATCATACTACCATTGGCTCTATTCAGTTTTTCTTTTTTTATACCTATATTTATGCTTATACGATGTGCTTCACAACAAACTTTGACCCGTAGATGATGCTTGTACATGGAAGTAGTTCAACTCTTAGGAGCACCGAGTGCCTATCATTATCGATAGTTGTTGTGCGTTTAGTTGTTCTTTTAGATTTTCATCCGATATCTTAAAATAATTGATATAATATTAAGAAAGTGAACATGATTATGTATCTGTAAATATATTTTTTGGTAGCAAAGGTTCGAGAATGGAGAACTGAAACCTGATAATACGGATGTCTTGCGATGGTGAGATGTCGGGCAACTGTGCAACTTCACTCGGTTGGGTGATTAGTTTTGCAAATTGGGTTGTACGTAGACAATAATATTATTCAACGGCTACTTGATATATGGCCAATTATATCCGGCATATAGTTGTAGTAACCGTTTAACCTCCCTATCATTTAATTCTTAATCATTATTATATTATCTTTCAATCATGTACATTGAGGAATATATACTTCCAATTACATTATATTCTTTTAAAATATATGCACTGCATAAGTATGGTCGTATACATTTTAATTTATTGTAAAATATGTTAATTCCACCATTTTATATCCTTAACAATGACACATTTTTATGTTGTGCTAGAAAATGACTCGTGCCTCGCACAAGTGGCACATGTCATTTCTAGTATTTTGCAAAAATATTTAAATTAATGTTGATGACATAATTTTAATTGTTTTTAAAATTTATTTGTTTACAATTTTAAGTTTATTTTATATAGTGATTTCACTGTTTTATAAATACGTGTATAGTACTTTTATTTTATATTTTTGGTTTTTTATAACCCCAATTGTTAGTAATTTGAATTTTAGATGTGATATTTTGGATCATCCTCATATTTGTACAATAATTGTCATGATTATATTTCATCTCCGTAAACTTAATTTTTCTTAATTTAATTACGTTAAAAAACCCGATTGAATTCCTTAATTTGTTTAAATACATATGATAAGTATATTAGAATTACTGTTGATATGTAATATCTTAATTTAATATCCTATATACACGGGCTATGTATTGTATATTCACGGTTATCTTTTCTACCTCTTATACTATGCATCACCCTTTGTCTTAAAATCTTAGTTGAATTCTCTTTGTTTTGTGAGTATCTTTCAACTCTACTTATTTGGGGTAACCAAAATGACTTTTTCATTCAATTTTATGACCTTGACTCTTGTCGTCGTTAACATTACATAAAAGAAACTACTTACAATCCGAGCAAGTTGGGGGTTGTCAAGGTCACGTCCAATCTCAATGTAGGTTCGCCCCCTACTATATGTGTATGAATCACAACATGCGTGCCTTTGTGTTCAAGTGGTATGAAAATGTACAAAAGATTATAACCTAAGTTCAATTTAGATACATAATTATTTTCATATATTTTACAGTTAAATAGAATGTCTCTTATCAAATTACATACTCATATTTTGCGTAAATTTCAAAAAATATGTGATTCTGTAGTCTAATGATACAAAGGTGTTTTAGTTAATAGATAAACTCAAGTTCAGTTTCTATAATAACATTTTTTAAATAACTAATAAACACAGGGGCAAGTTATTCATTTCAAATTACGAACAAAATGTTACATGATTAAATTATCTCACCAAATAAAAGATTTTGTTGTGCTATTAATATATATATATATATATATATATATACCAAAATATTCATTTACTCATGCGACACACACACACATAATGTGTGTGATGGAGAACACATATGATTGAATAACGTGGTGGTAGGAAGATGTGCAAATTGGTGTATAGACCCAAGTTCAATACCTTTCAACAACAAGTTCTTTTAAAAAAAAAAGAGTAAACACAAGAAAAAATTAGATATTTACACACACACACACATATGATTTGTGCGATTGAGAACACATTAGATTGAGTGGTGTGGTGGTAGGATGATGTGCAAATTATTGTATAAACTCGGGTTCAATTCCCTTCAACAACTATTTTTTTAAAATAGTAAACACAAGGGCAATTTAGACATTTCAAGTGCATTAAAATGTCTTACCAATTTGTATTGAATAAAATGTCTCATGAATAATAGACCCATGTTGAGCTATTAATAATATAATAGATAGATAGATAGATAATAGATGTATCAATTCAAAGGAAATTTTGTGGTAAAATATTAATCAACTGTAAACTTGTATGAGACGATCGGAGAGTCAATCGGTTGAATTAACGGTAACATGCATAAATAAATTAAATATAAAATTTGAAGAGTTTTATTAGTTATTTACATGCATACATACAAGAAAAAGTTTTATGATTAATTGAGTTTTTCAAATTTTATTTATTATGTTTTGAGGTTAGTACAAAACATGAGTGCAAATATGTAATGCTAGATTGGTGATAAGATGTCGAGTCACTAAAGTCTTGTAAACAATTGTTATGGAGAAAATAAATCGAGTCCAGAGTTGTGACTTCAATTTTCAGCCTCAGCAGTTCCACTAAAAAAATTAACTATGCTAGAATTTGAAAATCGGACATGTACAATTTCAAACTGCTCAATAGAAAATATAAACTTAGAAAATACTGGACAACCAAAAAAGCCATTCAAAACCATGATGATTTGAAGATGTTATGTAAAAAAGAAAATGAAAACCGTCATAGAATGCCATGAAAGTCTTACGTAAAACTGATCAAAAGTGTAATTGACGACACATATTGCTACAGACCAAAGTGTAATGTACACATACTACAGACCCCATACATTTGGTTATAGAATTACACCTCATAGCTAGACTTTAATGGATTATCAAAAGTTTGCAGCTTTACAAGTACTAAATGGTGACATAGTGGTATAAGAGAATTTACACACACACGTATATATCTTTGAAGTTTGATAAACAATATTTTCTTCAAAAGTTAAAGCACAAGTACATTTAGTTTGTTGCAACATCATCAATGAACCCTCTTTGTGGATATTCTTCAAGTACAAAATTTCGTTCATTGCCCTTCAGCTTTCTTCTTTCTGTTAAGCAGGCTATAGACAACTTCCTAGACAATTTCCTGCACACATTATAAAAAATAAGTATCAATTATACAGAATGTACCTTATCATAAAGTGCAGCTTAATTTCCCAAATACAATTTTCTGGGACAAAATATGTGTTTACTACTATATATACTATCTTTTAATTCTTTACTGCGGTAATGTTCTTCATCAACTACAAGAACCTTTTGATAAAGGTTCATGACTGGCTACAAGACTGTTGCTTTCCCTTTGATGTTGAAAACTAGGACTATCTGCAAGCTATATTTACTAGTTTGCAAGCTATATTCACCAGTCCTGACCTAAAAAGGAATTTAACTATCTAAGTATTGGTGTGAAGTGATGGTTAGGGGAGTTGAAATGTTTTCTAACTATAAGAATTATCATTTAACTATATATATTGAAGAATCTGCAAGGCAATCAAGTGATTTTATTTGATATATATATTAATATAATAATCTTTGTTTATCATTTAAATAGGATTATTAAAGTAGAAGAATAGGTTGCTTATATACAGGATTTATTAGCTAGTAATTTATTCAGATTTTACATTGTTGAATTTGAAACTGAATTTGTTTTCCACGAACCATAATTACCCTAAATCAGCGTCACCCACATGCCATGAACAAACGGACTACAAGTTTGATCTTCTGCCCATGTTAAACCAAAAGTACTCTTAACATTAGTTCATCTAAGTGAACAGAGTAATTATGAAACCTTTAGAAGTGTAACCAACCATTTCAACTAAGTGGGAACAAGGAGAAAAAGTTGTGAATGGAAAATAGTACCTCCAGAAAAAGTGAAAAACCATCTCACATCCACTAACTAGGCATTATTTTATAATTAATTACTAGTATAACAAAACAACTAAAGAAAAAACATAATATAAATCTAAAAAACATTTGATACTTGCAGGACGATATCCGGAGAAAAGATAAGCCAGACATTAAAGAAGATCTGATCATTGCTATAAGTTCTCATGATATTTTTCTTTTGTCAACAAATATAAAAGGTCGAGAGAATACATGCAAAGCATAAAACTACAGTATACATCACGGTAATAAGTAGTATTCAACTATTCACTACAATAAATTTGGGCAATTATGACGGAAATTTTACACTGAAATCGTCGCAATTGGTCCAATTACGACGGAAAATTTTCGTCATTTTTGCTCAAGTCTTAAGTTCGCATTTTCGTCACAAATGTCATTCTCGTCACAAGTATGTTTTTCGTCATAAGTAACAGTTTCGTCACAAGAATAGTTTTCGTCATAAGTATAGTTTTCGTCACAAGTATACCTTTTCGTCATAAGTTCCTGTGTGGGACCCATCTTTTTCAATCAATTAATAAATGAACTTACGATGAAATATACTATCATAAATTCATATTTTATGACGAAAAATCTGTTGGAAGATAAAGATTGGGGCCCACCTGCTACCAATATTTTATTCGCAAAAAAAATAAAAATTAATATAAAAAAGATGAACATTCGTCGGAAGTAACCCAGAAATTCGTCATAAATTGGACTGACCAGAAGCAACATTATGCTGCTTTTTCAGGTTCAATTCCAAATCATCCCAATCAACATACAATCCAACACCACAATCATACATGAAAATTTGTAACATGCTGACAAAGATACAGAAAATGCTATAAATTATGATGTCCTTTTCATACAAACAAGCTCCTGTATTTATAGGTACAGTAGAGCTAAACTAGAGCTACAAATCACCAACCAAATCTCCTAATGTCAGTGTGACAACCCGGGTCAAATCCCGAGCCTTTTTCGAAAATCGGGTCAAGTCCCGATTCCGAGTCCGAATAAGCCGAAGCCTACTGGCCTAAACGCAGCCAACTTGGGTAACGACTAGCCCACCACAGGCCCCCAAAATATCATGATTTTGTTGGTGCTAATTAGTAGTAGTGCTTTGCCTTATAAACTGAACAGAAGTCCCAAATCTACTCGATGTGGGACTGGGGTGTTACAAACTCCCTCACTTAAACTCTTGACGTCCTCGTCAAGCCTGAACGGATAGCCCATAGGTTCCAAGATCGTTCCTCCCTAGTCATTGTGGGATAATACCGGCTGGCTTTGTGTCCCCACCTCCGGACCTCTGTCCATTGTGGGATAATACCACCAGCCTTCGTGTCCCCACCTCCGGCAACTTGCCTCGACAAGCTTTCGAGAGTCGGCTCTGATACCAACTGTAACAGCCCGACTTTTCGGACTATTAAATCTAAATCGAAACTAAAAATAAAATACATTACCTTACTCAATAAATACCAAATTTCACAAAAGTCAAAGTAGCGGTCAAACTCAATAATTCATAAACATAAAATCGGAGACGCAGCTCCATAATTCCAATAATCAGTATCTTGCATTTAACAAAAAAATCTTCTAATAGCACGATAAATCTTATTCAATAAATTACACCAAATCACGTAACACGAAATTCACAAGTTCACATCCATATTCTCAATAAGCCTCCAAAATCGAAATCTGAAATGATAGGAAATGGGTGAGCTACACAGCTCAGCAAGTAACAGATTGACTTATCGATATTCTCGAAAATCAATGGGCGTTTTAATAAAATAGATTTTCTCAAAACAATACTAATTTGTAAAACATTTGCGAAAATAAATCCAACCCAAAGTTTATATTTAAAAATCCAAAATTTAAAATAGAAGCAGAATTTAAAAACGGAAACGAAATTCTTATAAATACCACAGTCTTGCTCTACGGCCACACTTTCCTAGTAGCCGGGATCTTATTCTTATTCTTATTCTTTCGCCACAGTTTGCCAGTGACCGGCATCTAAAGTTCAATAATTACTCCCCGGCCCCGAAGTGACCCGATGCCCATCCCTAATCATCGGTCGGGGCCTTCCCCTATAATGTGCAGAAAATAATGGATGTCACATACATAATCAATTAAATGGATGACAAAGACTTATAGCTAAGCAGCAACGCCAAATGAAATAGCATGCATTTAAAATTTGGATGCAATCTGAATAAAAATCTGCAATTCCCGGCCTCATTCCGTACTAATTAGCTAACTGAATGCATGTCACAGACATACTGAATATCAATGCAGCCGCAGCGCAGCCACATCAACAACAAAGAGACTTGTAATAAAAAGTAACACCTGACATACTGAATATCAATGCAGCCGCAACGCAGCCGCAGCAACAACAAAGAGACTTGTAATAAAAAGTAACACCTTAGTGTGAGTGTTATTTAGGGTTGGAGGTACTCTATACTAACAACAAATAACATGATGGATGACTGGATGACTGGATGATGCTTACACTTCCATTACCAAGAGTCTGTCATAAAAATATAGTTGAAAATATTCTCTTTTTTTAAAAGCAAAGGGTGTGAAAGTTAATATGATTTATATTGCATTAAGAACTCTAAAATAAATTGTAGATTGATCCATGGTAAAAAGCATCTCTAATAGATATTTAAACAAAATCCAACATAAGAATGTTTTCCCACATACGTGCAAAAGTATTTCAAGATTACAAATTAAAAAGTTTTTTAAGTACAAGCTAAAAATTCATTTCCACTTCTAAGCACTCCCGATTTGTCAAGACCAAAACCATTCCCGAGTTTCTAGTCAAACTCAGAAGATAATTTAGTGCTGAATGAAATTCTGACAAACCAACATTACATGATTACTGAAATCTATGGAGTAGTGACTATGTGGACTGCATTGTTATAATTCCACAAAATTCTCCACTTCACCTATTGCTAAGCTACAAGATTATGTTCACTGGAGTAGCAAAGTAGCATGAGGTATCCAACAAACACAGTGCATGTTCACAAAAGTGAAAGGTAATGAAAAACACAACAATGGAATGTAATGAGAATCACACATTTGCTGTACCTCATGCTACTTTAATTAAAAATTAGAAAAATCGGAACACCAATCCGGGACTAAACACTAGTTAGAAGTAATAGTCAAATCACTAGTTGACTACAATAATCTCGAAACAAATAATTTTATTTTTTTTAATATTTTTGGAATATCACTCAAATATATTAATCTTGACATCCATACGGTTGGATCATCAGTATATAAATTTTAAAAAATCAAAATACAAATATGGGACTAAACACTTATTAGAAGTACTAGTCAAATAACTAGTGATTATTATCATCTCAAACCAAATAAATTTATTTTTTTTTAATATTTTTGGAATACCGCTCAAATATATAAATCTTGATATCCACACGGTTAGATCTTCGGGAAATATTTTTTAAAAAATCAAAACACCAATCCGAGACTAAACACTAGTTAGAAGTAATAGTCAAATCACTAGTTGACTACTATAATCTCGAAACAAATAAATTCTAAATTTTCTAATATTTTTGGAATTTCACTCGAACATATATATCTTGACATCCATACGGTTGGATCGTTAGTAAATATTTTTTAAAAAATCAAAATGTCAATATGGGACTAAACACTAGTAAGAAGTACTAGTCAAATAACTAGTTACTATTATAATCTCAAACCAAATAAATTTATTTATTTTCTAATATTTTTGGAATATCACTAAAAAATATAAATCTTGATGGTACGGTTAAAAATCTTGACATTCATACAGCTGGATTGTCGAGAAATATATAAAAAAAATTGGAACTTCAATCTTGGACTAAACACTAGATATAATAATAATCAAATCACAAGTTGACTGTTATAACCTTAAACAAAATAAATGTAATTTCTCCTAAATATTTTAAAAATATCACTCAAATATATGAATTAGTTGAATCGTCAAAAAAATTCAAAAATAAAATTGAAACACGAAAAAAACCTGTGCTAACTTACGACGGAATCCGTCATAAGTTATTGGACTCCAAAAATTTGAATTTACCGCCAAATGTTTTTGGGAAAATTTTGAATTTATCACCCCAACAACTCTTTTATGACGGAAAAATCGTCGTATATTTATTTAAAAATATTATTTTAAATGGCTAATTTTGTAAAAGTGACAGTAGGATAAGAAATGGGAGGTGAATTTTACACGGGCTAAGGCTAAGTTACGACAGAACAAACTTCCGTCGTAAGTATACTTACGACGAAATTTTCGTCGTATATTGAGTTTAGCAAACGACGTCGTCTTCTTCTACACAAAATTTATTTATTTTATAATTAAATCTAATTTCGAAAAAATAATAAAATATTCAACTTCCGACGGAATTTCAAATCCGTATTAAGAGGATACGTCGTCGTTTTCGTCATTTTAGTTGGCGCACCGTTTTTCCTTTTTTTTTTTTTAATTTTGAAAAAACAATAAAATATTTAACTTGTGACGAAATATTTTTTCCGTCATAAGTATTTGCGACGAAAAGTTCATTTGCATCGTAAGTAAGGCGCGCCCAACATTCCGTCATAAATTTTCCGTCATAATTGCCCAAATTTATTATATCGATTTAATGCTAAATTGCACTACAAAAGTAACTCACGGTCATACTAATGGAAGGTTTTGGAAACGATCCTAATAAAGCTCCCAAATGCTTGGACCTTAGCTACTTTTTAATACTCCATCCCGTATTAGTATTCCTTTTGACTTTTTACGCGTATTTTAAGGTGTTTAGAAAACATAGTTTGATTTATTATTTTTTAAAATTTTCTTTTTTTGAATAAAAATTTAAATACCAAAAATTTATTCAAGAAAAAAAATTTCGAAAAAAAAATTGTCGAACTATGTTTTTTATGCATCTTAAAATACGTGTAAAAAGTCAAAAGGACTAGTAATATGGGATGAAGGGAGTATACTTTAAGAATTAATTGTCACCCAACAAGATTTCTGATTTGCAAATGAATTAAAATTGGGCTGCTCAAAATGCATACAAAGGAAAAGTAGCATACGTTCTAAAAATGAGGCAGTCTATGAGTTAAATAATGTATTACCTGACCTGGCTCCTGGTTTATTTAAGAAGGCCTGAACAACTCTGTGAACTCTCCATTTTCAAGATGTTGTCGTGCCCTTCGGAATGCCGCTTGAATTTTCTTCACCCCAAGCTCACTTACCGAGAATCCAACGTTGCCACCGCTAAAGGGATCTACAATCCCCAGATAGTGTTCTCCTTCAATTGCAGACCAACCAAGCGATTCCTTGCTATAAAAAGTCGACAAAAAGAAAAAGTTAGTCACAGTCAAGGATGTATATCCCTGGTTCAAAGCAAGATAATTACCTTACTAGACAGCCATCACGCAAGGATATTGCCATTTTTTCAAAAATTTGGTCTTTGGAGTAATATGTAAAGAACCCTAGTAAAAGATTGTCCAAGTTTGGCACACTTGGTGGCCTGCAGAAAGAGCGGACACAATTTTGTAACCATTTGATTCGGTGACTAGGTCATCAACCTCAGTTATTTTCTCCTTTTTCAAAAACCGTGGACACGATTTTTTCATCATCAAGAAAAGAATCCCTAGCTAGATAACTGTCCAATATTGGAAAGTGTGCCATTCCTGACATCATTCAAGCTCTGACAACGTGCAAAGTATTTAACCAAGACCAGGAACATCCTGTTGGTAATTCTTGCACTGTTTAGCTTGCTTAACTGCCTGTATAATTCAAGAAAGCTACAGAGAACAATATCCAAGTATATTTAGAAATGTACAATATGAGTTACGAAGAACAGCATTCGACAATTTGCGAGTAATGAGCTGGAATGATATGATGGGATAGAAGTGTCTACTGGCAACTAATTGATAGATGTTAAGAAATAGAGACTGTAAAGAGTATATGTGCTCACAAGTCACAACCAAAGCTTGGACAGATTAATTAGGCATACACTAGATTAGTTGTTAACAGTGAATCAGCTATATTTCAAAACTTTTATTAGGTAGTTGAGATGCAATATGGAAATATTAGTTCAGGAACTATCAGTGCGCCTAGGGATTCTCCTTCTAAATGAAAAGCTCGGGGATCCCGCAATGCAGGACCCTCTGGAGTCCATATTCTCAAGACAATCCGAAGAAGACCAGATTTTCAAACATTCTCCACCCATTGGGATTGGCGGTATCACTGAAATTTTAGAGAGTACTTTAAAGAGTATGCATTGCCTTATCTTGCGGCAGAAAAATCCAGTTTCTGAACCCGAGCATGAATTTTGGAGTGGTGGCAGGGACGGAGCTAGGAAATAAAAGTTGCAGGGGTGAAATTTTTTCCAACTTCCTTGTATACTAGCAATGTATAAAGAGATGCTATTTATTCCAATGTGTTTAAAAGTTGGCCTCTAAAGAACAAAGTTTAATAACTCATTTATAGTTAGTTTCGTAACTGAGTATTTGTTAATCTCGTTAACTACATCATTACCTGGCAGGTGATTTTAGTTTGAGTTGCATGGTTGTATTGGCAGAATTGTCAATCAATAAGATACATAGGATAACCACAAAACCATTATTGATAAACTATTGTTTACAACCTTTTCCGGATTTGTTAATCAGTAACAAATGAAAAAAACCAACAAACCATTACTGATAAATTTTGTGGACAACCTTTGCCAGAATTGTCGATCAGTAACAGAAAGTAGAAGAACCACAATAACATTATCGATCGACTTTTGCACTGTCACTAATAAAGTCACATTTGTCCATAAACGACTTCACAAACCAGACATTTTTAATAACCAAAACCACCGAGTACAATGATGAAAATTTAAATAAAAGAAACATAATCCAAAAAATTCATAAATCATCTACCAGAATGGTGACAATCTCTCCGACTTGAATTCTGTATTTTTCTTCAACAATTGCAATCAATATCGAACAAAACCAAACTCTCCACAAAAGGACTAATGACATAACGTGGTGCAAAGCCTTCCTGGTAAGGTGATTCAGGAGTCCAACGATCCCATGAATCAACAAAATCATCTGCTTCATGGCTATCCAGATTATATGTAATAAGATTATTAACTTTTGCAAGTATTGGTTCACCATTGTTCCTTACACCTAAAACTTCCTCCTCAACATCTTCACATGTACTAACACACATCTTCTTCTCCCAAACAAACCCATTTATGAGATCGTCTTTCAAAACCCACATGTCGAAATGATTTACTCTATGTTCCCAAACAAAGTAAGCCATAAATTGACCAAATGGATAAATAACAGGAACATTCTTAGGTGGAACCCAATCAGGCAATGAAATTTCACTCAGAATATCAGTCTTGGTATCAAAGCACATAAGTATTTTATGCTTGTCCGAATTAACCCCTACCCAATATGCAGCACCATTGATGAAAACAACATCGTTATCATTACTAAATAGTCTACAAATAAATACATTATCTCGCCTTAATTTCTTCCAAGAATTAGTGTTTAGACTATAAACACCAATGATGAGTGAGTGGGAGTTTGGGTGCAAACAAGGTTTGATAATATGAACCACAACATAATCATTAACTTCTGGCACAAAGCCAAAAGCTAATGCCTCCCATTCCTCCCAGTCCTGTTTAGAGGGAAGAGGTGAATCGGGAAGCATTTTGTACTTCTGAATGAGAGGATTCCATAAATATATGTTGCGATTATATCTACTATCAATTCTTAATGTGGAAGACACGCACACTAAACCATATGAGACCGCAAACCAGGCATACATGGGCAAGCCAGGAGGAAATTCAATTTTGCAGTATTCTTGACATTGTACATCATCAAAACGTACAGTTAATTTTATAGCAAATCGATTTTGGAAAAAGAGATATTTAATATGATGATGATTGGCGGTGGTGGTGGTAATGATGTTCTTCTTCTGATAATTTAATTGGAGGGTGATAAACATAGGAGATTGTATGAGAGAATGCCATGATTTTTGGACACACCTACAACGCAAGATATATTTTAGAGGCAGTGTTTTAAGAATTTTTGCTACGAGTTCCATAGGCAGGTCATGAATCCTCCGCCCATCAAGCATCTTGCTGTGCTTTTTAAGAATGGGGGAATAACTGTCAAACAAAGCCATCTCCCCCTTGTGCTTATTCAAAATGGTGCAACTATTACTATTGTCATTCGAAAATTGATTGTAGACAGATATCTTGGAGCAGCCCAACTTACCTTTCCTCCGCTGGTGCTTGGAGGATTTCATCATCCGGAGCTGAGCCTGGAAAAATCCCGAAAGCCATAGCCTCTGCGGCGACTTGTTCTCTGAGGCTATCTTTTTCCTCACCTTTTTTGAATTCCTAGAACTATTACTGATTTGATTATCAATCAGGATCGGGGGCGTGTTTGGCTTCCTTGAGATGGTGCTGGGCCAAATGTTATATATAAACCCCGTATAACTATTCGATCCCGGACTTACACTGAATCGAGGACAATCATGGCTCACCAAAGAGTTGTTGTTTACGATCATCACTTGCTTTTTCACGCAATCACTGACGCTAATTTGATTCTCATTCTCTAGGCTCATCTTGTCTTCGAGATGTGGGGGAAACTAACTCCATGGATTGCAATACAGCAGGCAGCAGACACCTCGTATGTACGGTGCCAATCGGGTATTGGATGGGTTTCGGATTTAGTTGTCAGAGTCGGGTTACAAAGTTTTAATGGATCTTACCCGAACTATTCACGACTAAATCCAAAGTTGAAACCCGATTCAAAATCATATATTCTATTCTAAAATCTCATAAATAATTTTAAATTTTTTTACATAAAATATATAATCTGATTCTAATGTAAAATATTAGCATATACAAACTTTATAAAAAATTTAACATTTAAAATTTGAATAAAAACATTGATTTTAAATTCGATTCTGCTGCAGAATTATTTTGGGTAGATTTGATTCTATCGTAGAATCAATAATCATTTTGGACTAATTTTTAATTATTTTTTTAAAAAAAAATAGATTAATTTCGTTTTTTGATTTAATAATTAAAATTTATAATCATATCTAATAAAAAATGTGATAAAAATATGTATTATGAATATTTATGTAATGATTCTCTCCCGGACTCTATAGAAGTTCTCTCTTCAATGTCACCCCACCCAGTTATGTATATCACAACTTCACAAGTAATAAATAGGTATTATTTTAATTATATAAACTAAGTTAGGAGTTTAATACTCCTAAGTACGTATTTACCTAACTTAATAACCTCGATTAAATAATAATTTTTTGCGGTCTCGACTTGTGCCAATGTGATAAATTAATATTATCGCTAAATACATAAGATAATAATTTTAGTAAAAGTATAATATCGCACATAATTTTTTTATATATTGCACATAATATTTTAATATTCTTTAGACAACTTTACTAAAATATGTATGAAGGACATAAAACAAATATGATGTATATGTGCTGGAATTTGCAAAATGTTAATATCGTTTTTGGTACATTTAACCAATAAATTAACTATTTTTTTGTATATTAAACTATTAAATTTTGATATATGTATCAATATATATTTGAATTGTTGTGATTGCATGTACAATATATTTGATAAGAATGTTATTTGATATGAAATATTGTGTAAATAATAAATATTAATATATTGATAAAATAATAAAATATTCATTAATCGATAAACTAATAATCTCGCTAAAATAATAAAAAAAAATTCGGTCCCAAGGTTATTAATTTATAGAGATTTTACTGTACAAAGTATTTTGTCATATGCACGTCGGGTATATTTATAATTGCAGGATTTGTATGTAATTATAATTATGTCATTAAAAATATACTATGTATTTATGTAAGTCACCGAAGTAGGGACATATTTCTCTGATATAATATTCAAATAAAAGGCATGTTAATTTAAATAATATGTTTTACTTAAAATATAGGTTTTGTTATATAATAATTCATTTAATATTAAATATATGATTTCGGGTCAATTCAAGTAACTCGAAATTAATCCAAAATTATCCAATTTTCTGAGTTAATTCTGGGTCTTTTAGAAATGATTAGAACTCGAAAAGGTGTCACCTTGCCGGGCCAACTTCACAGGACACACAAAAATATTATACAACCCTTGTTATTTTATTACATTAAATGTGGAGAAAGTATTAGATTGCCTTGAAAAAAATCTACAGAAAGAGGAATTAAGGTGATCCACTGAACTCCTATTGTTGTCTCTTGTCACACAGAACAGATGTGAAAACTAAAATGCTCCGACCTGAGATGGTTGCCATGTTGTGATGTAATATGAATCAACAAAATTATACAAGAAGTTATTTAAAATTATAATTTTGGTTGGAATAATTATGGGGTTGTAGAAAATTAAATTGAGTTTTAAGAATATGAAAATTCATAGCCCTGCATCTTCTCTTGAGAAATCTGCACCTGCAGGCGGTGAATCTTCAGAAACAGTGGTCATTTCAAGGATTGTCTGTAGCTACAGCATTTTTATCAGTTGCGGTTTCTGCATGTGGTATATATCTACTACTGCTAGTAGATTACTAGCAAAGAGATTAGAGCAATGCGCATTCTATTTCAACAACTTTGCAAAACTTTATTCCAATGAACTCTGGTTAGAAAACATATCAGAATCATCCCAGAGGACATCAAATTTTCCAACTATGTAAATTAATTACGCAGACACTCAAGTAGTTGTTAACAGTGAATCAACAAAATTTTAATGAATATTTGAAGAATATGCCTTGCCTTATCAAGGTTATCTTGCAGCAGCAAAAGCCAGTTTCTAAACCGGAGTATGAATTTGAGGAGTGATGGCATGCCATGGCACTCATGGTTCTAAATCAGAATTGCTGATTTTTTTTAGAAACTTGAGGACTTTAAACTTGGGGGTGATGGCGGCATGGCGCTGGTAGCTTTGAATCAGATGTCATCTAGTTTTGAGTCAAAATCTTCATTTACTGAAGGGTTTTTATTTATTTCATTTGTTTCTAAAATTGATGGGCCAAAATATTGATTCTGGGACTTGTTAGAGTAAGGTCTTCAAATCGAATGATCCTTTAGATCTGATGGTTCCCAAAACTTGTTTATAGATTCGTATCTCATAAATATCTTGTTCATCTGCCCTGCAGCATTGATACAAGCAATTCAAACTTGATTCACAAAAACTCATATTGTAAACTGTGTACTGCATCAACAGATTCATGGCAAAACCTATTGAGTAACGATCATTGAAAAACCTTTGTAATTGTCACCAACAAAATCACAATTGTCCATAACTAACAACATTATAAATAACCAAAAACACCAAGTACAATGATGGAATTCATTAAAAACAAACGAAATTCTTAAATCATTTGCCAGATCTGTCTTAGGGTAACAAACTTTCCAACTTGATATTTGTATTTTTCTTCGAATATTTCAATCAAATATCAAACAAAACAAGACTCTCCACAAAAGGACTGATGACATAACATGGTGCAAAGCCTTCCGCATAGGGAAATTCTGGAGTCCAACAATCCCACGAATCAACAAAATCATTCGCTTCATGGCTATCAAGGTTATATGTAATAAAATTATTTAATTTTGCAAGTATTGGTTCACCATTATTCCTTACACCCATGACTTCCTCCCCAACATCTTCACTTGTACAAACACACATCTTCTTCTCCCAAATAAACCCATCTATGAGATCGTCTTTTAATACCCACATGTCCAAATGATTCACTCTACGTTCCCAAACAAAGTAAGCAATAGACTGATCAAATGGATAAATAACAGGAATATGATCATGTTCAACCCAATCGGGCAATGGAATTTCACTCAGAATATCAGTCTTGGTGTCAAAGCACACAAGTATTTTATTCTCCTCCCAGTCAAATCCTACCCAATATGCAGCACCGTTAATAAAAACAACATCTTTCATATTACAAAATCGTCTTGAAATAAATACATTATCTCGCCTAAATTTCTTCCAAGAATTAGTGTTTAGACTATAAACACCAATGATGAGGGAGTGGGGGGTGGGGTGCAAACAAGGCTTGATAATGTGAACCAATCGTTAACTTCCGGCACAAAGCCAAAAGCTAAGTCCGCCCATTCCTCCTCGTCTCGGTTAGAGGGAAGAGGTGATTCGGGGAGCATTTTGTATTTCTGAATAAGAGGATTCCATAAATATATGTTGCGATTATAATCAACAGTGTCAAGTTTTAATGCGGAAGACACACACACTAAACCATATGATGCTGCAAACCAGGCATATTTGGGCAAGCTAGGAGGAAGTTGAATTTTGCAGTATTCTCGACATTGTACATCATCAAAACGTACGGCTAATTTTATAGGTAACGAAACATCGAAAAAGAGATATTTATAAAGATGATGACTAGCGGTGGTGGTGGTAATGATATTGTTCTTCTGATAATTCAATTGGAGGGTGATAAAAAAATGAGACTGTATGAGAGAATGCCATGATTTTTGGACGCCCCTACAACGCAAGATATATTTTACAGGCAGTCTTTTAAGAATTTCTGCTACGAGTTCCATAGGCAAGTCATGAATCCTCCGCCCATCAAGCATCTTCCTGTGCTTTTTAAGAATGGGGGAACTAGTACTACTAATCTTCCGCTGGTGCTTGGAGGATTTCATCTTCCGGAGCTGAGCCTGGAAAAATCCTGAAAGCCATAGCCTCTGCGGCTTTGATTTCGACTTCCCATACCATAAATTACTGCTACTCAATTCATCATCAATCTGAGTTTTTGGCTTCCATGGGATGCGCCTACCACCATGCCAGGAGCCCTGTATAAGCCCGGTATAAGTATTCGATCCCGGACGAACACTCAATCGAGGGCAATCATTACTCACCAAAGAATTCTTTACGATCTTCACTTGCTTTTTCACGCAATCGCTAATTTGTTGAATCTCATTCTCTGACCTCATCTCGTCCTCAGTCTCCCAGATGCAAGGGAAACTAACCCCAGGACCAGGACGGCAGCACCTCACACTGGTTTATTTTACGGATAAACTTTTAATATCACCTGTGACCCAACACACCGAATAATGAACCACTACGAGTACTAGCTTATAACCCGGGGGTTATTTTTTAAAAATTATAATTATATTAAT